>JAHZSR010000022.1:0-617267 GCA_025782845.1 Boletus coccyginus
TTGTAAGCACCATAGATTTCGGCCTTACAATGCTCAGCTGATTGGGTTAAGTGTCCTATTGTTCTGGAATCTAGATTACGGGGGAGTGTATAGTAGGGCCTAATTGGATAATCACGTATGATCACCATGGCTTCTAGTAGTGGCTATCCTGCTGCGTCCGGTTGCAGACTTACGGGATGGGTAGGCTTATCGGTTGCCTTGATACGTGAGTGGCGTGGCGTGTGTGTGATCTTTACGTTAGATGACACTTCGGTAGGAACTGTAGCTATGCCTATATTGGTCTTACAGTCACACGGGAATGCCAAGGCAATTAGCTGGTCAGGTGCTGCTGTTCGGTAGCAGGCTTATTCGTCGTAGGGTTGCAGCAAGCTTTTCGTGAGCTCTAGGACTGCACTAATCGTAGTACGTAGTAGCGTAGTTGGCAATCAGCAATTGGTCTTACAACAGCCTCGCGCTGATGCCAAGCTGAGGCACAGAATCATATATGGTATAGGTACTGGCCTAGTTTAATCGAGGTTTCGCTCGCGCTGTAGTAGCCTAGGGACCGGTCTAGTCTTGCATTCGTAGCAAGAGAATACTTGACCTTCTTCTAGTTAAAGAGAGGTCGGATCGTTGTAGTTGTCAGGTCGTGGTTACCTAGGTATTTCCGCAGGGAACGGAAAATTCCTTAGTGGTGTTGAGTCGTTTGCGTCACACCATGTTGGTCTCTGATATCTCCATCATTCGTCAAGTAACAAAGAAAAACAAGGGGGGGGGGCTCTATGGATACACGTGGGGTATGGTAGAGTATAGGTATGCGGAATCAAGGGGGGGGGGTGCTTCATAGCCAATTTGTATAGTAGGAGATGGGGGGGGGGTGGACTCCGGAAGACTACCATCGTGAGGTATTGGGTAGTCTCAGTAACGCAAGGGCTGTCTGGGGTCATACTCTGGTAGGTCGCTCACCAAGGCTTGCTCATGGCCTTGGGAAACGTCTATTGTTAGTTGTATATCAATTGTTACCATCGGTATAGAGGAAGAGGGAAAGGGGAGAGCGTACCAGTGCCAGTGTATTCACGATGGTAGGGGTGGGGTCCACCCGAAGAGCCATCGTGTATGGGCACGGTTTATATACTTTGTTAGTCATGGGTTCTAAGCTTTGCACATGACCTGCCTCATGTGCGTAGCGAACTAGGGCGCAAGCATTAAGCGAGTGCTAAGCGAAATGAAGTCGTGCATGGTATTGGCAAGTTTTTCCTGATTTGGAACCGCTGATCCGCAGCTTTGACAAGGGCGCAATGTCATTGCTGGATTTGGACACGGGATCTTCTCATGGTTGCATTTAGTAACCAGGGGATAAGAAAATTATGTTACATTGAGATCGGGTTAGATCTGACAGGTAGGCACGCTCTTGGACACTTGTTAGTCCTCTGGGAGCGATGGGTTTCTAGTTAAAACACCGGGTTAGTATTTAGTAGGCCATCATTGGTAGTATCCTCTAGCTTGCTCTAATTTTCCCTCTAGGTACTTATTTCGAGCCGTAAGGAAGAGGATAACCGGCACTACATTCATTTGGAACAACACATATAAGTACGTGGGTATTGGTATAGTTGCGCTCAACAGTGCGGTAAGTATTTCGTACGGAGAAGTAAGGAAGAAGTAAGAACGGAGGTAATAAATAAAAAGGGTAGCGGCACATTGGTAAGTATAAATATCACGACGGGGTAGTTCGTATGTAACTACGTTGTATCGTACAGGTACGAGGCGGGAAGATATTCGTCAGCGAACAAAAGGTTTGATGCACGAAGCATCGGGTTTTTCCAAAAATTGGGATGGGGATAGAAAACAAAAGGTTAGTTCGAGACGGTAGTTAGTAAGTCAAGTCAAATAGATAACGAATAAGTGAATCAGGTCCGAGGAAGTAAACTTAAATGGCGATCTGCGGGATTGAAGCGCACGGGACGAAAGGCGGAGTGATGGTGATATGATTACCATACTTCCTGAAAAAGGATTCCTGCTTGAGGCGGAGGTGTTCGGCCTTGTGGTAAATAGTGCGGCGCTCAGACGAGGCGGGGGCTCTCCAGCACTTTGGGTCCTCGAGGTGCAAGCCAGTGAGTAGCTGCATGACGAGATCCTCGTCAGGAAGTGGGATCTGTAAAATGCCGTCGATCAGAGCGGCAAGACGGGGTTCGCCGTGGTAGCGAATAAGACCGCTGGCGCTGCGTAAAAATCCCGTCTCCTCGATTGTGAGGAGGGGATTGGCGGAGGGAGCGCGGTGCTGGAAAAAACTACCCCGCGTCACATATGCAGGGGTCACTGTCGTCCCGTCGAGTAGAAAAACTAATACCTCAGGCGAATTGCACTCTGCGGCGAGTTGGGGAGGTAATACTGCGTGGATGGCGTGGAGGAGACTTTGGAGGTCGTGGCGGAGCCGCCTGAGCTCGGGCAGGCGCTGGCGATAATCTCCCTCGGCACGGTAAACGTGCAGCTCGTAAGCTGCGAGCCTGCCGAAATATATACTAGGTGGGAAGTGAGACAAGTTTTCGCTCCGAATTACTCCTCCTGTGTCGCACAGCTTGCGCTGGAGGGCTGTGAGATCTCCGTAGACCGCAGAGGCGAGAAATAGAGCGGCGTTGAGATATAAATTTCGGAATGTCCCATTAAAGGGAGAGGGGACGTAGTCGATTAACGGCTCGAGAGGAGCGGGGAGTCGGGTGGTAAACACGTGGGGCAGCTGGTAGCAGCTCGTCCCATTGAAATAATTCTTCTCGCTGAGGAAGGGGAGGGAGAGGAACCAGGAGGCGGCGCAGCCTCGCATCTCGCTAGGATTAAAGTCGTGAACATACCCTAGATTAAAGGTGCGCTGCCTCTGGGTGGTTCGCTCGATCTCCTCGGGATTTGTGTGCGCGGGAGGATATTCAGAATCGGACGAGTAGCACGAAGCGTACTCATCCTCGGAGCTGGTCCAGCCGTCGCTGGAGTCGTCGTCGCCTGCCGATTTCTTGGCAGTGATCAGATCGGAAGGGGGGAGCGGGGGTACATACGTTTTTCGCCCGAACTGGGGCAGAGTGACAGCGCCGGGCTGTACTTTGCGCCGTTCTCCGTCGATCACGAGGGTTGGCGAGGGAGGTGCTGTGAGGGGATATTCGTAGGTCGCCAGGGTAAGAGAGGGAGCGGGTATCTTACCATCGCTCTCTTCTTGTTTCACCCGATTTGCTTCCCTGAGTAGGGCGGTGTGTTGTTGGAGTTCGCCCAGGCTTTGGGCAGGGGCTGTGGTTATGCCATTGGCAGTGGGAGGAGGAGTGGGGAAGGGGATTGTATCCTTCGAGGAGCGAAGTAACTCCTCGAGGTTTTGGTAGTAATACGGGAGGAATGGTTTCTTTACTTCACGTCTCGCGAATACCATAAAAGGTAAGGGCGATCGAATCTTACGCCCGTCATCCGGTAATTGTGACGTCGGCAAAATTAGGCGAGGGACGTCAACTTGACGGTTGACAGGTGGCAGTAACGTGGGAATTATGTAGGCCACATCGATAGCGGCCTCAACGTAGTCGATTACTGGTAGAATGGTAGCATACTGTGCCGAATTAAGCGCAATGAGATCGGCGTGGCAATTGCCTATCGCAGCATGAACGAGTGAAGAGATAGGGGCGAGGCGAGTGTTATCATATGAAGGAGTGGTGGTGCCGTACTTAGTAATAGCAGGATCGGGTTGGAATAATTGGAAGTAGGCGTCCTCGAGAGGACTCTTTGTCGAGGTCATTGTTTTCTGCACTAGAATGACCATGTTCCCTCCTAATTTATACTGCTCGTACTCTATGTCGTCCTCCGTATCATTCTTTCTGTGGCCCGCACTCTTAGATGTGGTGCGACTCATTATTTGTGACAGGTGACACTCGGTTACCTCTTTGGGTAAATCTCGTGGCACTTCCGTTACGACCATTCCTAGGTACGTTGCATTAGTGGCATGCTGTGTGACTAAGCCACCCATTGGCTTAGTAACGTCGGCATCGCCCGGAAGTGCTAATATCACCATTTCGCCCGTTTCGCCGTCCTTTTCGTAGACAAAACGTAGATAGGTTCCCTTAGGTTTCTCTTCAATAGACACTAGGTTTTCTCGTTGCCAGGGACGGCCAAGTAGAATAGCCGGCGGGCAATCGTCTAACACCCAGAAGTTACTCATTGTTGTCAAAGCTCCGATCGTTATTTCCATTTTGGGAATTAGTCCCCTTAAGGTGCTAGTTCTGCCGCTTGCGTCCCGAAGTGTCATACTCGCGTTCGTGTCCATAGGTACTCGTAGTCGTTCCCATATGTCTCTTCGTACTATGTTTATTTCGCTTCCAGAATCTACTATTGCTAACATGCTCTCCTGTCCAATATTGACAGGCACTTTGACAAGCGGCCCGTGGTTTCGGGTTGCTGTCACATGGTGTGATGCCACGTGTGTTACTTGTGGCACGTTCCTAATCCTTATTTGGTCTGACAGCGCCGAACACAGCTCTCGGGATGTGCCGAAAATCTCACCAGCTGTCAGGTTGACAGTTGTTCCCAGGATCTTAGTAAGCACGTCTTTCATATTTGTCAGCATTGACAGCTCGGTTCGCCGCGTGCCTAGTGGCTTGGTGCCTTCTCGCGGACTTTCAATGTCACCTCGGCTGTCCCCTTTAAGCTTCTGGTGCGTCGTGTCATTCCCTTTACTTCCGCTGGCGTTCTGCCTTCTCGTATCGTCTCCCATAGGTACATCCCCGTCCCGATCGTTCACGGGACGGTTGCTGCGTATCGTGCGCGACTGTTGGCCAGTCCCTCCCGTCGTTGGGGGACTTTGTCGTGAGGTAAGTGTTTCTTTATTGCTCTGCACGTTCTGATTACTTAGTCGCCATGTATTGGCATTATTGGGTGCACGTTCAAATCGTGCACCCAACGGGTTGGGTACTTCGTCAGGTAAGTTATTCCTTTGTTGATTGTGATTGGGAGGTGGTCCCGATCGCATCCGATCGTTACTAACGTTGTTATTTCCCGTCTTAGAGTCATTTCTCCAAGTTTGTCGACTCTTGTGCGGGACTGTCGGTGCACTTTTGCACGGGGGATTATCCTTAGTAAGTGCTTCGTTTATTACAACCTCATTTCGTCCTTTCCCCACAGGTTGCGCTCCCGTTGGGCGCGTTCGGGGTATAACTACTCCGTCCATGGTCTGCTTGCGCACGGCAGTCGTCCCTTTCGGCGTCCGTTCGGCGGCGTAAATCTCGCGATCATTTTGATCGTCGAGAACCTCTTCAGGTATGTACCAAGTTTCTTCTTCGTCATACTCTTCTTCTCGATCGCTCATCATCGGTACCACATAGTTGGCCGATCCGCGCTGGTACTCTGCCGGCTCAACCATAACCAGGTGGGAAGTTCTGACTTGGGTATTAGATGTTTGCTGACTAGCCATTCTGTAATAGCTGTCTAATAGAGAGTCTCCTCTCTCTCTTCTCAGAGGTCCATCAGGTAAGGATAGTCTTCCACCATTGTCATATATTAACTTCCTTTGTTCCAGGAGTTCTATTATAGGAGGGCAATCCCTTAGACTATGGTTGTGACTTCCACATCCATAGCAGATGTAGGATGGCATGGCAGGGGGCCTTGCTTGTCTTGAGGTAGGATTGTCATTACTTCTCTGTAGTATAGGCCTAGGTGTAGTACTGGTAATATTATTTTCCCTTGAGTCCCTTGGAGGAGTAGGAGTGTTCCTAGACAATCCATAAGTCCTAGAGGGCTTGTCAAACACCTGTGCGACTAGGGGGTCTAGTGCTAAGGCTTTGAAGTAGGTTCTAGCATATGCTGGATCACTAATACTTAGTCTACTCAAGTCATTGACAAGTGCATCCAAGTCTTGCTGGGGCTTCTTAGGGGTGAGTACCTTCTTCTGATCCTTGGTCTTGCTTGTAAATAGGTCACTACCTGACCTTTCCTTCTCTTTGCTAGGTTTACTACGAGAGGAGATCTTCTCTCTCTTGGGTTTGTAGTCATAGTCAGAGTCTTCACTTGAGCTGCTACTGTCAGTTTCGCTTTCACTCTCACTTTCTGAGCTTGAGCTAACAATCCTAGATCTATGTTTCGCTCCACGTAATGGCTTATCGAAGCGGTTACGGTACAGCAACTGATCTACTACAGTGTTGACTTCTTTCACTGTATAGGGTTTGGATAGGTCCTTGTTTGGGGTCCTGGCTAAGAGGTATGTCTCTAGCTTGGTCTGGAAGGGTTCTGGAATGCCTAACCAGAAGTATGTATTGTAGTCATTGTCAGTAATGACTCTCTTGGCTTTCAACCATTGTGCCATGACAGTATAGTGACGAATGTAAGACTTCCAATGTTCTAGGGTCTTGAGTTCCTTATGGGCAGACTTTCTGACCAATCTTCGTAGATCCTCAAGGCAATAGCGAGCTTCGTCTCGCTCTGCATCGTATAGAGTAAGTATCTGCTTTCTAAGTGCACTCCAATCATTGGCCTTGTATTCATCAAGGGACTCGATTAGGCGAGTGACAGAGGTAGAGCAATAGTTAGTGATTCCTTCACATTTCTCTTGGTCTGAGGTAATTTGACATTGGGTGAGTACCCGGTCGTATTGGCGGAGGAAGTCTTTGACATGGGTATAGTGACCTTTAAAGGTCTCAGGTGCATCTCTGCTACGTCTGCTAGGTAACATATGTGGTCCAGGATGTGAAGGTCCTCCTGTAACCATGGTAGGGAAATGGTAGATGTTGGATGTGTTGGTAATGTGATGTGATTCTGACTGTGTGAGTTAGAGTAGGGGAGCTGAGATTGTCTTCAACACCCCCTCGCGGTGGGCTCCAGTTGTCTTCCTTCTAGACAAGACGACGAAGAACCAACCAAAAATCGGTGGTCCCCAGACAACGTGTCTTATCTCCACGGGCTAGAACACTTTGCTCAAGGGAGGTATGAGTAGTCTACCCTTGGCGGGGTTAGGAGTAATGGATATAGTCCAAATAGAAAAGGGGGAAATTTAGTGTACCAGGAGCCGTGGTTTGTTCGCCAATCCTCCACGTAAGTTTACAGATTGGTTGTTAAAGATTGTTTCAGCCTAAAGTCTGGTTAGTAAAGGGGATTCTAGGTGAATTACACACCTAATGGGCTCAAGTTAATGGCAATAGGTTGCCTAGTAACCTGTGGAAAGTTGTACTTTGATAGTACGAGAGGTGGGCGATTTAGCAACTTGGCCTAGGTCTCGCCTAATGCTAATGGATCCAGTGTAGGAAACTCCTGGGAATATTGCGTCCAGAAGTGGTGCTTATGTAAGCAGATGGTCGTGTCAGGTCGCTTAGTCACTCAGCCGGTTATAGCAAACTCGGTCTTCTTGTGTACTAAGGAGCTAAACTAAAGGTTGGAGGTGTAGACTTAGGCTGATCCCTTAGGATAGTAAGTCTAGACAAGATAGTGGTAGGAGTCCTATAGGTAGGTTGTCCTAGTGATGGCAAGATGCTCAGTCGCTGGTTGGTAGCTAACTTGACGATACACTTAGTGGACTTAGAAGGGTTACTATAACTCAATCTTATTGTCTCAACTAAGGGGTAGCAAGTTTGGCTTAGAGAGGTGAAGTGTAGCCCTTATTTGGTACTACAGGACGCTTAGGTTGCTTACTAATAGGGACCAGATGCCTTTTGTTGCCCAAAAAGGGGTTTCTCCCAAAAGGATAGTCTTAGATACTTGTCCTTTATTTAGGTACAAGTTCTAATAGCCTAGTAGTAGTTCTAAAGCCCTATTTACTTCACTCTGGGGTACCTTGCCTTATTAGGTCTTATTAGGCTTCCCAGGGGATCTCTTATCAGATGAGATTATCTGAGATAGAAGATGAGATGCTCTCTGCAGGCCAGAATGCTCCCCTTTATATACATAAATACAGGAGGCTATGCTAGCCAATCAGAGGGCTTGGTGGCTTATAAATTAAGGCACATTGACTTACTAATGCCAGGCACAAGCTGTCAAACCCAGGCACACTAAGGGGAAGCACTTTGAGCAAAGGAGTCCAAATTTGGAATGCTCTGCCAAAGAGGCTGGCTATGCTGTGCAGGGCTGTACAGACTAATGGGGACAAGGTCACATGGTAGCTAATGGTCACATGATCACTTCGTCTCACTGGCACTTAGCTAAGTAATCAGATAAATAAAGAGAAATCAAGGAAATAGTTCGCTATGTACAAATGTGTAAGTGTAAGGATTTGACTAGAGAGATTAATGAATATCTCAATAACCAGTAGGTGGAAAAATCTGGAAAAATAGGAGTATGTAGCTCATGATAGGGGCTATCGTTCCCTATGGTATCAAGGGATATTGTCCACAGGAAGCTGTGTGGATTCCACTTCTCGGGTCACTGCTTTGCTATGTGCATGCATGAAACTGGTTTCGTGCAGGTCACCGTGGGTTCTCCACCTTTAGCCCTGTGGATCTGTGGGTAAACTTTCTTCTTTTTTTTAACCGGCTTCTTTACTTCTGGTACTACTTCCTCTGGTTCTTTGTTACGTTCCTTCCTTTTGCTGCTAGATTCTGCTGGTGACAGGGTGAGGAGACTTAGTGGGGATAGCTCTCTTACTTCTTCAAATTGTGGTTCTTCTTCAGAGTGAAACAGACAGAATACTTCTTGGAGTGAGGGTCGAGAGTGGACAGCTAAGGTATCATCCCTTGGACTAAATATGAGGTCATTCAGATCTATGGATAGATTGTTCACCTCTGAGTGCTGGGATACTCTTGCTGTGGATAAGTCATCGAGGCCTCCCAATCTCAAGGTGAGGGTGATTGTTACTGCTTGGTCTATCTCATTGTCTGATGTGTAGCGAAAGTCGGATGGTTGTAAGTCTGCTTCTAATAGCCTTAAAAATTGTGTTGCTATAGAGAGCAAATGTGGTGATGGCAGTGGAGTCTCTTTCACGTCCTGTAGGCCTGCCGATTCTGCTGGCGAGGCTGTTTGCTCTAAAGCATCTGCTACTTCGTCAGTACTGGATCCGGCTACTTCTGCTGAGGCCATGTACAAAGGGTTAGGTGGGCTAGGTGGACCTGAAGCAGATGGGAAAGAGAGAAGGGAACAATGGAAAGTGATCAGCACTAGCTCTACCATAAGCTAGGTGCGAGCAATCCTTCTTGTGATGATGCACTTGTGTTATGTGAGAATGAGTCGTATCAAGGTTGGCAAGGTAAGGGTAAATGTGGAGTCTAGTTCTAATGAAACAACCCTAGAGCGTAGCTCCCTTAGGTTGCCAAAAGTAACTTGGACTGGATGGAAAGCAATGTGAGAATAGGCTTGTCATGCCAAGTATGAGTCCTTCTTATAGTACTTAGGGGAAACACCAAGAGAACTAGACTGGAGTTCTCTGGTGGTGGTATTGAGCCTTAAGTACCTACTGGAGGTATGTACATGTTGTGGACGTATCTAACAATCCGAGAATGAAAGGGGAAAGGGCATAGGGTGAAATGGGAGTGAAACATGTGAGGCCAACACACAGTGTGGCAGAATGGAAGAGAAGCATAACATATGTGAAACATGTGTATTAAGGGAATGGAATGAAAGCGTGATCAAATGCTTCTGTGAAAAGGTGAAACATGAAGATATGAAACGGAGAAGATGAGAAGTCTTGTGCATAAAACGGAGTGAAGAGGTGAGATGACTATGACGCACGAGATAAGGGTGAGTGATAGTGAGATAAGATAAAAGATAAGATTGTCTGTTGTTATACGTGGAAAATGTTAAGTCCAACAAACATAGGGGTATGGGAATATACAATTCATAACACTGATTCCTAGAATCTGAGGCTTCTGGAACCATGCGAAGTGCAGTTCCATGATCTCTCTAGGGAAGAGACCTTTCTCTTGCTCGGGGTCTGTGGGTAGCTCAAAGAGCTCCTTGTTCATGGGATCCTTGAATTTGGTATAAGCGAAGTTCTCCCTGTTGGAGATGAGAGGGTTGGAGGGAATCTCGAGCGTCAAAGTAGGCATTGGAGGATGATGATGAGGTAGAGCTGGTATATGAGGGAGGAGGTTGTTTCAGAGTGGACGGTGGAGTAGGAGGTGTAGAGGATCATCTTTCAGTAACCAGTTCGAAGAAGGAGGTACCTTCTGGTTCTGTAACCTATGATAGGGAGAGTCAATGGAGATTGGAAAGGGTGAGAAGTCGACTGTCAGTTTAAGAAAGTGGGGAATTGTCCGTCTGGTGAGGTTATTTCCACCTGATCAGAGGGGAATATACTGTGTCCTCATATAACGTGAAAGGTGTGAAAGGGGCATGCCAGATGTTGTTCAAAAGGAACATCTGGTCCTTGTCACAACACTCATCTATCAGACTCGTAGTGGTCGCAGTATTGTCCTTGCTCTAAGGCTCGATGATAGAGTGGGCAAGGCAGGTAGAATGGGACACCAGGATATACCAGGTTATTGGACTGTGCAGATGCATGTGCACAATGATGTGCGGGAGTAGCAGGTCTAAGAGGAAAGGGGGCTTGCTTTTCTGGAGCAGATTCTGACTCACATGGTTCTAGACAAAGAACAATGTTTAGAGTCACATAATGTAATGGAATCTGAGTCACTAGAAAAAGTCAAAACCCCTTGTTTTTATGATGGAGAATCAATCTTCCAGAAGTAGCAGTGAACTCAACAAGTTCATCTTCCTTTATCAGCGGAGGTGTTATAGCATAGTTAAATGCTGTGGCAATCATGGAGATCACCATGATGAATCCAGAAACCATCCATGAACCATAACACATGAACTCAAGAGGCATCAGTACTAGTATGATAATGTCCTCTGTTCAAGCAGGGCTCATAACCTATTGGGACGATAGATATCCCGATTATGCAGAAGCAAGAAGGGATTATGGTATCAGTGGGAGTTACTCACTGATTGATTGTGGATGGAAACAATAGATCTTCAGATGAGAGCAATAGGTGGGAGGACTAATGCTCAAGTGATTCTGAGTGAGAGGAGGGAGCGAAGAACTTGATTAACAAGATAAAGAAAGATGGGCTTAAGGCCTGGTCTTTATATACTGTTCTACACTACCCATGAAACATAATGGGAAAGAAACATGTGTCAAGTATGAAACATGTAAGAGAATGTGAAATGTATAGTAAAACATGTACTGTATCATATCTTATGACATCATGAAACATCAGATAAGGATGATGTCATAGTCTAGATCATGAGATAAGAAAGAACTTATCTATATGTAATAAGTAATATGGAATAGCATAAGAATAAGGTCAAAGACTGATCTAGAATCTGGTATCAGGAAATGAAAGATAAGATAAGAAATACCAGAATTTTCAACACACAACAATAACAATGTGACGCAACATGCACAGCAATGATAATGACAGTGCCATGTTGATGGCACCACTGTGTGCATGCCACCAGATGTGACAGCGATGCCATGTCACACATGCAACCCATGGACATGCCACCAGAGGTGATGACGGTGACGTGATGCAACATCTGCAGTAATGACAATGACAATGATGACAGCAAGGATGGCACCACTGTGCCTGTACCATCAGATGTGATGATGACGATGCCATACAATATATGCAAGTGATGCCATGATGGCGGGGACAGTGCCACATCGATGGCACCACTGTGCACATGCCACCAGACATGACAGTGATGCCACGCCACACATGCAACCTGTGAACACACCACCAGAGGTGACAACAATGCAATGTGATATCCGCAGCAACAACAACAACGATAGCATCACTATGTCTGTGCCATCAGATGCAATGATGACAACGCCATATGATGCATGCAAGTGACACAATGACGACTCTGGTGAGGATGGTGCCATGTTGATGGCACCACCATGCATATGCTACTGGACACAACAGTGATGTTACACCATGCACGCAACCTGTGTGCATGCCACCAGAGGTGATGATGATGATATGTGCTGGCAACAATGACAGCAACATGATGTCTGCAGCAACAACAACAACAACAGCACCACTGCGCCTGTGCCACCAGACGCAATGATAACAATGCCACACAATGCATGCATACCATTGTCCAGGGCATGTTTGAGCTGTGGGGATCATCCAGATGGCAAGTGCAGGGGGGTGGTAGGTCGCAGTGTGGTAGGCAGGCATATTATTACTTAGTCACTTAAATACTTGTTTTACTTGCATACTTGAAATAGGTTGTTTGTGAGAATGTGTGCTCAAGCATGTAAGTGTTGATAAGTATAAAATAAGTGTGAAATAAGTGTGTTTCAAGTATAGAGATCTGCTTGAAACGCTTAAAATTTACTTGGACTGTTTAGGTCACCAAGCCGGTATAAGTAACTTTAAGTAAGCTTCAAGCGAGGTTAAGTAATGTGAAGATTTGCTGATGTGACGCCCATGCTATGGCACTGCTGAAGGAGAATGTCCATGGGAATGATTGATTATACTGAAGGAACAGTGGCTTTAGAAGCTTGGACTGGTGGTGGTGGGCCTCCTGTCAAATTGTGATCATAATGAATCAAGCCCCCAATGGAATGCCAGCTCTGCATAACACTACTTTTTGAGAAAAGTATGAGCTGGTTTTATTTGCTGGAAAACCAGCCCTACTCACAGTTTATCATACTTGCCCTCCTCCAAAGTAGAGTGGACAGTGACCAATGGTGAAATGATCATTCTTTCACAATGATGTGGTCTACAAATAGGTGGGTATGCAGAGCACAAGTTGAAAGGAGAATGTATGTTGTAGGCACTAGGGCACCCTAGGCAATATTATGGGTCCAGGTAACCTATGTGGGTATCACACCCACATCCCCATTAGATATGAGTTAAAGTGATTCCTAGATCACTTTGGTGCAGAGGCAATAGCAAAAGGGTAAACTTAATGAGGGAGAGTACTCACTTGCTGTAGTGCACTTGCAAGCTAGTTGTTAGAAGTTATTCACAACATGATTATGAAGTAAAGAACTTAAATTGTGGGCTTTGAAGGAGTCAGATTTATATACAATACAGCTATGTTTGTATATATTGTGAAAATATCCATAAAGGATGAAGGGCTGTGTAATGCATAGTAATGTGCAGTAATAAGCAGCCAATGGCAGAAGGTATGCAAGGTATGGCACAATATGCCAAGAGAATGGTGTGATGTTTCACCATAATGATATACAGTAATATGATGTCATCATAAGATAAGAATAAGTATGACATCACCGATCTAGAACAGTGATGTCATGAGTTTAGAATGAATTAGTAATCATGAAGAGCAATCCAGACAAGATAAGATTTAGATGATAGAATCTAAATATTTCAACACTCCACCTTGCTATTCATGATGAAAGAAATGAATATGGTGTAAGGAAAAGTTTTTTGCAGTTCTTCTCAAAACATTACCATATGAGATTCTTTGTAAAGATATCTGCAACTTGTTCATCAGTGGGAACATAGAAAAGTTTGATCTTCCCATCTGTAACACATTCTCAGATATAGTATTCTAGAATTTCTATGTGTTTCAAATGACTTTCTTGCACTGGATTAGCAGCAAGGAACATGGCACCTTAATTGTCACAGAGCAATGAAATGGTTTTGAGATTAAATCTCAATTTGGAAAAAAAAGTATCTGAATCTAGGAAAGCTGTTTTACAGCTTCTGTCATTCCAATGTATTCTGCTTCTGTAGAAGACAAGGTTATCTTCCATTGTCATCTGGAAAGTCAAGAGACTATTCCATTGCCAATGAACATCACATAATTAGAGGTAGATCAATGAGTTTTGTGATCTCCAGCCCAATCTGTATCAGAATATGTCATAATGCCAGATTGAGAAGATCCGTCATAGGTAATGCAGAGATCCTTGGTACCAATAAAATACTGCACTATATAGAGTACTTTCTGCAGATGTTCATCCAATGGATTAGCAGAGAATTGTGATATCTTGATAACAATAAAGGCAATATCTGGATGAGTTCCCAGCATGATATACATACAACAGTGATCCAATCACTGATTGATATCAACTACAGAGTTGAGAGGAGATTTCGGTGGTGAGAGGAGTGGGATTATATCCAGAAAGAAGGGGGATATGAGCTACTTTGTGTTGAATGAACTCATATTACATGGTAGTAGTTCATTTATAGTAGTTAGTTCACATGCACTTCATGTAGCATATATAGCTTTTGGACTCAGGCATCTGAGTTTCAATTCACTTTTGATCAGCTATTGCTATCATCTCTGAGTTACTTCTACAACAGGTAAGCCAAGTAACTGTATACTGCATGCTTCCAACAGGTTATGAGCCCTGGTGATTGTGCTATGTAACTTGCTCACCACCATCACTCGGTTTACCCCACTCCTGCCCTTAGATATGTTTTACACTCTTTGACATGGTAAGTCACATTCTATGTATTTTCATGCTTGAACAGATGTGACATGTCACATCCTATGCGTCTTTACACTTGGACACATGTGATCAAGTCCTGAACATAGGGAGAGACTATGTCTCACTGGTCCAAGGCTCTGAGAGCATTGTAATGTGCATAGCTATGCTCCTTCTCTTTGTTTTTCTCATTGTTAGAAGTTAACTAACACCTCTTTGTCCTAAACTCAAATCCATTCTCACTATGTCCTCCAAAACTGATCACTTCAACACCAACAAGGTCCCCAACCTGACTGGCTCCAACTACCTCAAGTGGAGGCAGGTCATGCAGGCCTACCTGTTGTTACATGTAGCATATACAAAGAGAAGTTCGAGAGTTGAATACTTCTCAGGAGGTACTCATGAAGAGACACTACGTCTGAGAGTGTATGCGAGATCAAGGTTGTGAGGGTCGAGGGTCAAGGAGTTGAAGTCAATTGGACTTCCTAAGGTTTACTAGGGAACGAGGGATGAGAAACGAAGGTGATCAGCCTAAGGACACTAGAAAGACGCTAGATTGCACAAAACGAGTGTAAAGATAGAAGTACAGGCAGCAAGGGTTTAAGTATGAGATACACGTCATCAAGGAACACAATAGAAGGTAGAGGAATGTTTAAGTAAGAGAGACACATCATGTACTATGGAAAGGAAGATAGGAACTATGAGACCAATATGAGAGAATCAGCCGAGGAGTGTGCTGTCCAAAGAATATAAGAAAAATGAAGAGAAAAGAACAATCAAAGAATAACAAACGTAGGGTTTAGCGGGCTAACTAAGAATAAGCCGAAAACTCAAGTAGTCCGATACATGCCGAGGAAAGCATGAACACGCATATGATAGCAAAAAAGATAGATACTGTTGACAAGTAAAAAGATCATAACATTACCCCCATTGTACAATCGAACTCCTGGTTTGATTAAAATCCCTCTAGGCAGCGTCGGCAGGAGGAATGTCAGTGGAACCGAAGATGAACTTGGCCTGGTTAGGAGAAAGCATCTCAAACAGACAGTCGTCTGCAATATGTCTGTATTGATTGCAATGTCCGCAGACTCGCTCCAGCGATGGCCAAAGTTGCATTGGGTATGAAGACAAGTGGAGGCAGGGTGACCTGGAGCTGAGAGGAGGCAGGATGGACAGGAATAGTTGGGATAGTCTTCTCTATAGTGACCCAAATAATGACACCAAAAGCACTCAGTAAGGGAGGAGGCAGGTCAACAAGGGAGGGGGTTGGTGCAAGAAGTGGCTGAGAGGATGTGGGTTCTATCTGGTAGGTACCTGTGTAAGGCCTCGGTTTCAACGCGACAATGATCTTTCTCATTATCTAGGATATCCTCAACTCCTATGATGGTAGGGGAGAGGAGAAGGAGAATTGGGGCCTGCGGGCAACGGAGTGAGTTCAAGGTAATGGTTGCGATCTCTCATAGGTAGGAAGAGGAAGATATGACAAAAGGTGGGATAAATGATGGTGGGTGGAAGACGTTCAATGAAGGTGTGAAAGCCATGCAAGTGTAAAATGGATAATATGCACCAGGGGAGTGCATCAAGATGAAGACGTAAAGGCAAACCAAATTCTGCTGGTAAATCACTAGGAGCAGACTGAAAATAGTACCGTTGGGTCATAGAGACCTCATGGAACAGACAGACCAGCTCTTGGGTGATGGTGTCTTCATCATAGAGAGGGAGGGTTTCGACAGTGTGGAGGAGAGAAGGGCTTGTGAGGATGGTGGCGTAAAGTGAGTATACAGTGGAGATGGGTAGAAATATAGGAAAGACATGTCTAGAACACAAGGGGGAAGAATACGAGGAAAAAGAAGGAGATGCAAAAGGAGCAACTGAAGAAGAACACAATGACATTTAGATTGTTAATGAAGAGGAAATCAAAATAAAGCATAAGTAGGGGAGTACTTCATGAAAAGACACCACTTCTCAGGGAGGACGAGAGATAAAGACCTAAGGGAGAAGATGAGTCCATTTATAAGATGAAAGGATTTCAGGGGCATGATGGAGGTTGCTTTCAGATTTCCATGTATTTTTGGCTGAAGAGTATCCCTTCCATGCAGTTAGATACCGATAATGACCACAAATTCCCTTGTGTGAGATGATGTGGCTGACTTCATACTCTTCTTTGGCATTAATCAGGTCAGGTGGTGGCTGAGAGAAAGAGGGACCATGTGCCTCCATTTGATGATAGGGAAATAAGAGAGAGGCATGGAAAACATCATGTATCTTCCATGTGGGGGGGAGTCAGAGTTGGTAAGTGAGTGGTGATAGGACCTGTAAGATTTCAAACGGTCCATGGTGTTTGGAGGTGAGTTTATGAGAAGGGTAGCCAAGACAAAGATTGGTAGCTGCAAGCCATACCTTATTGCCAACTTTCCAGGGGGAGAATTTCTTGATGGAGCAGAGAGTCATGATCCGTCAGATAGATTCATGTGCTGCGAGGGCTTCTTTCCTGGTGGAGTCAAGAAGGGATAAGCAGTTTTCTAAAGTAGGGAGGAAGGTTTTGCCTAATGAAGGGTAGGCATGCGGTTCAAAGCCATAAAGGAGTAAGAAAAGGGAAGTCTTGGTTGAGCTGTGTGGGACAGAATTGTGAATGAACTTGGTGAAAGTAAGGAAGGTGGACCATTCATGTGGATTATTGGAGCAGAAGATCTGAAGGTAGGTTTCAATTTCCTGGTTGGTTTGTTCAGTTTGACCATCGGTTTGGGGATGGTATGCAGTGGATAAGCGAACATCGTATTTCAGGAGATGAGCTAGTTCTCTGGCAAAGGCAGAGGTGAATTGGGAACCCTGATTAGAGATGATGGAGTCATGGAGGCCGAATCATTTGAATATGAAATCAAAGAATAGTTGGACAATTCCCTTGGTGTCCATAGTTTTGGAACAAGGAGTGAGAATTATCCCCTTCATAAGGCTGTGGTCGACCACAACCATTAAGGAGTCATACATATAACCGTGGAATAAGAGGAGGTTGGTAATGAGGTTAATGGACAACTGGCAGAATGGGAGGAAAGATGAAGAAGGGATGGATAGTAGCGGAGGCATGGTGGGGTGAGTGAGGACTTTGTTCTGTTGGCAAAAGGAGCAACTGGCAACAAAATGAGAAACAATGGAAGCAAGTCCAGGCCACCAAAAATCACGTTCGAAGATGGCCGTGGTATGAAAATGGCCCAAATGACCCATAAGGGGGGATGAGTGGATGGAGTGAAGAAGAGAGGAATGAGAAGAGGGTGAAATGTACATACAACCCTTGAAATAGAGATGGCCATTGTCAAAAATCCAATCATTAAGGAAGGAATGAGGGAATAAAGAATTGCCATTGGCCAGATTGGCAAGGGTGTAAAAAACAAGAGGATCAGAAGCAGAAGAGTTATGAATGTGAGAGGTGAGAGAAAGGTCTAAAGTATTAATAACAACAGGGTCAGGGAGAATGGGGGTGTCTATGTTGTCCATAGTGGTCTCTAGGTGGTCACAGCATGAGAGAGCATTGGCAGGGGCCATCTGTGTGCTGGGAAGGACTTTCCAGACAATGTCAAAGTCCTATAGAAAAAGAGACTAGTGAGTCTGCCGGCAGGAGAGTTTGCGAGGATTTTTGAGGAAAGAGAGATTTTTATGATCTGTGATGATAGTAACAGGATGAATGGTACTTTGGACGTATTGGCGCCATTTGGTAAGAGCAAGAATGACGGTGAGGAGTTCATGGTCATAGATGTTATAATTGCATTCCGTAAGGGCAAAGGTGTGGGAGAAGTAGGTGGTGGGGTGGAGGTCACTGTTAGAGTCTGCTTGGAGGAGGATGGTGCCAGCGGTGAGAAGAGAGGCATCGGTCATGATAGAGAAGGAGTGAGAGACATCAGGGATAGTGAGGACAGAGCCTGTAGAGAAGGTGATTTTCAGGGAGTCAAAAGCTTTCTGTTGGAGAGATGTTCAAGCCCAAGGAAAGTCTTTTTGGGTGAGAAGGGTCAAGGGAGTGACAGTATGGGAGAAGTTTGGGATGAATTTGCAATAGAAATTGGCGAAGCCAAGAAAGGAGCAAATGTCCTTGACAGAGATAGGGGGTTACCAATCATGAATGGTGGAAGTCTTTACAGGATCCATAGCAATCTTGCCGTGGCCAATAATCATGCTGAGGAAATCCATCCAGGGTTGATCAAAGAGACACTTGGAAAGCTTAAGGGAGAGTCCATGTTTGCAAAGGTGAAGGAGGACTTGGCGGGTTTGTTCATGGTATAGGATGAGGTTTCCATCAGTGTGAATACCGAGGTCATTCATGTAAATCTTTAGCCAACATTCAGCGATCATGTCGGCGAAGATGTGGTTCATGAAAGCCTGGAAGGTGGAGGGGGCATTACAGAAACCGAAGAACATGATGGTGAGTTCAAAGAGGCCAAAAGGAGTAATGAAAGTGGCTTTCCATTGGTCAGCTTCCTTGATCTGAATGTTGTTATAACCCCATCAAATATCAAACTTGGTGAACCAGGTGGAGTCCTTCATGTTGTCGATGAGTTCAGGAATTAAAGGGAGGGGGTATGTATTGCAGATCATGTGGGAGTTCAGGTATCAGTAATCCTGACATGGGCAAAGGGATCCATCTTTCTTAGGTATGAAGAAGAATGGAGTGGCTTGTGGAGATTTAGAGGGGAGGATGCAGCTAGTTTCGAGGTGTTCAGAGATGAAGGCCTTGCAAGCATCTTGCTCCTTGGGATTCAGAGGATATACCTTGGCGATCTTTGGGACAAAGAATGGTTTAAGATCTATGGTATAATCGAAGGGTTGGTGTGGGGGTAGTTATTCGTATGTCTTTTCAGAAAAGACATCAGCGAAGTCAGTACATCAGTCAGGGAGAGGTATGTCGGCTGGTTTATTCTCTTGAGTGAGTTGTGTGGACAAGGTGATCTTGTTGATGCTTTTGCTAGTGGGATCCAAATGGGGGAGGTGCTCACTGAGAGATGCATCGACCCCATTGGAATACCGTTCTAGAAATAAGGAGGATATTTTTTGATCAACATCAAAATTAAGCCAGCGGAGGAGATGAGGTCGAGAGGTTTCCTTCTGAGATGTCGGTGGTGTTGGGAAAGACAAGGTATGGGATCTCCAATCAATTTGAGGATTTCGTGATTTTAGCCATTTCATGCCGAGGATGATTTGTTTCCTTTTGAGGGTGATGACTGTTATGGTCTTTTTACTTGTCAACAGTGTCTATCTTTTTTGCTATTGTATGCATGTTCATGCCTTCCTCGGCATGTATCGGACTACTTGGGTTTTCAGCTTATTCTTGATTAGCCCGCTAAACCCTATGTTTGTTATTCTTTGATTGTTCTTTTCTCTTCATTTCTCTTGTGTTCTTTGGACAGCACACTCCTCAGCTGATTCTCTCATATCAGTCTTGTAGTTCCTATCTTCCTTTCTGCAGTATATGACACATCTCACTTACTTAAACATTCCTCTACCTTCCATCGTGTTCCTTAATGACGTGTCATGTAGTACTTAAACTCAGGCTGCCTGTACTTGTATCTTTACACTTGTTTTGTGCAATCTAGTGTCTTTCTAGCATCCTTAGGCCGATCGCCTTCATTCCTTGTCCCTTGTCCACTAGTAAACCTCAGGAAGTCTGATTGACTTCAACCTCTTGACCTTCATTCCTCGGAACCTCCAGTCTCACATACTCTCTCATATGTAGTGTCTCTTCGTGAGTACCTCCTGAGAAGTATTTGATCCTCGAATCTTCCTTTGTGTATGCTACACATAACAACGACCATAAGTTCCAGTTCTTCTGATTGACCAGCAATATGGACAATTGGTTTGGCCTTTCATAGGATAGTTCCTCTCTTGTTTGTGGTGCCATCAACGTTGTAAGCAATGATAGGTTCAGGTAGACATTTCATAGAAAAATTGGCATGGGTTAGGATTCCAAGGTCGATGAAATTTCTGGTAGTGCTGGAGTCAATGAGAGCAGTAGTGACGACAATTTTGCTTCCGACTTGTAGTTTCACAGGAAAACGAAGGGTATGTTCATTTCATGGGGCTACAAGTATATGACATAGTTCATGGGAAGAGGACGTCGAAGCGACTTTCCAATTTGTCTGGAGAGAGTTGACGAAGGTGGCAAGGGTGGTGGGTGTTTCTGTGGTGGCAGTGATAGCGGGGGAAGGTGCAGTTTCAGTGAAACAAATAGTGAGAGGGCAAGGGGGACGAGCAGCAGTGTTTCTGGATTTGGTACACTGGGTGGCATTATGTCCAACAGTGTGGCAGTGGAAGCATTGTCCTTCTCGGATGCATTTCATACATTCCTGAGGGGTGAGTTTCGAGATAGTGAGGGCGTCGACATTCATGGCATTGGGGTCTCTGAAGGAGGGGGCACAAGGGAGAGAATATATTTTTCCTCCTCGTAGAGTGAGGATATGCATTTTCTGTGCGTGGAAAGTTTTGGCCTGGTCAATCCAACTGTTAATGGAGTTGGGAATGACCACCATAGAGAGGATCATGGTGGCAAGTTGTTGGTTGAGTCCAAGGGAGAATTGGTCAATGAGGGTGGTATCATCAGTGATTCCAGTACAAGCGGCAAGATTCTGGAAATCAGTGATGTATTTCTGGAAACTGTCTTCAGTGATTCCATCGGGGTGGCAAAAGGATTTCTGGACTAGTTTGGAGAGTTTGTGGTGGGCAGTGGCTTTGGTATCGAAGGGGTAAAAAGTGGTTTCAAAGTTCTCAGTAAACTTAGCAAAAGTCTTTTCACTAGCAGGGACAGCAACGTTGGCCATCCAATCATACCACATCTCTGAGAATGAGATGCCATGTCCTAGGCTCATCTTGTTTAGGGTGGTCATGATATGTTCAATGTCAGTGGTATAGAGGGTAGGATTGATGGTAAAATAGGCACACATGGTCTTAATCCATTGAACAGAGTTAGCAGGTTCTCCAGAGAAGTCAGCTGGGAGGGCGGCTTTTAGTTCAGTGGGGTAAGACATGGGAGGGCTAGGTGAATAAGTGGGGACATGAGGAGGTGCTGGGGTTCGTGATTGTCTGGAGGTATCTGGGGATCGAGGTGGTACTGGGACAGTGGTCTGGTATGGGTTTACAATGACGTGAGGGGGTTCAGTGGTTTCTGGATCGTGGAAATCAATGTCAATGTCAGAGCTAGGCTCAGGTTGCTCAGGGTGGAGCCTGTAGGCTCATCAAAGGCTTCAGCCAGAAATTGTACCAATGGTGGGGATGTCCTACTCCTTGATAGGAGGGATGAAAGAAAACACTTGTTCTTTTGTGACGCATAGCATACACAAAGAGAAGTTTGAGAGTCGAATACTTCTTAGGAGGTACTTACAAAGAGACACTACATCTGAGAGAGTACGTGAGACCAAGGTTGCAAGGGTCGAGGGTCAAGGGGTTGAAGTCAATTGGACTTCCTAAGGTTTACTACAGGAATGAGGAATGAAGGCGATCGGCCTAAGGACACTAGAAAGATGCTAGATTGTGTAGAACGAGTGTAAAGATAGAAGTACAGGCAGCAAGGGTTCAAGTATGAGATAACATGTCATCAAGGAACACGATGGAAGGTAGAGGAATGTTTAAGTAAGAGAGATGCATCATGTACTGTGGAAAGGAAGATAGGAACTATGAGACCGATATGAGAGAATCGGCCGAGGAATACACTGTCCAAAGAACACAAGAGAAATGAAGAGAAATGAACAATCAAAGAATAACAAATGTAGGGTTTAGTGGGCTAACTAAGAATAAGCCGAAAACCCAAGTAGTCTGATACATGCCGAGGAAGGCATGAATGCATGTGCAATAAGAAAAAAGATAGACATCATTGACCAATAAAAAGACCGTAACACCTGTGCACCCTTGACATATGGTGGCCCATTATCTCTGACTACCCCAATGAGCTTTCTGAGAAAAGATCCAACAAGGTCCTGAATCAGTCCCATATTGATGATTGGCACAATGCCAATGAGAAGGCGCTGGGTGCTGACCTGCACCAAAATGTTTGGATGCAGATACATAGTTATTGTATATGTGATGCTAGACATTTGACCCGAGATTTGAGTTTTTACTATATTCCCACGGTCCAAATGCTTAGCTAATTGAGGGACATATAGACCATAGTGTCTAGAATATACCTCTATTTTTCCTTATTTGTTTGTTCACAGGTTGTGGAGAAACAAAATGATTTCTCCCAACATACTTTTATTATTACCTGTCATAATGAGTCAAAGTGAGTCAAATGAGCACTAATCAAAGCACTACCCCTAGACTAGCAAAATGATCATGTGACCTGCACAGCATGAGTCATAATGAGTCATTGCCAAGCCAAAGGCTATTTTTAGCTCATTACAAGTCATTTTCTGACCAAATAAGTCAAAGTGAGTCAATATGAGTTAGTATGAGTCATATATTGGCACAGCCACCTCGGAACCGAAGGTAGCACAGCCACATGTAAATTACTATATAAGGAGTGCAATTCAGCCCCATTTGGACAGTTTTCTCTTTTAGGAAAAAGGTTCCTACTTGAATTAAACTCAACCAACGAGTGCTCACAAGTGCACCCCTTTACAAACAGACAGTGAGGCTGTGTAGAGAAGTTCCCACGCTATAAATAGAACTACTTTGACCCATAGTTAGGAGTATACTGAATTCCTTAGGATAGAGTCAGTTAGGACACCTTTAGAGAGAAAACTCCAGAGTGGGCAACTAAAGGGAATAGATCCCCAGCTAGTAGGAAGACCTAATAGTTCATTAGTACCTTGGGAAAGGGTTGAGTCGAGCATTTAAGCTGATTGCCAACTCCTTAGTACATAATAGAATCAGTTTAGGAAAAACTATTTTGTGTCCAAGTGATGTGTGAGAATCAGTAGCAAGAGTGAAGCATGTACATCACAACATCACAACAAGTTCCATAGGAAATACACAAACTTACCCCTAAGTACATAACAAGACACTATGAATCATGGTAGGCACAGGAACAACACCTACCACACTACCCAGCCACAGAAGCTGAGATGCTCCTGACAAGTTTAAAGGGTACTATTCTAAAGTCAGATGCTTCTTATGGCAATATGAGCAATTGCTCACTCAATACAACATCACCACTGACAAGGAGAAATGTGAAGGGATCTCCAACTACTATAGTAGTCAAGTTGGACGACTAATCAAATCCCTTGATAAATACAAAAATGACAATTGGGATGGATTGAGAATCAAGAACCTCCATCTCTATGATGCTGAGCAAGTAGATGCTCAGTATAGGAAGAGTGACCTTAGGAAGCTTACTCAGAAATATGCCAAGAAGAGTCTGGACAAGATGTCACAATGGAAGGCCTATGAGTGCAAGTTTACAGTAGTCGCACAATGGTTAAAGGCCACAAAGGTGATTCAAGACAAAGAATACCACACTTACTTTTGGAAAGAAATCCCTAAGTACATGCGAGAGAAAGTGCAGATACATCTGCTTGCTGGTAACACTGGCGTAGATATGAGTAAGCCCTTCCACATTAGCAAAGTCAATCGAGTCATAAACCAGCTATTACATTGATACAAGTTTGATGAGGATGGAACAGATTCAGACACAGAGAGCTCCTCTGAAGAGACTAGCACTGACTCTGACTCCACTACAGATTTATCTGATGACAGTTCAAACAATGAGTCTAGTGACAATGAATGTTGAAGGAGGAAGAAAAAGTCCTCCAAGAAACACAAGGATAAGGGAACAAAGAAGACTCCTGAGAAACAGGCAAAGAAGAAGCCTGAGCCGAAGAAGGAACCTAAGAAGTCCTCTGATGATGTTGATTCACTCATAGATCGTATGAGTAAACTCAAGCTTAATGATCCTGCCTATGCAAGAGCTTATATCAAGGCCCTTAAAATAGAGCCTTTGATAGCAGTTATCTTAGAGAAACCTAGGTTGAAATCTGCTACATTCAAGGATACTCCTAGTAGTATACAGAATAGTACTACTACAAGAGAGATACTACAAAGGTCTACTAATGGAAGAAGTAGAGTACTACCTAATACCCGCCCACCCTTTAAGTGTTTCAGGTGTAACAGTCATGACCATTGCCTAAGCAATTGTCCCTGTATGTTAGAGTTAATAGACCACAGAGAATTAGTATATGACTGACGGGGCATGGTAAACTTACCAAGGGATCAAGGAGCGCTCAATAGGAGAGCAGACGAATTGATAATTGAGAGCTATCACCAAATGGTTGAGTAGCATGCACAAAATGATAAATGAGCACAAACGAACCTAATTATAATAGACTATGATAGCCTGAAGTGTGGATTGTCAAATTATATCATACCTGATATATTGGTCAGTGATGAAGAGGAATCAGAAGACGAAGAGAAATTATTCATATCTTACTTGTTGATGGACAAAGACAACAAAGATGATGTTGACAATGTCCTGTGAAGTTATGGTGTGGTACGATCTCAGCACAAAGCCAAGACTGCCCAAAAGGAAATCATAGATGGAGTATATGTACCTCCCAAGAAATTGGGAGGTAGTCAGCGCTGAAACAAGGTGGTGATTAAAAACTCACCTAATATGAATGACAGTGATGCTAATGAAGCGCTGCATCCATGATCGAGCTGCCAAATCGAAAGAAATGATCGATCTGAAAAGAAAGATCAATATCAGCGTGAATGGCAAAGGAATAAAGAGAACAACTTACCAGATACTCAGGATGATCCGAAAGGATTCCCAAGAGGTTAGGACGAGAGGGCAAAGTTGATCAAGCAATGGAACGACACCCAGAATGCTCCTGTGCCATCCAAAGGCCAGGAAGTGAAGAAAGCCATTAGCAATAAGTGATCGAAAGTGATCAACTTACCTTATCAAGAAATGACATTCCTGATGGGAGCATCAAAGGACATTTAACAAGTGCACACTGATGTGCACAATAATGAAGATGTAGAGATGATTGATATCTCTGAGAGGAAGTGGGGAGGGAATGATGAAAAAGGAAGGAGTGTGGAGTTTCCCAAAAGAGTTGACAGAAATAAACCTTGTGTGAGTGGACAGCCTTCTAAGGAATATTCTAGAAACGTGGCAGTACAGCACATGGAGTTATCCACTATCACACATCCTCGTGATGTGCTGACTAAGATACTTGGCACTAAGGTAGAGCTGACCACAGGAGAAATATTAGGTAACTCACAGGAATTGACACAAGCATTAGCCAATCAGATTAGATTTCGACAGGTGACATCGGCTAATGCTGCTTTACACACGCATCATGTCAGAATGAGCCAGGACCATGGGCCGTTATTGACAGTTCCTGTCTGCATAGCTAACAAAGTGTATAGTATGGTAGCAGACTCAGGTAGTGAAGTAAATATCATTACTCATGAACTATGGGAGAAACTACAGGTGCCAATGGATATTGACGCTAGTCTAACATTTCATGATGCAAACAGAGATAACAGTAAATTAAAAGGACTGATTTCCAATCTAGCCATACAGATAGGAGGACTAACTACTTATAGTAATTTTTGGGTATCTACTGATTGTCCCCTTGACATACTACTCAGCTGCCCTTGGCAGTGGCAGAACTTTGTCTCCATTGACAAGAGATTAGATGGAACATACCTAAGATTTAGCTACGTTAACGGCAAAGATAATTGGACCTTGGAAATTCTTGTACAGTCATCGGTTGCCAAGAATGGAAGTGCACTGCTTATAATAGGAGGACGCAGCTCCACTCAATCTTACTTGGGGAAGATAGTGGAGCCAGAGATTCGAAATGAACCAAATATGAAAGCATGCACCAGAGCTTGAGGCACAAGAAGATCACAGCCCGACGATACAAAGAATATTTAATTGCGAGTCCCCAGAGGGAGGGAATCTCTGGAGCATGATGCCAAAATAATCCTATCATCTATCTGATGCTTATCAGACTCTATTCCAATCTGAACCATTCCTCACAAGCTATGGACAACCCCTGCCCAAGCTCGATAACGCATGACTCAGGACGCTTGCCTCGCCTGTGCACACCTTAATTAATAATTGTCTAGCCGACATCATTGTTTTGAACTCAGCACAGTATGCCACTCTGTGACCTATGCTGTATAATGTAGACAGCAATTATCAATTAGTCTACATACTTCCCACGGAATTATCCAAAGTGGACACGGAACCCAATAAGCAACGGATAAGCCTGCCCACTGTGACACTATCTGATGACGCCCAAAAGATTACATCCCCTGTCCCCTACGTGATGTTTACCCGATTGGGTAATTGTACCATCCCCTTCCTCCCTGGCTACCAATCACAGCTCGACTACCTCCTCGAGCCGGAGAGCTGCACGCTGCCTCCTCCCATCCTCTCTCCTCCTCCCCAACATGATGATCCCCCTTTCCTCCTCTCTCTCCTCTAAACCAGTGGCCTGAGACGCAATCTCAGTCAAGCTCGGAAGGAAAAGAAGATCGCCAACAAAGATGCCGACAATTGCCCATGGAAGATATCAGGTGAGAGGATTTTAGACTTAGGGCTAATGAGTATGCCACTGACTATTTTCCTATTAATGGGGAGGTTCCTTCTTCTCATCCCATCCAAGGAGGACGGGCACCTTACGCTGTGCTCGGGGTATGTTGTCACCCCGACTCCTTCTCCAACTTTTATTATAGAGTATCCAATCGCCAAAAAAGATAGTCGATTGGAGACCAATAGTACCATCACCTCCTTGTCAACATGGAGCTCCAACATATTGCAGTATCCATTGCCGCTTAGCAGAAACCTGGACTACCCCAGGAAGATGTTTTTTAGCAGATCTAACTCTCTTATGGAGGGCATCTTTGATTCAAACCAGTTCCATACTCAAATGAACCAAAGGTTTGGAGCTCTTCCCTTCAGAGAAGGGCAATTCAATGGAACCAACTCATTCAAGATGAACAGGAACTATGGGACTACTTATTTCCAGCCGCCTTTCAAATACAACCCTGACTATCACCCTTCCCCACCCAAGGGGAAGATCGCATCGCCATACATTGATGCAGCTATATTCCATACCTCAATGTTTTATTTATCGCTAAGAAGATATCTAGAACAAGCCTGCAACTGGGATGGAGTGCTGAGGAGTGAACAGCTAATGTGGCATCCCCCTACAGTTTATTTCGGCCACACCCCATTCTATGAGTTACACATGCTCTGCCTTCAAATCGACCGCTGCCGCCATCTAGAAGATATGTGCAAGTTCCACGCAGATGCTTACTGCATTTTACAGTCTGTCTTAGCAGTATTAACTCTCCCACAGGCATTC
The DNA here is from genome assembly GCA_025782845.1 of Boletus coccyginus. Classification (NCBI taxonomy): domain Eukaryota; kingdom Fungi; phylum Basidiomycota; class Agaricomycetes; order Boletales; family Boletaceae; genus Boletus; species Boletus coccyginus. The sequence continues at coordinate 27,616 of JAHZSR010000022.1, forward strand.
AACTGCCTGCAAGAGACTACTGTGGTCATTTTTATCAACAGTACTACTATCGCCCCCGCTTCAGTACACCGAGGTGAGTTCTTCCAGCAGCACGCACCATCTGCTAATCTCCTTTTTACTCTTGAGAAAATCAGTTTCCTCTGATCAGCAAGTGGAATGCTCCGCTTCATGGGTGAGGTGGAACTATCTGATCTTATTGATCAGATCCTACAGATTCCTCTCCTGGACGAAGACCTCATCACCCAGCTACTCCATGATTTCCACCTTGATGATCCCAACTCCCTTGCCAATTGCCATGCTATAGAAGCACAGTCACTCTATTGTGATGTGTACCATCTCTGTGCAAAACAAGAAGATTACTATTGGCAACACGGCACTTCAGAGATTGTCATGCAGCTGTTTGTCCCCCAGGGACTGATCGAGTATACCTTGATCCCCGTCTAGAGTACTAACAATTGTTTCGTTGCATTTTTTTATGCTTATCATTCTCAATTTTTGGAAAAACCAGCATCTTGGACACATCCATATGTCTTATCTTTCTTGAGATAGTGAGTTGAGACCTAAGCACAGTTGCACTCCAGGCTCGATCATTTTGACAGTTCCACGACATATTTTGACAGTTCTGTAACATCCATTGATAGTCCCATCCCCAAGACTGTAATATCGCTTTTACTTCATTTCTCTTGACTGTTTGTTCCCTCTGCAACCTAGTATGATTAGCTTTGGTTCGCTACTATCTATGTGCAGCAGATATTTGTATGTACGAATAGTTACAATGTGCCGCACCTCAGATGCGCGCAAGTGTTTGTACACTAGTGTAGCCCACTGTCATATACTGTGCCAACCCCGAGCACACTCTGGCCCTTCAGGCACAACTCTGCTCCTTCAGGAGTGATTTCTGGTTTGTTCTCTGTAATTATGTATCTCCGTTCCTCTGGACCTTCTGTACCTCTAACTAAACCCTTCTGACATTCTACTTACGATACTCCTTGTTCCGCACTTAGTTTAGTTCTGATCCTTAGATTCCTCTGACCTGTGCATGTACAGCTCTGGCATTCATCTTGCTGGAGTGCAACACCAGCTTTCCTACTCTCCAACCTCCATCTCAGTCATCTGTTTACTAATACTGTACTCTCCTCCATATATAAACTCCTAGACACTCTGTGTACAGTAGTTTGATTATTAACTAGGACAGACTCCTGTTCCTTCCATCTCCTCTGTTCCTCTTCACTTCGAAATACAGAACACGAACGACAGCAAGGGTGCAGCACATAAGCTGAAGCCGAAGTCCTATCTGTCCACACGAACTCTGAAGTTCCAGAGTTCCCTCAGGAGTTGCACGGTCCCTAACACCCACAATCAAGTGTATTGTAAAGGGCAACGACTTATGACTGACACTAAGGTATATTAAATACAATATCCAAAGGACTAGGTATACAAAGTAGAGGTTGACACAGCCCAAGACAAATCACACAAGTTAGACACTGTATATGAAAGTATAGGACCCTGTCCTTAATTAGGAAAGACAAAACACCACTCCTGAATTAAGAAGAAATTTTACGGTCTTGTCAAAACTGTGGATCAGCAGTCCCAAAATAGGATAGACACACAGCAGACATGCTGATATTAATTTCGCTTATCAACTTACGCTCTACCAGACTGTGCTCACTTAAGGAATACATCAAATACTTCAAGATCTGACCAGATATTATATATATAAACCTGGCCTTGTCCTTAGCAACCACAGGGTGGACTTTCCCCTTTCCCCCACCATCGCTTGAGGTACATAGGACCAGATATGCCCCATCTCCTCAACAACCCACCAGCTTACTAGAAAACCATCCTCCTCCTAGACTTATACTCTACATATGGAGAGAGGTAGACTAGGACTTATGTTGCCAACCCCCAATTGGAATAGTTGGACATACAAGAGATATGTGCATAGTGACTATGGCAGATATCAGTAATCCATCAAATATACAGTGTGAGAGCACCTGATTCGATGGTGTGGAAAGTGTCCATCCCCTACCTACTGCTTGCCATGAAGGACACCCCCTACTATATCATTACCATATTCCTATATACCCTCCCCCTTTTGTATTCCCTTTACAACAACATGAAAAGTGTGAGCACAACCCCTGCCCAAATAAGTAGAGAAGACAAACAGTTATCTAGCCAAAGAGTGTAATCCAAGTATAAATATTTCCATTCCCTGTGGAAACCAGCTTCACACATAGAGAGAGATCAATACAAGGACATAAACTGAGTCTTTAGGTAGACTATGGTAGATGAATACATGATGACCTTGCCATCTAGTCATACGACACAACAAGCACAACCTCATTAAACTAAGAAAGGGTAATACATAGTTGTTGGTATGTTGGCAATAGCATGAAGCTACCACCACGAGTATGGTAAATACAACTGTGAATAGAAGGAATGCCTACTATGGTAAAACAGGAGCACTAGAAGCATAGAGTATAGCTATTCAGCCTAGGCAGATCCAGTGTGATCCTAAGACCATATATAGGCATAGCTACAGACTACCATAGGATCTAGACTCTTACGTGTGACATCTAAGGGACAGATCTCACACCGTATTAGGACGAGACACCTACAAAAGGTGTACTAGCTATTAGTAACTGCCTGCCTAATGAAGTAGTGGTATCACTGATAGTATCTGCCTGCCTAATGAAGCAGCAGAACCATTGGCAGCCATACAGATCAAGATAATGACTACCAAGGCAATATATGAAGAACATAGTAAAGATCGGGACTTGCCCAAGGATCTAGATGCAGAGTCTATAGGATTACTTACCCAATCAACATCACACTCATGTGTATGAATCTACAGAGCATATAAGTGGGTTGATCAATATATAAAGCCAATCTCTACTCCAATTCCCCAGGAGTTTAAGGTCACCAGAACATTTCCATATGATCCAATGACAACATTGGAACCCCTGAATGTACACTTTGGCCTACAGAGGCCTACTCAGAAGTTTACCCAGGAGCAAATAGACAAGATATTAAAGGGTATGGAATCCTATCAATTCTTGTGGCCTAAAGAACGAGATCTGTTTATCTATACACTGATCAAGAATGAAGCAGCTATAGCCTTCAAAGACGAGGATAGGGGAACTCTTAAGAAAGAGTACTTTAGCCCCTACAAGATACCTCATGTACCACATAAGCCATGGTAGGAGAAAGGCATACGACTTGCCCCTGCATTGCAACAATGAATCATAGACCTGCTACAACTTAAGATAAAAGCAGGAGTCTATGAATACTGTCAATCCCCCGACAGATCACGATAGTTCTATATGTGGAATGAAGAGAAGCAGAAACTGAGAATAGTACATGACCTGCAGCCACTAAATGCAGTTAGCATCAAGGAATCATCAATTCCTCCACACCTAGATCAATTTGTAAATTAATTCTTGGGAGGAAAATGCTTTATAGTCCTAGATCTATATTGGAGCTTTGATGCCAGAAAGATGAATGAAGCTAGTCATGATATGACAGCCTTCCAAACCCCACTAGGACTACTTCAGATAACCTCATTGTCCACTGGATACACCAATTCACCCTCTGAATTCCAAGAATGTATGGTGTTTATATATATTCCAAGACAAGATCGTTAAGCAAGTGATGAATATATTCATTGATGATGCACCAATACGAGGACCACTTACTACCTATCCTGATAAGGATGGGAACCCTGCAGTTTTGCCAGAAAGACCAGGAATACAGAAATATATCTGGAAACATGCAGAAGACTTGAATCAAAGCTTACATTGTTTAATCTAGGGGTCGATGATGAAGAGGGGATTTCTTCAGGGGTTGTGCTAAGAGTAACTCTGGGGTCAACATTTCCATTAATATAGGTAACTCCCCCCTCTTCCTGAAGAGAACAACATTCCTCATGATAGTGGGCAAGCTCTGCTGGGGTGAGATGTGAGAGTGCTGAGGCCAAAAGTGGCTGGAAAAGGCATGTGGGAAGTTGGACAAGGAGCTATCCAAAGTTGATGTGGTGGAGGATACAGAGGATATGGAAGGGCTGGTTCTGAAGGGATTGCCCCCATCTTTATTGGTCCTCATCTGGTAAGGATAGAAGCTCAGCCAAGTGGAGATGTGAGCGGGTGTGGATATGGTAGAGGGGGATAATACTATTGAGAAACAGAGTGGTTTCCCAGTCAGGGAGTTAGTGGAGGGCAAAAAGGATGAAAAATGTCTTGAGGACTGCCATATAGAAAAGGTGCTGCACATGAAGTGGAAGGGCAGATTCAATATAGGAGATCATGATAGGAGCGTCAGTCACAGTGGAGGTGATATCAGTTGGGACAGCCATGAAAGATCAGCACAGATAACTAAAGGATGATCCAGGATAGACAAAGTGTCAAGTAGAGCTAGTTCTGGTGGAGCCAGAATGGAGGCAGATCAAAGAAGTTCCATTGGAGCAGAATGGGATCAAGAAGCTGCTATAGAGGAAAGATCCAGACTGTGGTGAAGTAAAAGCAGCTGCAGCAGAAAGATCTGAACAGAGTGTAAATGGAGAGGAATAAGAGAAGGTCAAGGAAGAACATTGTTGACCATTGTTCCTCATGTCTGAAATCTTCTTAACTGTTATTGTATTGGTCCTCATTATGTTCTTTCTCTTGTGCATACTCCTTTGTTGCTCTATTGTTCAACTTGTGCTGGAACTTCAAAATTGGATGGCAGACAGAAGGACACCCATCGTCGTGAAGATCCAGATAGGTAAGAGTACAGTTGGCTAGGATGGGGGAGGTTAACAATTCTTTGGTAGGAAGTCATGTGTTTGAGACATGGGCATATATTTCTCAGTGGATTCATGCAAAGAAGAGGGGGTACGAGGAGCTGGGACATTTGACAGCAAGGATGGCATTTTGCCAGATGACCCAACAGATAATGAACTGGGTAGATGGGATGATAAGGGGTGGAGGAGCTTGGGATGTACTGGGAACAGGAATGTGGCCAGAACTAGAGGCAGAGGAACCTGAGGTGGATGAGTAATAATATATCACAAAGAATTTGCCATAGCAAAAACCTTAGGGTACAAGAGCTTGTAGGCTCAAAGGAGATCTCAGGTGTGTGAGAGGTGTGATTCGGGTTCCCAAGTGTCTTCGCCATGGGAATATCTCTTCCAACATACAAGGAACTGGCAGCAGCTGGCTGTACCTCGATGAGAACAGATGAGGTCGACCTTGTATTCTTCCTCTCCTTTAACTAAATCAGAAGGCTGAGGGAGGAAATTGGCTCCATGTTCATCAGTCTCACAAAAGGCAGAGAGATGGGAGGCATGAAAAATATTATGGACTTTCCAAATAGAGGGAAGCTGGAGTTTATAGGTGTAGGAAGAAATTACTGCTTCAATCTCGAAGGGTCCTTCCCTGTGCAGGGTAAGCTTGTGTGAGGAAAAGTTCATCTTTAGGTTGTGAGAATTGAGCCAAACCTTTGCTCCAACCTTCCAGAGTTTAAACTTGATGAAGATGCGCTCTTTGACAGATTGAGTGGCTTTGGTGTGAGCAGCCAAGGCTTCTTTGCGGGCATCTTCAAGAATCTCCATGCGCTTATTGAGAAAGTAAACAAAGGTTTTGCTGGTAAGAGGAGGGTACATGTGAGGCTCATAGCCAACCATAAGAGAAAAAGGGATTTTCTGGATGATGGAGTGGGTGGAAGAATTGTACAAGAACTTGGCCATACGGAGGAGTTCTGTCCACTTGTCTGGGGTACCTTGGCAGAAAATGCGAATATACATTTCTAATTCTTGGTTTACATATTCGGACTTGCCATTGGTTTGAGGATGGTAGGTAGTGAAGAGGGCGACGTCATAAAAAAGGAGTCAGGTGAGCTCCTTAGTGAAAGCGGAGGCGAATTGGGGACCACGGTCAGAGATGACTTTATCATGAAGGCTAAAGCAGGGGAAAATGTGTTTGAAAAAGAGAGCAATATCCTCAGCATCCACATTTTTATTACAAGGGATGAAAATTCCCCCCTTCAAAAGACCATGGCTAACCATGACCAAGATAGAGTCAAAACTCAAAGAGAGTGGCAGATCCATGAGCAAATCACAACTAATCTGCTGAAAGAGGCAGGTGGCAGTGGAGGAAATCAGGCAAGGCCCAGGAATGGTGGGATGAATGTTAACCTTGTTGGCCTGGCAAACGGCACAACCAGTAACAAACTGGCAAATAAAGGTGGAGAGATCAGGCCACCAATAATCATGTTGCACCAACTGCGTGGTGTGGAAGTAACCACCATGGCCACCAGTGGGGAAGTCATGGAGAGATTGGACCAAATCCTAATGGGCAGCTTTAGGAACAAAGAGATAGCCTTTAAAATAGATGGTGTCATTATCAAAGAGGTAATCCTCCTTAGTGGAACAGGGGAGGAGAACTAAGCCTTTAGTCAAGGCATCCTGTGCATCCACCAGAAGCAAGTTGTCAGCGGAAAGATCCTTGATGCATTGTGTAAGCTGAACATCAAGAGCCTGAATAAGGTCATCTGAAATTGAGGTGAGTAGTGTAAGTGATTGGTTATCCATAGAGGTATCAACCACATCGCAATGTGAGAGAGCATCGGTGGGACCTATCTCAGAGCCCAGCTGATTGTCCCATATCAGGTCATAATCCTGGAGGAACATTGACCAATGTGCCTGCCTACAAGAAAGATTCTGAGGAGATTTGAAGTACTGCAAATTTTGATGATCAGTGATGATTGTCACCGGATGCTTGGTGCCAGTGAGATACTGGCACCACTCTTCAAGAGTGCAAATGACCACAAGGAGCTCTTGATTGTAAATGTCATAGTTTTGTTCAGCAGGAGTGAAGGTTTTCAAGTAATAGGCACATGGGTGGAGATCCCCATTGTCATCTTTCTACATAAGCACAGCTCCAGAGGTGACAAGGAAAGTGTCAGTCATGACAAAGAAGGGGTGATTGGTGTCAGGATATCGTAGGACTGGTTGAGTGATGAAGGTATCCTTGAGGTGTTGGAACAAAGCCTCATGATCAGGAAGCCATTGCCACTAAGCATTCTTCTTTGTTAGAGAGAGGAGGGGTTGAACGATGTTGGAGAAGTTGGGGATGAATTTTTGATAGAAATTGCAGAAGCCCATGAATGAGCATACTGCATGGACAGAGGTCAGTGAAGCCCATTCATTGATGATGGTGAGCTTGATGGGATCCATCAAAACTTGTCCTTCTCCCATGATAAGGCTGAGGTATTCAGCCTAGAAAGTGTTGAACATACACTTCTCAAGTTTAACCTCTAATTTGTGTATTCTAAGATGTTGGAGCACTTGTTTGATGCAAGCCCAATGTTCTTCTTCATTGGCCATATGCACCATGAGGTTGTCCATGTAGATGGTGAGCCATCCTTCAGCAAAGATATAATTCATGAACGATTGGAACGTGGGTGGAGAGTTACATTGGCTGAAGAACATGACGGTGGGTTCGAAGAGCCCCATGGGGGTCATAAAGGCAGCTTTCCACTGGTCCTGCTCCTTTATCTGGATATTATTGTAGCTCCACCGGATATCAAGCTTCATAAAGAAGCAGGACGTTTTGAGAGTATCGACAAGGTCAGAGATGCAAGGAAGAGAATAGACATTTTTGACAGTATGGAAGTTCAGGTATTGATAGTCCTGGCAGGAGTGATAGGTGCCATTCTTTTTAGGAATAAAGAAAAACAATGAAGCCTGCAGAGACTTGAAAGGAATGATCTTTCCTTCCTTCAAGTTTTCATCAATAAAGCCTTTTAACACCTCCATCTCCTTTGGATTCAGAGAGTAATTCTTTGCCCATTTTGGCATGAAGGATTCATTGAGCTCGATGGTGTGGTTGAAGGGGCAATGAGGTGAAAGAGGAATGTCTTTTGGTTTTGTGAAGACATCACAGAATTCTTCATATATAGGAGGAAGGGCAACAATCTTCTTCTCCTGTTCTGTGGCTATGACAGTGGATACCATCGTTTGTCTGACAGCAATGGTATCAGGCATTGGCATATACCTGGCATCTTTGAGTAAGTGGATGATGAGATTATCTGGGTTTCTATTATTATAGCACTTGAGGTATCGCTACACTAAAGTGTCTCCCTTTAGGACTGGCATCAGTTGATCGGGAATGTTAATGGTGCCCGAAGTCCAGTCAATGATTGGATTGGTACTCTTGAACCATGGTAGGCCCAAGATAATGTTGTCTTCTCCACAAGAGATAACATAGAAGGTTCTTTACTCTCAGTTGTCCCCTATGCATAGCGTTAAGGAGACAGTTTATCATATGAGACCATTTTTGTTATTGGTCCCATTCATGTTGTTGGCCTGTCAAGGTTGGGCCAATCTTTGGCATTGCCACCCCACTCAATGGACTAAGCAGGCATCAACAAAGCAACCAGTTGCTCCACTGTCAATAAGAGCAGTTGTTTCAGCAATTTTGCGATTTGCACCAATCAGGAACACAGGAACTTTAACAGATTGTACATCTTTACTGGATATAAATACAGGTGCAATAGCTAGGGGAGGTGTAGATGCTGAAGCTACCCTCCTGTTCAAAAACTCTGATCTTTGACGTAAGCCATCTTTTCAATATTAGAAGTGGATTCAGCATTGTTTCCTTCCTCATCCAGTTTCCCATAGACAATATTGAGGGAATGGATGACTTTCTCCTCAGTGATGCCCACTATGCTGGTGTACTCCAGAAGCTTAGAGCTAGGTGTGGTAGTGGTGGTGTGGACATGAGAAAGGAAGTGTCATGGGGGAGGATGGTTATAGGAGCCAGACAGGGATGCTTAGAAGTATGGCATCTGACCTTGTGACATATGAAGCACTTATTGTTGTAAAGGTGCTCCACATATTGGACAGGGGAGAGGCAGATGACATCCACGTCCATGACATTAGAGTCATGACAAGAAGATGATACTCCAGAAGGAATATAGTGGGTATTGCTGGCCTGAAGTCATTTAAGACTGGCTGTAAGGTTGTAAAACTTGGATGCTTGGTCAAGCCATTCTTTGGCCATAGCAGGTTCATTAGCTAAGGTAGTCATCCTAAAAGTGAGGTTGGCACTGATGGCTCACTTCAGTAAATCCTTGAGGATATTTTCATCCTTGATACCACTGTGCCTGGCCTTGAGCTTGAACTCAGACTGGAATTTGTGAAAGTTACCTAAAAGGGTTTTCCTTTCATCCTCATATCAGCAAGAGTGGAATGAGCTCTGCTGGTTGGATCAGTTGGGACGAAGATGCTAACAAAGTCATCAATAATGATTTGTTACGTCTTTTTGTCATCCGGAATGGTATTGTCATCCAACTTCTGGAACCATCCTTTGGCAAAGGTGGCTCCTTGTCCTTTGCTCATTTTATTCAAGAGAATGAGTAGTTGCACTTCATCAGGTATCCTGGGGTGGATGCGAAAGTACACTCTCATCGTGTAGAGCTATTATTTGGCATCTGCACTACCACTGCTGAAATTTTCAGAAAGACCAGCTTTGGCATCAACTCGGTTGTCTGCCATATTGTCATTGTCGTCTGGATCAATATCAAAGAATTTAGGATTCGGAGGAGAAGGGAAAGAAGCTGGAGCACGTGGGAAAGGGTGAGAAGCCAGAGAAATAGTACGAGATGGAGAAGGTTCAGGAGAAGATTCTTCTCGAGAGTGATAATGAATCTGAGGAATGGGGGGAGCAGAAGGAAGAGTAGACATTTGGCCTAGAGGTGAGTGCTGGGAGGGCAGCATATATGCAGTGCCTGGTACATGCTGGCTAGAAGGCAGAGGAGGTGCACTCGTTCCTGATTGTTGGAGAACTGGATTGCTTGGAGAGTGAGGAGGTGATCCTTCAGAAGGTATTGCCTGAGCATTGGGCTTCTTCATCATCCACACAGTCAGTTTTGGCAAGGAGGTTTCCAAGATTGAGGATTTCTTGATAAAAGGATGTGGTGGAGGAGTAGCCCTACTACTGGATGGTAGGGGCAGAAGACAGTTGGTTCTTTTGTTAATGCTTAGCATAAACTAGCCTGTAGAATGGTGCAAATGGCGCAAAGATGAATCAACAAGTTATGAGTAGAGGATGAGTCTTCTGAGAGCGAGGTTCCACTGCACGTGAGCAAAGGAAAACCTAACAGCTAGACTTGCGAGGGTTCTCTGCTAAGGCAGGCATGGGCTAGATATAATGCTGGATTGCATAGAACTAACTGAGGAAATACAAGTACAGACGGCATGGTTTATATACTGTAACGTGAGGGGAGATTCCAGAGATATTCAAGAATCATAAGGGAAAATTGAATGACAAAGGAGTGCCATTCTTAAAGAAGATGTCTGTAAGTGGAATAACAAATGGGAATAGAGAGCTCTTCCAAAAGGGGACATCTGCAAATGGAAGAAAGAGAGAAATATGGATGCCTGTCGGACAAGGATCAAGTGGAAAGAAGTATGGAAGCAGATCTTATTGAAGATAATGGAAGAAGCAATAAAGCACAATAAGCAGTGGAGTGCTGAGTATCTAAAAGGAATGAAAGGAAGAACCATATGGAATGGAAAGGAAAAAAAACTCAATGGAGATACCAATTACTGAGGAGCAAGAAGAGTTCTCATTCCATCTTCTCGGAGACCCAGGAGATTTTTGTAACAATTTATGGTTTAAAACAAGCCATTCTATAATAGAACAAGGCACTTCACAAGTCTCTTTTAGCTATGGGATTTGTTAGAACACATGGAGATCCTGGTATCTATGTTCATTTTTATGGTCAGGACATTATCATTTTAGTCATTTATGTTGACAATGCTCTTTTCATTGGCTTCAATCATCCCTATCTCTTGAGGAAGAAGAAAGAGTTCATGAACAAATGGGAAAGCTGTGATCTTGAAGCTGCTACTGAATATCTTGGCATGCATATTGCTTGCAATTGTTCTAAATGAACTTTGAAGCTCAACCAAGTTGCTTATGCCAAAAAGGTCATTGGTTGCTTCAAACTCGACAATCCCAAAGTGTTGGAAGCATGCAGTATGCAATTACTTGGCTTACCTGCTGTAGAAGTAACTCAGAGATGATAGCGGTAGCTGATCAAGAGTGAATTGGAACTCAGATGCCTGAGTCTGAAAGCTATATACATATACTACATGAAGTGCATGTGAACTAACTACTATAAATGAACTACTACCATGTAATATGAGTTCGTTTAACACTCCCCCTTGCTAAGTGCATGGTAATCACATAAGCATTTGGTGGTAGTAATACGTATCACTAGTTAGTTCTACTAACTGCAGTTCTAATATCTAAACCAATTTGAGATCAGCACTGCTCGAATTTGACGTACCAAGATTCTTAGTGAATATATTAGTGGGATTGTCAGTCCCTTTGATATAGAAGATCTCTATGTGCTGATCGGTTACAGCATTACATACAAAATGATAGTGAATGGGTATATGTTTCATGTGATGTTCAGTGATGGGATTGTTAGCTATAAAAATAAACCCTGGTTATTACCACAAATGGGAATGGACTTAAGATGAAACCCTAATTCCTCAAACATTTGTTTAATCCATAAGACCTGACAAGAACAGTCACTCAAGGCCATGTATTCAGCCTTTATAGCAGAGAGGGCCGTGGTCTTTTGTAAGTGTGAATCCCATAAGAAAACATCATTTGCCAATTTTAGATAAAATCCCATTTGGGAGTGGTGAGTATCTGGATCCACTTCCCAATCAGAGTCAGTGCAAGCAGTGATACCACATCCAGAAGTACCATTATACACAAGTGAATAATCACAAGTGCTGATCAGATACCAGCAAATGTACAGGACCTTATCTAAGTGCTCCCATGTTGGATTGGCAAACTGTTGCACTATTTGTGTGACTATATAAGCAATGTCTGGATGAATACCAAGCATGAGGTATAATAACAAGCCAATGACTGTCTGAAATCACATTCAAAGTTCCATGTTGACAGGGGCTGTATTCTTCTCAGGTTGATAGTCCTGAGGTAAAGGTGTACAGGCAGGTTTTGCATTGATCATTCTGCATTGCTCTAGTACTTTCTCGAGATATTAGTGCTGGTCAATATGTAACCAGTGATCTGATCAATGAATATTTATTCGGAGGAATTTGCGTGCATTCCTGAGATCACGACATTCCCACTTTTTCATAAAGACAGCCTTGACTCTTTCAACAAGGGCTTTTGAGGGGCCACAGAAGAGAGCATCATCTATGTAGATTATAGCTATGATGATTTGATTTGCTTCTCTATATACAAAGAGGCCAGCATCTGTCTTCAGTTGCTCAAAGCCTAGTTCTCTCATGGATTGATTGAGCTTATTCCATCAAGCTAAACCTACTTGTTTAAGCCCATATAGGGCACAGAGTAATTTGAGAACTTTGTTTTTAAGATGAGGAGGTGTGAAGCCTTCTGAAAATTTCATATAGATAGGCAGATTGCACATTGAGACCAGACAAATGCCAGTTCTCTAAGGTGGCTAGGGTAAGCATGCATCATACTGTTTCAAATCTAATGACTGGGCTAAAGATCTGATCAAAATCAAGACCTTCAACTTGCGAGAATCCTTTCACTACTAGTCAGATACATTTATAGCCATCTGATTTTTCATTGAAGACCCAGCGATTCTTAATGACCTTTCAGCCAGTGAGTCGGTCAGAGACCTCAAAGACTTTGCATTGTTTTAGCATGTCTAATTTTATTTCACACACATTGAACCATTGCTTGTACTCTGATTCAGATAATTAAGCTTATTAGGCTTTTCGCTGAGAAGTACTGCCTTTGTTCATAGGTATAAAACCATAGCATCTCCCCCTTCCCAGACTATGCATTTGATGTCATCCTCTGAAGGAGTGGGGGATGGAGGCATGGTACTGGGAATGTTGGATGTTTCTGACGTGGAAGGGGTGGATTGACTGGTAAAGTCTTTCCAGCACGAATCATGCTCAATTTCTTTAATTTGTTACACCAGGTTATGGCACTCTCCATAGATGTTGCCAGGCCAGCAAGATGATTGCCTAATATGCTCTGAGTGTCATGGCAAGGCAGGAGGGGCATCCAAAGGAGGAAGTCTCCTAGAAGGGGTATAAGGAGGGGACAGAGTTCATTCTCAGGCAACTGATTCAGGCGAGGGTGCTTGCATAGAAGATAGTGGACTTGGGTTTGGAGGGTCCTGGTGAGGTTGCTCAGAGGGTTCTAGCAAGTCATCATCATTGCTTTCCCTTTCAGAAGGTGGATGTGAGAAGGGTTTGGGATGTCTATGAGGTTGTGGAGCTGCATTTACAAGCTTGTGAGGCCAAGCCCCTGGATATTGAGGAAATAAATTCTCATCAAATATTGCATGCACATATGTATGTAGGGCATTGTTGGGGCATATAAATAGATAATTGCACTTATTTCCTGGTGTTATGTCTAGGTAAATGCAGCTTGCCTCCATGAGTGTCCACTGGGAGGTGAACATATGCGGTGCATCTAAAGACATGTAAATGAGAAACTGTAGGAGGAACTTTGTTCAAAAGTTCATGAGGTATTCTCGAATTGACACCTTGTTTGGAAGTGTGATTGTATACATGTACCACATGCTGGACAGCAAACTTCCAGTAAAATTCAGGTAAGCAGGTATGAAGACGTATTGCTTGAGCTTTGTTCATTAAAGTGTGAATAAATCACTCTGCACATCCATTCTACTGTGGGGTATGGGACGCAGACTTGTAGACATGAATGCTGTTGTCACACATCAGTTGCCCAAAGGCTTTTGATTTGTACTCTCCCCCTGTATTGGACATCCAGCCTTTTATGGAGGTGGAGTACTGATTTTGGATGTACTTTATGAACTCTTTAGTGGTACCAAGTGCCTGGTTCTTAGTTCAGAGGAGTTTAATCCATCCTTGGGACATATAATCATCATAAAAGATGATAATGTACCTCAATCTATGATAAGATTCAGTCTCAAAGGACTTTAGATCTAAGTGTACAAGTTCAAATGATTTCTTTGCATGAATATCATTCATGGCAAAGGGGCAGTGGATGTCCAGATTTGGTTTGCTTAAATAGATGTCCTGCCTTTATGAAGTACTTGGTAACCTTTTGTAGAAATTTGATAGTAACAGATATAGGCTCAGGATTGGTCAGATACTCATATATCTACTTAAGGGTAGTATCCTGATTCTCTTGGGCAGACAGTACATATGCTGTCATGCTCCTAGAGGTACCTTTTTCTATCCCATTGTTCTTATGCAACCTGGGTCCATAATATGTGTAGAACAAGGCAATTTCATCAAGTCAACTATCATCATATGATTCTATCTTGGCTTGATCTTCAAGTGGTCTTCGGGATAAAGCATCTGATGCCTTGAACTGTATTGTAGGTACATGTACAAGGGTAAAATCAAACATAAGGATTCCTTGAATCCACCTGTTGATCACTGCATTTGGTTGCAGTTCAGGCTCATTTAGCATTCCCTTGATATACTTGGCATCCACCTCTACTATGAGGTTCTTGACTCCAATTACATATAGGTGGAAGTGTCGTAAGGCTCGAAATAGGCCAAATAGTTCCAGCTTAGGTTGGGAGTAGGTAGCTTCCACTAAAGAAAAGGGAAGTGATCCATATCTAGAGGAGCAGCATTTACCATGCTCATCTATTTGTGACAGAATCATTCCTACCCCCATATAGCTAGAGTCTACTGACAACACTATTGGTCGTCTGCATGTATAATCTATAGGTAAGAGCATGGATGCTGTTGTAATTAACCCCTTTAAAGTCTCAAAAGCTTCTTGACATTCTTCTGTCCAGACAAAGGGTACATCCTTCTTCCAGGTGGAAGTTATACTTCTTGCTATCTGGGAGTAATTAGGAATCCATATGCGGACTGTTCCACATAGGCCCATAAATTGTCTGGCTTCTGTAGCACTTTGAGGAGTAGGTCATTTCTTTATGGTCTTTACTTGTTGTACATCAGGTTCTTTTCCATTGATCCCTACATTCTGGCCAAGTATTACTACTTGTGGTTGGTAGATTTGAAGCTTCTTTCCATTGAAGGTTGCTGTGATGACTTGTTTGAGTCTGAAAAAGTCCAGAGGGATGTTCCATTGGTGGAAAGATGTTGGGCTGGCTCTTGGGGGTGGCTGTCCTTTCTACAGCACTGATATTTTCCTCCATCTCCACTTCACCAGGAAGTCCTACCAAACCTTCCAGGCCCAGTCAATGCCAACTCCGTCCCCACTGCTTCCAGTGTTCCTTCCACCATCATATTCAGGTCCACTGCTCCTGATACCATTGTCCATTCTGTTTTCAGTATGCCCCCAGATATATCCAGGCATACTGTGCTGCCTGACCTGAGGCCCAAGGATCATCTGAAGAAGATCTTGGAAATGGATTGTCATTCAACAGCAACACTTTCTTCTCCTCCTCCACCACCCTTCCTGGAGGATATTCTCAATGAGCAGCAACTAGTGGATTCTGAGACAGTGTCTTAGGAGTACAATGGGGGTAATGTTACAGAAATCCCCTGAGTCTCCGAGGAGACAGAATAAGAACTCTTCTCACTCCTTGGTGATTGGTATCCCCATTGAGTTTTCTTTCCTTTCCATTCCATATGGTTCTTCCTTTGATTCCTTTTAGACATTCAGCACTCTGCTGCTTATTGCGCTTTGTCACTTCTTCTGTTATCTTTGATAAGGTCTGCTTCCATACTTCTTTCCACTTGATTCTTTGATCCTTGTTTAATGGACATTCATGTTTCTCCCTTTCTTCCATTTGCAGATGTTTCCTTTTGGAATGGCTCTCCATTCCCATTTGTTATTCCACTTACAGATGTCTCCTTTAAGAATGGCACTTCTTTGTCATTCCGTTTCCCCTTATAGTTCTCAGATATCTCTGGAATCTCCCCTCACATTACAGTATATAAATCATGCCATCTGTACTTGTATTTCCTCAGTTAATTCTATGCAATCCAGCATTGTATCTAGCTCATGCCTACTTTAGCAGAGAACCCTCGCAAGTCTAGCTGTTAGCTTTTCCTTCACTCATGCACAGTGGAACCTCGCTCTCAGAAGACCCATCCTCTATTTATAACTCGTTGATTTGTCTTTGCACTGTTTGCACCATTCTACAGACTATTTCATGCTAAGTGTTAACATAAATTGCCCTTAGCAAGTGACAAACTTTCTTTTCCATGCTGGGTTGGATGAAACCTTCAGGCTATTTCATATAAATTTCTTCATCAAGTTCTCCAAAAAGGAAGGCTGTCTTGACATCTAGCACTTCAACTTCCCAATGTTCAAGTGCTGCAATAGAAAGAAAAAGTTGAACAGTCTTGAATCTTGCAATTGGTGAAAAGGTTTCTTCAAAATCTATCCCATAAACTTGTGTAAAGCCTTTTGCTATGAAGTGAGCCTTAGTACCACTGTTGCCTTTGATAATATATACCCATCTCCCTTTGACAGCTTTTCGTCCAGGTGGAAGGTCAACCAATTCCCATACTTTGTACTCTTTGAGCAATTTAATCTTTTCTTCCATAGCAGTCCTTCATTTATTCTGATCTCCTTTTGGAAGTTTCAGAACATTCTTGTAGTGTGAAGATGTAGTAGTCATGGGTACCACAGAGGCTATAAGAGAGCCAAAGAATTGTACACTATATAAGGTTCCAAGATCCTCTTCATTTTTAGGAATAGAAGACAATTGAACTTTTCATTCAATATCCACAGGAGGTCTAGCTTCATATGCATCATCAGGAAGAATGCATGGATTGCAGATACAAGTACCATGACAAGGTTCATTCTTTTAGATTTGTTTAGGAGAAGTAAAAGAAGAAGAGCAAGGAGGCTGTTGATCTCCTTGTGGAGGAAATTGTTGATTGGGATCATGACTATCCATAGGTGGAAATAGATAGTGACGAGTGACTGGAATATAGTCAGCTGAAATAGGGTCTTTATTCTTGTCTTGATCCTAGTCCAAAAGGTTGTCTGGAATAGAAATCTCAGCAGGTTTGTCATCTGACTTTCCAGAACAATAGGAGAATACAAGCTCATTGGATATAATAGTAGAAGAAACAATAACTGTTCTTCTTTTAGGAGACCAGAAGTAGTATCCTTTTGTTCTTTTCTCATATCCAATGAAGATGGCTTCTTCTGCTTTCACAGATAGTTTGTTGGTATGATCTTCTTTTGGAATGAAGACATAGGCATGACATTCAAATACCTTAAAATAGGAAACATCAGGTTTACTACCATTCCATTTGGATATGGGAGTAGACCAATCAAGACAATGCATAGGCTGTCTGTTGTAGATGTTGAGTGCAGTCTCTACAGTATCTTGCCAGAAAGAGAGTGGCAAACAGGCATGTTGGCGTATAGCCTCAGACTTTTCAAGGATTGTACGATTAAAATATTCTGCACAACCATTTTATTGAGGGATACATGATACAGAGGTTTGATGCTCTATACCCTTGAATGAGAGGAATGTCCAAAGAAAATGATTAATATATTCCCCTCCATGGTTTGAACATACAGAGCAGAGACAAAAACCAGTTTGGTTCTCTGCTCAAGCAATCAGATCCCGAAGTGCCTAAATAGCATTGAATTTGGAGTGCAGGAAGTACAAACTCACAAAACCGGAAGTGTCATCAAGAAAAGTGATGATCTATTTGCAACAAAAATATGACAAAGTCGGCATTTCACACAAATCAGTATGGATGAGATCAAGCATGTGAAAAGAGCATGAAGATGAAGCAGGAATGTCCTGCTAATGTACCTTGCCAAGTGCACAGCCTTTGCAAGTAGGCATAGTAGTGGGTGGTGTAATGACAGGAACACCCATCAAATGCTAATGTGCATGACAGAAAACATTCTTGGAAGGATGTCTAAGACAGTGGTGCCACAAGTTGAAAGACTTGATATCCTGCAAGGAGTTAATCAAACTGACTGGAGTAATCAGAGAGGACCGAAACCAGTGGAGTAGAGAAGGTGGAAATAAAGCAGTGGCCTATATCATCACCCTTCCTTGATTGTGTCAGATCTTGGTCTGATCCATAATCTCACATGTGAAGCCAGCTTCGGTGAGAGTATTAATTGACAGAAGTTGATTACGAGCACCAGGGGTATATCAGATGTTATGAAGAATGATGAAAATAGTCCCTATCATTTCCTGTTTAAATATCACAGTACCAGAACCATACATTTGCATGATACCATCATTAGTAGTTTCAGCAAGATGTGTCCCTTTCTACAAATCAGAGAAATCATCAAGATAAGGTATAATGTGATTGGAACATCCCAAATTAACTAGCTATTGATTCTCAGTATTGTGATCCTTCATGTCTAGGGCAAAAGCCCACAAATAAGCAGAATCATAGTAGTATTCACCATCAGATATATTGTTATACTTATCATCTGATCTAGCATAGTTGTTTCGCTCTTCACAGAGTAAGGTGGAATGATCTATGCCACCTTTCCAAGTATTATTGGCATTGTGCTGGAAATCTCCATGGAAACTAGCAACAACTTTTGCTTTCTTGAATTTTGCTCCTCTCTCAAAGTGCTGGGAGAGAGAAGCCAGACTAAAAGGGCAAAGAAGGTCCAGGACTGGTATTAATAGATTCCATGGGTTCTTCGAAGTCTCCTGCATTAGCAGTAAAAGACTTGGCATCTCATTGGTCATTATGGACTTCCTATTGAAATTCATCAATATCCATCATTATACCAGTCATGTTACCATTGACAACATTTGAAAAACCACCTACTTCATTTGCATGTGCCTTTCCTTTTCCCTTATGGTCCATCCAATTGTTCAAGGTAGAAGCACATGCACCCTGTGGAACAGGAGTCCTTGCAAATGGCTTATATGGCTTCTGTTACGATTTCTTCTTTCTTTCTTAATTAACCCCTTTTGTCAAATACTCTCTCATGTTCTTGTGCATTCCATCATATTCTCTTGAGTTCCATGTCTTTTTCTGCTTATTCCATTTCCCTTACCTCATCTTATGCTTCTTCTTATCTTTTGTCTCATGACCTTACTTCCCAAATATTCTATGACTTTCTATCCCCTTCTTTCTGCTTGGTTATTTCTCCTTCCAAGTAGTATATAAACTGAACATCTGTATGATGTCTCCCTAAGTTAGACCACCTTAGGAATACATCTATCTTCACCTCCTTGAACTACTCTCTAAGTCTTTGTCCTACTTTTGAGTGGACACTTCCCCTTGAACCTCTGACCCCTTAACCATTGAAATGATAATGGTTTATGAAATCTTGACTATCTACATGACAGAACCCTTGACCCTACAAAAGACTAAGGATACGTTTGGCCCTATCTGGACCAACCATAACAAAAGGTCTAACTTACTTCAATTCCATGACTACCACCATTGTAATTCGCCACCATTTCCCAATGAAACCCCTTGATCGCTGATTGGTTCAGATATCGATCCAATCAAGAAGAAACCTCTGACATTTCCACTCCTGAAGAAAGAACTCCCATTGTTAACCCTGACTTTGCTGACCTCCCATTCTTCTCCCTCAAAGAAGAATATATTGAAATATTTAGATTCCGTTAGCTAAACCTCAATCTGTCTGGATCACTCCTCATGATTACTAATTCATCTAGACCCATGACATCATTGTTCTAGACCAGTAACGTCATCCTTATCTCTTATCTTTATGATGATGTCATATTATATCATTATGGTGAAATATTGCACCATTCTCTTGGCATATTGCACCATACCTTGTGCACTATCTGCCTATTGCTGCACACTGCTGTGCATTACACAGCCTTTCATCCTTTATGGATATTTCCACAATATGTACAAACATAACTGTACTGTATATAAACCTGGCTTCTTCAGAGCCCACAATCTAAGTTCTTTACTTCATATTATGACGTGAATAACTTCTAAGCAACTAGCTTGCAAGTCGTCTACAGCAAGTGAGTACTCTCCCTTACTGGGATCACCCTTGTGCTGTTGTCTCTACACCCAAAGGAACCTAGCAATTCCTTCAGGTTATGAGCCCCGCTTAGGCATAAATGGTCGTCTTTTTGATGTCATTACCCCGCCTCGTGATGTATGACACTCTTGCTCTTGGTCTGTTCTACATCGTACTTACGATAATGAGCATGATGTTTGGGTTCATGGGTCAGGTCCAATGGATCTGGGGCAATCCTGGCCTGCTATTGTTAGCAGAGCTCTATTTACTTTTTACCCGTGTCATAATTACATGGACGAATGCTAACTTGGCTTCTAGGAACTACCTCGTTCCTACCCAGGTTAGTCAAGTCCTGGTTCCTACTCCTACCCACCATTGCACTTGGAAGTGTCACTCTGATTTCGATAAGGACTCTTGTCCTATATTGTGCAGAGATCATCGCATTCATCTAAATTGCACAAACCATCATCATCTGGCCGAATTTCCAATTCTGCCTGGTACCTTTTATTGTCCATCTTATCCTCCTCCTTATTGCGCTCCTCCTTCAACTTCTCTCCCTTACATTGATTCTCCAGCTTCTCACCTCCATCCACAACTTTCGCATTCTCCATGGACCAATCTTCCATCACTTCCACCTCCTACACATCCTATCCCTGTGCCTTTTTGTCACACTCAGGCCTATCATGACCTCTGCCTTTTCTTCCACCCACCAACGCCTAGCACAACCATGCCCAATATGCCCAGTCCAGTTCCTTCCGAGGAATGCGTCCTCCCCTTCGACCTCGCCTGGTCTAATCTATCCTCCGACATCGAACCTTGGTTCGATAGATCAGTCAACTCAGATCTTTCATGGTCTTACTTCGGTATCACCTCTCGCCCTCGTGGAATCACCATTAACTGACATCAGCGACAGTTACTTGGTCTCCCCAATCAGGACCGATGGAGATATCGTGTCCTTGGTCAACGACACTTTCTCCCAGAAGGAGACATCCATCGATCCTAACAATCTGACTTTCATTATCGACAAGATCATGGAACCAGGTGAGATTATAGATCTCAACCTTGTGATGAACCCTCTGCAGATAGACCCAACTGTGAACAATTGGCTAGTGATGTTTCCGAAGGATATTCCACCGCCAACGAGGATCCAGAGCCACCAAACCATCTCTTATAGAGATGCCAACACCAACAATCTGGTAACTTACCAGAACATTCCCAATCTGTTGATCAGACCGGAAGTACCCCTTATTTATGTTGATGCTTGGAATCCTCTAGATGTCACATCTCGTCTTGCTCAGATTGTCCCGATCCCCACTCTCTATCGTGGTGATCTTTTACCACAGGTTATCGTTGAAGAAGGCCCTGTCTGGTATATCCCGGAATAGGAGATTATTTTTAAGGAAGGACTCATGTATTGGAATGAGCCCATTGCCTTCTTCTACAAAGAGCTCAGCTACACATTTCCCATGGAGAAATACCACTCTACTTCCACTCACCCTGTCCACAACCAAGGCTTCGAGATCATCAAGCACGATCATCACATGTTTTCAAAGTATTTCATTCAGTTCTATGAATCATTGAAATCTAATGAAGTCTTGGACTGAAACATTCAACAGGAACTCTTCGAGCATCCTGAACATTTCATCAACTCAGAGGGAGACGTCATTTGAAAGGACGGTTGGCACCAGTATGTGCACCATGAATTCAACCTTCCCCTCTCCCTCATCGGACATCCTCATAAATGTGACATTCCTATGCAGCGCATCTGGAATGAGTTGATAGATGCTAGGTGGCAACAAGTGTGGAAGAGGAAGAACCCATGGTATTCTGTTATGATCAAACTAGGAACTGATCATATGTGCCTTTTTACAGAAATTGGTCGCAATGTCCCTGATCCTTACTGCAGAGGACATTATATTGCTAGACAAGGCCATAGAGAAGAAGAGCAGCAACAGGCACCAAGAGTACTGCCTGTCCCAGGTCAATGACCTGCTCCCATTCCCGGTAGACATTTGGCCATTGCCGGCCCAGTTAGGAGGTCGATATGCGAAATACGCAAAGCCCAAATACATTCGGAGTACCCCCGTGCATCTTGATTATTGGACTGGTTCGCATCTTCACTTAGCAGCAGTTGGTGTTAAAAATTGTATTCCTCCTTACATTTCTCACAATCATCTTCGAGTTGGTTTTAGGGCTAGAAATGGACAATTTTCTTCTATCCCTAACCCTCATTTCTTTCCTCATACTGATTATGAACTTTTTGAAAAACTTGTACATTCTGATGAAAACATTCCGAAACGATTACAAGTAAGGAGAGAACAAATACCATTGTTGCAACGTCTTGCTCAATATCTTGACACCACGCCACTAGAAGAAGATGAAGTCACAGAGGATGATGATGATGATGATGATGACGATGACGAAGATACTCAAGAAGATGTCGACCTTGTCACAGACCTTCTTATTCCTCCTGCTCCGGTTCCCATTCCTACCTTTCCTATCACGCATGCTAATCAGAATTTCTTGCAGACTTTCATCGCCAACATCTTTATCTTCTAAAGCAGATTCATCATGTCTTTCTCTATCAACTCCACTATTCAGGCCTGCACTGCAGTCCTTGCAGGTGCCTCAAACTATTCCATCTGGTCTCGCCAAGTCCGCAACCTTCTCACCATGGCAACATGGTGGAACGTGGTTGACAGAACTTCCACCTTTGCTCAGCAACTTGCTGATGCTGATGCTCAAGCAGCTTGGATTTCATCGGATCATCAAGCACAAGCATTAATTGGTGTATTCATTCATGCAGATATGCAACATCTCATGAAGGAGGCTTATGTAGCCATTGGGAATGTAGCTCATCCCTCTCTTGCAAAAGACCTCTGGGATGCTCTCGCAACCCTTTATTCTCCCACCGGTGTCACTGGCCAATATGAAGCTTTCGTAAAGTGCTTAATACGCGCATCGTAGATCCTTCAGAACATCACTGTCATGATGCTGATGATATTCCAACTCAAATAAATAAGTTGACGAACACCTCCTACGAAATGTCCATGTCTGGACTATAGCTTCCTGACAACCTTCGCGTCATGATTATGCTCAATTCACTCCCTCATTCATACCAACCGCTGGTATCAACCATCATGCAGACAGTTACTGCTGCCAACTTTACTACAGACACCATTATTCCAAAGATACTTCAGGAATCGCAACTTCGCTCTACTGCTCATCCACAATGGAGATCCTTGGCTCACCGCCTTGAACCTACTCCGAGCAATGCGAATCATACTAATACAATTCAGCATGCTCCCTCTCGTCCTGTTTGTGATCACTGCAGGAAACCCCACCTGACAACAAACTGTTGGGAATTATATGGTCATCCTGGACAGGGATCTAATCGCCCTCATCAAACTCAAAGAAGTCAATGAGGAAAGAAGCCTTATAAGCCATCCGCAAGGACTCCTGCTATGCAGAGTGCCCATGCTTCTTCCTCAAACAAACAGATGAACTGTAAAGGAAAAGGAAAAGCAGGTGCAAATGAGCTTGAAAGTTTTGTGAATATGGTTGATGGTGATATGAAAGGTATGATGATGGATATTGACGAGTTCCAACAGGAAGTCGAATATGACCAATGGGATGCTGAGTCCTATACTGTGAATGCAGGGGACTTCGAAGAACCCATGGCACTTTCTGGTACTGGTCACGCTTCCTCCTCGTCCTTTCGATCCGGCTCCTCTCCCCCAGCACTTTAAGAGAGGAGCAAAATCAAAGCCACACAAACTTGTTGCAAATTTCCATGGAGATTTCTGGTGAAATGCCGATGATACTTGGAAAGGGGGCGTAGATCGTTCCATCCTACTCCGTGAAGAGCATAACAATAATGCTAGATCAGATGATGAGTATGATAATGTACCTGATGGCAAATACTACTATAATTCTGCTTATTCAAGGGCTTTTGCCCTAGGCACGAAAAATCGCGATATCAAGAATCATTGGCTTGTTGATTCAGGATGTTCTGATCACATTTCGCCTTATCTCAATGACTTTTCTGATTTGCAGAAAGGGACACATTTCTGTGGCACTGCTAATGATGGTGTCATGCAGATGTATGGTCCTGGAACTGTGATATTTAGACAGGAAAAGGCAGGGACCATTCCTGTCATTCTTA
The DNA here is from genome assembly GCA_025782845.1 of Boletus coccyginus. NCBI lineage: Eukaryota > Fungi > Basidiomycota > Agaricomycetes > Boletales > Boletaceae > Boletus > Boletus coccyginus. The sequence continues at coordinate 51,712 of JAHZSR010000022.1, forward strand.
AAAACGTCTGGTATACCCCTGATGCTCATAACCATCTTCTTTCGGTTACTACTCTCACAGATGCTGGATATTCCTGTGATATTACCGATCAGACCACGATCTGGGACAATCAAGGAAGGGTGGCAATACAGGCATCTGCTTTATTTCCACCTTCTCCGCTCCACTGGTTTCAGTTCTCTCTGATCACTCCTACTGGATCAGTTAACTCCTTGCAGGATCTCAAGTCGTTTGACTTGTGGCATCACCGTCTTGGACATCCCTCCAAGAACACTCTCCATCATGCTCATTAGCATTTGACGGATGTTTCCGCCATTCAGCCACCTACTTCTATGCCTACTTGCAAAGGCTGTGTGCTTGACAAGACACATCAGCAGGATTTTCTTGCTTCATCCTTATGCTCTTCTCACGTGCTTGACCTCATCCATACTGATTTGTGTGAAATGCTGACCTTGTCACGTTCTCATCACAAATAGATCATCACTTTTCTCGATGACGCTTCCGGTTTTGGTAGCTTGCATTTTTTGTGCTCCAAGTCCAATGCTATATAGGCACTTCAGGATCTGATTGCTTGGGTGGAGAACCAAACTGGTTTTCATCTCTGCTCTGTACGTTCAGACCATGGGAGGGAATACATTAATCATTCTCTTCAGACATTCCTCTTGTCCAAGGGTATTGAGCATCAAACCTCCGTACCTCGTACCCCACAACAAAATGGTCATGCTGAACATTTTAATCACACAATCCTTGAAAAGTCTAAGGCTATATGCCAACATGCTTGTTTGCCACTGTCTTTTTGGCAGGATGCTGTCGAGACTGCTCTTCACATCTATAACAGACAGCCTATGCATCATCTTGATTGGTCTACTCCCATATTCAAATAGAATGGCAGTAAACCTGATGTTTCCTATTTTAAGGTATTTGGATGTCGTGCCTATGTATTCATTCCAAAAGAAGATCAAGCTAATAAGCTAGCTGCGAAAGCAGAGGAAGTGATCTTCATTGAATATGAAAAAGGAACAAAAGGATACCGTTTCTGGTCTCCTAAAAGAAGAACAGTAATTGTTTCTTCTACTGCCACTTTCGATGAGCTTGTATTCCCCTATTGTGCTGGAAAGTTAGAAGACAAACCTGCCGAGATTTCTATTCCAGACAACCTTTCAGACCAGGATCAAGACAAGAATAAAGACCCTAATTCAGCTGATTATATTCCGGTCACTCGTCATTACCTCTTTTCACCTATGGATGGTCATGATCCCAATCAACAATTCCCCCCTCGAGGAAATCAACAGCCTTCTCAACCTCCTTCTCCTACTCCTCCTGAACCAATACCTGATGAACCTCATTGCAGTAATCGAATCCACAATCCACGCATTCTTCCCAATAATGCATATGAAGCTAGACCTCCTGTGGAGATTGAACGAGAAGTTCAAACATCTATTCCTATAAATAAGGAAGATGATCTTGGTTCACTGTATAGTGTACACTTTTTCGGCTTTTTAATGGCCTTCACAGTATTCATGACTGCAACACTGTCGTACTATAAAGATGTTCTGAAACATTTGAAAGAAGATCAGACTAAATGGAGGATTGCTATGGGAGAGGAAATCAAGTCGCTTAAAGAGCGCAATATATGGGAATTGGTTGACCTTCCACCTGGATGAAAACCTGTCAAAGGGAGATGGGTATATGTTGTCGAAAGTGATGGCTGTATCAAGGCTCGCTTTATAGCAAAAAGCTTTACACAAGCCTACGGGATAGATTTTGAAGAAACTTTTTCACCAGTTGCAAGATTCGAGACTGTTCGACTTCTTCTATCAATTGCAGCGCTCGAAGATTGGGAAATTGAAGTGCTAGATGTCAAGACTGCTTTCCTATTTGGAGAACTTGATGAAGAAATATATATGGAACAGCCTGAAAGTTTCATACAACCCGGCATGGAGAAGAAAGTTTGTCGTTTGCTAAGGGCTATCTATGGCTTAAAGCAAGCTGCCCTACAATGGAACAAGGCGCTTCACAAGTCCCTTTTAGCTATGGGATTTGTAAGGACACATGAAGATCCTGGTGTCTATGTTTATTTTAATGGTCAGGACATTATTATCTTAGTCATTTACATTGATGATGCTTTATTCCTTGGCTCTAACTGCTCCTATCTCTTGAGGAAGAAGAAAGAGTTTATAAGCAAATGGGAAAGCCGTGATCTTGGAGCTGCTACTGAATATCTTGGCATGCGTATTACTCACAACCATTTTAAACAAACTCTAAAGCTTGATCAAGTTGCTTATGCTGAAAAGGTCATTGGTCGCTTCAGACTCAATAATGCCAAAGTAGCTCATACCCCACTTCCTTCTGGGTACAACCCTGCTCCACTTACCATGGAAACCTCCTCCCAACTCTGCAGTTATTATCAGTTGGTGATCGGATCACTGCTATATGTTATGCTGGAAACTCACCCAGATATTGCCTTTGCTGTTATCAAGATGTCACAGTTCTCCGCTAACCCATCAGATGAACACTTGCAGAAAGCACTCTACACTGAGCGACAAAACTGTTGCAATATTTGCAAAATTTGGATTGTCAAGCTAATAACTTGAATGGTGTTGATCCTGGATCCATGAACCTAGGTATCATTAGAAAGCCCTGATCCAGGGCTTTTCAATATATATATATTGCTTATGTAATTCCTACTCTATCAGGTAATATTTCCAAATTAATCAAGGATACTCATTGCAATAGTTTTGTTATTGATATTAAGCACATTACAAACTAGTATGAAGTGTATCCTCCATCAGCCTTGATGACCTCCTAAACCCTTTTAGGCATACTTTCAATCAATTGCTGACACTGATCCACCCCAATCCTCCCCCACTCTGTTTGTATGTGCTTCCAAAGCTTAATAATTCCTTTGGGTGGCTTAGAATACTCTGCCAGCCTTCTTTTGAGGATAACCCATAGATGCTCTATGGGGTTAAGGTCTGGAGATTGAGCAGGCCATACCATGACCTCAAACCCATGCTCAGCAAACCACTCCCTGGCTCTCCTACTGGTGTGCTTGAGGTCATTATCCTGCTGGAAGATAATATCCTCTGTTGTTTTACCATAATATTGCAAGGTTTGCTGAAGTTCCTCCTCCATAATCTGCACATAAAGGTCAGCATCCATCTTACCATCAATCTTGCAAGCCATTCCAACCCCTTTTCAGGTCATACAGCCCCATACCATCACTGATCCTCCTCCAAACTTAACAGATCCTTTCACAAGCCTGTCACTAAGGCCCTCTCCTGCCTTTTTCCATGCCCATTTCTTGCCATCTGACCCAATGTGATTAATTTTGGTCTCATCTGACCATATACAGTGAGGTGCAAAACCGTTGCAATGTCTAACCTCAAACTGGGGCGCGAAGCGCCCCGCAATCACTTGTGGGAATTTCACTTTGCTTTGGTGGAAACAAATAAAGTACAAACCCTTAGCTACAACTTTGTCCCCAGGGTCATGTGATTTCGCTTACATACTGCAAAGATACATCCATTTCAAAACACCAATACCATTGCAACAGTTTTGCACCTTTTGCTTTCCAGGGTATATTAGTACTTGGTATAGCCTCCCTTTGCCTTGATAACTGCTTCAATCCTTCTAGGCATGCTCTCTATCAACTTCTGACACTCTTCAACTGCTATCCCCTCCCAATCAACCTGAACTCTCTCCCACAATTCATGAATTCCCTTAGGAGAGGAATCATGATCTGCTAGTCTTCTTTTGAGATAACCCCAGAGGTGCTCAATGGGATTGAGGTCAGGAGACTGTGCAGGCCATACCATAGTATGAAAATCCTGCTCCTGAAGCCAATCCTTCACCTTTTTGCAAGTATGTTTGGGGTCATTGTCCTGCTGAAAGATGATGTCAGGAGGATCAAGACCATAAAACTGCAAAGAATTGAGCAGTTCATCCTTCAAAATCTGAAGGTAAAGGTCCCCATCCATCCTACCATCAATCTTGGTAGCATAGCCAACTCCCTGCCAAGTCATACAGCCCCACATCATCAAAGAACCTCCTCCAAACTTCACTGTACCTTCCACCAGCCTATCACTTAGCCCTTCCCCTGCCTTTTTCCACACCCACTTGCGCCCATCTGACCCTAGGCGATTGATTTTGGTCTCATCAGACCATACTACCTTCTTCCAGTCCTCCAGAGTCCAATCTTTATGAGCATAAGCAAAGTCTCGACGAGCCCTACGATGCTTGGCTGAAAGGAGAGGCCGTTTGGACTTGACCACAGCTTTCATACCTGTCTTCCTCAACTGTCTGCGCACTGTGGAGGTAGAGAGAGGCTGGTTGACTATATTGGTGAGTGCCTTGGTCACCTGAACAGCATTCTCTGCCTTTCCAGAGGAGATAAGACGAACGGCATGCCGGATATTGGCAGAGGAAAGCTTGGATGGACGACCTCCAGTAACTTTTTGAAGCTCAGAACGCTCTTTGGAGCGTAATCTGGATATGGTAGACACATTAAGACCAGTAGTGGATGCAATAGAGTGAGCAGATTGGCCAGCATCAAGCATAGAGAGGATGGTTTGTTTTTGAGTAGAAGAGATGGTTCTCATGATGGTTGTGGTTGGAAACAAAGATGCGTGTGAACTATTTTAAACTCAGACATGCTTCTAATATGTGTATGTTTGTTTGTATGACCAAACATAACCAAATAACACTTGATTTCAATGTAATGAGCAAAGGGTGCAAAACTGTTGCAATAGTATTGATGTTTTGAAATGGATGTATCTTTGCAGTATGTAAGCGAAATCACATGACCCTGGGGACAAAGTTGTAGCTAAGGGTTTGTACTTTATTTGTTCCCACCAAAGCAAAGTGAAATTCCCACAAGTGATTGCGGGGCGCTTCGCGCCCCGGTTTGGGGTTAGACATTGCAACGGTTTTGCACCTCACTGTAACATGCTTCCAATCCTTCACAGTCCAGTCCTGGTGGCTGAGAGCAAAATCCAATCTTGCCTATTTATGCTTTATAGAAAAAAGGGGACATTTCTTCTTCACCACAGCCTTCATACCCTCTTTCCTAAGGTGACCATGGATGGTATGAGCAGAGATAGGATGGTTCTTGACATCCTGAAGGGTTCTGGTGATCTGGACAGCATTTTCAGCTTTTCCAGTTCCAATAAGATGAATGACATGTTGTATATCAGTAGGAGTAATGATGGATGGACAGCCACCAGAGGCTTTGGGCAAGTCAGGACAAAGTTTGGAGTGAAGTATACTGATGGTGGAGTGGTTTATACCAGTAGCATGAGAGATTTGTCAAGTTGATTGACTCAATTCCAAAAAATGAAGAATTTGGTTGGTTTGTTCAATGGAGAGGGATTTCATGATGGCGGTAGTGGACAAAGCGGTGGTATTTGGATGTGTTTACATCATGTTGAAATTATTATGCATCACATGACTCATTTCTTATGTAATAGCTTATGGCAACATAGAGTTTCAATACTTTACAACATCAGCAACAAAACTATTGCAATGAGTACTCTTGATTAAGTTTAGAATATTGCCTGATAGAGTAAGAATTACCTAAGAAATATATATATATTTGGAAACCCCTTGATCAGGGCCTTCTAATGATACCTGAGTTGATGGGTTTAGGATCAATACCTTCCAAGTTATTAGCTTGACAATTCAAATGTTGCAAACATTGCAACAGTTTTGTTGCTCAGTGTATATAGTGTGGTATCTAATTGGTACCAAGGATCTCTGCATTACTTATGACGGATCTTCTTGATCCAGCATTGTGGCATACTCTGATACAGATTGGGCTGGAGATCGTGAAACTCATCAATCTACCTCTGGCTATGCGATGTTCATTGGCAATGGAATAGTCTCTTGGCTTTCCAGACGATAATGGAAGATAACCTTGTCTTCAACAAAGACAGAATACGTCGGAATGACAGAAGCTGTGAAACAGCTTTCTTGGATCCAGATCCTTCTTTCCAAATTGAGGTTTAACCTCAAAACCATTCCTCTACTTTGTGACAATCAAGGTGCCATGTTCCTTGCTGCTAATCCAGTGCAAGAAGATCGTTCAAAACACATAGAAATTCTGGAACACTATATCTGAGAATGTGTTACAGATGGAAAAATCAAACTTTTCTATATTCCCACTGATGAACAAGTTGCAGATATCTTTACAAAGAATCTGACATGGCAATGCTTTGAGGAGAACCACAAGAAGCTTTCTCTTATGCCATATTCATTCCTTCCATCATGAATAGCAAGGTGGAGTATTGAAATATTTAGATTTCGTTAGCTAAATCTCAATCTATCTGGGTCGCTCCTCATGATTACTAATTCATCTAAACCCATGACATCATTGTTCTAGACCAGTAACGTCATCCTTATCTCTTATCTTTATGATGATGTCATATTATATTATTATGGTGAAACATCGCACCATTCTCTTGACATATTGCACCATACCTTGCGCACTATCTGTCTATTGCTGCACATTACACAGCCTTTCATCCTTTATGGATATTTTCACAATACGTACAAATATAACTGTACTGTATATAAATCTGGCTCCTTCAGAGCCCACAATTTAAGTTCTTTACTTCGTATTACAACATAAATAACTTCTAAGCAACTAGCTTGCAAGTCGTCTACAGCAAGTGAGTACTCTCCCTCACTGGAATCACCCTTGTGTTGTTGTTTCTGCACCCAAAGGAACCTAGCAATTCCTTTAAAACAGATTGACCAAGATCTCGCCCACCAAACCTCTGCCACACTAGTCCTCCCTCGTTCTCCTACTCTCCCATCTCCCCCCACCAATCCTCGACAATCTGTCTTTCCACCTCCCCCACCACCTAATCCTTTCAATCCACCACCCCTGCCACCCCCAGCTATAGCAGCTCATCCTACCGAACTCCATATTGGAACCCCTGAACATTATGATGAATCATATGATACTGCCATTCAGTGGCTTTATTCCATTCAATTCTACCTCCACACCAATGAAGCAGTCTACAACACCAACTTTAAGTGAATCACCTTCACCCTCTCCTATATGACCAAGGGATCAGCCCTCACCTGGGCTTCTACCTTTTGGCAAAGGGCTATCACCAGAGCTGCTATCAACTTTGGAATGTGGGCTGATTTCTGCACCACATTCAAAACCTTCTTCAAACACCATGACCAGAAGAACAACACCATTGCTTGGTTGTCTACCAAACAAATGAATTCCCAGAAAAAGAATGAACAAATGGTCTATTCCCCCTTCCTCACCAAATTTAACTCTAATTTCCAAAACAATGTTGCCTTGTCTGAAATCACCAACCATGCGGTCCTTATTGGTTACTACTCCATTGCCATTCCCCCCCCTCTCATGCAACAAATCTATCAAATGGAAACTTCCCCTGACACCATTGATGAATGGTATAAGAAAGCTGTCCATTTCCAAACTCAATGGAAATGAGCTGAAGAAATCACCCACTGACATACCAAACTGTCCTCCTATGTACAACCATACTCCTCCTTCTTGAAGTCTACCCATGACTCCAATGCCATGGACCTCGACACTATCAAAATTCCCAAGCTCACAGCTGAAAAATGATGTTGATGCCAAGAGAATGGACTTTGCTTCCATTGCTGAAAAGCTGGACACTTCAGTTCTGCTTGCCCATTCTTTCCTTCTGATCCAAAGACTAAGAAACCCACTATCAAAAGGGTACAGCAAGTTGCCAAAGAAGAAACCCCTGCTTTAATTGAGCTGGCTAACAATGATGAGGTAACCATGAGATGGGTTGTCTTCTCCTGGGATTTTTAGATGGGGAACCTCGATCGACGCAAGTCTCCCCAGAAATCATCTGTGCATCCATATCTATACTAATTACAAGCAAATCTATGACAATCCCTTTGTAATTGATTGTACCCTCTCACACTCTGAAAACCGTCAACTCCTATGCTCTTGCTGATAGTGGAGCAGACACCTCCTGTATCGACCACAACTTTGTTAGAAAATATCACCTCCCTCTTTCAAAACTTGACTCCCCCATCTATTCTAGAAATGCCAACAGGTCCTTTAATAAGAAAGGAGACATCAAATACACCTGCACCCTCTTTATCAATATTGAAGGAATCGCCCAGAAAATAGACCTTCACGTCATGTCTCTCAAAGATAATATAATCCTAGGACTCCCCTGGCTTCAGACCATCAATCCTGTCATTGACTGAACTAACCAAACTCTCTCTATTGACAAATCCATTGATGAGTCAAAGTTCCTCTTTGTCACTCATGAAGTAGATGTCAAATGACATAATTCCACCTACCAACCCCCCACTCAACCCCCTTGACATGTCAATATAGATGCCATCACAGACACTCCCACCTCTATGAATATAATGATGGGGAAGAAGAGTCTGCCTTCATCAATCAAGCCCACGAACATCAAACTATCCAATGAATAATTCGTTATGGATCTCACTTTGCTCCACTAGGATCTCTCCTAGTTGCTCGCCTGACCACCACCACTGAACTTGCCATAGCAGCTGAATCTGCCAAACCAAAAATCTCCCTCCTGTCCAAATACTCCCAATTCTCATCCATCTTCTCAAAAGAAGCCACCAACCACATCCCTCCTTCCAGACTCTATGATTATGAAATCAACCTCTCCGACTCCTATACTCCTAAGATTGGAAAATTTTATCCCCTCTCTCCTGAAGAATGAACAGCTACTAAAGAGTTCCTCGACGAAAATCTTCGTACTGGAAAAAACTGTCTCTTGAACTCCCCCCAAGCCGCCCTCTTCTTCTTTGTGAAAAAGAAAGATAGAGGACTTTGTCCCTGCCAAGACTATCAATACCTGAACAAACATACCATTTGAGATACCTACCCCCTTCCTCTCATCTCCGACCTTATTGATAAATTAAAACATGTTAAGGTCTTTACCAAGTTCGATGTACGATAAAGATACAACAATGTTTACATCAAAGATGGTCATCAATGGAAAGCTGCCTTTGTCATCCATAAAGGCCTCTTTGAACCCACCATCATGTTCTTCAGTCTTATCAATTCCCCAGCAACTTTCCAATGATTCATGAATGACTCCTTTTATGATATGATTGCCAAAGGATGGCTCATCATTTACATGAATGACCTCCTCATATTCTCCCCTGATGCTGCTATCCATGAAGAACAAACCAAATGAGTCCTTCAATGAATGACTGAGTTGGACTTGCACCTTAAACTAGAAAAGTGCAAGTTTGCTGTTGAAGAAGTCAACTATTTCGGAATGATTGTCAAACTAGGACAACTCACTATGGATCCTGTCAAGCTCAATGGGATTGCCAAATGGCCAACCTTTACAAAGGTCAAGGATGTATGCTCCTTCCTTGGTTTTGCCAACTTCTACCATCATTTCATCCCTGACTATTCAAATGTCGCTCACCCCCTAATTGACCTCACCAAAAAAAACCTTTAGTGGAATTGGTCTCCCGCCTGTCAAGAGTTGTTTGACTCCTTGAAATCCCTTTTCCTATCGAAACCTGTTCTCCATCTCCCAGACCTCTCCTCCCCTTTTGCCATCGCCACCGACACCTTCAAATACGCTTCTGGTGCGATCCTCCTCCAAACAGACACCAATAGAGACTGGCATCCCTGCTCCTATCTATTCCAGTCCTTTTCCCAAGCAGAAAAGAACTATGACATCTATGACTGTGAACTCCTTGCTGTCATCTGCGCTCTGAAATCCTAGAGATATTATCTCCATGGTTTCCCTTTCCCTGTTTAGGTCTTTACTGACCATAAGAACCTCACCTATTTCCAACAACCACAAGCTCTCAACCGACGACAAACTCATTGGCTCTTTGATCTTTCTGATTTTGATCTCAAGATGATTCATGTCCCTGGAAAACTCCTGGCTGGACTAGATGTCCTCTCTCGCCATTCAAACCTCCTCCTGTCCTCTGATTTGAACAATGAGGGTGTCATCTTACTTCCACCCTCTCTCTTTGTCCATATCATTGATACCTTTCTCTCTGAACAAGTTTAATTTGCTTCTACTGATGACCCCCTTGTACTCCAAACCCTCTAATCTATGGATGGTTCTATCCCTCCCACCTTCCACTCCCGCCTTTCTGACTGGCTCCTTACCTATAAAGGACGGATCTATATTCCCACCAATGATTCCCTCTGTCACACAATTCTCGAATGATGCCATGACCACGAAACTGCTGGTCACCCTGGCTATCTCAAAACTCACCAGCTTGTCGCTGCTGAGTTCTGGTGGCCTGGTCTAGCCTCTTATATGCACAAATATATTGAAGGCTGTGCCACGTGTCAACAGAATAAACCCAACATGCATCCCACCATTTCCCCTCTCACTCCAATCAAATCCTCAGCTTCTTGCCCCTTCCAACAGATCTCTTGTGATCTCATCACTGACCTTCCTCCCTCCTCTGGCTTTGATTCCCTTTTGGTCATGGTCAACCATGGACTTACTAAGGGGGTAATTCTCTGCCCCACTAAGAAAACCGTCACTACCAAGGGAATCACCTTTCTCTTTTTCCTAAAAGTCTTCCTCTGCTTTGGACTTTATGACAAAATTATCTTAGATTGTGGACCTCAATTCGCCTCTGCATTTGCTAGAGAACTTGGAAGACTCCTAAACTATGACCTTTCCCTCTCTACTGCTTAACATCCCCAATCTGATGAAGAAACTGAATGAGTAAACCAAGAAGTGGAAGTGGAAACCTATCTCTGCATCTTCTGCAGTGCCAACCCTTCCTCTTGGTCTGAAAGATCTTCCATGCCAAATTCACATACAATCACTGTCCCCACTCTGTCACTGAACAATCTCCCTTCTATCTCGTGATGTGATATGAACCCCATGCCCTTCCGTCGGTGATCTCCGATTCCTCTATTTCCACAATTGAATCCTGCCTAAAGTCCCACTCTGCCGCATGAGATGAAGCCCTTGCTTCCCATGAACTTGCTTGCCAAGTTATGGCCTCTCATACCCACTACAACTTCATTCCTTTCACCAAAGGAGACAAGGTCTGGCTCGAAGCTAGAAATCTCAAATGCTCCATCGCCAACCCAAAGTTCACTCCAAAACACGAAGGCCCCTTTATCATCATAAAAGTTCTCTCTTTCATTGTCTATCAACTCCAACTTCCTAAAATATGGTGTATCCACAACATGTTTCACACTTCCCTTCTTTCCCCATATAAAGAGAACTCTGTCCACGGAAAGAACTTCCCAGTGCCACCTCGTGACCTTATCTTCAGTGAAGAAGAGTATGAAATAGAAAAGATTATACATCACTGAGGAACTCAAACAAACTATGTACTTCTTCTTGATTCAATGGAAAAAATATTCGGCCAAAGAAGACTCCTGGATCCCAGAATGGAACTTGAACAATGCAAAGTCCACTCTCACAGATTATAAGAAACTTCATCCCTCTGCTTTCTCTTCCTAACTTTTTTTACTCACAAAAACTTTGAATGTCTTGAAACCTTCTCCACTTATTGTGACTTCTTCTCACTTTGTGTTATGCATAGCATACACAAAGAGAAGTTCGAGAGTCGAGTACTTCTCAGGAGGTACTCATGAAGAGACACTATGTCTGAGAGAGTACGCGAGATCAAGGTTGCGAGGGTCGAGGGTTGAGGGGTTGAAGTCAATCAAACTTCCTAAGGTTTACTAGTGGATGAGGGATGAGGGACGAAGGCGATCGGCCTAAGGACACTAGAAAGATGCTAGATTGCACAGAACAAGTGTAAAGATAGAAGTACAGGCAGCAAGAGTTTAAGTATGATATGACATGTCACCATGGAACATGACAGAAGGTAGAGGAATGTTTAAGTAAGTGAGATACGTCATGTACTGCAGAAAGAAAGATAGGAACTACGAGACCAACATGAGAGAATCAGCTGAGGGGTACACTGTCCAAAGAGCACAAGAGAAACGAAGAGAAAAGAACAATCAAAGAATAACAAATGTAGAATTTAGCAGGCTAACTAAGAATAAGCTGAAAACCCAAGTAGTCCGATACATGCCGAGGAAGGCATGAATACATGTGCAATAAGAAAAAAGATAGACATCATTGGCTAGTAAAAAGACCGTAACACTTTGACCTTTCTATTGTCTCCCCCTTCTCTGAACCCTTCTCTCTTGTTCCTTCCCCCATTGTAACCACCACTTTCTCTCACCACAGAATCTCCTCTGTGGATATCCCCCTCCATGCCCACCACACCAGAGATTACCTTCCTGATACTAATGACCTTACCTGCCTTGTCAACACTATGCATGACCCTTATTTATTCATCACTATTGACTCCTTTCTAGATATGGGCTCCCTTCTTTACACCCTCTATCACACTTTCCTTTGAAACTCATCCCTTGTCCAGCATACCAGATACATCTGTCACATTCAAAAGAATACTCAAGTTTCTTGAGGACTTAGATTGCTATCTTCGTGAATTAGCTGCTACCACCTCCACACCCGCATCCACCCATTCATTCTCCCCCACACCCTTCCACTCTGCCATGACTAGAGATCCACATTTAGCCTTCTCTTTCTCTCTTTCTTCTCTCAAAGAGGAAACCCTCTGAGCCATAGAATATACCTGGCATGGGGAAGGTAACCGAAACTTTACCCCCACAGATGCTTGTATTCAGTTTAACACTTATTGGACTGGAGAAAATGGAGGTTCCCCTCTTGCATCCACCCACCCCCAATATCATGAAACATACTTCTCTTGTCACTGCCTTGGGCATATCTGTCTTAATTGTCCAGTATACCAATGCTTCACCTACCTCCGCTGGCATCCTGACCATGCTATGAGGGATTGCCCTCTTTGTTGAATCACTCCTTCCTCCTCTCAACCATCCTCCCATGATTCCTCTCACCCCTCCTCTTGTGGATCTCATTCCTCAACCCCCTCTCATAGATCTTGACAAATCCTTCCAGTTCCTTATCGTCATTGTCATCATTCTCCCTCTCCTTACCCTAGTAAAATTGATGATTACTCTGATGGTGTGGTCGCAAATATGACCAGTTCTCCCTGTGGTGGTTACCTCGATTTTTGAACTCTTATCTTTGTCATGGACTTGATTCTAAATTGGAGGTAATGTTACGATTTCTTCTTTCTTTCTTGATTAACCCCTTTTGTCAAATACTCTCTTATGTTCTTGTACGTTCCATCATATTCTCTTAAGTTCCATGTCTTTTTCTACTTACCCTATTTTCCTTACCTCATCTTATGCTTCTTCTTATCTTTCATTTCACGACCTCACTTTCCAAACATTCTATGACTTTCTATCCCCTTCTTTCTGCTTAGTCATTTCTTCTTCCAAGTAGTATATAAACTGAATATCTGTATGATGTCTTCCTAAGTTAGACCTCCTTAGGAATACATCTATCTTCACCTCCTTGAACCACTCTCTAAGTCTTCATCCTACTTTTGAGTGGATGCTTCCCCTCAAACCTCTGATCCCTTAACTATTGAAATGACAATGGTTTATGAAACCTTGACTGTTTACATGACAGAACCCTTGACCCTATGAAAGACTAAAGATACGTTTGACCCTACCTGGACCAATTGTAACAGCTTCTTACCTCATTGACTTCTTTGAGTCGGACGAGGATGATTAGACCTTGTCCAGGACGACCATAAACCTCCCAACAGTTTTTTGTAAGGTGAGGTTTCCCACAGTGATTACAAATGGGATGAGAAGGAGCATATTGAATTGTATTGGTATGATTTAGTTCACTAGGAGCAGCTTCAAGGTGATTAGCCAAAGATCTTCACTGCAGACGAGCAGTAGAATGAAGTTGGGATTCTTGAAGAATTTTCAAAATGATGGTGTTGGTGGTAAAGTTTGCAGCTGTCACAGTCTGCATGATGATGGAAATGAGAGGTTGGTATGAATGAGGAAGGGAATTAAGCATTATCATGGTGCAGAGATTGCCAGGAAGCTGAAGTCCAGACATGGACATTTCATAAAAGATGTTCATCAACTTATTAATTTGAGTTGAAATATCCTCAGAGTCTTGATGGTGGTGTTCTACAGGATCTATAATGTGCATGTTAAGCGCTTTTACGAAAGCTTCATACTGGCCTGTGACACTGGTGGGAGAATAAAGGGTTGTGAGTGCATCCCATAAGTCCTTTGTGAAAGAAGGATGAGTGACATTTCCAATGGCCACACAAGTCTCCTTCATGAGATGTTGCATATCTGCATGAATGAAAATGCCAATGAGGACTTGTGCCTGACGATCAGATGAAATCCAAGTAGCCTGAGCATCTGCATCAACTAACTGCTGAGCAAAATTAGAGGTACTGTCAATAATACTTCACCATATTGTTATGGTGAGGAGGTTGTGGACTTGGTGAGACCAGATGGAATAGTTGGAGCTTCTCAAGAACTGCAATATGAGCCTGAATGGTGGAGTTGATAGAGAAAAACATGATTTATCTGCTTAGAAGATAAAAATGTTGGCAACAAAGGTCTGCAAGAAATTCTGATTAGTATTTGGAACAGGAAAATTATGAATGGGAATTGGAGGAAGTGGATCAAGAAGGTCTGCAATCAAGTTGACATCTTCTTGAGTATCATTGTCATCATCTGAATTGTCATCATTATTATCATCCTCTTCAGTTTCTTCATCATCATCATTGTTAGCTGGAATAAGATTCAAATGCTAAGCAAGCTGCTGAAGTAAAGGAAGTTGTTCTCTCCTGACTTGTATTGGTTCTGGAATGTTTTCATCAGAATGTACAAGTTTCTCAAATGAATTGAAATTGGTATAAGGAAAGAAATGAGGATTGTGGATCTTTGTCTTGTATGCACATGCATGGCATTTGAATTCATGAACACAGCACCCATCAATTTCATGAATGATTAGGACAGGATGAAAGAAGACATAAACTGGTGAGGTCCATTCCTTTTGCAACTGCTCTACCAACAACTAATTAGTTTATTTGAAGCTTTGACCTCATATTTGACATACTTAGCTCTTCTTCCACGGTTTCCTTGGAGCTCTCTGCCATGTCACTACTTGGTGAGTGAGTGTCCTGCCCACCTGACTCATTCTCAACTGGATCAGCAGGCAGTACATCCTCCTCTTCCTTGCTCTCAATAACACCACACTGACCTGCACCAAAATATTTGGATGCAGAATCATAGATATTGTATATGAGATGCTAGACATTTGATCCGAGATTTGAGTTTTCACTATATTCCCACGGTCCAAATGCTTAGCTAATTGAGGGACATATAGACCATAGTGTCTAGTATTTACCTCTATTTTTCCTTATTTGTTTATTTACAGGTTGTGGAGAAACACAATGATTTTTTCCAACATACTTATATTACTACCTACAAGTACATAGCAAACTATTTTGTTAATATCTCTTTTACCCTTAAGTACTTAGCCAACCATCAGAGAAGCAAATGGAGCATGTGACCTTGCACAGCATGAGTCATAATGAGTCATAATGAGTCAAAGTGAGTCAAATGAGGACTAACCAAAGCACTACCCCTAGACTAGCAAATGATCATGTGACCTTGCACAGCATGAGTCACGATGAGTCAACATGAGTCATTGCCAAGCCAAAGGCTATTTTTAGCTCATTGCAAGTTATTCTCAGTAGCTTAGGGGACTAATAATCTATTGTGATTCTGTCCTCCAACTTCATTTGACTTCGTCCTCACCTCACTAAACTTTGTGTAAAAACAGGGTGAGTCAAAGTAAGTCAGTATGAGTCAGTATGAGTTATATCTTGGCACAGCTACCTCGGAACTGAAGGGAGCATAGCCACATGTAAATTACTATATAAGAAGCGCATTTCAGCCCCATTTGGAGAGTTTTTCTTTTAGGAAAAAGGTTCCTACTTGAGTAAACTCAACCAATAAGTACTCACAAGTACACCCCTCTACAAACAGACAGTGAGGCTGTGTAGAGTAGTTCCCACACTATAAATAGAGCTACTTAGATCCATAGTTAGGAGTATACTACATTCCTTAGGATAGGGACAGTTGGGATACCTTTAGGAAGAAAACCCCAGAGCAAGCAACTAAAAGGAATATATAGATCCCCAGCTAGTAGGGAGACCTAATAGTTTATTAGTACCTTGGAAAAGGGTTTAGTCAAGCATTTAAGCTGATTGCCAACTCCTTAGTGCATAATAGAATCAGTTTTAAGATAAGCTGTTTTGTATATTTAAGTGATGTGTGTGAATCACTAGCAAGAGATTGAGTACATCCAGAGTCTATTTGCCCAATTGAGCCTACCTAGCTGATTAGGAGCCTATTGGAAGCCTATTGAGAGTGCATCTTAGGAAAGTAACCCTAGTCGCAACAAACTACCCTTCTAGCAACCCAAGAGTTGTCTAGACCATTTCCCAACAATCTACTGTACATTCAATACACCACCACTACTGAAAGCCAGACCCTTAAACATATTACTAAAAGCAATCCCCCTCAACCTCATTGAAGATTGATGAACAAACCACGTGCCTGATAGTCAACCCTTTTCTATGAGTTGATACTTGTTTTTAGTACCAATTTGACCAGGGAAGAGTACTCTCTTCACCTTGCTTTAGGTTTACTATTCATGGAGATAAGATTGGTTGTCTGGTGAGTATTTCTTAGCATTTCTACTGATTTTATCTAGAAAGAAGACAACTCCTACCTTGTTGTGTGGTGGCATGTGATCGTCTATCCCCTGTTTTCTCCAAGTCACAATTGGAAGCAGGTCTGACTTTATTCACCATCACTGTCAAGATATTTTGCACTGCTGCCACTGTTGCTGTTACACCAGCTACACTATTGTCACTTGGTTTCTGCTTTCTTGAAATTGTGGTAGCCTTGTCCTTGACAGCCAACCTAGCCCTCTCAGTCAACTATGACACTGGTTTGACCAGTTGTGAATCGATATTCAGCTACATTATGAGCAAGTGGTGATAAGTGGGCTGAGGTGGAGCCAGGAGCTAAAGAGATTGCTAGGTCTCTTTGGTACAGAGGCAATAGCAAAAGGGTAAACCCAGTGAGAGAGAGTACTTACTTGCTGTAGTACACTTGCAAGCTAGTTGCTAGAAGTTATTCACAATGTGGTTATATATGAAGTAAAGAATTTAGATTGTGGACTCTGAAGAAGCTGGGTTTATATACAGTACAGCTATGTATATTTGTACATATTGTGAAAATATCTATAAAGGATGAAGGGTTATGTAATGCACAGTAGTATGCAGCAATAAGCAACCAATGATAGAAGGTGTGCAAGGTATCACACAATATGTCAAGAGAATGGTGTAATGTTTCACCATAATGATATAATCTGACAGCATCATAAGATAAGAATAAATATGACATCACCAGTCTAGAACAATGATGTCATGGATCTAAAATGAATTAGTAATCATGAAGAGCAACCCAGACAGGATAAGATTTAGATAATAAAATCTAAATATCTCAACAGAAGCCAGTTTTTGTATTAAATTGGAGATGGGGCATGTAATGCAGCCTATACTCTGATATATGAAAGCCATATATGTCATGTCTCTAGCTCAGTGAATAAACAAGTGCTGTGATTTTGAAAATCTGAGGTACAGGTCTGGGTCAGAGTATATCTGCAAAACACTGATTTTTACATAGATCATACAGACTACTACAGACCATACAGACTGACATAGATTGTACAGACTGGCACAGATATATGTACATATGTGATTACATAAATACATCTCTAGAATCATGGATTTGATAGCACACTAGTGCTTTGATTTTCAGAAGATGTTGAAACTCAACATCTATTTTTCTTCAAGTTGGGTAATTATTCAATATCTGTACTTTTGCTGCACTTTTTGCTACACTTCATTTGCTACACTCTTTCTATACAGTTCAGTCCACCTTTCATACACTTTTACTATGCTTCTAACTGGATCCAATGGATTTCACTTTACTACATAATTAAGTAGTGACTAGAAATACCCCTGGTAAGGTTGTATCATGCTACACTGCAATGGTTACCTGATCTGGAAAGTTGTGGCTCAGCTATTATGATCACGCTATCTAGATGTGCATGGTCATTCTTGATCCTACTCCATCTATGGTCCAAATGCAATGTATTCAGCATGTCCGATTTGCCCAATTCAGCTTTGGTGTGCCTATATGACCTGCCAGATCCTCCTGGGGTTACTAACACTTGTAGGTCATGTTTTGATATGTCCTCGACAATGTGGTGGGTTTGGAAAAGTGTGAAGTTATTGAGTATGCTTGGAGAGTGGTTGGAGTGGCCTAGGTATGTCCATATTGATGCTCCATGTATCATGCCAGTGCTAACTGTCTTGTACAGCTAGTGATTGTATTTCGACTCATTTTGAGTTGTACCATGTGCCACTCATTACATTGTCCTTCCAGCCTTCATTTCTATTGTATCCATCACTTCTGACAATGTTTTTGCACTTTCAATCACACTCAACACTCCCATTACCTCCTTGTCATCCGCTGGTCCTCCTGGCTCTATATCTTAAGCTGGCACATTTGTATTGCCATTACTGTTGCTCCTGTCGCTTCCATGACCTATCTCAGCGCATTCAGCACCTTCTACAACCTTTTTGCAGTCCAAATCAACCTCAACACTTTCTATTACCTCCTACTCACCTTTGTGGCCTTCAGGGACTCTATGTCAATCTGGTGCATCCATTCTGTAGACACCCTGGTTACTGACATTCCTAGGGCCTTGCCTATCACTGTTGACATTGTCTGGTGCAGCCATTTCATTGCTCTGGTCATCTGGCTCCTCTAGAGCCTGCCTGGGTGAGTTTCCTTCTCTCCTGCATTCCAACCATTCCCTGACATGTCCTGATGCATTTCTAGGCTTCTTCAGCCAGTTTGAAATCCAGCAAGATGACATACACTATGATTTGGCTGATTGACAACATCACAAGCAGTCTGTTCTCGATAGTGAGCAGGCTCTTTAAAATTGAGCAAGAGTCCCTCTGTGAAGTCAAAGATATTTTGGTGATATGCCATCACTGTCAAGTCCTTTTCCATGGCTTGAACAACCAGCAGACAAGCACCATCGGACGTCAAGCTGATGTTATATGGTACCTGCTTGAGCTGCACTATTGCAGGCCTAGTCATCCCTGTCCATCATTAGCAAGACCTATACAAACAAAGAAACAAAAATAAAACACACTGAAACTGGTGGATCACTAGAGAAAATATCCTCGCCTAGGCTTGTGAATCAATGAGGAGCAATTCTTTGCTTCCACTTACAAAACATGCATAGCAAATCAAAAACCTATTGATGTACTACAGATACAAGTTGTTCACACTTTCTAGTGCCTGAAATCTGCATGTATCATTGTGCATGAAAATATGCAATAAGAGCTGTGAACATGAGAGATCACGTTCAACAATAAAGATAACAATAATGTAAGTGAACACATACTTCATCTGATATTCGGGACTAAAAGGATGAACAGTCACTGCTTTGGGTGATGGGGCTCTGATATGTGAGGACTCCAAGCTTGAGCCATAGTATTGGAGAGGAATAATAAGTATGATATATTTAAGAAGTAAGATACAAGCTCGTCAAGCTACAACTAGGGAAAGTAGGATATTTTGTGCTTGCCACTCAGTTGTAACCAGGAACTCAAAGAATGAAGGGTCCAGGTTGTGATCTGAAGGCCACTCTGATGTATATTATCTTGGACAGTACTGATTTCCTCTTTCACAACATTGAGCTGATTTGCCACACACTCTGCCTGAAAGTAATATAACCATCCCAGAACTTCATATTCTTCAGCCATACATGATGTGAGGAGGCGTTCCATTCATTTGACCTTACTCTAAGTGCATGCAGCCTCCAGTTGGATTATAGCCTCTTCCTGGCAAGTAGGTATCTCAAGCTTTTCCTTAGATATGTTGTATTGTAGTCTTTTGAGAATAGAATCTCACCTGGAACACCAATGTAGATAATAAGATGCTCACT
The DNA here is from genome assembly GCA_025782845.1 of Boletus coccyginus. Taxonomy (NCBI): domain Eukaryota; kingdom Fungi; phylum Basidiomycota; class Agaricomycetes; order Boletales; family Boletaceae; genus Boletus; species Boletus coccyginus. The sequence goes on from JAHZSR010000022.1 coordinate 71,709, forward strand.
CTGGTCTCATTCACAGGCAGAATGACTATGCTGTGACATCACCCTTGCCATCTGAAACATCACATACACATGCTACTATGATTGGCACATGTCCTTATGCAAGTACTCTACTGCAAACATGTCCAACAGAAATGGTTCGAAATGCCTCCATGCTTGAGGTAGCTTTGATATTCTACCCCTCCCTTGTTATGTTTGTTTGTTCCATTTTGATGTATATTCTACTGCTGTATACAACATTTATCTATGTATATATTTTGCAATGTAACAAGGCTTGTTTGGACAATTTTGTAGTGAGACAGTCTTTTTAATGTGAAAAATTGATGATTGATTAGATCATGTATCACAGTCACACCACTGCCTAGCCATGATGGCAGTTTCATATTGTTTCAACTGTTATGCCCGAACATTAACATTCAACCCTCTGACCATTTATGGCCAGCCATAGTTTCCTCCTTGTCCAGGTTGCCACCTATTCTCGAAGACACACTTAACTTGGAAATCATAGTCATCTAATCATGGATTGTTTTGACTCATATGGCCCCTTGGGCCAAGTGGTGATATGGTGAGTTCATGTCTTGGATATGGGTCTCCATGATCTCATTATATATGGTATATACTATGCAAGTCTTTTTTGTCTCTGTTTCCTGGGTGCCAAAGGTGGTTCAGGACTGACCATGACCCATGCAAACAGTTGACAGTCTCATGATAGATCATGCTCCACTCAAGCTTGCACAAGCTACTTTGATTTCTCAGTACTAAAACTCTTGACTTAGGCACAGGTTTGAATTTTTATTCATTTACTCTATATTATTGCTCATATATAGGCTATCATAGTATTTTCCAATATTTGGCTTTGCCAACAATCCAATTACTTAAGGTTTGCTTTTCAGACTTTAATTCTATGGGCTCATGAAGTGCAAGGTGTCAATAGGTGCCAAGCATGTTCAAGTCAGTCAAACCCCATGATGAACTACCCAGATAGGCACTGGCCAAGGTGGCACCCTAAGGCAGCTGGAGAGAGCAGGTGATACAGTCACTCAAACTAAGCAGAAGTGGCTTTGGCATGTCATTCCCTTAGATGAGCCTGTTAATAAGATGGCACCTGTGCCATCAGGAAAACACACCAAGACTAAAGATGTCCCCAAGAAACACCAGTCTGGAAGAATGGTGGGTCTTGATTCAACCTTGCCTCACCACAACTCATGATTCACTACAGTCACTGCAGTCACCTGTCCTCACTTAACCTGTTTTTTATACTAATCAAGACTCCTCATAATTTGAATTCAAGTCTACCTGGCCTCATCAAGTTTCAAACCAACTACAGTTGTCTCCACTGACAGAGTAAGTGGTAGCTCCCTCAACTTCACACTGTACGTAATCACCAATATCCTGAATGTATGGTAATAGAATGCCAGAGAGAGGGTATCATTGGATGAACAAGCTGCCTCCTGATAGCTATGAGTCCAACCCTATGGTTCAATACTGGGAAAATAATGGTTTGTTTCTCATTCTCCTCTTGGATTTGTACTTAATAATTTAAATAGATACTTTTCAGATCAAGATACAGGGACAGGCAACCAACTATGCTGATGGCTCTGGTGATGAAGATCACAGCAAGCTTGATGATGATAATCCCTTCATTGAATGTCACCCTTTGGAAAAAAATTTGGATGAACACATTGGTTCTGAAAAAGATATGGCTGATGATAACGAGCATCAGGGCCAATCCAGTGACAGTGGTATATCCAAGGATGAGGGAGAAAGGGAGCTGGACAAGCATGAGCACGAGCCCAAGAACAAGAATAAGAATGAGGATGAGGATGAGAACAAGAACAAGAATGAGGATGAGGATGAGGACAATGCTGTTCAATAGTTTGGCTTGGAGCAAGGTACCTTGAAAATTTGTGAGGCAATTGATGCTGATTATACTTAGATTCCAATTCAGACAATGACATGGACTTAGGATCCAACAAATCACCTTCATGACACCTGCACCTATGGAGGCAAGGCAATCTCATATCTTGTTTAGAAAAAATGTATTCCAACTGTATGTACAATTTGTGTACTTACTTGGGCCATCACCAAGCACTAGAAGATGGAATGAGGAACTGTAATCAATATGGTGTGTGGTGCTCTCATACCCAGGGCTCTATGTTAGAACAAGAAGACTTACAAAAGGTCAATGTTCTCCGCTGCTATCACCAGCACAACAGGATATCTCATTCTCCTTTTCAAGAAGTCCTGGAAACTATGTGTGACTACCACCACACAATATGCCATGCCTCAAACACCATCAGACATGATTCCAGGTCGGATGATGATACAAGACTCAACTCTCAGGAAAAAAAGGCTGAGAAGTGCAACTTCTGGCCCTTGATGTGGAAGATGTTCATTGATGAAGTGAAATTTGAGTGGCACATTTATTTATCTGTTGCTGATGCCTTTCCAAGTTCAAATAATGCCAAGGGCAGTGTAATCAGGAATATCCTTCAACAGATCTTCCAATAGTTCAAGCAGAAAGATCATCAACTTGAGGCTGGCTACTTTCCCCATTACCAATCCAAGCTCTGTATCTTGGTAAGTCATATTGTACAGCCTTACCCTGCTAATTGAAACTGTTAGATCTTTAATGATGCCTTGATGTTTTGCTCAGAAATAAAAAAGCATTGTGTTGGTCATGTCCCATTGCTTTACAATCTTATCCTGCCATGCAAACTAAACAAAATTGAGTCAGTGAAGTGGATAAAGACTCAGGTGACTGAACTCATTCAAGGTGTGAAGTTTTTTTGAGGGCTGCCAAACTTGAAGGTTTCTATTGTACTTGATCTATTTATATCATACACTAATGAGTTTAGAGCATCCAACAAAACTTTGCTCACAAAGTGCTTTACTGTTTATGTGCTGAGACATATTATGACAAGAGTCAGAAGCTGTTGGAGAATGTGAGTGAGTTCAGCATGGCAATTTCTCCTATTATACTCACCCTCATTGCCACTGGTGTTTGTTGTCAACATCTCATATTTGACCTATGATGCTGATTATGTGGTAGATTAAGGTCATGCTTCATTCTCTCTCTGTCAATGGTAACATACAAGATCTTAGCTTGTGTGGGAGTCTGAAATCTCATGAGTATGAACAGTTTCATGAGATGGTTGGACAGGTCCTCAATAATAAGAAGGTTGACCTTATCTTAATGGATCAGTTGGAGAAGTGGGCAAAGAAGGCTAGGTATATATTTACTCTTCAAGTTCATTGCTGTATTAACTTTCTCCTAGATGTGGACTTGAGAAGGCCTCAACTTAGAGAGGGGGGGATGGTAATGAATATGCACTTGCTCCAATATAATCCTTTCTAGTAGCATATCTATCTGACAATAGTAATCTCTGTCATGGTTTAGTTAGTGTGATCCGAATGAGAATAATTCTATTTGCAGAGCTTAGAATTACAATTGTATAGAATGGTACAAGAATATGTATTGTCTATACAATAGTCTATATGAATCTGTATGGATCTGTACAGGTTAGACTGTACAAACCTGTATATAGAGCATAAGTCTATACAGACTCTGTGCAGACCTATATAGGTAGGGACCTGGCTGTGGGTCTGTGAGTTTATACAGACCTGTACAGACCTGTATAAAAGGGGAGTGATTCACTGATGTATGAGTGTGCTGTGGTGGAACCCACACCCATATTGAAATATTTAGATTCTATTGTCTAAATCTTATCTTATTTGGATCGCTCTTCATAATTACTAATTTATTCTAGACCCATGACATCATTGTTCTAGATCAATGACATCATACTTATTTTTATCTTATGATAATGTCATACTATATCATTATGATGAAACATCACACCATTCTTTTGACATATTGCACCATACCTTATATACTTTCTGCCATTGGCTGCTTATTGCTATGCATTACACAGCCCTTTATCCTTTATGGATATTTTCACAATATATACAAACATAGCTGTGCTGTATATAAATCTAGCTTCTTCAGAGCCCATAATTTAAGTTCTTTACTTCATAATCACATTGTGAATAACTTCTAGCAACTAGCTTGCAAGTGCACTACAGCAAGTGAGTACTCTCCCTCACTGGGTTTACCCTTTTGCTGTTATATCTGCACCAAAGAGACCTAGCAATCTCTTTAGGTTATGAGCCTTGTCTAGGCTTAATGATTATCATATCTGATGTCATTACCCTGCCTTGCAATGTGCAATGTACTTGTGCTTAGTCTGTTTTACATCATTCTTATGATGATGAGCATGCTGTTTGAGTTTATGGATCATGTTCAATGGATCTGGGGCAACCCTGGCCTGCTTTTAATGGCAGAGCTTTATCTACTTTTTACTTATGTCATATTAACACGGATGAACACTAACCTGGCTTTACGTAGGAACATTATCGTTCCTACCCAGATTAGTCGAGCTCCCAATCCACATCCTACCTACCATTGTACATGAAGATGCCATCTCGATTTTGATTTGGACAACTGTCCTATCTTGTGTGGTAATCATTGCATTCATCTGAATTGCACCAATCATTGTACACTGGCAGAGTTTCCTCCTCTGTCCAGTTCCATCTATTGTTCATCTTCTCCTCCTCCTTCTTGTGCTCCTTCTTCTCCAACTTCTCTTTCTTTTATCGATTCTCTGACTACTCACCTTCATCCTCAATTTTTTGATTCTCCATGTTCATCATTTCCACCAGTACTTCCTTCTCAACCTTCTTCTTCTACATCTCTTTGTCAAATGCATACCTATCATGACTTTTCCTCTTCTTCAATCCACTTGCTAGTCCAACCTCAGCTAACTTACCAAGTTCAGTTCCCTCTAAGAAATGCATTCTCCCTTTTGACCTTGCCTGGTCTAATTTATCCATCAACATCAAACCTTGGTTCAATCAAAGTGTTAACTCCAATCTTCCATGGAGTTACTTTGATATCTCCTCTCAACCTCATGGATTCACTCCAAATTGACACCAACATTGAATTCTCAACACCATCTATTATGAGCAAAGAGAGATCCATTCATCCTTCCGATGACTCATTCATTGACGAGAACAAAGATTTCAACAACATGGTGTTCATAATAGACGAGATTCTCAAACTGGGTGAGATAATTGACCTCAATCAAGCAATGAACTCCCTGTAGATTGATCTGACAATAAACAACTACCTTGTTATGTTTCCAAGGGACATCCTCCCTTCTATGAGGATTCAAATCCATCAAATGGTTCATTATAGATATCCTAACATGCATAACCTTATACAGGTTAACAATGTTCCCAATCTGTTGATTAGACTAGAAGTACCATTGGTCTGTGTTGATGCTTAGTATTACACATAGCATACACAAAGAGAAAAACTCAAAGGATAGAATACTTCTCAGGAGGTACTCATAAAGAGATGCTACATCTGAGAAGATATTCAAGACTAGGAATCAGTGGTCATGAAGGAAGAAAGACAAGGATTGAAGTCAATCAGACTAAGGACACAAGAATATACTAGTATTGCACAGAATGAGTGTAAAGACTAAAGTACAGGCAGCAAGAGATTAAGTACTAAGGGATGCATCATTGGAGAATGAGATAGAATGTAATAGAATGCTTAGGTCAGAGAGATGTGTCATTCACTACTAAATGGAGGAAGGAACTATGAGGTAGATGTAAGAGAATCAGCCAAGGAGTTAGCTGTCTGAAGAAGCAAAAAGAAAACAAAGGAACAGATCAAAAAACAACAAATGTAGAGTTAATCAGACTAACAAGAAATAAACTGAAAACCCATATAGTCCAGAACATACCTAGGAAAGTATGAACACATTTAGAGAAAAAAAAAAGATAAACATTAGGAACAAGCAAGAAAACCATAACATTACCCCCTTCATACAATCAAACTCCTGGTTCAATTAAAATTCCCCTAGAAAGAGTTGGCAGGAGGGATGTTGGTGGACCAGAAAATGAAAGAGGCCTGACTCAGAGAAAGTGTCTTGAATAGACAGTCATCTGCCACATGTCCAGATTGATTACAACATCTGCAGATATGCTCAGGGCAGAAACAGCAACCATGTCCCCATCAATGGCAAAAGTCGCATTGGGTATGAAGACAAGTGGTTGGAGGGTGACCCAGAGCAGATTGAAGGCAATTGGGGCAGGTGTAATCAGGGCAATCTTCTCTATAGTGACCCAGATGATGACACCGAAAGCATTTAGTGAGGGAGGAGGTAGGTTATCAGGGGAGTGGATTGGTACAAGAGGTAGCAGAGAGAATGTGACTTCCATCAGGTAGGTACCTATGAAGAGCTTCAGTTTCGACAATCTTCTTCATTTTCAATAATATTTTCTAGACCCACAGCAGTGGGGGAAGAACTGGAGGATGATGGGGGCAGAGAAGATAGTTGAGCAGCAAGTGAAGATATGGGAATAGGAGGAGGAGAGTCGGGGACAGTGGATAATTGGGCATGTTTGAGATAATAATCATGGTTCTGCATGAGTAGGAAATGATAAATTCATCAGAAAATGGGAAAGATGACAGCAGGGGAAAGTCATTCAACAAAGGAATGAAAACTGTGTAGATAAAGGATGGATAAAACTCATCAAGGAAGAGCATCCAGGTGGAGTCATAAAGAGAGTCTGAACTCTGCAGGAAAGTCATTCGGGGCTGACTGGAAGTGGTATTGTTGGATCATGGAGATTTCGTGAAATAGACAAACCAGTTCCTGAGTGATCATATCTTCCTCATATAAAGGGAGGGCCTCAACAGCATGGAGGAGAGTGGAGTTTGTGAGAATGGCAGCATAGAGTGAATGGATAGTGAAGATGGGTAATAAGGTAGGCAAGACTGGCCTGGATCACAGCAGGGAAGTATATGCAGAAGAAAAAGATAAGAATGAAGATGCAACAGTGGAAAAAAGAAAGAACATATTGGTTATTTAAGAAAATGAAGTCAAAGTAGAACATTTATTGAAGAGGTACTTCATGAAGAGACACAGCTTCCTAGGTAGAAAGAGAGAAAGAGAGGTGAAGAATTAAGAAAGCAAATGAGTCCATTTATAAGAGGAGAGAATCTCAGATGCATGACGGAGATTACTTTCAGGTTTCCACATACTATATTTTCAGCCAAGGAGTATCCTTTTCATGCACTCGGGTACCAATAATAATCTTGTATTTCTTTGTGAGAAACAATATGACTAACTTTATATTCTTCTTTGGAGTTAATAAGGTCAAGTGGAGGTTGAGAAAAGGAAGGACCATGTGCTTCTATTTGACGATAAGAAGATAAGAGAGAAGCATGGAATATGTCATGGATTTTCCATGTGGGAGGAAATCAGAGTTGGTAAGTAAGTGGAGATAGGACCTAAGAGATTTCAAATGGTCCATGACATTTTGGGGAGAGTTTGCGAGAGGGATAGCCAAGATGGAGATTAGTTGCTTCTAGCCAGACTTTATCACCAACTTTCCACGGGGAGAACTTCTTTGATGACTGCAGTAACACAGCTTGTGGGAACTTCAAAGGAAAGATACGACCAGTCTTTAGATGTTCGTTGATGAAGGTACAACAAGTGTCCTGCTCTTTGGAGTTGAGCAGATATACTTTGGCAATTTTGGGCACAAATGATGGTTTAAGATCAATTGTGTGATCAAAGGGGTGATGTGGAGGTAGCTGGTCATATGTCTTTTCCAAAAAGACATCAGAGAAATCAGTACACCAGTCCAGAAGTGATACTTCAACTGGTTTGTTTTCCTGAACAAGTTGCATGAACAAGGTGATCTTGTTGATTGTTTTGTCAGTGGGTCTGTGGTGGGGAAGATGCTCACTAGGAGATGCATTGACCCCATTTGGATATTGCTGCAAAAATAAAGAGGATATTTCTTGATCAACATCGAGACTGAGCCATTGAAGAAGATGAGGTGGGGAGATTTTTTTTGTAGACGAGGGAATATTTGACATAGGGAAGGATAAGGTATGGGATTTCCAATCAATTTGAGGATTTCAGGTTTGAAGTCAGGACATACCAAGAATGATTTGTTTTCTACTGAGAGAGATGACCATGAATTCAATTTTTTTAGATCATTGGAAGATATGGACAAGCAGTTTAGCTTTCCAGAGGATGGTGCCTCTTTTATTGGTAGTTCTATTAACATTGTATGCAGTGATAGATTTCGACAGATGTTTCATGGGAAAATTCACATAGGTGAGAAGTCCGAGGTTGATGAAATTTCCAGTAGCTCCGGAGTCAATGAGAGCAGAGGTGATGATGGTTTGGTTTCTGACTTGTAGTTTCACAGGAAGCAAAAGGTTCATTTATTGTAAGGGGCTACAAGTACATGACAAATTTCTTGGGAAGAGGACATCGAGACAACTTCCTGTTTTAAAAACCCTGTTCAATGTTCATTATAGAGACTTCCTCTTTCTCAGTCTCCAATTCTTGGTAACACAATTGCAGTACTTGCAGAATTTCAGTTTCATCTTTTCCCTATGTTTTGAGGGAGTTTATGAAAGTGAAGAGAGCAGAGGGAATCTTAATGGCAGAGGTGGGAGAAGGTTTAGTTTCGGTGGAATGAATGATCTGGGGATGATGAGGAGGGCAAGTAGCAGGATTTTTAGACTTGGTACACTGAGAGGCATTATGTCTGGTATTTCAGCAATGAAAACATCATCCCTCTTAGATACATTTGGCTTGTTCCTGGGGAGTCAATTTGGAAATTGTGATTGCATCAATGTCCATAGTGTAGGAGTCCTTGACTGATGAAGATTGAGAAGAGAAGTACGATCTTCCTCCTTTTAAGGCTAAAATGTACATCTTTTGTGCATGAAAGGTCTTTGCTTGATCGATCCACCTATTGATGGTGGTGGAGATGACTGCCATAGAGAGGATCATGGTGGTGAGCTGTTGGTCTAATCCAAGGGAGAACTGATTGACAAGAGTAACATTGTTGGTAATTCCTGCTTGAGTAGAGAGGTTTTGGAAATCAGTGACGTATTTCTAAAAACCGTCTTCGGTGACTCCATCAGGGCAATGGAAGAATTTCTGAACTAGTTTGGAAAGTTCGTAACAAGCAGTTGCTTTGGTATTGAAGAGGAAAAAGATGGTTTTAAAGTTCTTGGTGAATTTGACAAAGGTTTTGTCACTGGCAGGGACAAGAATATCAGCCATTCAATCATACCACATCTCAGAGAATTAGATGCCACATCCTTGGCTCATTTTATTTAAAGTGGTCATGATCCTTTTGTTATTAGTGGTATATAACGTGGGATTGATGGAAAAGTAAGCCCACATGGCTTTAATCCATCAAATGGAATCTTCAGGTTCTCTAGAGAAGTCGGCAGGGAGTGCTGCTTTCAGTTCAGTGGAGGCTCGAGACATGGGAGTGACTTGGGGTTCGAGGGTTACTGGGTTAGCTGGGGCATGAGGCAGTCCCAAGGTTACTGGGGTACAAGGATGTACAGAGGTCAATGGGTTGGCTGGGGGCAGGGGGATGTTGTGTTTCTGGTGGTACTAGGAATACAAGTGGATAGTTCAGTGTCAGTGTCAATGTCTGAATCTGATTGAGATGAGAGCATGTAGGCTTGTTGTAAGGCTTGGTCAGAAAATTTTATCAATGAAGGTGTCCTACTCCTAGTTAGGAGGGACAAAAGGAAACACTCATTCTTTTGTTATGTATAGCATACACAAAGAGAAAAACTCGAAGGATAAAATACTTCTCAGGAGGTACTCATGAAAAGACACTATATCTGAGAAAATATTCAAAACTAGGGATCAGTGGTCATGAAGGAAGAAAGGTGAGGGTTGAAGTCAATCAGACTAAGGATACAAGAATACGTTAGTATTGTGCTGAATGAGTGTAAAGACTAAAGTACAGGCAGCAAGGGATTAAGTACTAAGGGATGCATCATTGGAGAATAAGATAGAATGTAATAGAATGCTTAGGTCAGAGAGACATGTCATCCACTACTAAATGGAGGAAGGAACTATGAGGCAGATGTAAGAGAATCGGTCAAGGAGTTAGCTGTCTGAAGAAGCAAAAAGAAAACAAAGGAACAGATCAAAGAACAACAAATGTAGGGTTAATCAGACTAACAAGAAATAAACCGAAAACCCATATAGTCTGGAACATACCTAGGAAAGTATGAACATGTTTAGAAAAACAAAAAAGGTAAACATTAGGAACAAGCAAGAAAACTGTAATACAATACATCTTGATATCATGAAGTAGTTGGACTACTAGCAGCTGGACTACTCACTTATTGACATCAAATCACTTGTGCTTGTTTCCTGAGATAATTGTCACCTGAAAGTTGGAATGGCACTGACTGGATGAATGAATATTGTACATGACCATTCTTCCATGTCTGATTGGATCATCACAAACTGCTTTGATGTATTCAGCTTTGTTAATTACCTTTCCTGTTGCATCCTTCCATGTTGGTGGATACTCAGTGAAGTCAGCATGCATGTAGTTGTCAAGCACACACTGGATACAAAGGTTGTAGATATGGGATAAACAGCAGATGTGGCAGTTAACAAGGTCAAAGATGAACTCTCATTCATCTAGTAGGATTCTGGAGAGTTCTGACATAGCAGTATCCATATTTGAAGTATTGTCTAGGATAAAATGACCAATCTTAAACAATGAAAGTATTCAGCAATAAGTACAATGTGATACAAAGAATGTCTAGTATTTTTTTGAGAAGAATCCTAGCACAGTCAATAAAATGTAAGATCATTTCAGCAAAGTCAACTCCTGTATGACTTTTTGGAATATAGTGGAATGTAATAAGCACACACTTGAAAATTAACTTGGACATTCTGGGACCACTCTCCACCTTTTGTCCAATTCAGTGGGCTGTGGTAGTGAGATATGAGTCAAAAAATTCACTCAACCAAATGTCAGCAGTGAACAATATTCCACCCATTGCTCTCTATATGTGGACATTACTAATATAAACAAAGACAGAAACACTACTTGTACATTGAAAGTTCAGCTTGAAGGGCAGAAAACATTATTCCAAAGGCATTGAGGATAAGTTCCCACATTTTGGTATAGTGAGGAATGTTGGCATTAGTTATGCCCTACAGACTGCAGTAAAGGAGAAGTTGATGAAATTCTGGGGACTCAATCTTGTTGATAGCCTGAGACATCAATGAGAGTCAAATAGTAATAGTGTTTACAAACCAGGTTATTAGCAATGAGATAATGTACTATGTAGTCGTTGAGCCCATTGATTGTGAATGGAGCACTGAGTGCTGGTTGCTGTGAGGAAATAATGCTGGTTGGTATGTGATTAGAGGGATCTGGAGTGGGAGGAGGAGGCAGAGCATCTAGCTTGACTCCAGGCTGGATAAGGACATACTTGAGAGTTTTGAACGTGTAACCAGATACAAATATGACCTTGATGGACTTGGATTTAATGGTCCACCCTTGCTTCTCTGCTTGCTCTAAGTAGAGCAATGCATGTCTGACCTTGATATGGTGACAAAGGGGTGTGTTCAAGGTCTTCCAGCTGAAATGATACTGAATGTTGTACAAGTCCTCTCTTGCAACAAGTTTAGTCACAATTGATCCATCCTATGCAGTTTTTTGTGAGCAAATACTTATTAATTGCCACAAATAGAATCAACTCACTTGCATGGCTTACAGACAGTTTGTTCCATCTTCTTTCAAAAGAAATGGTCAATGTCGAGTGCCTTGTTAGTGGACAAAGTGTTGGTAGCTAAAGAGTCTGTAATGGTCAGATTCAAGTTGGACCTGTTGGTAGCAAGGGTGTCAATTAAAGGTCCATTATTGGCCAAAGGATTCTGAGTAGCCATATGGCCCATGCCTACTACCATATTGGCTACCAGACTGGGATTGCACCAGCCAGGTACCTCTATATCTATGTCTTTCTCTAATATGTCTGAATGATCATGAATGTTGAATTCTTCACTATCATCCAGTTTTCTATACCAAGCAGGTGGATGCCAGTTCCTGCAGGCTCTGGAATCTACTACTGGAGTGAGGTCAAAGATGGTGGAGTCAATGAATGGGCCCAATGGGCCTGGGAGACCAGATGAAGGGGTTGGGACTGGAGCTGCTGAAGGGCCTCAACCTCAATGGCAACATTGTGATGGTTGCATAAGGGAGAAGAGACTGTTTAGTGTGAATACTGAATGATGCTGTCAAAGACAATTCAGCTGATCCAGGTCAATGGGAGGAAAAAAAAAAAAAACAAGCCTTTATAAATAATGACTCAAAGACACATATACAATGACACACTATGTCTCCTGGCTGCTGGTAGGCTCAGAGTCTTGGCAGGTCCCCAGTCTCAAGTCTCTGAGGGTCTAAGTGGCTCACTGTGATGAACCTACATGGGCTTACATTAAGTGGATAAGCTTAAGTCTTGAGAAATAGCTTACATAACTACTAGACCACTGACTGCTGACATTGGTAACCTTGCTGTTTCCTTGATGCTTGCACAATGATTGATTTTCAGTCCAATCACTGGATTTGTCAGTTGTGTAATGACCTAGTCAAATGAATTTGTAGAACTGTCAGTAGATTGGTTCATTGCTGCTTGGGAGTTGGGACATATTGCATGGACAAGTAAGAGACAGTGTCTGATTAGCATTCACACCAACAGTTAGTCAGCAATATAGTTCCAGCTAAAATCAGTTAGAGTTGGGAACCATGGCAATGCTAAGCATGAGGCACAACAGAGTAAAGCATTACAACCATCCCTTTGAGAGGGTAGTGTTTTGCAGAGATGGAAAGAGTTTCCCACCAGGTGAGTATATCTGCTTGACCTCCTGTGAAGATCCCTGTGCACTGGTGGTACTCCTTGAGATTGTTAATAAGGAATTTTGCTTTTGTTTCATCATATCTTCACTGCTGAGTGATTGAGAGCACAGCATCAAGCATGAAATCAAAATTGCATCCATTAGCAACTTGTGATGTTGCAAGTTTGTAACACATTGGATGTAGAAAGAGGGTGAGTGAGTGATAGCTAGTGTTCATGACATGAAAACATCAGTTGAATACTTGTTTTGCATGCATCCAAAATCTAGTGTTATTAATGGTCTCAAATATGAGTTGTGACATTTTTTTTGCACAATGAATGAGCTCAAGCATACATGTTGTGAGCAATGCCTTTCGACTCTTGCAGTTGGCAATTGTGTCCACCAAGGATTTGACTGTCTTGATCAGCTGATCAATTTCTGGCCAAAATTCATTATTCCATACAACAGTAGTGACAGCATTTTGCACGATTGCAGAAAAACCATTGGTCTTCTTCATAGCATTTGGTCAAATGCATATCATTGTGAGTGATTGCCTTTAATAATTAAATAATTTATTAGGTGATGTCATGTAGTGCACATTGCCAGAATTCCACCTGTGTTCTTTGACACTCATAGCCTGCAGGATCAATGCCTACCAGCAAGATTCATAGTTTTGCTTCAAGATACATATGACACCATTTCTCTTAGCTTGATCATTCAATTGACTCCTCCAATAATATAATGCATTGAAGAATATTACAATCCTTGTTGTTTTTATAATATGCCATTTCATCCATGGATGAAAGCAGATCTCGCCAATCATACTATTGAGTCCATGAAGAAAACATGGAAAAGTCTATACTGAACTTAATGCAGGTCTACTGCTTACTACCATTTGAAGTCACTCATGAGCACCCAATAGAATTTCTCCCAAAATCCCCATTGAAATGCTTGCATTATAGTAGGATTGTTGGTTGTTATGGCAATAAAGTTCTCACCATCCTTAACCTCAATGGTCTTCAAAGCTTGCTCCACAGTTTCCATAAGTCCGATGGCTGATCTCTGACATCCTGTCATGTCCCCAAGATTGAGGACCACTGGATATTTATTGACTTCAGCAGCCAAGAAACCATACAAGCTTTGCTTTAGCTTGTCCTCCCATCCATCAATGAGAAAGATAAGCCTTTTTCTGTCTTTTAGACAAGCAATCTCCTCAATCTATACCCTGCATAGCTCAGCATCCATAATCAAGTGCATAAGTACATAATAGAATGGGACATTGTATGATGGCTGGATTTCATCCATAAAATTGTAGAAGTACCAGTTTTCAGCTGCTGACAATGGTATATTTGCATGAACAATGAATCTGGCCCAGGTGCAGGTGAGTAATTCATGCCAATGCTTTGAAATAAATGCTAACTAGAATACTTGAAATTTACGCAGTCCTGTTGTGTTGTTTTAAATACAGCATCTGCAAATCCTATCAATGTCCTAGGACATTTCACAGCTTTGACAACATCACCACTGCTAGTACTAGCCTCACTGGCAGAGCCATTTTTGGCCCTGGCACTGGCAATGACTTGGACAGGCTCCACAAGGAAGACATCAATACTTTTTGAAGCCAGGTGAGTACAAATAATGTTGCACACTGACTGAGGGCTAGGCAATAGCATGGGTATGAGTAACCTATATGGATTGTGGATGTGGGTATCCAGTGGGTGTGGGTGTGGATTGGCACCTTGAATACTCACACCCATGTAGTGGGTATGGTGGGTATTTCATGGATATCTAAAGATTGTAGAAGTTTATATGTCTAGTGATTTAAAGTTCAGTCTGCTCTGATTTTTTGACCCCTAGATAGTACAACCAGATCAGACTGGTCTCAACAATGGCCCTAAGCCAGGCAACTGGCAACTGGACCACTTAGGACTGGTTCAAAGCAGTCTGGTTGCCAGTTGCAACTAGTTGTACTAATCAGTCTGTGTGCTGTTATTATGTGAAAACAGTGCTTGATGGTGGTATAAAAAAATGTACAATACACTCCCTACTATCTATGGCACCTTTGATCATGTAAATCAGCTCATGCAATACTGAGATATTGCTATCTATAGCACCTTTGATCATGTAAATCAGCTCATGCAATGCTGAGATATTGCCATTTTTGGGTCACATGTCATTAAAGCACAGATATAGAATGTATATACTTATAATAAAGTAGGAAAATTTTGTAAAAATGTAGAAAAATTGAAGGAAGTGGGGGAAGCCAGTGGGGACCCAACCATCTAGTTTTTGAAGCAACTGGTTGCAGTTGGAATGCACAGTACATGCTCCCATCACTATCACCCATGCTCCATCTGAGTCATCCTTCACACTTGCCCTTGCCTCACCACCATCACCAAACATAAACAGGAATGTACAGCATGTTCACATTTGTGTTGACATGCAAATGCAGGCTAAAATTATTGTCAGTATGCAGCACTTGTACTTTCTGTTCTAAATACACTGCCCACACTTCCTATCCATTTCCACATAACTAAGAGCACATGTGCATTGCATTCTCAATGTACCACTCACTTCCTCGCCCACCTCACCACCTTGCCACCACCAAGTCACCCACTGTCACATAAGTGCATGCATGTATGCATGTCCTTGACAATTACTCACTTATACACCATGTTACTTTTCCTTGCCAACTTCACCATCTCATCCACTGCCACTGCTGCATGCTGCTATTCTAGTGCTGATTCTGATTTTCTAGTGCTGATCATAATAATCTCAAGTTGATAAATATTGTGATTAATTTTTTTTGCAGCAATTATATATACTAGAAAATGTGTTTGAATGCATGGGTACATGTGGGTACATGTGGGTTATCCACCATGGATATAGTACCCATGGTGGTGGGTGTGGGTTTTTGGTGGATGTGGATATGGGTATGACTACAAATACTCATGGATATACAGTGGCTCAAAAAACTGTCCGCATGTTTGCACATTTTCATCTAAAGCTGATATCCTGCAACAACCCTAACCTGGACTGTTATTATGTTAGTGTATGAAATAAAGTACTTGCAATTGGCATTCTATAGCATCAAGGACCAAGGACATTGGTTGAGGCCTGATGAAATGGCAACCATTTCAAAATGATAACTCATTCGGACAGTTTTTTGACTTTATATAATTTAGGTATTTAGTACTTGATATGAGCCCCTTTTGCCTTGATAACTGCTTCAAGTCTTCTAGGCATGCTTTCTATCCACTTTTGACACTGTTTCACAGAAATTCTTCCCCACTCCTCCACTACTCTTTCCCATAGTTTATGGACTCCTTTGGGGGCATTTTCATAGAAGGAAAGGCACCTTTTGAGATGATTCCAAGAATGTTCAATAGGGTTAAGGTCTGAAGATTGTGTAGGCCAGTCCAGAAGCTTGATCCCTTGTTCTTCAAATCATTCCTGAGCTCTCCTAAAGGTATGCTTGAGATCATTATCTTGTTGAAAGATAATGTCGGCTTCTGGAATTCCAGATTCTTTCATGCTTTCCAACAACCCCTATTCCAAGATGGCCACATACTGTTCAGCATCCATTCTTCCCTCCATTTCACTCAAAACTCCCACTCCATTCCACCCTATGTAGCCCCATACCATCAATGAGCCTCCTCCAAACTTAACTGTACCTTTGACCTCTCTAAAAATCAGCCCTTCACATTTCTTTTTCCACACATACTTCTGCCCATCTGACCCAATCCTATTGATTTTGGTCTCATCTAACCATATAACTCTCTTCCAATCCTCCATAGTCCAGTGCTGATACTTAAGAGCAAAGGCTAACTTCCTCTTCTTACCTAGAAAGTAGTGGCTTCTTCTTCTTCATCACAGCCTTTAATAAGGCTTTCTTGAGAGTGTTTCTCACTGTTTGAGGACAAAATGAGCATCAATAATGGAATTGATGAATTTGGTGGCATGAACAGCAGTTTTGGCCTTGCTAGTAATGATTTGCTGGACAATAGCCCCTTTATTGGTAGGGGTAAGTTTTGAAGGATGGCCACCATGAAGCCTAGTTTTCTCTGACTGGAGTTCCTGAAGCATCTAGCATACAGTAGACTTCCCTAGGCCGGTTTGGGCTGCAATTTTCCTGGAGGAAAGACCAAAAAAGGCAAGAGAGAGGATGTTGTTTCTTTGAAAGACAAAGATGGATTTCATAATGAGAGTGGGAAAATAAACATGAAATAATAGAGCTTATATAGTGAGAGCTGATGTAGTTACATAAAGGTGACATAATAGAAGCATTATCAAATGTATGTAATCACTTTACAGCATGCTAGGGTCTAATATATGCAATCAAAACCTAAAGTCAAAAAACTGTTCAAATAAGTTATCATTTTGAAATGGTTGCCATTTCATCAAATGGCAACCAATTCCCTTGACCCTTGATGCTATAGAAAGCCAATGTCAAGTACTTTATTTCATACACTAACACAAAGACAGTCCATGTTAGGGGTGTTGCAGGATATCAGCTTTAGGTAAAAATATGCAAATATGCAGACAGTTTTTTGAGCCACTGTACCCATGCCACTGTCTGCTGAAGGCAGTTTGGGCAATCCTAATTGATAAGTGAGTGTTTCAGTGCCTTGTTGTCCCGATTCTCAATTCTTGCACCCTTTCCATCCAGACCATAGTAATTGCATCAGTAGTATCAATGATTTGACTGATCTTCTTGATCTGTATAAAATGATCTGTAAGGATTTTTGCAGGAGGCCTCCCTCTCACTTTCAAATCCATGGAGAATTGCTGTGAGTTGGTGGATCACACCACTTGTCAAAATTTGTACTTCATCTAGCTAGTATAGTTATTCACTGGCACTTGAAATAGCTAACTCCAGATGTCATTACAGCACAGATTTCCAAGATCAGAGTGGTAGGACCTATAGTATTACAGTATTATGTACATGCAAACTATGAACTATTTTGTGAAGGAAATTATGATGAATGGATGGTGAACTAGTGTGCAAGTTCTGAGTTGTTATCTTGTATCCCATCACTTGAAACAGCTTCAAAAATGGAAATCACAAAGCATCTGATACGTAAGCATATCTAAGCTAATTATCCTTTCACTTCTTCACTCATGCAACAAATAATAACTGCTCTTACTCCTCTTTACTCCCACCATCAGATCTTGCACTGTCATCACCTTCTGTACCATCACCAGCAATGTTAATACTTCCTGACTTGGCAACAGGTTTAGGAATTGGAGCCTTCAACTTCCTACATTTCAGCTTCGACCATGCTGTCTGCTGCTTTTTTTGTTTGGCAAGTACAACACCTTATGGTAAGCAGCTTTCTGTTCCTTATTCCTTTGTTTACAGGCATCATCTTGTTCCTTCTAGCTGGTCATGAGCCTGGACTGAATCTCCTTCTGCTTTTGGCATCTTTATTGGCTTGCTGACAACTTCATCCACCATCCAGTTGCCTCTTGAGTGTTATATACATGGCTGAGGGTAATATATATTTTTTCTCATCTCCTCTTGAGCCTCTTTACACAAAGCTCAAAGGCTTCTCCTGGGCCTATCTTTCTCCAAATCTGGCTTCTTTGTGTTGTTTCTTTGTATTGGACTTTGCTTGACCACCTATGAATCAGAATGGTTTGCTAGGTTATTTACTTGGTTGTTGTATTGTGCTATTTATTTGACACATCGACACATCACACAATGCCCATGGAAAATCACTTTCCATTTTAATATATCTCAGGCTGATATAGCTTGCTTCAACACATTTGACCAGCATCACTCTGGCAAGTTCAGTACCCATTAATCAAGATTTGAATCCATAACAAACATGAAACTGAGACTACTAACATGTGCTCTGTGAATTTTTGCAATCTCAAAATGATGTGTTTAAGTCATGTTGTCTGAATTTGTCAAATTTTGCCATAAAATACACATCCACAAACTAATGTAACATACAATAGAGTCCAGCAAGACTATAAATAATGGAAGAGAGTCATACTACTCCATTGCTATCATTGTAACAAATGTTATGACTGTAAATAGTGTGCTAGGAGGTTTTGTTTCAAGTGCCAGTGCTGTTTCAAGTGCCAGTGAATAACTGTATAGGAATTCTGCTGATACATATTCCTGCTATGTAAGTAGTGGATCTTAGTGTCTGCTATTTTTTCACTATGCAGGTGTTTTAGATTTCACTGCCATGCTACTGCTTATGGAAAATATGTGCCACACCATTGCTTACTAATAGGAGTTTCTTACTAAGAGTACCTTTATGACCATTGTGTTTTCCATTGTGCTCATTAATCAAATGAAATGGCCAATCACTTTACTGTATAGCTTATCAGATGTAGTTGGTGTCAACAGATGGGATACAGTGAGGCATTGTAAACCAGAATGAAAGAATCTCTACATATTTGGTTACAACCAAGTCATTGCACACACATGTAATTGTATTTAAAAGATTGACAGGCAACGCCTGGGCAAGTGGGACCAACAAGCCAAGGCTGACACTTACCTTGAGTATTTCAGGTGTTTCGTAGACAGTCGAGTGTGTCAAGTGCATCAAGTGCATCGAGTGCATCGGGTGCATCGGATGCAGGCAGGATGTTGGGTCCATCAGGTACCATATATTTTGCCACGTGTATTTCCTTTTTTATCCTTGAAAACCATGTGGCTCAGCTAGCATGAAAACTATTGTCCATTCATACAGCACAGCACGCTTGGTCAGCACAGCCACCTCCCATTTTGGGAAAGCTGCTCCCACACAAGCCTGTTCTTTTTGGGAATATAATTATGGTCAGTCACACATTGGGTAGTGCTGCTGTGCCAGTTTGTCTGTTCATCAACACAGCCACTGTACAGTATACCATGAGTCTGTCAAACCATTAGTCTGTCACACCACAATTATCTGATTAGTGTTTTACATTGGTTCATCAGACTATAAATATTAGTTTAGTCTGTTAGATTAGTCTCTGGATTAGTCAGTCACACTACAGTTGTGGATTTAAATTTTAATCTCTCATCATTAGTTTATGACATCAAAAGTGTGAGTTTAGTCCATCACACCAGAATTATTTCCAGAATATTGAATTTAAAAAAAATGAAAGGAAGCAGGAGGCTGAGAATTAAGAGAAGTGAGGCTGATGGCAATGGTCAGCTTGCAAACACACACTCCACTTCTCTCAATTTGAAGTCTTCTGCAGACCCTGGTTTAAATTTTTTTATTTGTCTCGCTTATCTTCATCTACCCAAGGTCAGGATTGGTACTGACTGATGTTGTGCTCATTTAAGATCACTGGCTTGATAGGTAGGTACAATTCTTCATTCAGAAAGACTAGCTCAAGAGCTAGCTGTTGGGCCAACGGCCCAATAGGAGGGGGAGGAAGGGAAATAAATAAAACATCAGGGTTCACAGGAGACCTCAAATTGAGAGAAGTGGTGGGTGTGTTTGCAAGCTGACTATTGGCATCAGCCTTGTTTCTCAGCCAATGCCAGGTCAGCTTGCAAACACACCCGCCACTTCTCTCAATTCTCAGCCTCCTGCTTCCTTTCATTTTCTTTAATTCAATATTTTGTAAACAATTGTGGTGTGATAGACTAAAGTGATACTTGTGGTGTGCCCAATGCACTCAATGCACCTGATTGTTATGTAACTCGAGTGTGCATATGGGCCTGGCCATTTGTTTGGTCACATTTGCTGCAGTGCACATGAGGTGTATTGTGTTTGGAACTTGAGTGGCTGTACAGTCATGGCTGAGCTTGAAATTGTGCTCATGGGTGAATGAACTGTGGCTGTACTTTGTCCTGCTACTGAATGGACAATGACTGAGCTTGAAACATAGGCAGGCCACATGGTTTTTCAGTCCAAAAAGGAAGGAAAATGGAGTTAACGATGGCTATTCACACAGGTGAAAAAAGTGCTGCCAAAGGTTCATCAGTCATAGTTTCCCATCCATTCTCCCTTAATTTTTTAGATAGTAGGCAGGACTCAAGTTTGGGCCATTGACCCAGGATAGGTGAAAGTAAGTAAGGAAAATAAAAAATTTAAACCAGGGTTCGCAGGAGACTTCAAATTGAGAGAAGTGGAGGATGTGTTTGCAAGCTGACCATTGTCATCACCCTCGTTCCTCAGCCAATGCCAGGTCGGCTTGCAAACACACCCTCCACTTCTCTCAATTTTTAGTCTTCTGCTTCCTTTCATTTTCTTTAATTCAATATTCTGTAAATAATTGTGGCATGACAAACCAACATGAGAGACTAAACTGACACTCGTGATGTAACAAACTAATATGAGAAACTAAACAAACAATTGTGGCATAACACACTAATGGTGAGAGACTAAACAAACAGCTGTGATATGGCTGACTGTGACTAACTAATCCAATGGTGACTGACTATAACTATTAAAATGTGCATTCAATCCACCCAACCCATCCAAAACACTCATCACAACTTTGTTACTTTCCTTGCTATTGCCTGTTAACTTTTTAGAGAGTAGACAGGATCTGAGTTTGGACCATTGACCTACATCCAACCCTGCTTTTCAACAAATCAGGGAGCAATGCACAATGTATCACACTCTTCCATCCCCCACTTGAGATTCTCTACATATTTAGTATTGACGAAACATTACTACTGTACCATTTCAATTGATTCATCTGTCATGCATCACGTAGGCATCTGACGAGACAAAATTTCCCCCACATAATGCATCACAGGCCCTGACGATGAACCAAAATTTTGGTTGGCCATGTCACGCATCATACAAGGGCTTGACAAAATCAGTTCCTGTCATGCATCGTCAGATTGGCTGTCAAACAGGTCAAACAGCCCCCTGGGCAGGCTGTTGTGGGATTTTCACTATGTAGGACAAGTATATAAACCTAAGTACTCATGTTTTAGCCTAATCAGTCATCGTGACCTAGCCAAATGCTGTATGAGTAGAGCATGTTTGCCTTACATTTCCATTTCCCATGGCCAAGCATGTCCTCTGCTTTCATAGTGATCTTATCTTCTCCTCAGAAATTCAATGACTTGGCCTCCCCATGAGCCTCAATTCCACCATCTCGGCCTCCAACACTAGCCAATTTGTGACTCAGCACCATCGCTACTGAAACTTGGTGGATTGGAACAGCACTATTATCATCCACAGCTGCTTCCTCAAGTTGTGCACTGGTTGACTCATCTTTGAGTGTAGCCACTTCCAGGTTTGCCAAAGTATGCTGTCATCCTTCATCCAGCTCTCTCCAAAATTTGGGATCTGTGGTTTTCAACTGACATAGCATTTCTCAAGTCATGAATGATGTAAGGTTTTCATATGAAAGGTTGATGCTGCACATGGATGATAGCTCAAATGCCTGCCAGAAACAACCCGATTGGTAAGTTTTCACTATCACATTTTCAACTTGGTACTTACTTTCTTTACAATCTCTAGCTTGTTAACTGCTTGGTATGCATCCCAGAGCCACTTCACGCTCAGATCCCGAAGAAATCCGCACCACTTGTTAAATACCAGGTCCTCTGCTCCACTTTTGATTTGAGCCGTCATGATCTTGACAATATCTTCATGGTAAGACTGCTTTAGTACATGCTTGAAAACACACTGAATCCCAACATCGCAGGGCTGCAAGATGCTTGTGCATCCTCCAGGCACAAATTGAAGGACAATTGAAGAATGCTGCATCTTCATCCATGACTGGAACTTGTCAGAGTGATGTACTGACTATACATCGATCTGCCAGATAGCCTTCTGCTCTGGAGGAAGTCCAAGCACTTTTTTTCGGCCTCAAAGTATGACACAATGATGCTATCAACTAGGGACTCCATGATTGCATGAGTAGACCAGTAAGTATCTGTTTTTGAGCATTCGAACTGGAACCTGTGGCTGATGCATTCGTTGTAGTGTGCCGCTATAGGTTGTGGATAGGATTTTGTTGTTGAACCCTGGTAAACCATTTACAATGGCAGAAACTTCCCGAAGCATGAAACTGAAACTATAGCTGTGAATGCTTGCTTTTCATCCTCGCTGATTGTCAATACATGTTTAGTGCCTCATTTTGTCCAGGTAAGATTGGATCCCTGTGCATAGATAATTTGAGTTTGATCTGAATTGATGTACAATGATGCAGGAACATCCTCTTCCTTGATCACATAGGTGATGCAAAGTGCAACCTTCTCACAGATGTCTTCCCAATTTTCAGGGACCTTTTGGGCAGCATGGATTGCTTTGTGTTCTGACCACCCCATCACATGATGGAGCCATTGTCACAAGAAGAAATCTGAACATTGGAAGGTTGACCCATCTGAAGCTTTGACCTGAAAGACCTCTGGTGCCATGCTCATGAGCATTGCCACAATGATTCCTCTTATTGTAACCAAGGTAAGTGGAACAAATCCATCTCATAAAATATTCAACCAATCAATGATTGCTTTCTACACAGTGGGAAATTGTACCTGCATGGAGATGTGAGCATCATAATTATGGACTTGATGGGCTGATCTTGCACAAAGATTCCCTTCTTTCCCCTGCTACTTTCCAAGCTGTGATCATTGCCCTCACTAGCCATTTCCAATGCATAGTCTGACCACTTTGGCTTGTCTCCGCCATGGTCGATCCAACTCTCCATGGTTGTACATGCTAGTCCTGCAAATATCATGGGGTCCTGATGCTTAAGCAGATTAATGATCTCTGTGCTACTCATTTTCCATCCGACAGAAGAATGTTTCACTGCACTGGCAATCTGACTCCAAAGGAATAGTGTATGCCAATTGTGGTAAGTTGCTATGCAACATTCATGTTTCTTCTTGTGGCCCTGAGGATGCTTTCCTTTTAGGGATTGCTTCTCTTTGAATGCATGATATAGACATGAAAGTTCAGCGATAAGCATTTCTTGTCTAACATCCTCAACATCTAGAAGATGAACCACTAAATCCTGATATTCTTGGCTGTGAGTAAAGAATCCAATGCTGAAACTGTACTAACCTTCAACTTTCATTTGGTTCCTCCAGGAGATTATATGCCACAGGTGATTTTGGTAGCACAAACTACTTGGCAGTGTCTCTGCTGCCACAGTCTGTTTTTCTCACACATATCTTGCTTTCACCACTCAGTCTTGATGTGTACCATGGTTTCATAATCCTTCAAACTTTCTTGAGCTACTGCATCAACTAGCTGTGGCTTTGATTGAGTTTGATGTTCTTCAGATGTTTGCTTTGTAAACCATTTCATCAATCCAACTGACTTGCCCTCAGCTTGCTTCTTGAGTGCTTTATGAATACCTGATTCTGCACAAAGCTTTTATGAATACCTGATTCCACACAAAGCTTTTTTGATGGCCATTTGAGCTCAGGTAGTGGTGTTGAACTCAGTGAGTCATTCTTTGTGGCTGCAACATTTTTGTAATGTTGAAAATGTATAGTCAGATAGCTAAACTCATACTGAAGCTCAGATAAATGAGTTGTGGCCTAAAAAGGTGAGTTTCTTGTATAAGAGAATGAGATGAATGACTTACTACATGTTTGAGATGATACCTTCCGATCTCAAGAAAGATTTTCATTCTCTCTTCATCAACCAGCTGCATGTCCATCATTGGATACTGGTCTGGCAAATAGAAGTGTGCAAGTACACTGAACGCCAAGATTCCACATGAAAATAAATCTTGTTGGAGAGGTGTCAGGAGTTTCGTGATTGCAAATTGAGTGCCACTATGATGCTGCATCCACCATTGAATAGGGCTGATAAATTCATCATTAGGTTCTTTTCCGAGCGAGTCACCATATAGGATGTGGTGTTCTGCAAAGTTCACAACTGTAGCAACCCAATAGTTGTCATTCACATTGGTTATGAAGCCAACACTTGTGTGCTGACCTAAATGAAGAGCCTTGCCCAGGCTGCATGCATGGCTAAATGATGTTGAGTCCTTGTATTGTAACTCTCTGGCTTTAGATGCTGATTTGAGATAGCCATGAAAATATGGTCCTTCAATTTCAATCTCGATGCTAGCCTTCTGTCGATGGATGGCAATCCGCAACAACTCAAGCATCTGCATTTCGTGCACATCCAATAGCCATTTGTATGTCATATAAGCAGTGAGATGGTGGATTTTTTCACAAGTCTCAAATCCAAGTATGTCACCTGACCATGATAAGCTCCCAAGCATCATGTATGCTTGTTGGGCAAGTTCGTGACTATTGTTTGCATTAGCCTTCCTCCATGAATGACTCCATTGCTTAAGAATTTGCTCAACAGTGATCCATGGTGGCTGAATAATGTCATGTAGGTGGGAGACCTCAAGCCAGTATGAGATGATCCAAACTGAGTAAACAGTGGATGTCAGTGTAGCAGCATTGCAGAGGAGCATATCAATGATGTCTGAAGAGGAAATAGGTATAGCCTTGATCACTTGAATGTCTTCAATATTTGGCTGATCAAAACTAAAGTAGGTAGATGGGGGTGTATGAGTTTTGGATGGGATGACTGGAGATAGAAGCATGAATTCAAGAAAACCAAGGATCAATAAGCTTGGACTTGGAAGTAGGCATGCAACTGCAGTAGCAGGCATAGTCAGTGCTGTTGGAATGGTTGTTGGCATTGGAATGAGATTGGACAATGGGATACAGAGTGTTAAGTGTTGGGACTCAGGCTGGTATAGAGTAATGCTGTTAAAATTTTCTCTTCACACCAAAGAATGGAGTTATGGCACTGCATTGGCATATGCTACATCTGCAAAGCAGACGAGTAACATTATCGCTTGAAGTCTCTCTGACAGCCTATGTGGTGATTTTGAAGCCCTCTCATTGGCTGGTAAGCTCTAAGTGACCTAAAAAAGTGCATTTAGGTCATGCCAGCCACGTACCATCCACAAAATGTCCTTTTTTGTGGTGTTCCAAGTTGCTGATGTATAAGCTCATAATAAGATTGCTGTATCCATTCCAAGCTATACTTTCAAGGTACTTATGACAAACATATGACAAAATTAACAAAGACAAAATTTCCCCGGCGTAACGCGTCACAGCTGCTGACAATGAACAAAAAATTTGGTCAGTCATGTCACGTGTCACAGGGGCTGACAAATTGATCGAAATGGTACAGTACTACTAGCACCTGTGCATATAATTGTATCATGCCCATACATCACCTACCATAGGCAAACTATACATAGCGGGCTGTGCCACGAAGATGGCTCTATTTACTTATCTGCCATGACACCCCAGCTACTGCCGGCAATTGCCATTGGCGAAATGACAGCAGTCTGCCAACAACACTATTCGCAAGACGCGGCTAGGGCTTGCAAGGTTCCCACGAACCTTGCAAGCCCTAGCAAGATTTTATTATATTTGCTGATGACCCTGTGAATAATTGTCCTGTCGTGTTTCTTGCCGCCCAGCGAATATAAGTAGGGCGATCCCTTTCACCCTGGGTCACTCGTACTTTGCATCCAAACCATGTCGCGACTGTCGATTGTACACTGGAACGACGTACACCGCGTCACGCCCAAAAAGATCTCCCCAAACGGTGACACGATCGACTCGGACGTCACCCAGTTCGCTAGCCTCTTGCACGATATCCGGAACAGCTGGCGACCGAGCTCAGATGGGACATGCGGTGGTCTCTCACTATTCTCTGGCGACCTGTTTTCACCATCGGTCGAGAGCACAGTGACCCGAGGGAGTCACATGGTGAGTCGAAACTTTTTCGCGTACGATCCTGTCGATCGATGCTCGGCATAGGTCCCAGTGATAAACGAGCTTGCACCGGATGTCGCGTTGACGGGTTTGTGCATTATCGCGGGACCTCTGTAACTGCTCTGCTAACTAGGTTCCTTCCATTATCAAGGCAACCATGACTTTGATTTCGGTTTGGACCCACTTGTTTCATTGCCTGTCCCAATGCTGAGTACCACGCCTCGTTAGGGTACCCACATCTTTCGGACTTGGTCGATGACACGACGTTTGTAAGTCGGTTCTCTAGCGAGTTTCACGCAGGCTGTCTTACTTGACATTGAGCCCTGGCTCCTAAGCAACATCATCGACGTGAATACCAACAATGTTCCGGAACACCTACACCTTTTCAAGGTGCTAGAGCGGTCAGGCCTCAGGGTCGGTATCATCGGCCTCGTCGAAGAGTCAGTGTTCCATAGCGCTTGGCTCGCATACCTCAACGACTCTGCTCCAGAGACTGGATCACCACGATCCCATCATGGCCACCCAATTTCAAGTTCAAGGACATGGCAAAGACCGGCCGAGAACTATCACGGCAGTTGCGCGGGGAGCATCAGTGTGATCTTATTATCGCACTGACTCATGCTCGGTAGGTGTACCATCTGTGACTCCGTGCACGTGAAGGTCTCGCTCATTTGTACATTTCGTAGGGTCCCAAATGTAATATCATGGCTTGTCCGACGAAGATATTTACTCACCCTCGTCACCATAGGACATCCGGCTAGCTAAAGATTTACTAGCTTCGTCTCCCTCTGCTCAAGAGACTCACCCCATAGCTGGCGAACATGGTGTTGACATCATCTTGGGTGGTCACGATCATCTCTACTTCGTATCGAAGGGTGTGACTACTTGGGAGGGATACGACACTTCGAAACCAAGCATCGGATCTGAAGGGGACAACGGTGACATCCTGGTTATCAAGAGTGGATCGGACTTCAGAGAATTGAGCGAGCTTACACTAGAGCTAGAGGATACCCCTCCAGGAAGCGTTAGGAAGAAGGTAATCAAGGCTGTCCATGGTGAGCGTTCATTGTTATTTTGCCCTCATCCGGGGAAGTTGAGTGGCTGGACAATGTTGGTGTCCAGGTAAACGCCATGAGACCCGGCCTGGTATGCCGTCTTCGAAGAGGCTGCAGGAAATTCTTCATGACGTGCTGTCAACGGTAACTGGGTCGTTGAAAGCACCTGTATGCATCACCGAAGTA
The DNA here is from genome assembly GCA_025782845.1 of Boletus coccyginus. Lineage (NCBI taxonomy): Eukaryota > Fungi > Basidiomycota > Agaricomycetes > Boletales > Boletaceae > Boletus > Boletus coccyginus. The sequence continues at coordinate 99,398 of JAHZSR010000022.1, forward strand.
GAACTGAATTTGCGATCGCATTTCTTGCGCACAGACGAGGTACACGAATTTACCCCGCTGGAATGGACAACTTACATCCCCTCTCCGTACAGACGGCAGTAGGGAATTGGTTCGCGGACGTTTTGAGGCATGCGTATGACGATGCACTGTATACGAAATATGGCAGCGGCTCCGATGGGACCCTCATTATTGCTGGGACGCTGCGAGGAGACTCAGTGTATCCCGTAGGTATGGGTCTCTGGCAGGTAACGACTTGCACCCACTGAAATATCCCTAAAGGGGAGGTTACCTTGGGGAATATCCTGGAGATTTTACCCTTTGACGATCCCACCGTTGTACTCGAGCTAGATGGGGAGTCCTTGTGGGACGCGCTCGAGGCAGGGTTATCCAAGTATCCAGCACAAGAGGGGTGAGGGGACGTTCCACGTTTCCGTCCAAGTCCGCTGACTGGTAATTTTAGACGGTTCCCCATCGTATCTGGCTTCCGCGTCTCTTGGGATTCTCGTCGCCCGCCCGGGCAGCGTGTGCTTGGAGTTTGGCTTTTACAGGAAACATCGAGAACTCCCTCAGAAGGCTCTGGTACGGGGACACCTGCCCTTATGGACGGTGAATTTATCAAGAGGGAGAAGGACGGGCGGACATATAAAATTGTGACGAGAGAGTACATGGCTTCTGGCCATGATGGGTACACGGCCCTCCTTGGACATGAATACCTCATCGACGATGAGCATGGGCAAATAATGAGCAGTCTTGTCAGGCAGTACTTACTCGGTTGGTGTTGATATGGCCCGGGGCGAAGCGATGCACATCTCACGATTGTGTTGACAGGGGCGAACTTCGTCAACAAAATGGTCCGTTTACGTGAGGAGAAACAAGAAACAGGTCACATTCACTCAGAGACGGCTGATGTTATCAGGCGAGAGGCCGAACAAAGAAAGCGAGATGCGCACAAGGATCAACCCCGACCCACGGTCGCTCAAAGGTGGCAGAATGCGGCCGCGAATGCGCTGCAGAAGCTACGCCCCCGTGTGCACTATCAGGATCATTTCAATATTACCGCACGAGAGCATATGAGTAGTGTTGATTGCTATGACGGAAAGCGGGTTCGGAAAGGGAGTGGGGGGAATGGCGGAGATGGTCATGAGAAGACCTACGAGGATCTACTTGTAATCCACCCGGTTGTGGATGAAAGACTCAACGATGTGGCAAGGAGTCAGTCGAGTGCATAGCGTACGACGTAGAGTAAAGATATGATGGCTGCCGAGTTTCTTGTGACACCCACGCTATGGCGCTACTGAAGGAGAATGTCCACGGGAATGATTGATTATACTGAAGGAACAGTGGCTTCAGGAACTTGGACCGGTGGCGGTGGGTCTCCTGTCAAGCTGCGACCATAATGAGTCAAGACCCCAATGGAAGAACCGATGCCAGCTCCGCCTAACACCACTTTTTGAGAGAAGTATGAGCTGGTTTTATTTGCTGGAAAACCAGCCCTACTCACAGTTTATCGTACTTGCCCTCCTCCAAAGTAGAGCGGGGGTAAGGACGGCGAGGAGCAAGGCACCAATGGTGGAATGATCGTCCTCTCGCAATGATGCGGTCTACAAATAGGTGGGTATGCGGAGCACAAGTTGAAAGGAGAACGTACGTCGTAGGCACTACGGGTGTGCCTATTTCTAACTGTTACCTCGCTGGAGTTGGCGGACCGAACATATTCGAACCCTCCACCAGCCGCGCATCCTGAACCAGCGTGAATCAAAGGGTAAAAGCGCTAGGTAGAAGCTTACCGACTGCTCCTCCAACCCAAGTCGCGCGCAGGAAGCGGTTTATGCTGAACTGTGCTCGGCCCTTGCGCGCAAATATGAACGCCACGTAGGCTGGCGGGCTGAGCAGGGAGAACAGCTGATACCCCTTTGTCATGGATCGCCGCACAAGAAACTCCACGTCTGCAGCATGGGAGCCATCGACAGCCATCTCGACGGCAGTTGGGTGCTTTTGACGCCGTCGCCGTCGACGTCGTCAGCCCATGGTGTGTCATAACACGTGATCTGCACGGACCAATTAAAGCTTGCCCTAAGGCCTGACGAAAGCCGAGGCAAATGCCGATCCGTCTTGTTCTCCGACTCTGCGCATCTGTCTTCTGCGACCGTAATGTCGACCTCTCCATCGCTCGATGCGTATGATGCACAAATGCTTGACTTCTCTTCAGATCCCGACGTCCCAATGATCATCACAGGCTCCACAGAATTTTTCGCAGAAGCGCTGATGGATCACGATGGCCACCTTGCTGCTTCCACTTACAGCGAGCATGCCAGCGTAGAGGTAGACATGGAAGAATATGTTGGCGATAACGCAGAATACGAAATGGCCGACGAAACTGCTGAATATCAACGTTCACACGGGGACGAGCTACTAGACATTGAAGTTTACGACGCGTCACATGCACCCTCTCCTCTTGTCCCTCCTCAGCCCCTACAGCCATCCGTCGACGTCCCGATTAACTCTGACCGCCCAGCATCCCCGTCAGCAGCCTTCTCGGACCATGCCACTCTCCCTGAGTTGCAAGGCGAGACGGAGCCGGAGGTGGATCCAGCACCCCTTGACCACCTGGCTGTTGACGCTCCCCACGTGGAGCCTCTGGCTTCAGAGGAAGGCGTTTCTTCAGAGGCGATAGCCCCGGAGTTGGTGCATCCAACTGAGACTCCCGACGAAAGTACACTTTCTATCACTGAGTCCCACGGGCAACTGCGCGATGCTGTCCAGACCAACGGGCAGCCGTTTGAAATGCCGGCTCCTACGGACGCGGAGGATGAGGCAGAAACCCACGTTCTACCTGTTGCCGAGGAGCTCCCTACTAATTCAGAGGTGGCTCAGCACGAAATGCAAAAGCAACCGACTGCCGAGTCAGCACCTCTTGCAAGCGCTGAAGGTGCTTACGATGGCGGACCTTTGCTCCAAGATGAGAAAGCAGACCAGAAACCAGTGACGGAAGGGGAGACCGTTGATCCCCTCCATATTTCGGACGGTGTTTACATCGACCCTCCACCCGCTGTTTTACTGTCCATTTCCGATCTCTCCCAACCAGGATTTGTGATGTTCAATCAACCTGACGTAGACGGCGAATCCGCAGGGGAACCTCACGGCGACCGGGAAGTTTACTCGTTACTCCTTGAGGATCGGCCTACACTATACTACGAACCTCTGAGTAGCGTCTTTGAGGCGTTACGTCAGGATGAGGCGTTTCTTTCTCGCGTTCCCCATAGCTTTGAAGGTGAACTCGTACTTGACGCCTACGATCTGCAGTTGACAGTCTCTGAGGTCAGTGATAGCCTCTTTATTGTAAAGTACTTATCTGCTGACCACTATGCAGGACAATGTGCATTCACGTGAAATTAGTTTACACGATCTCAACATTTTACACGATGGATCTGACTTTGCAGGACCTCTTCGACTTCTCCTTCGCGCTAGTGTCCCGCGGTTTATCATTCGATACTATGCACTTCAGGAGCAACTTCAGCGACTTAACGTGGTTGCTGAAACTGGGGAAGGAGAACACGATGAAGGCTTGTCTTGCTTTTTTGTCGTGTTGTCTGATAGCTTACAATTGTTTTATCAGAACTTCGTGAACAGCATGACACAAGTGAAGAGCAAGGCCGAATTCTTCAACAAGAGGAGGCAGCCAACCACCACTCCACACACGCTACGGTTGTTTCCAAAGGTCCGGAGGCCCTACCTATCGCAAATGTTGAAGAACCGGTCAGAGAACCTGTTTGTTCTCCAGAACCGACTGAAGAAACTCCACAAGAGAATTATGAACCAGCGGACACGTCCACTGTTCAAGACCTTACGGCCGAATATCACCATGTTATCGGGGAGACAACACATGCTCTTGAGGATGAGGATGACTACGAGGGTACCAGTTCCGGCGCCCTCGAATCTGTCAATCTCGAAAATCTAGATGCTGGCCAGGTTCACGACACGGCAACAGAAGATACCGACGCTCCAGCAACGCTGACTGGGCAGGAATCGAAATTCGGAGGTGAACAGGCTGAATATTTGGATTATGTTCAACCAGAGGAGTATGATGATCGATACGGTGAGGATCTTCCAGAGCGAATCGGTGGAGCCTCCTCTTTACAATATGGCGAACCTTCGCATCATGAGGAAGGAGAGCAAGATACGTCTATACCATTGGATGAAACCCAGGCTATTTTACCCGGTTCGGATGAAGAGGAAGAGGAAGAGGACAAGTCTGCGTCTACCCCAGTCCCAGCCCGCGCAGTCCTGGAACCCGAATCGAGTGAGCCTACTGACTACAACGCTACCGATGCATCAATATCACGTACGTCTATGCTTCGCACGGCTGTTTGACATATTGACTTGCCCTCGAATTTCTAGCTAAACAAGGGAATGCGATCCTGAGTGGTGGAAAACCCGTGACCAGCGAGTCCACGAATGAGGCTGTCTACAGTGAGTATACTTCCCGTGGCTCAGGATGTTCATCTGATGAGACATCAGCAGAGCAAATATCAGGTAATCAGGAGACAGATACAGCCCAGGGAAAAATATTCTCAGAAGTCGAGGAGTCTGATTCCAATTTTGTTTCGATGTTGGAACGTACAGCTGGTATGATTCTGTTGATTCTTACTCACGCTTACGCTCACAAACAAAATAGATTCTGAATTTGACCGAACATTCGACACTGAACAGAGCGAACAGGCAAGTAGTATTGAAGCTACTCTTCAGCATGAATCGACCTGGGATGAATGGGATGACGAAGACGCTGAAGGAGAGGACGAGGAAGGCTGGATAGATCCAGATGCAGCCTCGAATGAAAGCTCTGTCACCCTCTCGAGCAAAGCGTCATCGAAGAGAGGCTACGACGCGGTGGATCCTGGTGAGGAAGCATATGTGGAAGATCCCCGCGCTTCACCAGGTACGTTTTGTGCGTTTCCACTCTATTGTACGCCAAACGTCTTTGCAGGTTCAAAACGGCCGCGCGCCCAATGATGTAGCGGACCACTTGAGTCTGTTGCTGGCCTTGTCTACCCTTCGCCGGGCTTGTCACTGCACAGCTGTGCAGCGCTAACTTATCACCTTCGTCCACATATTCTCTCCCTATTCTCACCCATACTGGTATCGCATTCATCAAGCATCCACGAGTAAGGTCAAGTACTTTTCTCCATCACAGATTTCATTCCATCATTTTGCACTCTCATCTGTTCGTTTCTACATTATATCCATGACTGACCTTTTCAGCACGAAATCGAAGGACATGGGATTGGTATGACATGAGATTTGGGCGCGGCGAGGTGGTATGAGTATCACTATGATTTTGTTGAAAAGTAAAAGCATGTTCGAGTAGATGTACTGCTCGTCTTCTGCAGAAATCCATGGTGCTTCACCCGTCGGCAAATACGGCGATTGCCGGGTGCAAAGCAGTTGGTCAAGGAAAAGTGTAGACCACGATCTAGGAACTTTGATGTCACTGACACACTACCGTGAGCGCATCGCTGACAATCGTTCTCTCCCCTTCCGACTGTGAGTCCAGCCTGATCCCAGCTCGTTGCATGTATGGCCGACGCAGACACCTGTCGTCTGTGCACTCAGATCATAGACACTCACTTCGGTCCCCTTACAGCAGTAAGCATTCACGTACCAACATACACACCGTTCCTCACCTGTTTTCCAGAAAGTCGCGTTCGCTCTGTTGACCCGAGGTCGGCTATCCCTCCTGCAACTCGCTCATTTCACCGGGATGAAGCCTCGGTCCATGCGCGCATCCGTCATCGTGCTCATACAGCACAACATTCTCTGGCATGCTCATACGGACGACGAAGGTGAAATGTTCGAGTTCAATACGCTCGAATGTCTCTTGCGGCTGAGGTTTGGGCGGTATGTGTGGTTAGCAGAGACCCTCTTCGGTCAGATGGTACGCCTCGTCTGCCCATTTACCATCACAAGACTGATCAGCGTCTGCCTTGTGTTATCAGAGTGCGGAGATCGTACAGGTTGTGTTGGATCACGGAAAGCTTCGACCACCAGATATCATATCACGACTGTCTCGATATGACCCGAAAAGTGCGTTCTGTCTCGTGCCTTGGCTGCTCCAGCGTGATGTTGGCACTTCTGTATAGGTTCCAGCATGTATTCACAATCATTGTACAAACTCGTGTTTGAATCATATCTCAAACCATCTACCATTCTCTCACACAATTCACCACGGGACAAACGGATCAAATACGAGGGTGAAGAAAAGGCCAAGATTAGTGGCTTTCCGACTGCCAAGGAGCTTCGGGAGGCCAAGGTGACTGCCGAGGCGAGGCTTAGAAGAGAAGAGGAGGAAGCGGAAAAGGTCGGATTGGTGTGTTTTTTGTTTTTTTTTCGTCACTCCAAAAAGGATTGATCGATCAGTGTAGAAACGGAGGCCAAAGGAACTGCCGAGCGGACGCTCGTCCAAGGTAGGGCTCTCCGTGTCCATAGAATCACTTGTCGAGATTCAATCCCTGCTTGGTCGTCCTCGCAGAAAAACAAGATGGTCGAGGACGTGGTAGATGTAAGCTCTCTGTTGTCTTTTCAAGGTGAATTCTTAGCGTTTGTAGGACGAAATCTACTTTCGAGTGAACTTTGACAAATTCAACATTCACATCCGCAACAAGGTACGATCTCGCGAAAGCGGATGCCCGACCTCGAGTTGATGGAGTAGATGTAGCTCATCGAGACCGCTGTCGAAGAACGGTTTAACCACAGCGCTGCTCTGGTCATGAGGGCTATTCTCAAAGCAACTGAGTCGAAACAAAAATCCGTCTCCGAGATACGTTCAGGTATGCCAGTCTACCTGCGTTTGCATACCGAGAACATCGACACCTCACGCCTTTTATTGTCCTCAAGACCCTACTTCTATCGCTGCTATAGGGATGCACATTCCGGATGACGAGAGCCTGACAGAAGGGCTAGCGACTAGCTCGAAAAAGCCGTCAAATTCCTCCCTAATAAAAGACTACCTTGGCCTCTTGGCGTGTGCAGACAACCCGACGCCAGCTGGCAAGGCGGCGTCCTACGTTAGTCTCGGCGACAACAAAATCAACGTCGAGTTTGATACCATTACTAAGCGGTTGAGGAGACGCGTATTAGAAGCGGTGACGAGGGAGCGACATGGGGACGATGGTGTGCGGATCGTCAGGCTATTGTTAGACGTGGGGAAGATGGACGAGAAACATGTGAGTAGTCCCATTCCCCCGATGTACGGTCATTTTGACGTTTCGTAGATAGTCAAGGTGGCGATGATGGCCAACAAGGACGTCCGACCACTATTATCCGCGCTCTCTTCTGACTTTCTGATATCGACGCAGGAAGTTCCGAGAAGTGCAGACCGCAATCCGACACGCACGTTTTATCTCTGGTGGGTCACCCCGAACGTGATGGTTACCTGTATCCTCGACGGTTTGGTGTTTCTTTTGTGCAGGCACGTTGACCTAGCGAAAGCATACTCGGCGCTCCTCGCAAACCTTTACAAGACGGTGTTCAACATTGGCGCGCGACGACTAGCGGAGCAGGAAGAACCCAACGTCAAGGCCGTGCTGATGAAACGGGAGCGGACGGACGTCGCCCAAGACGTGAATCTGTTGACACGCATGGAACGCGAGGTGCTGGCCGAGTGGGAGCGGAAACGAGAGATGCTGGACGTGTTGGAGATGCGCGTAGAGGAAGCGGTGTTTATTTTGAGAGATCTTGATCTAGGTGGTAGCCCGGACGATCCGTGAATGGTAGGGCTTAGAGCTGGCAATTCAGGAAGCCACTAATTTGAGGACAAAGTCGTCCCTTATCGACCAACTCCGATGTAACATTCTCGGCTTCGAGGCTATCACAGCCTTTACATGCTGTATGTGTCATAAGTACTGTACCACACTGCACAGCTGGAGCCAAGCGGCGATCAAGTACTTGCACGACATGACTGGCCCCCGCAATGGCCCAGGCTATTCCATCCACTTCGACGTCGAGGGAACCCCACTCCCTCCTCACCCGGGCCCTGGCTGGACCCGTTTCGTTTGCATCTCGGATACACACTCGCGCAGGTATCACGTCCCGTCCGGGGATGTGCTATTGCACGCTGGCGACCTGAGCAGTTGGGGACATCCATCGCAGCTGAGGACGACCATCGAGTGGCTCAAGTCGCTCGATCATCCTGTGAAAATGTGCGTGCGTCCACCTTGTCCCTGTGTGCGTACGCTCATGAACACGAGCGCAGCATCGTCGCTGGAAATCATGATGTATGTGTAACCCACGATTTTTTTGGACTGCTGGTTCTGAACGGTGTTGCTGGCAGATGTGTCTAGATCAAAAGTGGGGCGAAGATGGTTATTGGGGGTTGGATCCGAACGTCTGTCTTGCCACCCGGCGGTGTGTCGAGAGGTTCTGACGACGTAATGCCAGGCTATCGAACAAACCCGGGCATATGTGCGCAGCCAATCGTCTTTCGGGCTGCACTACCTCGAGCACGAACCGCTGCATTTCACTGCACCATCAGGGAGAGTATGGAGGGTGTACGGGTCACCAGTAGGTTTCCCTTCCCCCAAGCGCGATATTGTGTTGAAAGACTCCCATTCAAGGCAGCACCATTCTACGTCCAGGGTGCCTTCCAGTATGAATCTGTAGCGGAAGCCCAAGGTATGCTCGATCATACGCCACCGTCTAGTCTGATGGATACCTGCCTCCAGCAATATACGGTAAAATACCCAACGATACTGAGATTCTCATAACCCATACGCCACCGTATGGGACACTCGACAAGACGAGGAGAGGAAAATATGCTGGGTGCCAAACGCTTTCGTCCAGATTGAACGAGCTGAAAGATTGTCGATTCCATGTCTTTGGTCACATCCACGAGGCCGCGGGAGTGCACGTCGACAAAGTAGGAAGCACGGAATTACCTCGTGTGTTGGTCAATGCGGCCATAGAAAGAAGCGAGTCAGCCATCGTGGTTGACCTACGAAACTAGGTATACAGTGAAACATTTGAGTATTACAGTGACACGATAAATATAGATCAAGAACCTGAGCCTAGTAGCTATACAGCAACTTTGCCCTTCTTTGCGACCTTGATACCCAGCTTGGTTTTCAAATCAGGTTTGGGTTTCTTGGCCAGCGGTGCAGTTGCGGTAACACCCTTTGAGTTGATCAGCTCCCGCGTGGAATCTGGAAGCAGGCTGTAGAGGTCAGGCTCTATGTCTCCTGCTTTGCGTTTAACGGTAACGGGTTGTGATGTCGATGCTTCGGGTTGTGATGAGCTCGAGCCCGAGCTCGACGACTGACCACCCGGTGGAGCGGGCATCGACACCTTGGAGAAAACTTCTCGCACGAGTTTTTCGTCTTCCTCGTCTTCCTCTCTCCGCCGCTGATCTTCCTCTGTCTCTAAATCCTCCGCCCGGATGCGCTCAACAAGATCAACGGAATGTCCCACTCGCTCATTTCTGGCATTTCTGGCACGGATATCTTGTAGGGCATCGAGGATGTCCATCTCGCGTTTTGCATCGACTGTTCGATTCTCGAGCGCTTTCATAGGATTGTTCTCTTCTTCTTCTAGCCGTGCAAGACGGTCCTCCTCCTGGCCTTGTGTTTCGTCTCTCCATGGCTCAAAGTTACGCGATGCACCGTGTTCCGCTGTATAGTCGGTGTTCTTTGGGTCTGTCTTGAATGTGATTTCTGCAGAACATAACGTGCTGTAGACATGAATTAGTGGGGGATCGGGAATAGTGGTTAAGACAGCACTCACCACTTAATGTAGAATCGAAAGATCTTGATGCCATAATAATCTTCTCCGTCGACGGTCTCTTTACGTGCGTTGAACTTTTTACCTTTGTAGATATACTCTCCGCAGGTGTTACAACGCCTAGATGTCTGGTCAGTCATATGAGATGGGCGAGCGATGGGAAACACTCACATGGAGAACGGGGCCATGAGACGGACGACTTGTTGCGAGTTCTTTGGCCCTCTTCTTCGCGGGATGAGCGAAGGGTCAAAGTCCGGGGGGAAGTACTTGTTCAATACTGCGAGATCGTCAACAGCCGTTGCTTGCAAATCACCCAGAATACATACCTTTTCGTTCAGACATGGTGGAACAGACAAAGCGGGAGCGGCGGTGCTGACTAATGGACACCCTTCTGATGAACGCGTTGTAAATTTCTGGCCACACCGTCCGTACAACATGGCAGTACAACTCAACAAGGCACTCATAAACGCTCGTTTAAAGAGCGTCTACGACGGCTGGAGTGTGCGTATGTTGTCGGTTTTATGTGCAGTACATGCCCTAACGTTCATCACTCCCTGTTTTTAGAATGCGAGTGTCAACGACGACCTGGGATCAATAGCGAATGCGGATGCGCTCTTGTTGCTTTCCGGGGATCCCGCGGCTGAAGATGAGCCCGTCCGGAAAGGCACGGCCTTCCAGGCGAGTCGGACGTCCACCAGCGCGGGGTAGCTGACTCGATTCGCTCTCCTGCAGACATGGTTACTGGGCTACGAGTTCCCCTCGACTTTCTTGCTTTTCGACAAGCAGAAACTACTCATTCTGTGCTCTGCAAGTAAAGGTACGCGCTGGACTCGGAGGCGTCGCGTCGTCGTCCTAACACGCGCTTGCAATGTTCTAGCCAAGGTCCTGCAGCAAATAAAAGACGGGAACCCGCCGGTGCCAATCGAGATCTTGGTTCAAGCAAAGGCAAAGGAACCACCGACGGACGCCGTCCCAAACTTCGTTGAGACCTATTCAACGTACACGCGTGTTGCCACGCTCGTCAAACAATCGTACAATGGAAAATTGATCAATGAATGGAACCAAGCCATAGATAAACTCGCGAACAAACCCGAACAGGTTGACATGGCACCGGCACTATCGACTGTGATGGCGGTCAAGGACGAAGACGAACTAGTGAGAGTACCGACTGATAGAAGAAGAAGTTTGTTCTGATATCACTCTGGTAGAAAATCATCCGCACAGCTGCGAACCTGACCTCGACACTACTCATTCATCACATTGTACTCAAGCTCGAGACGATCCTAGACAAAGAAGCCAAGATCACGCACGAACAGTTCGCGGGCCAAATCGAGTCGCGGATAGGAACAGGGGATGGGGAGGGTGCGAAGGGGCCTGATATGAAGGTGTGGAACAAGGGACGTGGGCTGAGCGACGTGCGTTCTCGTTCTTTCTGTGCGTGTCCATGTAGTGCTCATGAGATTATATCCAGGTTGATTGGGGAGCGACAGAGTTTTGTTACACTCCTATCATTCAATCTCGGTCCACGAGCACCGGCTACGACCTTCGCTCGACTGCCGAATCATCGACAGACCCCATAGCTCACAAGGGCGTGTTCCTTATTGCTGTTGGGTTGCGCTACAAAGGCTACTGTGCAAACCTTGGGCGTAGTATCATCGTCGACCCCTCAAAGGTCAGTGTTGGCCACGCCTCACTCGTAGCAGTGCTTGACTCTATTACAGGAACAAGAAGAGATTTTCAAGCTCTTGGTCTCCCTACAATCCGAGGTCGTGCGAGAGATGAAGGACGGAAAGACGCTGCGGGATGTGTATCAATCTGCAGTGGAATACATTCGGGAGAAGAAGCCGGATCTGGAGAAAAACTTTGTCAAGAACCTGGGCTCAGGGGTGCGTCCACATTGTTGCGCAAGATTGGCAGAGGTTGATCGCATCATAGATTGGTATCGAATTCAGGGATTCGGCGTATCTTATCACACCCAAGAATGGGCGCCACCTCAAGACGAACATGGTGTTCAATTTGGTGCTGGGGTTCTCTGATCTCGTGGACGAATCTGGAAAGAAGTGGGTCTTCATTATTTCCAACGACTGTGTCATGACTCGTTCGGGGTAGGTACGGATTGCACCTCGTTGATACTGTCCGGGTTGGACCCGACAAGGCGACGTTCCTCACCGATGGCATCAAATCATCAAAAGAAACGCTCTTCTTCCTGAACACAGCCGAGGAGGAGGACGAAAAGCCATCGAAAACTGTCAAGGCACCTCCAATAAGACCTGTTGTCAACGGTTCACCTGTAAAGAACAAAACCGTTGGCGGAAAAGTATTGCGCAACAAGACGCGCAGTGCCGCTCAAGAAGAAGTTTTACAGACTTCGGCTGCCAGAATCAGGGAGCATCAATCAGACTTGCATTCGAGCTTGCAGGTCGCAGGCCTTGCCAAGTACTCGGAGGAAGGGGGTGGGTCCGGCGAGAAGGAAGGGAAAGGGTGGAAGCGGTTCCAGAGCTACAAGGGTGAAGGCGCGTTGCCAAAGGAAGTGGAGACCCTGCGGGTGAGTGATCCGACGTGTGATCTACCTTGAACGTTCATGTCGAGACGATTCAAAGATATTCGTCGATCGCAAAACTCAAACGATCATTCTGCCCATGCATGGGTTCGCAGTGCCCTTCCATATTAATACTATCAAAAATGTCAGCAAAAACGATGAGGGCGATTATACATACCTTCGCATCAATTTCCAGACTCCTGGCCAACTTGCCGGAAAGAAGGACGACACTGTACGCGCTTTACTCCTCCATGTGTTGTTACAAGCTGACATGTCATTCAATACCTAGCCCTTCGAGGATCCTGACTCGACTTTCGTCCGCTCTGTTACCTACCGTTCACTAGACGGCCACCGCTTTGACCAAATCTCAAAGCAGATTACGGATCTGAAGAAAGATGTCAACAAGCGGGAACAGCAAAAGAAGGAGATGGCGGATGTCATTGAGCAAGATGTCCTGGTAGAACTCAAGGGTAGGAGACCTCACAAGCTCCCCGAAGTGTTTGTGCGGCCTGCTCTCGACGGGAAACGATTGCCGGGCGAGGTCGAAATTCACCAAAATGGTTTGCGATACCAATCACCTATGGGCTCCCAGAAAATCGGTAGGCTGACGGCGCAGGGTGGATGCACATGGATCGACTGATCTTGCTTGGCCAGACGTACTGTTCGGAAACATCAAGCATCTGTTCTTCCAACCGTGTGACAAGGAGCTGCTTGTAATCGTTCATATTCATCTCAGGGCTCCCATCATGATTGGAAAAAAGAAGGCACACGTGAGTGAGAGTCACTACCTTATCTATATCTCATCTCCGTTGGGTATGATCTAGGATATTCAATTTTTCCGAGAGGCTTCCGACGTTCAGTTTGATGAGACGGGTAATAGAAAGCGAAAGCACCGTTACGGTGACGAGGATGAAATCGAGATGGAACAACAAGAACGTAGACGGAGACAGATGCTTAACAGGGAGTTTAAGCTCTTTGCGGAGCGCATCGCAGAGGCTGCTTCGACTTCGGTACGCCGGACCGACTTGTTATCTACCGAACCCTGACTGGATTGTGCATAGACCGGAGAAACTGTTGAGGTGGACATTCCTTTCCGAGAGCTGTCCTTTGAAGGTGTTCCTTTCAGAACCAACGTTCGGTTACAACCCACCACCGAATGTCTCGTCCACCTTATCGATACTCCTTTCCTCGTTGTCACTCTCAACGAGATCGAAATTGCATCCTTGGAACGTGTCCAATTTACACTCAAACAGTTCGATCTCGTCTTCATCTTCAAAGACTTTACGAAATCGCCGCTCCATATCAACTCGATACCGAGCGCACAATTGGACGACGTCAAGAATTGGCTCGAGTGCGTGGTTCTCTTGAGACTATCCTAGCGTGTCAGCTGATCTCTGATGTATCTAGTTCTGTCGATATCCCGTTGAGCGAGGGTCCTGTCAACTTGAATTGGGGACCGATTATGAAGACGATCAATGAGAGTCCGTATGATTTCTTCCAGCAGGGCGGATGGAGTTTCCTCGGTGGTGGTGGTGGTGAGGTACGGTTCTTATTTCGTTCCTTGGACTACTTCCTGTGCTGAGCGTGCGTTTTCGTTTGGTAGAGCGACGCCGAGGAGGAATCCGACACCGAGTCCGAGTTCGAGGCAGACCCAGAGGATCTCGTCTCTGAAGAGAGCAGTGCCGAGGAAAGTGCCTACGATGGGGGGGATGCGAGCGAGGATTCGGGGAGTGGCTCGTATGACGATGTGAGCGATGATGGGGATGACTGGGACGAGCTTGAGCGCAAGGCCGCCAAATGTACGTGTGGCAGTTGTGTGGTATAGGCGTGGGTTGGTGCTGACGGGGCTCCTGTTTTGCGTTGCAGCGGATTCGAAGCGGGCAGATGCCAAGGCGCGAGGGGATTCGGACGGTTCGGACGATGACAGACCGAAGAAGAAAAAGGGGGCTGCTGCGGCAAAGGGTTCCAAGGGTAAGGCGAATGGGAAGCGATGAGCGTTTCCATTTTTCTGTCCTCGTTTTCGTTTTCTGTAGTACTATTTGAGACTATATGTGGCCCAGTAATTTGCATTTGTGCATGATCGACCGATCTCTCGCCTTGTACCCCTTGTACAGCGCCTCTTTCTGGGCATTGGCAGGACGCCGATCTCTTCAACTTCACTTAGACCGCAACTTTTTGACCCCACTGATCATCACCCAACTTCAGTAATAGCTAACTGTCTGGCGTGTAGGGTGTCGGTAAATTATAAAGCAGCCTACGCACGATAGATGATCGGTAGTACTTAGTATCCTCCCTTCAGCGTGAGTCGATTAACCTCAAATCAAAGGCCGCCTGCTTTTTGACCGTGCTTCTTCCAAAGGGTTGATTTACCAAAGTACAGGCACCCGACAAGCGAACGGCCGACATGTCCGATACACAGCATGCTTGCAGTTACCAAAGGTAAAAGAGAAAGTACAGTAATGTCGAACGATTCTCACTGCTGTCGACATTACCGATAGCGGTCGTACTAATGCAGATAGGCTGATCTGGCTCCAACCATCAAATTCTAATCTGAGTAGACATACATAGGGGCGTAATCGCAACAACCAAAATCACAACACGCGCAATTGGTACGATGAAACATTGCCTGTTATCACAGTTATCACACCGGTCTTGGCAATATTTTGCAAATCACATACCAGATAGCGGGATAAGCAAGGCTCAAACGTTCCCGCAATCACCGGGTGCGGGATGCGAGTAAAACGGTAACCGTCGCAACCCCCGCAGCGAACGCCAGTGATGGGAGAACAAATGTACCAAGCAAAGATGTGGTACTACTGGCACGCTTGCCACGTTTGGGGGCCCCTCCAACAGCTTCCGGACGTGGTATCGCATCATGTTCCCAACCGTCATCTAGTAACTTCATCATCATCTCCTCGTTTAGGGTCGCGAGTTCTTCCATTTCCCACGATGTGCAGACGTCCACCATCCACTTCATCCTGCGTTTGCTCACTTGACCTCCAACACCCGGAGCCCTATCTTTGAGTTTTGCCCGTAATTCTCCCACTTTTTCGATCGCTTTGCCGGCTTGCTGCGGGAGACTGTGCTCGATCTTGCGTTTAATGAGGTTCGCTAGCTTTGGGCTCTGACCGTTCGTAGATACCATGACCTGGAGTGGTCCATCACGAATCTGAGAGCCAAAGTAAAAGTCGCAGGATTCGGGGATGTCAGCGACATTGACCGGAATCTTGCGCTCCCTGCAGAGAGAGCATATGATGCGGGATTGAGTGACGTCGTCGATAGCGGTGAGCACCATGTCAACGCCGATAAGATCATCAGCACCGCCGAAAACGCGGTCGTGGTAGGTTATCTGGTGGGGACCATCGATGAATTTCTTGGTGAGGGGATGCAGGCCTGTGCTGGGGCAGATGATGGTGACGCGCGCGTCAGCAACGAGCACAGATTCGATGCGGCTTGAGGCAACATCGCCACCGCCGACGATCAGAACGCGCTTAGACTTGAGTTGCCAGGCTATCAGGAGGGAACCACCGCCCAGTGTCGGTGGGTCGGTCGAAATATTCAACTAAGTCACCGACAATCAAAAGTGAGAGAGGGTACATGAGAGAAACGAGGATGGCTCACGCCGTTGTGTATGGTCACCATGTGAACGTGGAAAGGAGAGTGGCCATGGCGATCTCCGTCTTGGTTGCCTATTATACACTCAACTTGTAATTTAACCATCTCAAGTCTTCTCTCTTTCTTGCTTCCCCACGTCCTTCATCTCGGTCGTTTGTTTCAAGCTAGCCTTGAAGCACTGGTATCTGGCGTACCGGGTAGTAACCATCAGGAAGTATACGTACGAGCATCGCACATCTCGGCTTGTGAGTATTTAACCGCTCTCACTGATGCTCATAACAAATTTCATTGACCTTTCCGCTCGTTTACTACTTTTCGTTTTCCCTTGCTGCAGGCCAGCTCATTCGGCGTTGATCGTCCTTTAATCTTCTCTAGCTGGTCTGGTATTGTGTGCTCTCTGGGAGAGCATCGTCTTGAACCAACCGACACCGCCCGTCCCCCCTCACCCGTTCGCTCCGCCAAGATGGTGTCCAAGCGTCTCATGCTTGCTTGGTCTTTCTTTGATATGTGCCTCTTGATAGCAGGAATCTTAACGCTCGTTCTCTCGTTCGTCTGGCGCCAGCCCAACCTGCTCCTGAACCTCACCTTCAGCAACTTTGATCTCACTGGTGAGATTTTTTCCGAGATCTTTGGATTGACCCCCATATCTCTCTCAGGTGGAACTGTTTTAGGGGCAATCTTCCTGGCAACCTTCCTCAGCTCCCAAATTCTTATCGCCATGCGGGGCACGAGACCCCTCGTCGCGCTCAATTGGCTGCTTCTCGTCAATGGCATCGCGATTCTCATTGTCGCCACATACATTTGGGTTTCCACTCTTTACGAGCGCAACAACTATCACGGAGTATTTGGCATGCAGAGCGATGCCACCAAGATTTCCATTCAAGATACGGTGGGCAGCATGCTGATATCCACACGCAATTGATATTAATGTGACAACAGTTCATGTGCTGCGGTTACTTTGACGCCAATGATGAAGTCGCATTTGGGGGTACCTTTTGTCCTAATGCAACTGCGGCCATGGCAGCAAACAGCTTCTGCGTTACTCCGATCACTAAATTTGCCGACACGACGTTGAACGATGTCTTCAGGTAAGCACCTCTTAACTGGTCGAGGACGTCTTCTTATTCGACTCCAGTACCATGTATGGATTTATGGCGATTGTCATCGGTCTCTTCCTGACCAACATGTGTGTTATTAAGAAGGTAAGTGACATCAATTCATTGTCTTGACGGGTTCCAACGCACAACAGCGACAGGAGGAGGAGCGTTTCGAGAGAATCAACGCCAAAAGGGGTGGAAATGGCTTTGTATGAAGAGATCACCCAGGACTGGATTCACGGCTTTTTTGTACCACAATTTTTTCGTTCTTACCCGGGCAGTGTGGTTTCGCCAAGCGCTGAGCGCGATCTACTTTCTTTGAAACTTTCGTTCATCGGTCAGGTAGTTGTATTTGCTAGAATTTATCAATCGCATTGGTTGTGACTTTTGTAATCGAAATCTTATCGTTGTGATGACGGAGGAACAAGCAATCCGACATTGCGGGAATAGTCTTGCTGGTCGCTCTAGCTGCACTGTGACAACCGGAACAGATCTCGCGCCCGTGTCGACAATCAACTTCGCTGTCAGCGGAAGCTAACAATGACTATCGAGGCACAGAAGTAGCCACTTGAACAGCCAAGACCAGATAGCGGGGGTATGATGTACGCTAGGAAACACGTTGAGGACCAACCCCGAGTGGGATTAAGATACAAACAACGTGAAAGGTAAATAACTTTTGAGACCCTCTACACTCGGAGGTAGACCCTGCACTCTAGCAGCCCTCTCTCTTCGAAACCGGACGCAGTGGTGGTTGAAACACGTCCACAAGCGACCGCCGATTAAACTTTGTTGATTGCCTCAAAACTCTGGCGACCGGAAACCCAACATGTTGCATGTTGGTATGAGATGGTGATCGGCTTTCAACGGTCGCATCAGAAAACCGATGCTACGGGCTCAGTTAAAATATCAGCCAAGTTTGAGCGTGTTTGGCGCGTGGAACATGTTTGTTGTGACCTCGTCCATCCTAGAGACACCCTCGGTTAGGTTTCTGACGCTGTTCTGCAGCTTAGCCACCTGAAACTAAAGAACGTTGAGTTTGGGAAGGGATCAAGCTTTTCATGAATCATGATGAGCACCTACCTCAAGGGATGCAAACTTCTCAAGTTTCTCCATCAAGAACTCCTCAAGTCTTACCTTTCTAATGGTTGTGATCTGCATCAACAGAGGTGGGGAATGTCTTCATGTCGGGCGGAGGTCCAATACATCGCTGCTTACTAAGCGAGATCGGATGCGTGACAAGTTGCGGTTTCCGTCTGGCCCGAGCCCTAAGTTAGGACCGTCCAATGTGCAGGGTTCGCAAGAAGAAAAGACCGGTCACCCTCACAGAAAAAGACCACCCGTCTGTGAATGGTAGCAACAAGCCACATGCGACGAGGACGTTGATCAGGCGCTTCCACGTTCTACTGAAACAGCGGGGGCAACTTCAGAAAAACGGATGTGGTCCGTCTAATTCAAAGGAGTTGCGGGATGTGGAGCAGGAGATCGACCAACTGGGCGGGCTGGCTGCGTATCAACGGATGTCGAGCATTGGGCAGGGTGCGGATCGGGGAGGTGGAAGCGAAAAGGTCCTGATCAAGTGGCTCGTCGGTATGGGCTTATCCAAGAGAGAGGGCAAGGGGTCCCTGAGGTACGCAGATCGTCTCCCAGTGCGCCGAGTCTCCTTGCCACTGGTGTATCCTTTAGCTTATTGGAAGTTGGCGCGCTGAAACCAGATAACTACGCGTCGTGTTCGTCGTGGATAACAACGACACCTATCGACCTCCGGAGCAGGCATCCGTCCATTATCGAGCAGGACTTCCTGACCATGGACGTGGACGAGCACGCCGAGAGGTGGGACCTCATCAGTCTTAGCCTGGTGGTGAACTTTGTGCCCGAGCCGAAAGATAGAGGTAAACCACACGTCTTGCAGCTCTCGAGATCTCATGTGTTGGCAGGACGAATGCTCAGCTTGGCACATACGTTCTTGCGTCCGTCGGGCATGTTATTTCTCGCTGTGAGTCTTTCGATGCGCTCTCTGGCAGTGTGGCTCAAGTGAACAGCTCCCCTTGCCGTGCGTCGAGAACTCGCGCTACATGTCGTTTGAGCGTCTCGCGTCACTCATGAACACGGTTGGGTTTGTGGAGGTGGAGAAGAAGTGGCGGCGCGGGGGGAAGATGGCGTATTGGCTGTATCGGAAGAAGGCCTCTGAGAAGGCGGGTGATTTTCGCAAGAAAGCAGCGTGTCGGGGGGGACGAAGGAATAATTTCTGTATCCTTTTGGAATAGCATGACATGCTTGTGCGTGTGGGTGTGATTGTGTGACAAGTTAGCAGGGTGGTCCTTCTTTTTTTTCATTGTCGTCGTCGTCGGCCTCGTCGACAAAGAGCTCGACGCGCACCGTCGTGACGAGCCCGCGTCGGTTGTTTGTAGACAGCAAACATTTAGCAAGTGCGCCGCTCGCTGCCCAGGACGATGCTCACCACCCCCCGACTCCTCTTGAATCTCAAGTCCCCGGCACAGTCCCAGCAACAGCACCCGCAGCAACGCCAGCAGCACTTGCAGAATACCCTCACTGCCTCCCAACAACGCGACGTGCTTCATCAACTCAACGGTGCTTACCACGCCCAAAATAATACCACGGCCCCGCCTCCAAGCCACCAACACGGCCCGCCCAACATTCACCATCCACAGACAATCCAAATCCCCATGCTTGGCACGCTTCAGGTGCCCCCACCCCAGCCGAACCAGCAGGGAAACCAGGGCCCACCCCCGCAGCAGCAGAACCCACTTGGCCAACCCGGCCAGGGCCAGGGCATCCCTCCACCCCCACCTCAAAACGGCCAGGACTTCACCTTGTCGAGCGTCCTGCACTTTTTGCAGACAGAATGGCGTCGGTATGAGCGCGACAGAAACGAGTGGGAAATCGAGAGGGCAGAAATGAGGGTCAGTCTCGCTGCAATTTCTTTCCACATTTGCCGCTCCGTTTCCCCCTCGATCCGGGTCGGGGGCTCGATGCAGCGTCTTTGTGTCTGGCATTCCTTTCCCTCCCTCCCGGCACCCCTGGGTCTAACATGTCTACATCCTGTGCTATCGCGTGCGCCTTGCTTATCGTCTACTCATCGTAGGCACGCATTGCCCTTCTCGAGGGAGAGCGTCGTTCATTCGACAATATCAAGTTGGACCTTATGCGACGTATCAAGATGCTCGAATATGCTCTTCGCATGGAACGGTGAGCCCCCGTCTCATACCAGTTCGCCACGTAGCCTTACTCACGTCTTGTTTTTTTTTTCCATCACGTGTCTATACACTCCGTGATACGCCTAGTTCCAAACAACTGGCCCCCCCGTCGACGACAGCACCCCCGTCCAAGCTAGCTGCTATCCAGCAGAGTGCAAAAGATGATGCACAGAGTCATAAAGATGGTAGTAGTGGAAGTTCACCTCGAAGTGAGGGTGAGTAGTTTTTCTGCTATTTTCCTCGTGAACTGTAACGATGTGGTATCTCATCCGCCAGATTCGCCCCTTCCGTCTGAGAAAGTACCAAACGGCGCCGGCCCCCGTGTTTCTTCTGGTGGTCCTCCTGCCGTCACCTCTGCGCCATCCTCGGTTGCTGCTCTGGGTAAAGCTCCGACTACGCGTGACCCCAAGTCGCGTGCAAGAAGTCGGGAATATCTCAAACAGTGTCTCCAAGAAATATCGTATCTAACTTCACCTCAAGCGATGAACCCACTTCCAAACCGCCCACTCATCTCCAACCCGAATCCAAGCATGGGTCTCGGTGGCAATGTCATGAACCCTAGTACTACTGGAGGAGTCGGATTGGGTGGGATGGCTGTAAGTATGGGTGGTGTGGGACAAGGGCAGGGCATGGCGCAAAGCCAAGGTCCTTCTCCCTTTGATTCGATATATAACGGACGACCTAGGAAGCAACTACCGGACTCGGCTGGTCCCGGGATCAGCGCTGGGGTACCAGGAAAAGAGTTCCCGATGCTTGGGAGCGGCACTGGTTCGGGTGCCATGAGTGTCATGTCCGGCCCGGGAAGTGCACCTGCGTCCTCCGGCCCGCCTGAGCGAACGAATCAGCTTGCCATTACTGGGCCAGGGATGTACCAGCAGCAACAGCAAGCTCCGGTTCAAGTGCAATCTCATCCGTCACAAGAAAACCAGCCGCAGCGCAACCTTGCTCCGTCTCAGCCCCCTTCCCAGCCACAAACGCAGGCCCCGCAACAACAGCAACAACAGGATGGCATTGGACAGATACCCGTGACCCGCCAAGAAAGCGACGTTCCGAAGCCAGTGACTATGATTTTCCGTCCTGACGATGGGGGAGAATGGAGAGAGAAGCTACGTTCATCTTACGAACAAGTCCAACAGTGGAGGGAAAGCGAGGAAGAGGAGCCGGAAGAAGTCGGCGAGGAAGAGGATGAAGCCGAATCGGTTGGTGTTGTCGACGAGGCGGATGGTGAAAGCACGAAGCTCTGGAAAGCTAAACGGACACTCAGGAAGTGCGTTCTCGTTGTATTTCTAGCAAAGTGTTGGCTGATCCCTGGGTTTCAAGTCACCTTGACGCAGTTCGCGCGCTAGCGTTCCACCCCACCGAATTGTGCTTGGCCACTGGCGGTGATGATTGTACGGTTAAGATATGGCGTATGGACGTAGCTAGCCTGGCATCCTCTACGTGCGTCAGCGCTTCTTGTTCACTTGTTTGTTACTCATACTTTCGTAGTGCTCGTGTCACTACAGAAAGTGAGCCCCAGCTCACTCTTCGCGGTCATTCTGCTGCCATCACCCGCCTTGTGCACTCCCCTACGCACCAGTTACTGTACAGTGCATCCCTCGACTCGAGCATTCGAGTATGGGCGCTGCCATCACCCTCTCACACGACCTATGCGCCGTACGATGAGTCGTCCTCTCGAGGCGAGCTTATCGGCCACACGGATGCTGTTTGGGATCTCGCGCTTGTTAGGGATGAAAGCACGCTCGTCAGCTGCGGCGCTGAAGGGACTGTAAAGGTATGGGATGTGAGTGGGTCAGGAGCCGGCTCACTCCGGTTATCATGGGGCTACTCTGGCTTGGAACGAGAAGGGATGGATGGTGAAGATGAAAAAGATGACCCTGGTGCTACAGCCGTCGAAGCAGTCAAGACAGACCTGAAGAAGGTAGCCGTGGGATACCAAAATGCAGTCGTCAAGATATTTGACATTGAGACGGGTAAAGAAATATCGCGACTGGCTACAGATGCGACATATGGTAAGTAAATTATCCGTCCTTGGGGATTCATATTAAGCCAACGTTTTATGCAGACGGGACGCCTGCAACCCAACTGAACCGGCTCGTATCACACCCCACGATGCCCTTCATCGTGACTGCTCACGAGGATAAGTTTATTCGTATCTTTGATATCACCACTGGTGCGATCCAATCGGAACAATACCTGTTTTTCTGCTGACCTCTCATGCGATCACAGGACAATGTACACACACGATGCCTGCACACTTGGACGGCGTAACGTCGCTTTCGATCGATGCCGCCGGTTTCTCACTCGTCTCTGGTTCGCACGACTGCTCGACACGGTTCTGGGATCTGCTTGGTTCGCGGACGTGTGCGCAAGAAATGACGACGCACCGGGTAAAGGCGAGAGAGGGCGTGTTGGACGTTGAATTTCACGCCTCGTTGCCGTTCATGGCCAGCGCTGGCGCGGACGGTGTCGTCAAACTTTACGCCTCTTCATAGCTTTCTTGCACGACCCGTTTTTTTAAATACGCACGTCTTTATACGATCTTTTCGTTCGGCTCAGCTATTCGTATGCTTACCTTGGCTCTCGGCCCACGCTTGACACACGTTTTCTTCTCCAACTTAGATCCTTTTCTCGTTTGTCTTGTCGTACGTATACGCATTATAGGACGGGAATTCTGATCATCTCACCACATGCATCGATGTCTACGGCCGTGTACTCGTTCTCTTCTTGTCTCTGCACCGTCGCTTTCGACCACGGAGACGTCAGTGAAATGGGGCAACTTTATTATTACGAATAAAAGGTCCAAGTGTGAAGTGTCGACATCAACCGCGAATTTTCGTCGGTGAATATAACATGATAAGGCTACAACTGGGTAGGTATACAGTGAAGAAGGTATCAGTTGGACTCCCCAAATATATATATAATATATAGCCCAAGGAATAACGGGACAAAAACGAGGCGAGCGGTCAGATAACTATCAGAACGTGCGTCAGCGACATGGATAGACGACGACGACGACGACGACACAACGACGTACCAATCTTCATGCCCTGGTCTGCCGTCAGCAGCTCTAAACCCAGCTTGTGCGGCGCAAGCATCTCCCGACACTGATCCCCAATCACATCGCTAATCGGCCGCTCCGTGCTGAAATGCTGCTCCTTGCAATGCATGACGTACACCCTGAGACCGGCGAGCACGCCGTGCAGCGCTTCCGCGGGGAGCGGGTCCCTTTTTCGTTTCTTCCGTGGACGCGCCGAGCCTGCTTTTATGCCCTCGGGGGTCCGGCGCGCGAGAACGACCTCGGTCGCGAGCGCGATCATCTCTTGTACGACGTGCTCCGGACTGAGGTGGCCCCATAGAGTCTCGTTCGGCCGACCGGCAGGATAAGAGCACTCGATGAACACGGCGGAGAGGTCGTGTGGGATCTTGGGCGCCGCTGCCCGCCAGACGGTGACGTTCTTTGGTTTGAGGGAAACGCTGTCCGGCTCGACGTCGCCAAAGAAGATGAATTCGTGCTTGGTAGGAACGTGCTTGATGAAGAAGCACGAGCTTTCGTAGAGCCCCGAGTCGTTCTTGCCATGACTGATCGCCATGGTGCGGACCGCGATGTCGGGAAAGATCGTCTTGTATTTACCATCGGTGTGGAGGCTGGCGGACAGGCCCGGGAAAGAGGGTCAGCTGGGTCAGCCCCCGCGTTTCCGTCGAGCGTGTCACAGGTGGACTCACGCTTTGTAAAACAACCGGAATGACGGATTCGACTCGTCGTACGTGGCTAATCTGGGCCACACGCGATCAGAGAAAACGGTCTCCAGATCTTTGAGCGTCTGTGGAGAACCGTATATACGTTTGCTACTGCCGCCGATCGTGCCTGCGGCCAAGACGAGAGAGCTGATGTGATCCAAATGTGCGTGCGTGAGGAGGAAACATCTGAGGTCGATGTCGTTCAAGTTGGTGAGCAATGAGCAATTGAATGAGCACAAAAGGTGCACCCAAAAAAGAAGAGAAAAAAAAGGAGGCGCGCTTACTTGACGTGGGAGTATATGGTGAAGGGGGTCATCTTTTTCGACGGATCCTCGTCCGCGGGGCGTTCCCCAAAAATGTCTGGGTTCCGTTTCATGATATGTCTGAGCGCACCGTGCCCGGATCCTTGGGATTTGTAATATAAAAAAAAGTGTGTCCGTGTCAGCCATACGCGCAGCGCGTCCCGAGCGGATGTAATACTAGCGCACCTGCTTCGAGTGCAACGATGCCACCATCCCAAGATTTATTGCACGGTTTGACCAGGTATCTGCGTGACACGTCGGACGGGTTGAGGAAGCGGATGAGGCATGACTGCGGGACTGGAGACGTACCCAGACAGGTTGGTTTCGTCAAGACCGCCGCCTGAGCCCACGACCACGATATCGAATGCGGGCATGGATATGGGCGGAACGGAGGAGCAAGAAAACGGGAACAGGGCAGGAACTGTCAGAGCGAAGGCAAGGGAATGTTAAATAGGCTAGGAGAGGACAGTACTTTCCACTGCGAGCCTGAGTGCAAGGCACCGTCGGCTATTCCGAGGGGTAATCACTAAAATGCCAATAAAACAGTGCTGGGAGCCCTCCTTTCCGTGCCCTGTCTTTTTCGACGACCATCTCTGTGCAGCCCCTCCACAGCACCGCGTACCTTGTCCTGGCCAGCCTTGTTCTCCGTCATGCCCAGCCCCACATGCAGAACAAGGCTCAACTTGAAGCGCTACCAGTGCCTAGTAGAATCCACACATTCTCATACTCGGGAAAATGATTCGGACCACACAGAATCCGCGTGAGAGTGACAGCTTAGAACGACCCAATGGAGTCGAGCATCGCATCAACATCAGACGTGCCTCGTGTTCGACTCGGCGGAACGACACGCGAGCCATCACTCCGAAAGACGACATATGGAGCAACATCACCGTCAGTAATCCCGCATACTATTGTGGAGGAATCCATTCATGGAAACTGGACAGCACAGAGGAAAAAAGAAAAAAAAAGGAGGGGAAACCAAAAAGAGAAGAAGGGGGTTCGTAGGAATGAGCGTGCATGTAGGAGTATGTATTCCAGAAAGATCAAAGGACATCCATCGTCGATTCTTAAAGGAGAGACCGCGAATGAAAAGATACGAGAAAAAGAGCATATTAAAGTGCGAGATGTTTCGTAACCGATCTCCTCATCACGCACCCAACAAGCTGTTCAGTGCTCTTGGTACGTTATAATCGTGTGCTTCAAGTGCTGCAACTGCTTGGTGGCGGCTGAATCCCATCGCCGCAAGTTGCTTGACAGACTCGACGTCGTCCTCGACCGCGGGCGTGGCCACACCTGGTTCTTCCACCCGCGGGAGGTGTGTCCCTGATTGTGGTGTGGGCAAAGGTGGCGCCGTGTCCTGCCTCTTTTTTTTGCCAAACGGCAGACGAAGCTGGAACACACAATCAGTGATCAGGTATAATAGGCACCACATGCGTTGGAAATAGAGCTCACGCTAAGCTTGGAGTGACGTGGGGGTGGAGGGGGCTTCTCGTGTGTCACATCTTTCGTCGATGAAGAAGAGGTCGATGGCCGCTGCGACTTCGGGGATGCAATACGAGGTGGTGGCGACGTAGGGCGTGGCTGGGGGGAACTGGACCGTATCGACGTGGTAACTCGGGGAGAAGCAGGACCCCGTGGAGACAACGGGGGCGACACAACCGGAAACTGCTTCCCAACATCAGATTGGGGAGTAAACACCGGATTCGTGACGACATTGGAAGCCCGCGTGGAGAAGGACTCATCAAGCCTCAAGGCCTGAGACGTATCAAGCCCTCCGAATGCTTCTTCAAACGAAATGTTAGCCAGCCCTGACTGGTTCGCTACGGGCTTCTCAGGTTGGGAAGTACCCGTTTGGACGGGCCAGCGCTCTGATGAGAAAACATCACCGATTGCGACCGGTGCGTGTGAGGGAGCTGCTTTCAGAGCTGCCGATGAGCCACTATTGACAGGCAAAGAGGGGATATCCTACGTACTATTTGCAGTGGCCGCCACGTTTTCCTTTGTCGTAGTGATGCCATTTACAGGGAGAGCATCAGACGAGGTCGTAGGTGGGACTTCGATCGCTGTCCCTGAAGAAGTGTTAAAATCAAAGTTGTCCTCAAACCCCGAGTCAAATGAGAAGCTCGAGACAGTTTGCGCGGGGCCGCTGGATGGACTCTTGCCGAACGCTTCGTCAAAACTGCTCAGGCCACTGCTGTCCTTGCTTGCCACTTTGACAGGCGTGTTGATAAAGGTAAACCCAGAATCCTGACCATCTTCAGACGTAGCGGGCTTCGTCAGGGGCACACCGAATGCATCAAATGCGGCCTCGCCATTTTGACTTGGTGAAACGTCATCCGATTGTGAAGCGGCATCCGGCACGGGAGGTGCATTCACTACTGGTGTATCGTTGGTAGCACCAAAGACATCTTCAAACGAGACAGGGGCGGAGGGCGGCGCAGAGTCGTTCTTGATTGGGGATACCTCAGGGAGACGACCCTCCTGGTCCTGCGAAGGCCTCTTATGGCTTTCTTCCTCGTCGCTATCCGTGTCGCTGTCCGTTTCGTTGACGTCCAAGTCGTGAAGATCAGATAACAAGTCCGTCTCGTCCTCTTTACCATCACCTTGCCCAGATGGAATGTCGTCCAGGGGAGGGAAATAAGCGGCAACAGTGTCCAATGAGTGATGAAAGTGTGGCGTTGCATCACCGTCATGGTTCCCAGGCGTGGCAGTAGTCGGAGGTGTGCCAAACAGTTCTTCATCCGTGGGCGATGAGACAAGTCCGCCAGATTCTCCTAATGGTGCTTTGCCTTTCGGCGTGCTCACACCCATATCTGCGGCATCATTGCCCGGTGTGACCTCGGAAGATGGCTGTGGTTCGGCTTCAAAGGCCTGGGAGATGCCAAATGGGTCATCGAGTGTCGTGACCACCGCATCAGGTGGGGGCAGACCAGGGGGAGGGGGCACGGATGCAGCCGAGAATGACCTAAAAGGCGACTGTGAACGGGGAGTTGATGTTCCCGAGGACATTGCCAGTCTCTCGAAAGGGTTGTTACTCTTGCCGCCGCTGGCGCTCAAGGGACCGCCACCCGTGATGTCAGGAGTGATTGGTAATGGGTGGGCAGCAGCAAATGACAGCGAGTCAGCGGGGGACCTGATTCTCTCGGGCTCGGGAAGTGGCGGTGGAGAGGCTAGTATCTTCTCGGCTTCGACTTCGGCGTCTGCTTCCTCGCGTTCCTTGACCGTATTGGCAAGATCCTGTTGTGCTTCTTCGAGCTCCTGGTCAACGTTGGCCTTCTCAGACTCTTTTGTCGCGAGCTGTTTCCGGGCAATCGCAAGAAGACCCTTTTGTTGCTTGGCGTCCCTTTTGACTTTCTCCACGTCTTGTCTGGTTGTGGTGATCTGCGTGGTCACCTCAGCCATGCGACGATTGAGGTCACGAGCTTCCTCCTTATCCCGCAAGAACGATCCTTCGATCTCTGCTTTCTCCACACGGACCGCACTGAGGTCGCTCTCGCTCCTGATCAGTTCTTCTCTCACTTTCTGGATTTCCGCATTCTGGTTGGCGTGTCGTTCCCTGAGCGTGTTCAACAAATTCGTCTCCGTCTCAAAGGAAGCTTTCGCAGAAGCGAGTTGTGTCTGCAGAGCTGAGAGCTGGGCCGCTTGGTTAGCGATTGTGGCTTCCAAGGCTTCTCGCTCGGCCATGGCGTTCTGCAGTGACCTATTCGTGGAGTTGACATGGTTCTGGAGGTTTCCAATCTCCGCAGAATGGTCATGTAGTGGCGGAGGCGGGTGTGCTTCATCCTCATCTCCGAGAAGGTCCTTGTGAAATGCTGAGGTTGAACGCCGAAGCGTAGATCAGACACCCGGGGAGAAAAAAAGGAAATGTAAGAACGTACAATCGCGAGTTGCTGTAGTAAAGGGATCCTGCCGGACTTGGGGTGCACGGGATGCTGGAGGTGGGGAGACCAATGGAGGCGCGATACTAGTTGCCTGACGTTGAGGGACGTTGTGCTGAGATTGGATGTTTACAATCGATGTCGGGGGGGAATCGTCCCACAAGAGATCACGCATTGCTTCGCTTGGCTGAGGAGGCACGGCTGCAAACGGTGAAGTGGGGCCGTTCAACCGCATGGAGGGAGGAACGAGGGTTGGGGGGAGCGCAGTTGGGATCTCCTTGCCTGATATTTTGCCTTGAATCAGATGCATTGCTACCGCAAATCCGTCCCGGGTCAAACGTCCATCGTTGTTGATGTCAGCGAGATCCCTTGAGGATTGGATCAGGTTATGGAGAAGGAGTCGTGGGGGAACAAACGCACCAAACTTGAGCGAGGACGTCCTCCGGTAACTTGGACTGCAACATGAACGGAACTGCAACGTCGCCTTCAATATACCCTCGTTTGTGCGAATCCAAGGTATCAAAAAAACGGTCTGCGCTGGCCTTCTCGACAGGGGTGACATCCCAGAACCCTGTAGCTTGAGGAGCGACGCCGGGGAAAGGCGGGACAGCAGGTGTTTGAGCAGCTGACACGCGTCGTCTGGAGGGAAGTGTGGGCGGTGGGCCTGTAAAGTTTGCTTGCAAAGGTGGCTGCTTGACAGTGGATGGGAGTGATGATGTTGCAGGGCTGGTGGGACGGGCGCTACTGCCAGTTGCATGCGCAACTACAGCAGCTCCGCCTGCTTGGTCATACAATCCTGGAGGAAGCGACGTGGGTATGAAGGATAACTGGCTGGACATCGCTGCTTGAATTAAGTACATGGCTATCGTAAAGTCGGTCAAGTCGAGCACGCCGCGATCTTGTGTGTCTGCCAAAGACCTGAACAAGAGGTTTGAAACCCACGCAACACTCGAGACCGAAGGGTTACAGACCATATCTGAGACAGCTTGTCGATAGGAAGCTTGGATTTGACAAAGACATTGCGAGCTTTATCACCTTTTGCGACGCCTGCGTCAGTCTGAACCCGACCGAGAAACCTCGGGCGTACCACTCAGTAGACCGTTTATTGGCCCACAACCCTGGAAGAGCCTCGCAAACTTGGCCTTGTCTTGTGGTGTGAGGAGAGGTAAACTCGGCGGAGGAGACCCCGGTATTGACATTCCCGTTCCCTGTGGGACCAAGGGTGAGTGGACACCATCGATGGTAGGGAGCGGACAGGCTGTTGCACCAGCGTCAGCGAGAGCGACAGAGACACGAGCGTAACCTACATTTTCCAAGTAGTGCTTTCGAGATCTTCTCTCCCTTCTGAGCCCAACCCATGAGACGGACGGCGACGGCGACGCCCTTTCTGGTGAGGAAGCCGTTGTTGTCCTCGTCTGCAATGTTCCATATCTCTCCGAGCACGGTTGGTGCGAGCTTTGCGCCGCCAAATACTCTGACTGCGACGTCGCCGGTGAGAATGCCAATCTTCTGGGTGTCTGCTTGGGCAAAGATCTGGTTGACGAGGGCAAGCTCTGCGGGTGTCGGCGTGAAATGTGAGGACATGGTCGCCCACGAGAAAGACGTGCGGGTGTTATAAGTTAAACGCGCAAATGAATCGAGTGATCCAGGTCCAGGCTGCTAGCAAAACTGCGCTGGATCCAACGTCCAGTGTTGGACTGCGGCACTGGGATACAGAAAAAATGCCGATCGTTACCCGATGTGATTGATAATTTAGACTTGGACTGTATCCCAATAAAATCCCACAAGTACGTCCCCGGAACCCAACTCCAGCATTTCGGTCACCACATACATTAAAGGAGTGTGGGCAGGAGTGAAAAGCTGTCCAGAAGACCTGTCGACCACTAACTACACGCGGTCGCCGTGCTTCCCATCAAGTCATGCTTCATTACTCATGGCGGGTGTAAATGAAGCGCCTTGCGGAGAAATTTCAGATCAAGGTCGTATCAGGAAGCCCAATGCAACATACCTCTCAAACCCCCGAGATGCCGGCTTGAGTGAATCTCCATGCAATGTTGTCGTTCGTGTCGCAGGTGGTACTAGTTTCCTCAGACCACTCGTTGAGAATGGCAGCGCACGTCCAGCCGCGCATGTCAAGTGTCTGCCCTCGTAGCAAGCGGCAAACTCTGCATTGATGCACGCAACTTATCGCGGGGCGAGCTGGTGGTAAATGTGGCGTAATGGTCATTCAGCGCTTTAGCAACAGGTGCGTTGTGGCGAAGCCATGGACCTAACGGAAGAAGGCGTCAGCGTTGTCTAGACATGGGAGAGCACATGCAAATGGCAGTGACCTCGGAAACACCAGCTTCGGGGAAGCACTATGCAATGTTGTCATTCGAGTCGTAGGTGATGGTTGTCGCCTCGGACCACTCGCTAGGACAAGCATGGTTGAGATAGCGCCCCTGATCGCAGGTCGTAATTTGACCGTTGATACAGGCGATGTCGCCATCGTCGTTACAGGAATTGTCAGGGATGCATATTGGTCGTTCAATGCTTTAGTAGCAGGCGCGTTCTGCTGAAGCCATTGAATGCTACGCTTGCTGGGAACGGCAGCGGAGGCAAGGAGAGTGCAAGTGAGTACAACTGCAACGTACCTGAAGGGGAGCCATCTCAAAGATGGGTATGTGAGAGAATGATGACACGTGACTAGCGCGTCTCACGTGCCTAGGTAGCGGTGTGGTTTTCTGCTGCTTGTCTCACCGCGCCGCACACACGGAACATGGACCAGATCACTTCCTCGCTCGCTCCTCCACGAACTTCCCAAAAGTCAACCGCACCCGGCTCGGCCGTAGATGGTCCGGGCAGCGTCACGAAACGGTCAGATTTGTTGCTCGTGTGTAGCACAACCATTGACGAGTCGTGTAGGCTGAGTAGCGAGCTTATGTCGCTCTTGGTGCGTTGTCTGCTCCCATCAGCCCTCTTCGTTTCTTACTGCCACTGCATAGATGTCTTCTCCGCCTGGCATTGTTCGTAACACACACCTCCGGTGCCGGGTTTGCAATGCTGAATTTTTAACAGTCTGCATTCCCCAAGAACGACTCCAGTCTGTTCGAATGGGCCGGAACGATAGAAGGTGCAGCGGGAACGGTTCGTTTTTGCAATGTATCTTTGGCATCCCGTTGACTTGTGACAAAGATCTACGCGGGTTTGACGTTCCGCATCTCCATCTCATTCCCTAGCAATTATCCTTACACCGCTCCCGCAATCAAGTTCGACTCGCCATGTTACCACCCGAATGTAGACATCCAGAGTGGTGCCATCTGTCTGGACATTCTGCAGGCATGTGTCATGTCCGTGCTGTGGTCTTTGTGCTAAATTACCCATTAGGATAAGTGGTCTGCTGTTTACAGCGTACAAACGGTCCTGTTATCTTTGCAGTCATTGCTGGGAGGTGGGTAGTGCATGCCGTTCGTACGCTTTCGTCGAGATTAACCCGCTGTCGTTCAAGAACCAAACAATGCTTCCCCGTTGAATGCCGATGCAGCAGGACTTTGGAACGACCCAGAAGGCAAGTGCCCGGTTTGTTGCGCCTTTTTTTTGACAAGCTCAGGGATTCGTCATCAGCGTACAAGACCCAGCTCATGAAACACTATCGTCCTCTCGACAACTTGTCGTGATGTTGCTCGCTTCTGGTTACTACTGTTACTTGGATGAGGTTGTTTCTGCTACAGCTCGTCCAGTGGTTTCTGTAGATAGCAATCCTCTGTACCGACTTTCAATGTATTCTGTTTGCATTCGTCTGTGGTGTTGACCCCCGTCGATTGTGATGAGGCAATTCGAGTTCACATGGATACAGAGCTGTGCGACGGGAGTGCGGCTTATCCAGATACTTGTTCGTCCTGCGTTCCACTCATTCCCAAGCTCTCTTTCATTCCTGTCGTCTGGCCACGATAGAACCGACGTGCGTGTTCATACTGCCTCACTTTTTTTCATCTGACTGAATATCCATGCAGCACACTCTTTTTCTTACGATGCCTCGTCGCGCGCCTCCCTCTTCCCTCCGTCTCTTCGAGGGACCTCTCCCACCCCGCTCGCAACCCAGACATACCCTTCCATCCGTTCCTCGCCCCGTCTTCCATCCCACAGCGTTCCTCCCGCGAGAACCTGCTCCAGCACCACGATCGCGGCAGCCAAATCCTGGCCATCTGATCTTCCCCGACCTGCCACCGCTCTCTCCCGAGCTGGTTGGCGGCTACCCGAGTCCCAATTCATCCCCTGCGTGGAGCCCAAGCAAGAGGGTGCGGGGACCATGGGATGACTCTTCTTGTTTCGACCTTGTGGTCGATGTAGATAGCATGCTTGCACCGCCAAAGCCAGTGGCCGTGGGCATGTAACATTGTAGCATGGTGTGGGGATCTGGAATCCTCAAAATTTTTTTCCTTTGCTTGGAGGGTTCTTGTTGCTCATGTACCACTCTGACTGCATTCATTACTGTACTGTATTCGAGTGTCGACGTTGTAAACACTCGGTTCCGCCGTTGCCATTTCGCACGTTCTCTTCTTGTCGCCGATCCCGCCTGTATTTAGCTTACTACGGCGTTGAGGCGAGTGTACGAGGCCCGGGTCAAGCTCAGGAGGCCCCGGATCAGAAACCAAGACATTTTGGATCGCGATCACCGCCGGGCGTTCGTGCAGTAGAATGAAAAAAATTGATTCAGGGCGTGGTGGCGTGGGGGCGTCGTTTATTATAATAGCTTGGTCAAGACAAGGCCGAAATTCACCAACACCTTGTTCTTGTACGCTTCCCTCCTCTTGCCTTGGATTTTTTTTTTCCTTCTTCCTGTTCACGAGTGGTTTTCAAGGCTTTCTACGGTTCAAGTTTCCATCATGACAACATCCCCAACGCCCGACATTTCCTCCTTGTCCCTCAACACCAAGCCCTCCCTGCAACGCCTCAACGACACTTACGATTATGATGGTTCAGCCCCAGGCAACGGCAGACAGCAGTACCAGTTCACCACATCGCCTCCGATCTCCGCCCAGCCGCTTTACAATCCCCTCGGCATGAGCCCTTCCCCGCTCAAGATCAAGCCCGTCCGTGGCGGCCTTCCCACCGTGCGTCTATCTCCCTGCAAGCACACACCTTGCATCTAGGCTTACTTCTATTCCTCTTAGCAGTGGCTAGATAACTCTGCGACCGTCCCCGAAAATCGTTCTCTTTCGCCCAACAACAATTCTGACTTTTCGTCCTCGGGTGGCTCCCCTCCTATGGGTAATCTCGTTCCCCCCATAGCGCCCTCCACTCCTGGCCAGAGCCCCGATGATGAGATTATACCCACTGCCATCGTCATCAAGAACATACCTTTCAATGTAAAACGCGAAACCCTCCTTGATATCATCGTAAGTCCCTCCAGTAGTGCGTCCTTGACGAACTGATTGACCCCTCCTTTTTAGGCATCTCTGTCCATTCCTACCCCATATGCCTTCAATTACCATCTCGATCAACAGGGCTCGTTCCGCGGCTTGGCCTTTGCCAACTTTCGTCAGGCTGTCGACGCAGACGCCGTCGTGGCTGCCTTGAACGGCTTCGACGTTCAAGGTCGTAAACTCCGCGTGGAATACAAAAAAGTCTTACAGGCAGGTGAAAAGGAACGTATCGAGAGAGAAAAGGCAATTCGCCGGATGCGCTCAATGCAGTTGGAAAAGGAACAGCAGGCCGCCGCCGCCGTCGTCGCTCAACACTTGTATGACGATTTTGGGCCTATTTCTGCCCCAACGTTTCCCCCTCAGCGTTCTTTCTCGACTGGAGCGGCATATCAGCCTCAGTATTCCCCGCCGCCTGTGCCCCCGCTTCCGATCTCCCAGGGCTTCAACCCTCCGACTTCTCCGCCTGTGGCTCCGGTGACTCCAAATCCATCGGAAAAGGCGTCTTTGTCTAACGAGCTAGATTTGAATGACCCTTCGACTCTCGAAATTTATTCTAGGATCCTCCTGTTCAAGGACGATCGCATGAGGGACGAGCTCGCATTCTCGCGAACTCTTTCCCCCAAGCAAAGGAGGGTAGTTCATTTGATTGCTCAGAAGCTTGGCGTGTATCACTACTCTGTTGGCGAAGGTGAAGAACGATACGCCGTCGTGACCCGAATTGATCCTAACAGGGCAAGTTCCCCTCGCTTATACTTACGTTCAAGAAGCCTTACTTATGTTATTTCCATTGCAGCGAACTCAGCCTCCCACCCTATCACGCGCCCCTTCCGCCTACCTCTCGGCTTCTTCTTCCCAGTCTCAGCTTGCAAACACCCTGCGCATGAAAAAATCGATGCCCGATATGAAGACCTTGCACACGCAAGCGCCACGCCTTACCACACGTGCATCCAACGGGAACATCCGAGAGGGCTATGCCACCATCGCTTCTCCGTCTCGCCGTTCTCCAGGAGGCTTTGGGTCCCTGTTCAACAACAACGGCCTCTTCGGCAACGGGGGCAGCATTCCACCAGTGCCAAGCCTTCCCTCCAGCGTAACGGGTTCGATTAATGGAGGCTTCAATGAGTCTTCTGGCATTGGTGTCGTGAGGCAGCCGCGCGGCCCCGGCATCAGTGGATTCGGACGAAGGGCGACAAACACCGATATGCAGGCACGTGGAAGTGGCCTCGAGGCACGCACCCACGAGCCTCTGGAGATATAGACGTATATATATATTTCATCCCTTGAACCCTCGCGTTTCGTAGGCAAGTGGGCATTTCTTTGACGTATATATGGCCTGATATGCACGATTCGGTGCAATTAATTTCCATGGCTTATGTTCATATCGTTGTTTTTCTTACTTTTCCATGGGTATGCATCACATGTTTTGCCCGTTCCACGCATCCTCTCCGTTCATCTCTCGTCCTCTCCGTCTGATATAAATTGTATACCGCATCGTCACATCTCCCATAAAATCGACCTCGGCTTCTCTTTACATCCACCCCCGCACGATTTTCGTTGCTTACCGTTTCTCATTGTTGTTCGTCTCGCTACACGGGGTATGGGCTCTTGCGATTGCATCGCTCGTCTCCCTTTGCTGTCTCGTCCGAGTCGTTGGATGGATTTTCAATTTTTCGATATATATATATATGGTAGTCACGTCAGTAAGTATATAAACGTTGCTTGATGCATCTATATCGTCACCACCCTCTCTCTTCCCTGGACGTCGAAGCACAGTCCTTGGCGAGCGACGTTAATCGAAGCGACTTTGTACGATCCGAACATGTAAACGCCTCCAGGTTGGTGTTCTCCGTCCGAACGCGGAGCCGATGAACGAACCGGGGGGGAAGCGAAGACGTCAAAGAACCCACCGACGTGTCAATGCCACTATCGCGGTGCCGGTGCCGACACCGTCCGCCGCATCTCGGGTCGTTTCTGCGCCTCGTCAAAGCGCCGCACGATCACCTCGCACTTGGTGGTCCTGCAGATATGTTTCGAGGCGTTCTTGAGGTCGTCGGAGAAGAGGGTGAGCCCTGCGGCGCGTTCGACAGTGTCGACTGTATGCAAGTGCGGCGTCAGAGTGCAATCCACACAAGGACGCCAGGACGAAGCAACGTACCTGGCGTGACAAAACGCTCGAGCGGTGCTTCGTCGGGGATGATCGCGTTTGGGAGGACGAACGCGCCGGTAGAGATTTCGTGGATGTCGGGCGTCGAGGGTGAGGAGGGTCTCGAGGCGAGGACGACCTTTGCAAAGTGGGTCGGGACGGCGATGTTGGGCGGTGAGCCAATGACCTCATAGTTCTGTTTCGTGGTGTTTTGAGCGATTGAGGGAAAAAAGGAGATGGATGGAACACGTACGACGCGCCACTTGCCGTCTAGGTCTTTTTGAGGGAGGTAGAGTGGGATGGTGAAGACGTAGACGTCGGAAAACGATTTCGTGAGTCTTCTACACCAGTCTTCGACGTAAGCCCAGTCTATCATGGAAGAGTCAGTGCAAAATGTCGACGACAGCCAAGGGTAGGTGGAGCATACAGTGACGGTTGAACCCTACACCAACTTGCGGTGCAATGTTGGACAACAAGAACGTCTCGTTCATCGCGTCTTGCGAGACCTTTGCGTCGGCAGCAGGCACCCTAACCCAACGTCGTCGGCATCAACGAACATGTCACAACGAAAATGCATACATGTGTCCCCGGTCGTATCCGCTCCTAAAGTAATCCTGAAGCTTTGCGCGGAACATGGTAGGCAACGACTCGTCTTCGGTAAAGGTCGACCTCGACCTGTCACCCGTTTCGTCGTCCGGGGCCGGCGCGACGGCAGATTTACCCAGCGAGGCGAGGGTGAGGTGTTCGGCCGTCTACGGTGTGCTCGTCAAGGGAGTCAAGACGTGCGGGGACGAAAACCTACCCAGGCGGGATGACGCAGTCGTCTGTCGTACGCGGCCGTATACGCCCTGCGCACGAGCAGATCCGGGACTGGTCCTGCACGACCAGTCAATCGCGCACGCGCCGACGAGGTGGACGTGGACCCCCACCTGGGTGGCCATACTTGAGTACCGCAGAGGCGGCGGGTGCGGGGACGAGGGCGGTGGATATTTTCGCGTCACCGTTTTGATCGAGGTCGATGACGGGTGGTGGTCGAAGGATGGGTTTGCGAGAGGAGATGGCTGTCGCGACGCCGCACCCGACGACTGCACCGACGGCGAAGCAGGCGACGTGTATCACGGATGTGCTCGGCATCATACAAGGACCGGTATGAGTCAAGTCGTAACACCCCGTGACAGCGTGACACATAGCTATGACTCGGACAAGCCGACCCTCTTCTTTCAACCCGACCACCACCACACCCACCAACACACAATGACCGACAACCCCGACTGGGACAGCAAGCTCGTCATCGGCTTCAAAGCCAAAGCCCCAAAGGTCGCTCGCAACACCTCCGAGCTCAATGGTACGTGCGCTGGCACAGCTCTCTCTCTTCTCGCCCCGCTCATCTCCTTTTTTTCCTCTGCAGCCGTAAGTCGACTCTGCGACGTCGTTTGGGATCGCTTACACACTTTGGCAATAGGCACGCCGGACCGGGGCCGTCGTTGCGACAGACAAGAAAGTCGCTGGGGGTGGGAACAAGGCTCATGTCGGTACGCGCCCGTTCCGCAGTCTGATCGGTTGCTTTACTGACACCACCAAAAGGCCCTGATCACCAGCGAATAGCGAAACTTGATCGCGAGAACGAGGTTGCGCCACCCCCCAAGGTCAATCCCTCGGTTGGCAAGGTGCGTATTCTTCCCCATGTCTTGTATTCAAAGGTCCCTCATGTGTAGTACAGGCCATCCAGACCGCTCGTATGGACAAACAGTTCACACAGAAAGAACTCGCCCAAAAGATCAACGAGAAGCCCTCTGTGATCCAGGATTATGAATCTGGAAAGGCTATCCCCAATCCCCAAATTCTCTCCAAGATGGAGAGGATCTTGGGAGTCAAACTTCGTGGTACGTATTGCCTTCCGCCCCACCCACCATGCCGAAACTGATGTTTGGTCCAGGTGCAGACATTGGGAAGAAACTGGAGGGGCCAAAGAAGTCGTAATCTAACCCCTCCATACTCCTCTAATATCGACAGATATACCGCCATGGATTGCTATCACATTACCTTTATTCTTTGTCATCCTTAGATCTCATTCTAGATTGTATTTCTTCAAAGATAAGCATGACTAGTAAAGCAAAGTTCAAGATAAGGCAATTGGTACAATAAGAGTGCTGCGTTCGTCGGAGACGCTTTCATGATCCCTCCTCGTTCGCGCCCTAGAAGCAAGTGTGATCAAACTAAGATGAAGACACAAATCAGGGACCCACATATGTGATATAATCTGCGCTTTCGCAAGCCTTGTACTCCTTGAGCAGTTCCTCTGCCGTGGCTCTAGAAAACAAGAACAAGGTCAAGATACTTGACTAAAAGACACCGTACCACCCTCACCTTGCATCGTCAAACTCTTCCAAAGAGTTTTCAAACATCTTTTCCTTCTTGTACTGTTCCAAGAACGCGTTCCGCTTTCTGAGACGGTCAAACTGGTCCAACATACGCTTGAACAGCTGCAACGACGGGCTCAGCTCAAACCCCACCCCTTGAGCAGGGGGGAGAACAAGAGGAGCGACATACCGAAGCGATGCTCGTGTGATTGGCGAGCATCAGTCCACTGACCCGATGGTTCGTCGTCAAATACGGCGACCGACGCGTCAACGCCACCTGTATCGACGCCGGCCCCCACGGAATAAAATTGGCCAGCTGTCGTTCTCGTATGCGGAGCAACGATTGATGTACCTAGCGTGCGCCCCCCCCAAAGAACACGAATCAGCGCGCTCAGCGGACGACATCGAGACCGTCTCACGTCGGTCGGGTCGACGTCTCCCTGGATGATGTTGAGGATGGAGATGTAACACGCGGTCTTGCTGGGCGTCGTCGATACCATGCGGTTCTTTGGTTGTAGTAGGCGGCGCATGACGTCTAGGACCGTGGTACGCCGGATGGGTTTCGCCTAGGGATAGCCCCGGGGGTGAGCACAAGTCCAAGCACGTCGCGTGGACGGCGAACCGACCTTGTCGATCTGATCACTCGTGAATGGGGTATAGGACGTCATCAAGAAGTGGCACCGAGGCGTCGGAATGAGGGACGCGATGATGCCCACAAGGTCATTGTTCATGTAACCAGGATAACGCAGCGTCTGCGTACTCGCAGCCATCACCGTCGACACCTGCCCAAGACACAGCGAGGTCAGCCCCCCCATCCACGTTGGACGATAGAACAAACAGAGGATGCGGCTCACGAGCTGATTCGTCTGATCGAACGTGGGCGTAGACAAGTGTAGCCTATCAGCCGCTATCCGCGCCAACGCACCATTGTCGAGCACGACGACCGAATCGGCATGGTTCGTCAGTCGTTTGAGCGTAAGAAGGGAGTTGTACGGCTGCACGACGACGTCGCCCTCTTGTGCGTTCGGGAAGACAGAATACGTCTGTATGAGCTTCTTTGGGAACTTGTCGTTCAGCCGCTCGAGCACGAACGAGCCAAAACCAGAGCCCGTTCCGCCAGCGATGGAGTGCATGAGCATGAATCCCTGAAAAGGGAACGCATCGGTCAGAACGATCGGGGGGGCGAAGAACGAGA
Source organism: Boletus coccyginus (assembly GCA_025782845.1). NCBI lineage: Eukaryota > Fungi > Basidiomycota > Agaricomycetes > Boletales > Boletaceae > Boletus > Boletus coccyginus. Next base: position 138,656 of record JAHZSR010000022.1, read on the forward strand.
TGGGGTACGTGCGTGCGTACCTCGAGTGAATCGCTCCCTTCCGCCTCCCTATCGATCATCTCCATCACCTCCTCGTACAATCTCTCCCCCGACGCATACCCATGCGCCCAGTTATTCCCCGCCCCTCCACCATCCTTTGACATGAATATATTCTCCGGGTTATACAAATTCGCCCATGGCGAACTCAATATGTTATTGATCACCTATAGCCGGCCGGTCCAACCAAGTCTCGACACGAGATGCAAAGAGGGGAGAGGGAGAGGAACGTACCCGAGGCTCGAGATCGACGAGGATGGCACGCGGAATGTAGTGCTCGTCGTCTGCTTGATAGAAAAACACGTCCTTGCGATCGCCGCCTTCCGTCGCCCATTCTTCGAGAATGCCCTCTTTGTTGATCCCGTGTTCGGCACAGAGTCGCTGCCAGTACACGGCGCCCACTTCAAGATCGTCATGCCATCGTCGGATTTAATTTGGTTTGGTTTTTTTTTTTGGGAAACGATGACCGCGAGCGCGATGCGAAAGATGGACATACACCCGCTTTAGATGACGGGGGACAGGTCGAGAACAGGGAAGGGGCGCACTTTGGTTTCCACATTGTCCGAGTTGGACTGTCACGATTTCGCGAGGCATGATGCACGACGGACCACGTTCAGGCGTTTGGACGTCTCGATGATGTGGTGGCCAATTCCAATCCAACTGGGCATCATATCAAACGCGTCGCGCGTCGCCACCCGCTACGTCAGGGGACGATGATGGGTATATATTGCAGACACACAGCAGAGCATGCAGATTAGAAACGTATCTAGCCAAAGAGAGAAAAAAACACAACAAGGTAGTATGTATGCGAGGCTGGTAATGTGATGAGACAAACTATGCAACTTGAATCTACGAGGCCTTCAGCCTGTGTAAGTATGTGAGCACCAGACATATGCAAGGGGATCGCAGCGCGATCATCAATGACTCGGCGAGATGGAGAGAAGAAAGAAATCGAGAGCGCGGGTGGCCGTCAGCCACGTAGTGTACAACGTCAATGATCCGAGATTCCCAAAGAGAATGTCTAGAGACAACAACTCCAGATATAAGATGTCGGATGACAACGAAACCTACAAAAACGATGCTTAACATCAGTGTAGGGAGATGGGGGGTAGCGCAAGAATGAGAGGGGAGGGAAAACATTCGTCCGTTTTCAGGGCGAAACAAAAAGGAATAGCGCAGAGATATCATTTTGCGTACAACCACTGGCCACCGCGCCACGTTTGTAATCGCCATCACCTTCTCGTGCCGCCGCGTCGCGGGAGCCCTTTTATTATTCGCCTGCCACCCACTCCTTCCGCAGGAGGTGGTGCAGACCCCATCGTAAACAATGATCCCCCCGCCGCCGCCGAGGCCGGTGCACCAAAACCAACGGCAGGTTGGGCAGCCGCATTTCCCCCGGCACCGAATGCAAATGGTGTGCTTCCGGTAGTTCCAGATGGAAGGGCAGTGTTGCCAGTAGCAGGGGAAACAGGTTGACTGCCTGTCCCAAATGCGAACGGACTAGCTGCCGGCTGCGTCGTGGTAGGTGTTCCAAAGGTGAACGATGCGGGCCGATTAAACGTCGAGGGACTAGAAGGCGCAGAAGCCGTCGAGGATTGGCCAAACGGAGCCGCGGAAGTGGGTGCTGCACCAAACGAGAATGGTGATACAGGGGCGACACTTGGAGACGGCTGTGCAAATTGGAAGGGAGCGGGCACAGGTGCAGTCGTCGCCGGACTCTCCGGTGGTTTTTGACCAAATGAGAAGCCGGTAGAAGATGCTTGCCCGAAACCACCGAAGGAGACCGCGGGTTTGGTCTCGTTCTTCTCCTCTTTTCCAAATGGATTGACGGTCGCACCCGGAGCACCAAAACTGAAAGGGGCCGTAGTTGTAGCAGGGCTCTGAGCAAATAACGCGGATCCGCTCGGCGTATTGAAAGAGAAATTGAGTGTTGGTCGTTCCGGTGCTTTGGCGTTGCCGTTGAGCGTCATATCCCTCGCTGGGCTCTCATCCATCGTCACCTCTTGCACAGCTTTTGGGGGTGTGACAGGTCGAGCTGACGCGAACGCGAAAGGTTTACTTGAGACATCTGCCGTAGTTGTGCTGGGGGTAGCACCAAAGCTAAATGTAGATGGAGCAGCTGGGGGTGCCGTCGAGGCGGTCGAAGAGCCAAATGTGAAACCTGTTGCAGGTTTCTCCTCCGCCGTGGAGGATGTTCCAAAGGAAAATGGACTCGTTGCAGGTTTTTCCTCGGCTGGAGCAGTGTTGGGGCGCTGGAACGAGAACGGAGTCGCAGGTGGCGGTGTACCGAATAGGGTTTTGGATGTATCGGTTGTATGCGGTGCTGTCACCGGAGTAGGGACGGATGACGATGCGGCAGCGGGGGCTGGCTGACCAAAGGCGAAGACACTCTTTGGCGGTTCGACGCTAGCGGCAGGTGTAGCGGGGGTCGAAATCGTGGCCACAGCCGGGGATGGTGGTGGACCACCAAACGTGAAAGGAGTGCCATTTGACAGGGCAGCAAGCTTTGGGGGCTCTGCGGCCGGTGGCTGCTCGGGTGGCAGACTGGGAGTAGGGGCTGAAGCAGATTTCACGGGTCCCCCGAATGTGAAAGGTGGGGCCAGAGATGGTGTAGTCGTGGTAGGCTTTTCGGCTTCCTTGGGCAATACAGGAGGTGCTCCAAAGGTGGAAGACGCGGCCGCAGAGTCGGGGGTAGGCGTGGCGAATGCGGGTATGGATTGCGACGGTGCGCCGAACAGCGATGGAGTTGTGTCAACTGGCTTTGGCACATTCGGTTCAGGAACTTCTGCGGGCTTTGGTTGTTCCACTGCGGGTACGGTGAGCAATGGGGGCAGTGTCGTAATAGCAGCCGGCTTGGCAAAGACAGACGAATGGGCAAAGAAGTTGGGTATTCCAGAAGACATTGGTGTAATACTAGAGGCTGGTGCTGTTTTCGCCAGAACAGTTGGAGCCTCTGAAGTAACTTTTACAGTCTCAGGCGTAGGGGGTACGAGTGATATCTTGGGTAGCGCTGGAGCCGGGGTCGGAGGGACTGGGAGTGAAGCTGCCTTTGCTGTCTCGGCTGCAGGAGGCGCTGGTACCGGCATTGATATTGGTGCAGGTTTACTGAGGGAAAATGGAAGCGAAGTAATCGGAGGCTCCGTTGCATGGGTCAGGTCGTGCGTGATAGTTGTCTACGAAGTGTAAGTGAGATACCCGATTGGTCGACTCTACGACTCACCTCTTTGGCGAAAGTGAAGCCCGCAGGAAGCTCAAACGCTGGTGCTGTCTTGGCTGCTTCCTCGAGCGCTTTCTGCTCTGCCGCGCGAGACTCCTCCATATCTTCGTCTTCATCTTCAAAGGCTGCGGAATACTGTGCACGTCGTGACACTGGTCGTTCTATGTGATTTCGGCCAATCCTCGTGGGACCCACTCGTAGTGAAGAGCCTAAAGGCCCTTCACGAGACACTCTCGGCTCAAAGAGAGGAGCTGAAGGAGGGGGCGGAGGAACCTTAAGCTCTTCCTTGCGCTGCTTCTCTGCTTCTGCTTCATTGTGCTTCTTCACTTCTTCTGCCCTTTCATCTTCCATCGCCTCGGCTCTATCCTTCTCTTTTGCTTCCTCTTCCTCCTGCTTGCGCCTTGCCAGCCACTTTTTCATGCCACCCTCTCCCGCATACGGTTTCGTCCCATTCATCGTTTCCCTCTCCCTCTCCTTCTTCTTTCCCTTTCCCTTTTCTTTCCCTTTACTCTTTGTCCCGAGTCGAGGCTTGGCTGGTCTGTCGTCGGTCATTAGTGTGATATGCTTCCTTTCTTTGTGTAGGAACATATCCGGGACTGCGGCAGCACCCTTCAATCGTGTAGGCAACAGCGGAGTCTTGTATACCTCCAATTCATGCAAAGCTATTTCAGCTTTGTTGACCGGCCAGAGATGTCCTGCTAGATATAAGTTAAGTCCTGAGAGATGGCTCGGCCATGGGGTGAACGTACGCGCTGAAACGTCCGTCATGGATCCCGTTCCGAATAGGATAGAGCTCTGGCGAACTGGTGCGCGTGCCTAGAATAGCCCATAAGTGGCTCGTCCTTATCACAAAAGAACGCTGAGCCTACGGTACGCTGAGAATGCACGAGGGTTCCCAGAGTTAATTGCTTTTGGGGTTCCGCGGTACCCTGCTTCTGAATGCCAGGTGGTGGCTTTACAAACATGGGATTCGTCATCAGAGTAGTCAGAGGAGGGGGTTCGTCTGGGCCACGCTCTTGGCGGGGTGGGACGACAGGACCAAAGCCAGTTCCGGAAGGCTGAGGAGTGAGTGACGAGCGAACCCGAAGACGTCGTGGGGACATGGATACATCTCGACTGGCAGACGCGGAATCCCCTGCGTGATTTGGGTCTGATTGGAGATCCAAAATTGTAGGAACGGTCTGTATACGAGACAAGAAACTTGAGCGGGAAGGCGGATCGAGAGACATCGTGCGTGTCACGCCCTCAGGTTTGAGGTGTGAACCGCTGGGAAGGGGAGACAGGGTGCGTCGGTTACGTTGCGAGGTCGATGGAATATGTAGCGTTCTCCGAGGGGACCTGGTGATATTGCGGACAGCGCCAGACGTAGAGTGATCTGACGTACGCCGTGGTTGGGTGAAGGCGGATCTGGGGGGATCGAGGTAGGGTTGGGTGTTCCTGTTGGGGGAATTGACCCTCATTCTCTTTGCCCTGCTCGGGAAGCTCTCATCGTCCATGTGAGCATCCCTGGGTGCGGCGGGGAGTCTCCTCCGCTTCCCTTTCGCGTCCTCGAACTCATCCTCTGAACCCCCGAACCAGGCGAAGGGGGCGGTGACGATGTTTTTGATGGCGCCTAAGAACGAGTTGGAGGCGTGGTTTTGATGGGTATACATGCTCATCGCTGGTTTGGACGGGAAGCACGATGGCGGGGCGGACGTGGACGACGGTGGTGGTGGAGGAGGAGAACGAGTCCTCACCTGAAAGCACGGGACCAGTAAAAACAATTCTTGGCCAAGGAGGAAGCTAAAAAAGGATAATTTTTCTCGCGGTTACGTCAGTGGCTACAGGCTCGGCAAAGGTCGGACCCGGGCGATTGAAGATGCTGCCTCGAAATGTCGCAGGGCTTGTCGCCCGGAGTGCCGTGTTACGGTGTGTAGCTGCCAGAGGAGCCCCTGGGTTCCGCAATTGCACGGACGGCGCTGCTGAACAGCCCCGCGTCTCCGCGAACGTGAGTCTGGGATTATTGCTACTGGTCGTTGCCTTTACACGTGGTCGCACACAGGAGGGCTGGCTGTTCGTCGATTCTGTCTTTCCAATACGACTGGGCATTTGGGAGTACGCACGTCCTGATCGCACCCCTCCATCGTTCCTGACCGTTACCCCAGTGTCCGCCACTATATTGGTGTGTTTCGTGAAGAGTCCCTGCTAGGGGAACTGGAATCCCGCCTTTCTGTCGTCAGGACATACGGATTCAAGGTCCTCTCTCTTCAGCCATACCAAAAGGATGGCGGTGTCTTTGTCAAGTTTGCCTACAGTGCTGGTGACCGAGAGAGTGCACTGAAAGACATTGAAGACGAACTGAGGGCGGAATCCGACAAGCATGCCATGCCCTCTTGGGCTGGGCTCGGCTGGGGTAATGTCTGGCTTGTCAAGGGTCAACCATGGTTGGAGGTCCGTTCTTAAACTGCATGGTAAAGTGCATTCATAACATACTGTCAGGATATGAGCAGGTATCCCTCTCCCCTTGTAAAGGTCGGGTTCGAGGGACCCGATGTCCAAGAGGAAACCCTTTACGAGCTCCTCCGCGCAAGTTGATTGGTTATTTCTTTCTGGGACCATTCTTAGTCAATCAACAGCCATACGGCCGCATACACGACCTAACCCCTCCGAAACCTGTCCCTTCTGGAACTCTCCGTTCCGCGGATGTTTCTTTTGTACGCGTTCGCTCGGCCGCTATCGCGCGTAATGCCATCCATGGGTATCAATTCCCAAATAGCAATCAGCCTACTCGCTTGCAGATACTTTACCAACGACCCATCCAAGCTCACGCTATCCGCAGTTGGCTCACCAGTCATCCAAAAATAGTCCTTCCCATTCTGTTCTTTTTACTGGGCACGTTGACATACACTGTAAGCACCGAACGAACATTCAGGACATGCAATAACCAACCGTCCACAGATATTTGATCCTATTCGAGCACTCTTCATAGAAGGGAAGATGTTGAATTGGTTCGATTACAGAGGTCTGCCAGCTACTTGTTGACTAATGCTCAAGACTAAATCTCTAAAAGAGTACGGACTCTTCAAGTGGCTGCGGACTCACACTCTTGATCAATTGTCCCTCTCATCCACACCTGAAGATACCTCAGTAACGGATCTGAGTGGATGGAAGGAACGCAGAGAAGCAGGGAATGCTTTGAGAAGCTATTTAACAGACCCTCCACGTACGTACGTTCTCACCGAAATATCACACAGGTGTCACTCACAAGGTTCGCAGTAACTGTCGCATTCGTTCACGGTCCCCAGGGTAGCGGAAAAACGCATATGGTGTTCGCTGTATTGCAAGAGAGCGACCGGTAAGTAGGGCTCTAGACTTATCTTTAGGCATCTGGGACTCATTATCCACAGAAAAACCCTTGTCATCGACTGTGCAGAGCTCAGCAAAGCCACCTCTGATACCAGACTCGTGGCTGCTCTCGCACAACAAACAGGCTATAGGCCCGTTTTCACCTTCCTTAATTCTCTCACTAATGTCGTTGATATCGCGAGCGTTGGCGTCATTGGTCAAAAAGGTCAGCATACCTCTTCTTCCCCAATTACCCCTTTATTCACTGTATACATACATATAAGCCGGCCTTAGCAACTCCCTTCCGGACCAGCTGAAACAGATCCTCGAAGTGGTTGGATCAGCTCTGATAGATATCAACCGATCGCTTCGCAAAGCTGAAAAGCAGGAATTCAAAGCTCTCCGTGAAGCGGAAGCCCGTAAGATCGAGGAAGCGCGCCGAAGAGAGCGGATTTTCCAGGGTACCTGGCACGATGGCAGACTCGACTGCGTCGCTGGGAATGGTGTCATGTCCGAGCTTGGCATCGGTGATGAAGTTTTCCGCGCGGAGGATGGTAATGCTGGAGTGGATAGAGAGGCTTTCATGATGGAGGAGCTTAAAAGGGAGAAAGGAGTGGAAAACGAACTCATAAGGAAGGAGAGGACTGCAGAAGAGGTCGAGGGCACCGCAACGCTTCCAGTCGTAATCATCAAGAACTATGGTGCGCGTGGTAGTGTCTACAGGGAAGAAGTACAGAAAGTGCTTAGCCAGTGGGTGGCATCCTTGATCGAGAACAAGGTATGCTGTCGTATCGTGACGTCCCTTTCTCATCGGGGTATTGCAGATTGCGCATGTTGTCGTTCTGAGCGACAACAGAGAGAACGCAAAGCTAATCACACGCGGTATGACCGAGTAATGGACACGACGGTCGACTCATCATTCTTCTTGGTAGCTCTCCCGTCAAAGCCTCTAAATTCTATCCCCCTGTACGACGCAGACACTGGCAGTGCCTTGTCGTTTGTGAAACAACGTCTACGTGATACCGGGTTGACCGCTGAGCTAACCAAACGAGAGGTAGCCAGTATCGAATGCCTTGGCGGTCGGGCGAGTGATCTTGAGATCGTCAGTAGGCTTAGCCTTCCCACTTAACGATTAGGTTGACCGTGATCCCCAGTTAATTCACAAAGTCCGGAGCGGTCAAGCCATCGAGGATGCTGTCGATGACATCATATTCCGGGGCATCGGCGAACTCCGGAAGAACGCCTTTGGGGAGGACATCGAAGATGCGAAATCTCTGTCGTGGACACGCGAGCAAGCCTGGACCGTGCTCAAGCAGCTCGAGAAGAAAGTAGAAGTGGGTCTCCCCTACCATGCCGCTTGGCAAGTGCTCACCAACCACTTGAACACATAGCTTCCTTATTATGATGTATTGGCAAACTTCCCGTTCAAAGGAGACGAACTCGCTCTGCGTTCCATGGAGCATTCAGACTTGATCTCTATCGGAACTTTGAACGGTGAGTTGTATCCTTTTCGATCGCACGAAAAAGCTTCTGAGAGGCATCGTGACCAGGTCGACCGTCCACCATACGGCCAGGAAAACCCGTGTTTAAATACGTCTTTCAAAGACTTGTAAATGGTGTGTTTCCATCGGCCCTCGCCATGACCACGTCGCTGACTCTTACCGCAGACCCCATTTTCCGAGCGACGCAGGATATGGCAGTAAATGACAAACTAATTGCTGCTGCGGACGATACGGTCAAAGCCTGCGAAGTCGAGCTTGCTACGCTACAAGAAATCACCAGTCCCGAGAGTTTTTTCCAGTCGCTGTGGCATAGCAGGCGAGCATCAACGGAGAGGCGCAGATACTTGTTGAAGAAGATGTACGAGGCACAGGTGAAGATCCAGACATTGGAGAAGCAGAATACGGACTTGAAGAAGACGCTGGCGAGGAGCACTTGATTTCAGTCAATATCAGCGGATTATTATCCACATACTGCATTGAGTGGGCCTGACTATCAGACACGGAAGTACTTGGTCGCGAAGACTTGCATTCTCTTTTATTTATACCCCCGGACGTGTTCGTGTCATTGCAGTGACACCCCAGTACCGACAACACGTATCTGTTTGGAGCGACTCGGAGGTCCGAGCGGTAGGGTCTGCATTTCTCTGCATTCGGTACTACGATCGAGGACGAGCACTTTCTAGTTCTGCTCTCCTATTTCTTTCTTTCCCAGTCTCGCGTTCTTAATCATAAAGTGAGAAAAGGATCGAGTAAAAGGGATACTAGTACCTTGCCGAATAGTTTCATGAACACATCCACTGCCAGTGGCAGCATCCCGCCAAATCCATGCCCTCTAAATCACATCCCCCCTCCAACGGTTCAATGGCTCAAGGACCGCCACAATAGACGACGTCGCCGAAGACGAGCCCAGTCAACACCCCAGCGACTCAGGAAAACGGCCCGAGAGTCACTATTTTTTTTGAGGGGTTGCCAGTGATGGATGTGAGTAACAAAAGAATATCAAGGAAAAACGAGCCAGGGTGACGGTGAGTTCGATTATTGTGTATGAAGGTCTGCACTTAGTGACTTGATGACCTCGTTTAAGCGTTCAGATTCGGCGAGCTGGTTGCGAAGCTCTCGGACAATTTTTTCGAGAGGCGCGATTTCACTATCTAGTAGATAAGAATCAAGGAATAAGCATCGGAGTAGCGGGCGACATACTGGAGCCCTCCGCCCGAGCGTGTAGGGACTGGATGGGGATATCCTTGTCCTGATGAGCTTTTTGGTGAGATTCGGCGACGGAGGCTTCGGCCGTCGTCGGCACGACGTCGATCGAAGCAGGTTTTTGGGCTCCCTTAAGATGCACGCTCCCGCGTCATCGCATCTTGGCCCGCTTCCTCGACGTCGGCGCTCCTTCCTTCCCTTTTCCTATTCATTTTCGCCCCACCCACCTTTGTCCTTTTGTGCGGTCTTCTCTGCCGGTATTCTATCCTCTCCATAGCCTTTCTGTAGCTATCCAGCCTCTTTCCCCTTTCCTCCCGAGACATGCTGTCCCGTGCGTCGGGTCAGAGTTTCGTCGCTCCGACTCGCAGCACACCCCGGCCAGCCAGCATGGGTCCCGATTCCGACACCAGTCCCGGTTCCAGGTTCTGGCTCCTGTTTCCGTTCGGTTTCGGTTTCGGACCCGTCCTGTCTCACGAAAGTCCCTTACATTGCACGTAGTACCTAGTCTTCTCTCTCCTCTTCCTGACGTCCTAGCCCGAAAGCTGATTGCGCAGTTCCTGGGTGACTTGCTCGAGATTTGCTATTCTTTCGTCTAATGGACATGGGTATCAGAAACCGGGGTCAGGGTGCAAATGAACGCACTTGGACTGTCGTCAACTCCTTCACTCTCTGTGTGCTGGATTTTCCGCAACGACGAATAGAGCGGTTTGCGATTGCCAATTCATTTTATGCAGGTGCACTTACTTGGTCCACGTAGGGAGAGGGAAGGGTGTCACAGAGTGCCTGAAGCGTGATTCTCTTGTCTCCGCTAGTCACAAGGTCGTAGTTTGATGATAGAGCCATGGACCAGATGGGATGAGTGTACTCGATGACGATCCCCATTTGCTTTTGGCTCGTTGTGTCCCAAAACGACACCGACGAACCAGCGGCGGCCGCAATGAAAATGCCGTCGCTTACCAGGGAAATGCATGTGGGATTGTTGCTGTCGTGGATGCGCCATTTCGAGAGCGTGGTCTTGGCGGGCAAGTCGACATGAAAGATGTTGCCGTCGTGTGATAGGGCGAAGAGCTGCTTGCTATCACTGGCCCAGGTGAGGGAGTGGTTCGACGCGCAGTTAATTTTGACTGGGAGATCGAGGAGGTTGTGATTCTGACTGTCATAGACTCGAAGAGAGCCACGGTTCCATGTGGCAGTAGCGATGAGGCCTCCGTCGGGTGAAAACGTTGCTGCCACCGCGGTGTAGTTGTGTTTCCGGCAGGTACGCATCTTCATCAATCTATTTCTGCCAATCACTAGTACATGTTAATTTGAATACATTGGCTTCCCTTTGATCCCTACTTGCCCCGAACGAGTCGTCCGCAATCCTTTCGCTTGCTTCGCGAGGTGTCTCACCTCCGCAAACTCGTCCGTCGCCTGGGCCCGCAAAAACGCAGCGCTTCTTGCCCTATGCATCAAACAATCGGGTCGCTGGTATCCCTGCACGTTGTCACCCACTTCCACCACTCCACCCACGTCCATTGGCCGCCCGTCCCGCCACAGCGACCCATCCGTCCGCTCCAGCGTCTTCACGATATCCAAACTCTCTCCAGGCGCAATTGTCGAGGGATGCGATGGCGTCTCACACGTCATGTCCACCTCCTTTCTCAACACACGATCCACGTCCACCGCCGAAAAGAACGCCACGCCCTGCGGCAGGTCGTCCATGCCCAACTTGTACGCGAACAAACATCGCGTCCACACGTTCGCGATCTGCAACGCCAATGTGGCACGGTACATGTCCGCCTCGGAAACGAGGTACCGTAGTTCGTCGTGCACTGAAATGAGAAAACGTGCGTTAATGTTATATGTGCGGGTGAGATGTTCCATCGCGACGAGCAAAAGGTGGAGATAGTCTACACCGGACGATTGCACGACCCAGTTGATCCGCGACGTCATGTAGTCCGCCCCAAATTCGGCGGGCAAATTGTCCTTGGAGAGCGCCGCTGTGATCCCACATCCCAACGCGGGCGTCTGCGGTCGATCCGACAACGCGATCTCCTCTAATTTGTTAAACAGGAAACTCTCCGTCCCACCGAACCAAAACTTGCGCCCAAAGAGGTCAGGTCGGTGGGTGTTCTTACCCTTGGTCGACGCGTACAGGTTTTCGGCCAACTTTTTGGCTTCCTCGGGCTGCATTGCTGCGTTTGACTGTAAGAGTAACAGGACGGCATGTTTCATTCCCGCCCCGTAGATGCGCGAATAGTTGAACACTTTGGCCTGATCGCGTGAGATGCCGAGGATACCCGCCGTCTTGGAATGCAAGTCCGTCCCTGCTGCCTTGGTACCCTCGAGCGTCATCCAACCGATTGCAGTCGCCCCGTGCAGGCCAAACTGAGCGTCCCCCATACAACTCGATATCCAAAGCTCCTCCGAGTCGACGTCGGCCCCGACGATGGCGTACCCCGGCGGCGCGCGAACCATTGCCTTCAGCTCGGACCCCACACGGTTCTTCTTTGCATTACTCGCCGTCAACCACGTCTTCTCGATCGCACGGCGCGTGACAGTACCCATTGTGATAACCTGGGGAATGATCATGCCCCATTTCTGCTGCGATGATCGCGCAAACTGCATATCGACCCGCTCGTTCTGCCACACAACCATCTGATTCAATATTCGATCGCGCGCGCTGATCCAGTAACTACATTGGGCGTTCATGTCCAGCGCATCCTGAGCGTCGTCGCCAGGACTTGTCAACGTTCCGTCTTGGGCGTATTTCGTGAAGGTCTTGGAGAGTGGACTCCCGACGTTGGCGCTTTCGCCGTCCTTGTGTGGGAGCTTGTAGAAGCGGAAACAGTGTTCGCCCTCTCCGTGCGTCGTCTCGCATAGCGCCTGGTCAGCAGGATCCGAAAATACAAGTGGCTGCGCATGCGTGGCAAATTCGACGGCGCTCGGGACTCTAAACATCCATCCATGCTCCCTGGAATGAAAGAGAGGGTGGCCCATCCAGGACAGACGGAGCAAGATAGGCGAGATGCGGTTTCGTACGGTGATGTCGAGTGTGCCAGGTGGGAGGTCTTTCTTAGGTCTTGCAAGGTCCCAATACCATTTCGGCCAGATAACTCGGGGCTCGGAAGTTTTGGGGGTAAGTGTCCCAGGCGACTTTGGGCGGGGAGTGGCGAAGACAGGTCTCCAGTCTAGTTGCCGTAGCCAAGGATCTTGTTCGTAGTCTTCCCGGCCAGCAAGAGATCTTGCTATGTCGATAATGCGAGCCTCCATCTCGGGCGCGCGTTCTCCGCTGGCAATAGCCAGAGCCAAAGAGGTGTTTGACGCGGTAAGCCGGCCCTCCTTGAAGTAAGGAACACCATGGGTCGGCCCAAGAATGGTCAGGATTTTCCTTGCGCCCCCGCTGGGAAGTCGTGTCACCTTACCGCCACGGAAAAAATGCCACCTTTCTTCCGAGGTGTACTGTAATGGATGTCCATCGAAGGACAATTTGAGAAGAATTGGGAGCACGCGATTTACACTGCCAGCGCTGAGGACACCATCCTTGAATAAGTCGCGTAACCACGCAGGCTGCTTGTCCACAGTCGCAATTGCTTGGGAAGTAGACTCTGGACTCTGGAGACGATCAACACGAGAGAACCAACGAGCGTAGAAACCGACGTACAGTACTGCCGTGCACACCTCTGGATTTCTTTGCGACTTTGGGGGCCCAATCAAGCTGAGAAAGCCAAGGGTCGTCTCTCCAAGAACCGCTCTGCATCATATCCTTTGCCTCCTCTGCAAGTTCCACGAGGTGTTCCTTGACCTTGCCTTCCAACTCGTGATACGTCCGTTCCGCGTTACGTAGATACTCCTCCCAGGATTCGTCGACCGTCAGAAAGCTCGTACCCATAACAAGGATACCAGCAAACGACACCGGACTCGGGCACCGTTCAAGAAAGGCTGGAAGGACCTGTGTGAAGACTCGGTGCGTCACGTAGACGTCATTGGCGCAGTACCCAAGGTAATCCTGAATATCAGCAAGAATCGCCTCTCTCGAGGACGTCATGAAATCTCCTCGGATCTCCTTGTCGAGATCGATATCGCAATAAAGCTTGGCCACATCGGCCAGGGCGTTGGCAGACGTGAGGTCTTCCCAGCGCTGCTGTGACTGTTCAGCGTCGGTCGCGTCCGCGTCATCTTGTTCGAGCTGAGGCAGACTTTCCTCGATCTCGGCACGCAGACGACGGAACTGTGCGCGCCGCGCAGCATCGACCTCGGATTCTGCTTGCGACGTGGCACCGCGCATGATCTCGAGCGCTGCTTCGACAGCCTCGGTGCGCTGTTCGATACGCGCAGCTCTTGCCTTGCGGTGTTTCATCCATGCCGGTCTTTGATGGGACGAAATCCCATTGACAGCGACGTGAAGCGACATCGTGTCCATAAACCGCGTCTGTGTACCTCTGAGGCTATACTCCTCACGGATACGCTGCCGGTCGTAAGAGACATTGTGTCCGACAACGACCCGCGGTAGCTCGGGGTCACCAAACGGAATTAAATGCTGAACCTCCTCTGTCTCACCGAGCAACCACGGCGATATCCAGCAATACCACGCGTGTTTGGACGCAGCACAAGCGAGGACGGCGTACGGGTGGTATGGTGGCATTGTTTCGACGTCAAACACGAGCATCTGCTCAGGTTGGCCGTCATGTTCCGGGTACTTGACGTGTTCGCTGTAACTCGACCCGTCCGGGAGATAGTAATACTTGGTCCAGCCCGATTGAACGTCAAAATAGTCGGGTTTGGGAGGTAACGCGCCATGCGCGAGTTGCTTGGCGAAGGATAACCAGGGTTGGGCGCAACGATGGCCGATGCGGTAAAAGTGCTCGTCGATGTGAGCACCTTGGAGCGGGGGTAGGGTAAACCCTGTGTCGGGAAGGACAGAGCCCTGCTTTGGGTCGAGACCGTGCATGTGAAGGTGGTCGCGTGCAATTTGGACGAACGCAGGCTGGGGTGAGGGAAAGGCGGCATGTTTAAATATTTGTGCGTGCAGGTGACGCGAGAGCATTTGCACGCCCAGCTCGTTGCGTTTGACTATGTTTCATTGGAGGCATGTAAGTCGATCAAGTATGGATACATATGCGAGGCATACCATGTGGAACCTGAATGGTATCACTATCTGTATCCACCCTTTTTCTCCTCGCGCTCACTTGTGCTTTAGATTGTTCATTTTCGTGCTTTTTCGCTGATTGTTGCTGTTTGAGCGACGGAGACGAAACACATAGTTTACGAGTGAAGGGGGGGAACCTTCGCAGTGGGCGAGTCAGCATGCGGGAGTTGTGGCAATACATAGCACATGATCAGCCTAATTACACCCGTTTGAGTAAATAATGGCAGTCGCTAAATAGACAGCCACTGTAGTAATGCACGCCGGAAATCAGCATCCGTACTCAGATATCTCTGGGTTGACATGTTGGAGTCTGGAGATCGTCATTCATACAACTTGATGCTGAATACAAATTGATAAAGGAACTTTAGGTACAAGAATAAGATTCAACTACTTCAATGAATCACCGCTTCTACACTATCCTGCCGGGCCTTGCCCTTGCTGCTCCCGTTCTTCAAGTTGCTCGACTCGAAGCACTGGCACTGGCTCAGCTTCCATTCGAAGAATAAAACAATTACTCGGATAGTGTCTTTGTAGATTTCCTCATTGGTGATGAGTTCGACGCCGAGAAAGGATGATTAGAACCGCTCAAAGTTGCGAAGTTACCAAATGTAACATACAGTCATCCACGCGCACTTGCACCAAGTAAATTGCAAGTGGCTCTAACTTTGCAACATCACCATAAAAATTACATCGCTTTGACACAGTACTACTTTCATGTATCATCTGTGACTCAATGAAAATTTTCAAAGATCTGAGGTGTTATGGACGAGCTGTGAGACGAAGCAATTTCGGGCATTTATCAGTGCTTGCCAACACTTGCACCAGCACCAAATATGGTATATCGTAACCATCTCCGACAATCTAAGCATTATCACCGCGAGATCACTCATCCTCATTCTCACCACCGGACTCCATACCCACGTCAGTGCCATCATCATTCCCATTGTCTCCTTCATCTCTGGGCCCCTCGACCTCTTCATCACCTTCAACACTTCCACTGCCTGGTTTTCGAAGTGGTACTTCCAACTTTCCCAGCTTCAGTTTCACCCAGCACACTTGTCGTTTCTCTTGTCTTGCATGTTCTCGCTTGTCAGTCCATAGTGTGAGTTGTTGATGGTAAGCTGCTTTTTGTTCTCTGTTCCATTGCTTACGAGCTTCATCAGCCTCCTTCCATGCTGCTAACAGAAGTGACTGCTGCTCCTTTTGCTTGCAGCGATTTTCATGTGCAGCCTTTTCCTCTGCCATTGCCTTCTTGTGGCTAACAACTCGCTTGTAGAATTCATCGCTGGTAAGTAACCTTGAAAGCCCATCCCCCACTAGCTGACCTTTTTTCTTTGCTTTCTTTGCTTCCTCCTGTGCTGCGAGCTGCTCAGACAGCCTATCACAGTAAATCAACTGCAAGACAACAGTCAACTGCATTCCGTGGAGTGCGCTTTTGTATCCCCCTTCACGGGAGTATGCCACCTGCAATGCATCTTGGTAAGCATGCTCTTTTGACATTGCTGGTTCCTCTTCTAACAAAGCATGTTGGTGTTTGCAAGTTAGTGTGATTGGAATGGGGATGTATAGGGAAGGCTGATCTGCAGAGGTAAGAGGGGCATCATTGACCAAGAACGAAGCTGATGTTGATGCCAGTGCTTTTGCAGCATTGCTAGCAGCTGCATGCCATGGTGATTCTGTGTTGACAACAGATGGCTGTGCTGTGACATCAGTTGCTATGGAAGGGTCCTCTGAGTTGAGGTTTGTGTTTCTGGTGTTGCCATTGTTACTGATGCTGCAATACTGATGTATGAATGTTGTGAGCACATGAACAGGACTAGGCTGAGGGAGAGGAAGGTGGCCCTGTGAAGATGTTTTGAGACTCAGGGCCATCATCTCCTTTGTAACAAGATTGGGATTGAATGGCCAGACACCAGTCTTCTCAAATGCCATATGGACAAGCTCAGTGTCTTCCTTCTAGACAAGATGATGAAGAATCAACCAAAAAAAATTGGTGGTCCCCAGACAACATGTCTTGTCTCCACAGGCTAGAACACTTTGCTCAAGGGAAGTACAAGAAGTCTGCCCTTGGCGGAGTTAGAGGTAATGGAAATAGTTTCAGGTAAAAGGGAAGATATAGTGTACCAGGAGCTGTGGTTTGTTCGCCAATCCTCCATGTAAGTTTACAGATTGGTTGTTAAAGATGGTTTCAGCCTAAAATCTGGTTAGTAAAGGTGATCCTAGGTGAATCACACACCTAATGGGGTCAAGTTAATGGCAATAGGTTGGCTAGCAACTGTGAAAGCTTGGACTTGGATAGTATGAGAGGTGGGCGATTTAGGAACTTGGCCTATGTCTTGCCTAATGCTAATGATTTGTGTATAGGAAACTCGCAAAACCCCTTAGGGTAGTAACTGTAACAAATGTGTAGTAGGACACCTATAGGGAGGTAGTCCTAATGTGCCCTAGCAAGGGTTTGCTTAGGGATGCTAATCAAATGGATAACAGCTTGCCCTAGGAATATGACGTCTAGATGGCAAGAAGTTTAGATGTCAAGATGGTGGAGTAATCTGGCAATATGCTGGGATGTCGAGATGTCAAGATGCTTAGTTCTTGGTTGATAGTTAACTTGACGGTACACTTATGTACTGTAGTAGACTCAGAAAGGTTATGTAACTCAATCTTATTGTCTTATTTAAGGAGCAGGCAAGTTTGGCTTAGAAAGGCGAAGTGTAGCCCTTATTTGGTACTACAGGATGCTTAGGTTGCTTACTAATAGGGACCAGATGCCTTTTGTTGCCCAAAAAGAGATTTCTTCCAAAAGGATAGTCTTAGGTACTTGTCCTTTATTTAGGTACAAGTTCTAATAGCCTAGTAGTAGTTCTAAACTCCTATTTACTTCGCTCTGGGGTACCCTGCCTTATTAGGTCTTATTAGGTTTCCCAGGGGATCTCTTATCAGATGAGATTATCTGAGGTAAAAGATGAGATTTCCTCTGCAGGCCAAAATGCTCCTCTTTATATACATAAATACAGGAGGCTGTGCTAGCCAATCAGAGGGCTTGGTGGCTTATAAATTAAGGCACAATCGCTTACTAATGCCAGGCACAAGCTGTCAAATCCAGGCATACTAAGGGAAAGCACTTTGAGCAAAGGAGTCCAAATCTGGAATGCTCTGCCAAAGAGGCTGGCTATGCTGTGCAGGGCTGTACAGACTAATGGGGACAAGGTCACATGGTAGCTAAGGGTCACATGATCACTTCGTCTCACTGGCACTTAGCTAAGTAATCAGATAAATAAAGAGAAATCAAAGAAATAGTTTGCTATGTACAAATGTGCAAGTGTAAGAGTTTGACTAGAGAGATTAATCAATATCTCAATAACTAGTAGGTGGAAAAATCTGGAAAAATAGGGGTATGTAGCTCATGATAGGAGCTATCCTTCCCTATGGTATCAAAGGGTGTGGTCTACAGGGGGCTGTGGAAATTCCACTTCTTGGGTGATTGCTTTGCTATGTGCATGCATGAAACAAGTTTCGTGCAGGTCATCGGGGGTAAGAACATGCTGGTGCGCCCATCCATAGATGGTCACAAAGTTTTGCTTTGTAATGCACTGATGTTTAGATCCTTCAAATGTTCAGCACTCTTCAGCCCAACAACATTTCAGTGGACTGAACACAACAATATCAAGCCCTTGATATACATGAGTCGAGTGAGAGGGGTAGCATAGAACCTGGATATCATGCTCTCATGCATAATTCAGGAATTCCATTGTGTAATGTGAGTTATGGCTGTCAACGAGAAGAAGGCAAGTGTTTCTGTTTGCCTTAGTGCATGTTTTTTTATTGAAATCTTTGATCCAAAGTCGACTAATAATGCCATCTGTCCAGCCCTTCTTCAAATGAGTGATACTAGTATAAAGATGTAGGATTAATTAACATGTTTTGCAGCATTTTGGATACTTACAATGCATTCAAGGAGTTATCCTGATTGTTATGGTTTTCTTACTTGTTAATCGCGTCTACCTTTTTTGCTTTTGTAAATGTGTTCATGCCTTCCTTGGCATGTATAGGACTATATGGGTTTTTGGTTTGTTTCTAGTTAGTCTGATAAACCCTACATTTGTTATTCTTTGACTTGTTTTTTCATTTTCTTTTCCATTCTTTGGACAGCTAACTCCTCAGCTGATTCTCTCATATCAGCTTCGTAGTTCCAATCCTCATTTGATAGTAGATGACACATCCTTCTTATCTCAGTATTCTCTAACCTTTTATCTTGTTCTTTGATGATACATCATATAGTACTTAAATCCCTCGCTGCCTGTACTTTATTTCTTACACTTGTTCTGCACAATCTAGTGTATTCAAGTGTCCTTAGGCCGATTGCCTTTGTCCCCTGTCCTTGTAACCCCAGACCCCTCAGAAGTCCAATTGACTTCACCCTTGATCACTTGACCTTCGAAACCATTGGATCTTATCTTGAATATCTTCTCAGACATAGTGTCTCTTCATGAGTACCTCCTGAGAAGTATTCCCTCCTTTAAGTCTCCTCTTGTGTATGCTATGCGTAACAAAAGAACGAGTGTTTCCTTCTGTCCCTCCTACTTAGGAGCAGGACACCCCCTCCGTTGGTAAGATATCGCGCCCTTTGATGAGCCTATGGGCTCCCTCCCCCTGAGCCTCACTCTGATATCAAGGTTGATGACCCAGAAACCACTGAAATCCCTCATGCCACTATAAACCCATATCAAACCACTGCTGCTGTATATCCTTATACCCCAGGAACTCCAAGACATCCATGTACCCCAACCAACCCATTGACCCCTGCACCCCCTCATATCCCTGTTTGCCCACCGACTCCACCCCAAGTACCCCCCATGTCTCGACCTACAGAATTAAAAGCTGCTCTTCTAGCTGACTTCTCCAGTAAATCCACCGATTCCATTTGATGGATCAAGGCCATGTGTGCCTATTTCTCCATCAACCCTACCCTATACATTACTGACAATAAACAAATCATGACCACACTGAACAAGATGAGCCAAGGATGTGGCATCTCATTCTTGGAAATGTGGTATGACCGAATGGCCGACATTCAGGTCCCTGCCAGTAAAAAAACTTTCACCAAGTTCACTGAGAACTTTGAATCCACCTTCTATTCCTTTGATATCAAAGCAACCGCCCATCACAAACTCTCCAAATTGATTCAGAAATTCTTCCAATGTCCTGATGGAATTACTGAGAATGGTTTTCAAAAATACATCACTGATTTCCAAAATCTCTCTGCATGAGCTGGAATCATTGATGACATCACACTCATCAACCAATTTTTCCTTGGGCTCGATCAACAACTTGTCACCATGATCCTCTCCATGGCTATCATTCCCAACTCTATCAGTGGTTGGATCAACCAGGCCAAGACGTTCCACATGCAAAAGATACGTATCCTAGCTTTATGAGGAGGAAAGACATACTCTTCCCCTCGATCTTCCTCCTCCCATAATCCTAATGCAATGGACGTTGACGCCATCATAATTTCTAAGCTCACTCCCCAGGAATGTTATGCATAGCATACACAAAGAGAAACTTGAAGGTTGAATACTTCTCAGGAGGTACTCATGAAGAGACACTACGTCTGAGAGAGTACACAAGACTAGAGTTATGAGGTTCAAGGACAATGGTTGAAGTTGATCAGACTTCCAAAGGTATGATGTGGATGAGGGGTGATGAACGAAGGCAATTGGCCTAAGGACACAAGTGAATGCTAGATTGCGCAGAACAAGTGTAAGGAATAGTAGTACAGGCAGTGATGATTTAAGTACTACATGACATGTCATCATAGACGGCCAGGGAATAGTTCGGAACTCTTAGATAAGAAGGATGCATCATCGAGATACTAAATGGGAGTAAGGACTATAAGGTCAATATGAAAGAATCGGCCGAGGAGTTGCTGTCCGAAGAACATAAGAGAAAAGAAAAGAACAATCAAAGAATAACAAAAGTGGGGTTTATTGAACTAATGATAAATAAGCCAAAAACCCAAATAGTCCTATACATGCCAAGGAAAGCGTGGACACGTTTGCGAAAGGAAAAAAGATAGACACCATGAAAGAGTAAGAAAACTATAACAAGGAATGTGCTAAATGCATCCGAGAAGGATAATGCTTTCATTGCTGAACCATTGGACATAATGCCACACAATGTACTAAAGCCAGAAATACCACCACTCACTTTCCCCCCATCCTCTGACCATCCGTTCCACTGAAACTGCACCTCCCCACACTCCCACTATTGAAATACCCTCCACTCTTGCCACCTTTGTCAATTCCCTCAAGACACAGGGGAAAGATGAAACAGAGATTCTACAGGTCCTACAAATGTGTTACGAAGAACTGAAGATGGAGGAAGTTTCTGTACTTCGTGTTGAACAGGATTTTTAAACCGGGAAGTTGTCTTGACATCTTCTTCCCATGAACTACACCATGTACTTGTAGCTCCTCGAAATGAATGTATCCTTTGCTTTCTTGTGAAACTACAAGTTGGAAACAAAATTGTCATTACCTCCACTCTCATTGACTCTAACATCACAGAAATTTCATCGACCTTGGAGTCCTAACCTATGCCAACTTTCCTATGAAACAATTGTCAGAACCCATCACCGCCTATAATGTCGACAGTACCACCAACAAGAAAGGGACTATCCTCTGGAAAGTCAAACCACTTGTTCACATCGCCAGTCAACCAGAGGAAATTGAATTAATGGTCATATCCCTTGGGAGAAAACAAATCATTCCTCGGTATGTCTTGGCTGAAATCTTGAAATCTGTGAATCGACTAGAGATCCCATACCCTATCTTTTCCCAAATTACCCACACCTATGAATGAGGTCTCTCCACCTCATCTTCTCCAATGGTTAGACCTCGACATAGACCAAGAAATATCTTTCCTTTTTCTTGGAACAATATCCCAATGGGATCAATGCATCTCTGAGTGAGCACCTCCTCCATTCAGAACCCACTGGTGAAACCATCAACAAGATTACTTTATCCACACAACTTGCCTAGGAAAATAAACCAGTTGATGTATCACTTTCTGACTGGTGTGCTGACTTTGCTGATGTCTTTTCGGAAAAGACATAGGAGCAACTACCCCCACATTGCTCCTTTGATCATACAATTGATCTAAAACCATCTTTCGTCCTGAAAATTGCCAAAGTATATCCCTTAAATCCTAAAGAGCAAGATGCTTGTTGAGCCTTTATTACTGAACACCTCAAGACCGGCTGTATCCTTTCCTCAAAATCCTCACAAGCTGCACTGTTCTTTTTTGTCCCCAAAAAAAACGGCTCTCTTCATCCATGTCAAGATTATCGCTACTTAAATTTCCACACCATCTGCAATATGTATCCCCTCCCTTTGATTCCTGAGCTCATCAACAATATGAAGGACTCCACCTGGTTCACCAAATTCAACATTCGTTGAGGGTACAACTATATTCGCATCAAAGAAACTGATCAATGGAAAGCCACTTTTATCACTCCATTTGGTCTCTTTGAACCCACCATGATATTCTTCGGCTTCTGCAATGCCCCCTCCACCTTCCAAGCATTCATGAATCACATCTTTGCCGACATGATTGCTGAATGATGGCTTAAGATTTACATGGATGACCTTGGTATCCATACCAATTGTCATATACTGTGCCAACTCCAAGCACACTCCAGCCCTCCAGACACAACTCCACTTCTTCAGGAGCGATCTCCGGTTTGTTCTCTGTAATTATGTATCTCCGTTCCTCCGGACCTTCTGTACCTCTGACTAAACCCTTCTGACATTCTACTTACAATACTCCTTGTTCCAAACTTAGTTTAGTTCTGATCCTTGGATTCCTCTGACCTGAGCATGCACAGCTCTGGCATTCATCTTGCTGGAGTACAGCACCAGCTTTCCTACTCTCCGACCTCCGTCTCAGTCATCCATTTACTAATACTGTACTCTTCTCTGTATATAAACTCCTAGACACTCTGTGTACAGTAGTTTGATTATCAACTAGGACAGACTCCTATTCCTTCCATCTCCTCTGTTCCTCTTCACTCTGAAATACAGGACATGAATGACAGCAAGGGTGCAGCACATAAGCTGAAGTTGAAGTCCTATCTGTCCGCACGAACTCCAGAGTTCCAGGGTTCCCTCAGGAGTTGTATGGTCCCTAACACCAATGGTGACCTTGCCGTACACCATGAATGAACTTGTTGTGTTCTTCTTTGCCTCTGAGAACATGGACTTTCTCTCAAGTTGGCCAAATGCATCTTCAACACACTCCGAATGGACTTTCTTGGTATGATTATTGGCCAAGGATGAGTCGCAATGGACCCAGTAAAGACTTCCGCCATTCGTGACTGGCAACCCCCCACCTCTGTTAAGGGTATTTGATCTTTCCTTGGTTTTGCCAACTTCTACCACAAATTTATTTCCAATTTCTCTCATACCGTCGCCCCTTTAACTCTCCTAACGTAAAAGGACTACTCCTGGGCTTGGACCCCCCTCCAACAAACCGCTTTTGACTTCCTGAAAACTGCTTTCTCAACAGGCCCTGTCCTCACCATTTCCGACGTCTTTTGACCCTTCTCCATCATGACCAATGCTTTCCTCCTTGCCGCCGGTGCTGTCCTTCTCCAAGCAGATACCAATGGTGATATTCATCCTGCTGCTTACTTCTCTCATACCTTTGCCCTTGCAGAATGAAACTACGATATTTATGACTGTGAACTCCTCACTGTCATCCTCGCTCTCACTGAGTGGCGCCAATATGTCCAAGGCACCTCCCATCCAGTTACCATTATCACCAATCATAAAAATTTTTTGTACCTCAAGGACCCTTGCAAACTTTCTCACTGACAAGCTCGCTGGTCACTCTTCCTTCAGGACATTGATATTGTCTGAAAAGTTCTTCTGGGCACTCAGATGGCCCCCGCCAATGCTCTTTCTTGTTGTGACCACCTTGACATGACTCTGGATAATGCAGACACTCCCATTCTACCTGATCCTGCAGTTATTAACACATTAGATATTTCCCTTGCTACTCATATTCGAAATTCTTCTACTTCTAACTCACTTGTTCTTCGTGCCCTTGCCAACCTTGCTGATGGCGATCCTTTATTCCCTCGTTCTGCTCTCTCCAATTGGACCTTTGATAATGGCCACCTCTATTTTAAAGGTTGTATATACATTCCTCCTTCTTCCTGCTCTTCTTTACTCCACTCTATCCATTCTTCTCCCCTCACCAGTTATTTGGACTGCTTTTGCACTAAAGCTATCCTTGAACGTGATTTTTGGTGGCCTGATCTTGCTTCCTTCATTTCCCATTTTGTTGCTAGTTGCTCTATCTGTCAACAGAACAAAGTCCTCACTCATCCCACCATGCCTCCTCTGCTCCCTATCTCTTCCTTGTCTCCCCTTCCATTCTGACAACTCTCCATTGATCTGGTCACAGACCTTCCACTCTCCCACGGCTATGATTCCTTAATGGTCGTAGTCAACCATGGCCTTATAAAGGGGGTAATCCTTGCTCCTTGTTCCAAGACAATTGATGTCAAGGAAATCACCCAACTCTTTTTTGATTTCATATTCAAACATTTTGGCCTCTATGACTCCATTATCTCTGATTGTGGACCTTAATTCACCTCTGCCTTTGCCAGAGAACTCGCTCATCTTCTGAAATATGACATTCGCCTCTCCACCACGTATCATCCCCAGACCAATGGTCAAACAGAACGAGCCAATCAAGAAGTTGAAACCTATCTCCAAATCTTTTGCTCCAATAATCCATCTGAATGGTCTACTTTCCTCATCTTTGCCAAATTTGTTCACAATTCTGTCCCACACAGCTCCACCAAAACCTCACCATTCACCCTCCTCTATGGCTTTGAGCCTTGTGCATACCCTCCCTTAGGCAAGACCTTCCTTCTTGCTTTAGAAAATTATTTGTCCCTTTTGGACACAGCCAGGAAAGAAGCTTTTGCTGCACATGAATCTGCCCGATGAATCATGATCCGATGATCGTCAAAGAAGTTTTCCCCATGGAAAGTTGGCAATAAAGTATGGCTAGAAGCCACCAATCTCTGTCTTGGATATCCTTCCCACAAACTCACCCCTAAACGCCATGGACCATTCGAAATTTCTCAGGTCCTATCCCCACTCACATACCGACTCCAACTCCCTTCCACATGGAAAATCCATGATGTATTCCATGCCTCCCTCTTATCTTCTTATCACCAAACTGAAGCACATGGTCCCTCCTTTCTCCGACCTCCACCTGACCTTATTAATTCTGAAGAAGAGTATGAAGTCAGCCATATCATCTCTCATAAAGGAACACGAGGTTGTTATTGGTACCTAACTGCATGGAAAGGATCCTTTTTGGCTGAAAATACATGGGAATCCAAAAGCAATCTCCGTCATGCCCCTAACGTTCTCTCTTCTTATAAACAGACTCATCTCCTTTCCTAATCCCTCACCTCTCATTCTATCTGAAAAGTGGTGTCTCTTCGTGAAGTACCCCTCCAATTCATATTCTATTTTGACTTTATCTTTCTTAACAATCAATATGTCATCTCTTTCTTCCTCTGTTGCTCCCTTTGTGTTGCCTTCTTCTTCCTTGTATACTTCCCCATTGTGTTCCAGGCCAGTCTTTCCTACCTTGTTACCCATCTCTGCCATTCATTCACTCTACACTGCCATCCTTGCAAACCCCACCCTCCTTCACACTGTCAAGGCCCTCCCTTTATATGAGGAGGACACTATTACTCAAGAATTGATTCATCTGTTTCATGAAATCTCCATGACCCAACAATACCACTTCCAGTCGGCCCCAAGCGACCTACCCTCCAAGTTTGGTTTACCCCTATGACTTCACCTGGACATCCTTCCACAATGTGTATTAATCATTTTACATCTACATGGCTTCCATTCTTTTGTCGAATGACTTCCACCTGTCGTCATTTATCCCACCTTCTGTCACATCTACCTTTCCCTACCCATGTAGGATTGTGACCATTACCTCGAACATGTCCAATTACCTGCAGTCCCTGACTCTCCTCCTCCTCTTCCAGTATCTACTCTCACTGATTGACTATCTTCTCCTCCTCCACCTTCCTCTTGCTCTTCCCTCACCGCCATGGATGTCGAAGACATCATTGAAAATGAGGAAGATTGTCGATGTATTGAAACTGAAGCTCTTCATAGGTACCTATCTGATGGAAGTCACATCCTCTCCACCCCTTCTCACACCAATCCCTCCCCTTGATGACCAGCCTCTTCTCTCATCGAGTGCTTTCAGTGTCATTACCTGGGTCATTATTGAGAAGACTGTTCCAACTACACCTGTCCCTCCTGCCTCCAATCTGCTCCAGGTCATCCTGCGACCACTTGCCTTTGTATCCAATGTGACTTTTGTCATCACTGGGGACATGGTCACCATTTCTGCCCTGAGTGTATCTGTGGACATTGTAATCAACACGGACATATTGCAGATGACTGTCCATTTGAGACACTTTCCCCTAATCAGGTCGTGTTCATCTTTGGCTCCACTAACGTTCCTCCTGCCGACTCTTCCTAGGGGAATTTTAATCAAACCTGGGGTTCAATTGTATGATGGGGGTAATGTTATGGTTTTCTTACTCGTTAATTGTGTCTACATTTTTTGCTTTTGTAAACGTGTTCATGTCTTCCTCAGCATGTATAGGACTATATGGGTTTTCGGTTTGTTTCTAGTTAGTCCGATAAACCCTACGTTTGTTATTCTTTGACTTGTTCTTTCATTTTCTTTTCCATTCTTCAGACAGCTAACTCCTCAGCCAATTCTCTCGTATCAGCCTCGTAGTTCCAATCCTCATTCAGTAGTAGATGACGCATCCTTCTTATCTCAGTATTCTCTAACCTTCTATCTCATTCTCCGATGACACATTAACCTGCACCAAACTGTTTGGATGCGGATACATAGTTAGTGTATATGTGATGCTAGATATTTGACTCGAGATTTGAGTTTTTACTATATTCCCACGGTCCAAATGCTTAGCTAATTGAGGGACATATAGACCATAGTGTCTAGAATATACCTCTATTTTTCCTTATTTGTTCGTTCACAGGTTGTGGGGAAACAAAATGATTTCTCCCAACATACTTTTATTACTACCTACAAGTACATAGTAAACCATTTTCTTAATATCTCTTTTACCCTTAAATACTTAGCCAAGTGTCAGAGAAGCAATTGGAGCATGTGACCTTGCACAGCATGAGTCATAATGAGTCACAGTGAGTCAAATGAGGACTAATCAAAGCACTGCCCCTAGACTAGCAAAATGATCATGTGACCTGCACAGCATGAGTCATAATGAGTTGGCATGAGTCATGATGAGTCATTACCAAGCCAAAGGCTATTTTTAGCTTATTGCAAGTCATTTTCTGACAGGGTGAGTCAAAGTAAGTCAGTATGAGTTAATATGAGTCAGTATAAGTCAATATGAGTCATATTTTGGCACAGCCACCTCGGAACCGAAGGTAGCACAGCCACATGTAAATTACTATATAAGGAGCGCGATTCAGCCCCATTTAGAAAGTTCCCTCTTTTAGGAAAAAGGTTCCTACTTGAATTGAACTCAATCAATAAGTGCTCACAAGTGCACCCCTCTACAAACAGATAGTGAGGCTGTGTAGAGTAGTTCCCACGCTATAAATAGAGCTACTTAGACCCATAGTTAGGAGTATACTGAATTTCTTAGGATAGGGTCAGTTAGAACACCTTTAGGGAGAAAACCCCAGAGTGGACAACTAAAGGGAATAGATCCCCAGCTAGTAGAGAGACCTAATAGTTCATTAGTACCTTGGGAAAGGGTCGAGTCGAGCATTTAAGCTGATTGCCAACTCCTTAGTGCATAATAGAATCAGTTTAGGAAAGACTATTCTGTGTATCTAAGTGACGTGTGAGAATCAGTAGCGAGAGTAAAGCATCAGCAAATCCTGGTTTTTGCCATAGTGTTCATAGTACTCATAGTACTCATAGTATTTATAGTGTTTTCATAGATGATTCATAGTACTCATAGTACTCATAGTTTATAGTATTTTCATAGTGATCTCATAGTATCCATAGTATTTCCATAGTATTCATAGTATTCATAGTGGTACTCATCCCAATCCATTTTTTTAAATACTCTTTAACTAGTACACTTTGCTATATCTTTTTGCCACATTTTTTACTATACCTTTTGCTACACTTTCTTTACCACACTTCATTAGCACAATCAGGGTTACTGTCCAGTGCTGTCCAGTATCATAGTACTCATAGTATCATCATAGTCTTTCATAGTGTTGGCTAAAATCATAGTATGTCACAGTTTGTTAGAGTATTATCATAGTCTGTCACAGTCTATCATAGTGTGTCATAGTTTGTCACAGTATAATAATGATAGTAAAAAGTGAATCAAAAAGTGTAGGGTTAGGATTAGCATGAATTAAAATTAGACTTAGAATTGCAATGTCCAAAGAATGGTGAAGAAGTGTGGCCAAATGTGGTAAAAAATATGGCAGGGTGTAGTGAAAAGTGTACACAAGTATCAGAAAGTGTAGCAGGGGTGGACAGAGATATTTAATGAAAAATGTAGCAAAGTGTGGTGTCAAAGGTCAGAGATGTAGTCATATACATCTAATGGTTCATATTATGCAAAGTCTTGTGGTCTAATGGTTAATGTGTTTGAAAATTGCCATTTTGGGAAAGTCTTGAGTTCAACTCTTGCCACTGGCATATATTTATAATTTCCATTTGATCATTTGAACCTATAGTAAAGAGTACATGAAAAGTATAATAAATATGAGTGTAGTCTTGAAATTAAAATTAGAAGTGTGTAAAAGTGTATTATAGGGGTTGGATTAGAATTAGACTTCAATGTATATTAAAAATGTAGGATTGGGATTAGGATTAGTAGTATACTACAAGTTGAGTAGGATTAGGGTTAGTAGGTGTATTAATCAAAACATTAATTTTTTGGTTCATTTTTCACTCAACTTTATTACACTATGACACACTATGACAGACTGTGATAGACTATGAGATTACTATGACACACTATGACACACTATGACACACTATGAGATCACTATGACACACTATGATAGACTGTGACAGACTATGAGATCACTATGAGAGTCTATGAACACACTGTGAAACACTATGATTATAGCCAACACTATGAAAGACTATAAGAGTACTATGAGAGTACTATCTATATGGACCCTCACTATGAGCACTATGACACTATCCAGCACTGTACAGCACTGTACAGCCAACCCTTATTTTGCTGATGCATAACAATTGTTGGAAATCTAAGCTTTGTACACTAAGGGGTAGATAGTATAAAATCACACAGATGCTATCAAATATATAAATATAATAAGACTTATGTGTGTCGAGAGATGATGAGCAAGAGCACCCAATGTCACAGATCCCTACTCCTTAACACACAGCTTTCACGTCCCTCAGCGCTCATCTGCTAACCATTGTCCTCTCCTGAATCTGATTCAAAACCTTCAGTATCCCCCTTACCAGCACTGCCAAGCACTGGCAGATCATCCAATGTAACCAACAAACTCAAGGCAACTTGAACTGTGGTGGTAGTAGCCTTGGGTTTCAAGGGGCGACAAGGCTTTTTTGGCCAGTGTTTCTTTGGTATGTGCCTTCCAGCTAGTTCATCACATGTCGTTGACCATTAAGTGATGTTCTCCTTATGCTTTGCTAGTAAAGCCTTCCACTCAACGCCTATCTTTGCCTTTCCTGACTGCTTTTCTGCTTGCTCTGTCTTTCTTTTAGCTTTCTCTCCCTTTTCCTTCCATCTCATCTCTTCAAGCTTCTCAAGCTCTGTCATGAAGCCCCCATCCATCAGATGGTATCCCTTCCCTTCTGGAAACAATTTGGCATGATCTGTTTTCTTCTGATTTTTGCACGTGTTCAATGTCTGACTTCGTTTCTTTGCAAACAGCTCCTGTATGATCATCTGAGCATGTGCTGCCTCAATGATCAAGTCACAACTTTGAATATGGTGCTTTGCATTATAAAGGCTGTGCTGTAGGCCTTCAGTGTACTGTTTGAGCTCTCAACGTGACATTTTTGATTGGGGTGCAAATGTACGAAGCAGGGACCAGTCGGGACAAGGAATGGTGGGTGGTTTCTTAAGGACCGGATGTGCAATATGACTTGCTGATATAATAGGGTCTTGCCCTACAAGAAAGCTTCCTGATGATGTGTGTGCCATGGCAGCCGTTATCAAACATATATGTTTAGATGGAGTATACAATGATGGGTTGATATTTGGATCAAGGACTTAAGTACATGTCAAAGTTGTTGGTGTACCATCTTTCTGATTGCTGGCTGGGATGTGAGTGCTTGGTGAAGCCTCCAGGGTTGTTGGCTTATGATAGCAAAAAGCTGCTATCACTGCACATACAGGGCTGACCTGTGGGAGCGGAAAGGTTGCATTTACAGATGTTGTCATGCTTGGAGCCATCTGGCTGGCTTTGATGACATTACAGTTGAATGGATAGATCCCAGTCACTGCAAAAGCTGACTGGATAAGTTCAGGTGTGAATGCCTTCAAGAATGCTGTCCTGAAAACTTCAACAAAGCACCCTTTGTCAACCCTGCTCTGGTAAAGTCTCTCGTACTGTGTCACCTTAGCTTTCCAGATTCCCTTGAACTTGGCAAAGCAGACGACATTGAGGCCCTACAGAGCATGGGTGTAGTGTGGTGGATAGCCAAGAATCTCAATAATGTTGTTTTTAGCATAGCGAAGGAATGCTGGAGTGTAGTGCAAGCTGTGGTCATCTAAAATAAGGATTCGGGTGCGACCTGCTGCCTTTTCCTTTGTCTTTACATCAAACATGTCATGAAGCCATTATAAGACTAGCATGCCATCCGTCCAACCCTTGTCAGAGATAGCAAGGCTATGTACATTATGGTTAGTTTGAATTTCTGGTGGAATTCTGATCAAAACCTTATGATGCATGAGCAACATTATTTTGACCCCACTTCTTCATGAAGTTTTTCCCCTTGAATATGATGGTTAGGGATAGTGCTGTACCATCAGCACATATTGTAGCA
Organism: Boletus coccyginus; assembly: GCA_025782845.1. Lineage (NCBI taxonomy): Eukaryota > Fungi > Basidiomycota > Agaricomycetes > Boletales > Boletaceae > Boletus > Boletus coccyginus. The sequence goes on from JAHZSR010000022.1 coordinate 169,191, forward strand.
ATGGAAGTGATGTTTTCACAATCTGCACCTCCTTGCTTGTGCTGTGTCTTTGTTCCCCATTGACTAATGACACAATGGGTGCCATGATTACTGGACATGTTGCCAGTCTCATTCATGGCATAAATATCCTCTCTCTGCATGTCCTGCCCATCCTTTCCTTTAACAGCATGCATCTTGAGTAGATTGAACCAGTGATTCACAGTTGCTGGATTCAGTGCTTGGGCACATTGTGTGTCAAGAGGTTTGCTCCAATGAGTTTGGAGCTGATCTCAATGTCACGTAAGGAAGCGCTGACACCAATTATGGCCAACATCCTCGACATTTGCCCCTAATTGAGCTTGAAGGATCTCATTGGCTACATTTTCGATCATTTGATGAATAAGTGGAATGCCTTGATCTGCTGACTCAATTGCAAAGTCAACAATAACTTTTTCTTTGGCAGGAGTCAGCCTCTGCTTGATAGCATTAAATTCAGCAATGGACTGCTCGTTATGAAACCTTCTTGAGAGTGTCTTGAACAAGACTCCATGGTCCTGTGCAATAGGATGCAAACCATGACGCTCATCCTCAGGCTTCTCCTGCTCCTTGGAATAGTCAACCACAGTAGCTTCCATCCATTCTTGGCACTCACAGCACTTCTCCAGCTTCTTTGCCATGTCAGATTTCGCATGATTGACCATTTTAGCAGGGTTGTACTGGCAAGAAGACGTGTCGCGCCTGGGATGAAATACGTTGATTGGGATCAGTGCATTTGATGCATTAAGTAACTTCCCATGGCCTCTATTATGGAGTTGTGTCATGCTCCGCCAGCCCTTCAGTTCCTTCACTTCTCAGATGTTTCAATCTCAATAAAATTGTGCCCAAAAGTTGTCCAAAAGGTGGTTAATACTGTCCTTCATATCACCCAACCTTCAGAATTTAAGCTATTCAAGTGTTTTTGAAGTGAGGTGGTCGTAAAAAGTTGTTGACAATCTTCAAACCATCATTTTTGGCATTTCTTCAAGTGTAGTCGAAGATTGGCTGCTCCAGGGCACAATATTTTTTACAGACTCATTAGAATGTATTATTTGGAACCTATATCTAAGAGTCCTAACTCTGAACTGTAAGAACGACTCTAAACAAGTAAGTTTGGGGTTGATGTGTCACTCAGTGGGGCTGTGTCAAGGAGTGAATGTACACTGTAGATAAGTGAAGTTTAAAGTAAATACATGCACTGTGAGGTTTTATTTACAACCTGCATCCAGAGGAATTCATGTTGGAAACCTTTCACCTGTTGTTTCATAAGCGAAATGTTATGAACTACAAGGTGGCAGAAGTTCTGGGGTTGGCAATCCAAGATAACCCTATCCCACTGCTTGATGATCATGCAGACTTCAGGTGCTTCCAATGGCCCTGTGAAAAAACCCAAATTGGGTGCGCGTGGCGGCGGCCATGCCTGAGATGGCAAGACAGGGGCAGCTCTCTCAGGCTGTGAATCTTTGTTCTTCAAAAAGGGAAGCTACAATTCAAGAAAGTTAGATAGATCTTAAATTATGTAGAGGAAAGGATATACCCTGGACAGCCAGCCAGGGGCCGAAGACGAAGACGAGATCTAGCGATCTGGTTGAGCGGCCCATCAAAAAAGGGGTTCACAATGTAGCGGATCACATTAGTGCATGAACTCGTGACACATACCATTGGAGGGGGCTGATATCAAGGCGGGGGGTCTGGGGAATATGGGGGAGGAGAAGTTGTTGGTTGGTTGCATTCCAGACAATCTGATTTGTTGTATGGGCCGGCCATGATTGCCAGTTGGAGCTAGATGTAGGACGGCCTTGCAAGGCCATTAATAGCCCTAGTTAGATCCTAGCAGTACCGCCGGGTTCTTCCGAGGTTTGTTAATATTGCAACGTGCTACGTAGCACCTAGAAGGAGAGCATTGCATCCGTTCCTCTTAGACTGACTTTGAGAATTGCGAGTTTTACATATCAGTCCACTGCGACATGCCTACACTCAAGGATACAAGTTATTACAATCCATTCCATAGCAGAACCAACGCTCGGAGTGGGCGTTAGCACAATCCCCTCGTCACCGCATGTGCATAAAATGCCCCGCAATCCATCACTGCCTCCATCGTCGCCTTGAACGCGTCCCAACTCGAAAACAACGTCGTGACACCCACGATCTCCAGTACTGCCGCCCAATCATGTACGCCCAACGTACAAAGACCGTTGCGGGCGTAACACCCCGAATGCGAAGCAAACGCCCTGTATTTCAGTGCTTGACAATCCGACGCAGGGGGCGTGCTGTTGACGGTATCTTCAACGAGCGCGAGTTGAAGACAGTGCATGGTGTCGGTCATCCATTGTCGTCCATGGGTATTGAACAAGCCGCGGTCATTTGAGAATTTCTGACAGTAGTGCTGGCCGTAGCCGAGAGGGTATCCAGAAGGACCGCATTGGTATCTGGACTCGAGGCAGTTGACATAGAAATCGCAGTTGTCCAAGGTGGATTTAAGCAGGTGGGGTCGGTCGAAGGTGCACCTAGCGCCAGCACACGAACGGTACATAGACCCAAAATCATGGCAGGGACGAACGAAAACCTGCGAGCACGTCAGCCCTGGCAATGTCACAGAGGGGAGAGGACTTGCAACCACTTGACAGACATTTCGTGGAATTTGGCGGCTGTTGTGGGTGACTTCGGAGTCAATTATAGGCTCAGCACATGGAGCGAGCCTTGCCAGCTCTGCGAGAGCCACCCACCCATTCAACAAGGTATTTTCACCATGGCGAGTGTTGATGGACAAGGCCATCTCCTATCGTTGAAGGTGATGCGAGCATCTGTGCGTGATCGCTTCCGTCCTCATACTCACCACGAATGATAAACATCGTTGCTCACAGCGGCCCGGACTTGCGGCTGCTTGGGAACCCTTCTACTCCAGTTCTTCCTCCCTCTCTGCTCACTCCACCGCATCGATCCTCTCGCTTCAAGGCACGACCCCGCTCCCCGCTCCCCCCAAGACCCTGCGCGACCTCACACACGTCTCCGAATTCCTCACCCTCCCCGCCGCATTTGGTGCTATCCAGCTCGGCGAAACGTTTTCTTGCTGCCTCTCCGTCAACAATGAAACGCACGCAGCAGTCCATGGCGTCCATGTCCGCCTCGAGATGCAAACTGCGAGCTCCAAGTCACTCTTGTGCGAGCTTGGTGGAGCGGGATGTACGCTCGCGGCAGGGGACGGACTCGAGGACGTCGTGCATCACGAGGTGAAGGAGCTTGGTCAACACGTGCTGGTGTGTACGGTCACGTATCGGCTTCCGCCTGGGTATCCTTATGCACCGGGCCCGGTGGAGGGCTCGGATGACCCGAGCTTGCAGAGTTTTCGGAAATTTTACAAGTTTTCGGTGTGGTTTTGCCTTTTTTTTCTGGGTGTGTACTTAGGATCTCACGGCGGATGGGACAGGTTACCAATCCTTTGTCCGTCAAGACCAGGGTCCAGGGCCCGAAATCCTCTTCTGCCCTCCTCCATCCGCTCGAACGCGAAAAAGTGTTCCTCGAGGTCCACATCCAAAACATGACGCAAGATACCATGTGTTTCGACCGGATGGAATTCGAATGTGCAGAGGGCTGGCGTGCGTTGGACGCGAACCGTCTCCTTGGCCCCTCGCCGGAGGACGGCACTCTGGCCCTGCAACCATTGTTTTCCGGTTCGATGGCGCTGATGCAGCCCCAGGCCGTTCGACAATATATATACATCCTCTTCCCCACCAGCGTACCGACGTTTCCTGTGACGCATCCACCCGGGGCTGTGATCCCCCTCGGCCGACTCGATATCTCATGGCACTCCAAATTCGGGGAACCTGGGCGCCTGTTGACTTCTGTGAGTTTGTCAATTCCCGCTATCGCTTGTGCACGCTTACATGGATGCTCGCGCACGTCTTCGTACGCTTACAGATGCTCTCGCGCAGAATTCCCGGCCCACAGCAATCGCTTCCACCGATACCATCGCAACCCCCTAGTGCTATCCCGCCCTACCTCCAACGCGCACCACAAGGGCCCCTTTCTAGCCCATCCCGACCCCGTTCTCCCCAGCTCCCAGTATCCCGACCCAGCTCGCCTCCCGTGGGCACGTTGAGATCCAGCTCCCCCTTCCGTCCCCGACTGCAACCCGGAACACCAGCCCCCATCCCGCGACCTCTGTCCCCAGCCCCCTCTGTCTCGGCCTCAACCTCAAGCACACAACTACAACAGCTTATCATCCCACAGCCCTTGTCGGATCTGGACGTCGACCTCGTCGTCGTACGACGCGCTGGAGACCCGGTCCGGGTGGGAAAACCCTTTACGCTTGGACTGAGACTGAGCGTCGCGGCTACGATCCCGCGAGGTCGGCGTCGGCAGGTCCGCTTTGTCGTGCAACATCTCACGCATCGGCGGGTCTCCGCTCACTCTCGGAGCGCGTCAGAGACCTCTCCGGCGGGCAGTCCGATACCCTCCCGTCTTCCGTCGCATGTACCCACCCCGGCAACCCCAACGCAGGCGCTGGTCAATATAGTGGGCGAACCAGTGCTCGTGTCGTCGCCCCAAAGAATGGTCGCTGCTGATGGCGATCCATTGTTATCGCTGCCGCCACCCTATTTCGAGACACTGAACGAAACGAGGAATGCACAACTCCGTGGGTGCTTGTTCCTCGGCCCATCCGCAATCCCGTTGGACCCCATCGATCTCACTCAGCAGGACGTCCTAGCAGGCGACTCGTCCCTCGTCGAAGCAAGCCAAACGTTTGAACTCACCTTCCTACCACTTCGCACTGGCTTCGTCTGCGTAGGCGGGATTCGACTCATCCTCGTCGGCGACCACCTCTCAGATGTAGATATAGAACCAAGTACATTTACTTCTGTCAAGGAACCACGCACGTTGAAGGAACTGGACATCATCGCAGAGGTATGGATCCAGCCGTGACGCACGCTATTATAGTCATCTGTTCTACGAAATTGCTTCGTTGTCTTACGTTACTCGTCATCTCGATTCTACCCGTGATCCTGCGGAAACGTGGGGTCCGTCGGTCATACAGTGATCCATGGGTGACTGACGAGGTGCTGGACAGAGACGAGCGCGTGGTAGCGCACGTCTGGGTTCGGGTGTGTCATGAGTTCCATCGCTCGGGCTTTGGCACCCAGGTCTGTGATAACTCTAGAAACGCAATGTTGATCTGGTGAGGCTGATCCGGAGGGATACCCAACTTACTTCTTCCCTCGTTCGTAGTGTTTGACATACTGACCGAGGTCATGCACTGCGACAGCGAGTACGAGTGGATCTTCCGTACTCAACAGGCGGACAAGGATCCTAAGGAGAAGGCAGTTCAATGGCCAGTCAGGCGCAAACATGTGGAGTGGCACCAACTTGAGCTGTTCATAGTCTTTCTCGTTCAGTTTGGACGCATTTTCCCGCCAAAAGTCGTCCGATTCGTGCACAGGCGTCCAGGATAGATTACCGGACGCCAGCTCAGAGACATACTCATCATACGTCCTTGATCCGACATTAGCAAACCAGACGACCGCGTTTCATCGCGTCACTCACGTCAAGCTCTCAAAATTGCGTTCTAGCTCGTCCCGGACAAACTGGACGTCTTCAAGAATGTCCTCGTCGGAAAATTTACGCGTGGAGAGGCTCTTTGAGAACGGGAGTAAGTGCGCGACGAGCATGGCTGCCAGATTGGCAGAAGGAGCTTTCGTTATCAGATTCTAGCGGGGGGAGCATGAGCGACCAATACGAGTGAAAAGAATGAGACATACTCGGAACGTGGCGACGATCACGCGGATGACCTTCTCTTTAGCTGCCGCCTGGGCAACCGAGATCAGTAGGGGTATGATGTTGAATTTCCTGTGGACAGCGCTCGGCTATCACTATTATTGTAGAGGAACGGGTCACCCACTTGTTGATCTGGGCAGCAACGTCTTGTTGAAAGGTCAAGAGCCACAGGCAGAATACGACTTGATAGCTCATCTGAGGGGTGGGTTTATGACGAAGGATTTCTACCAACCTGTGCGACAAAGATCAGGCCCTGAGGGATAAAACACAAAAGCGGGACATGCCCAGCAATGATACCGGGAATGGCCCAGACTGCTCTGCGGCAGTCTGGACGGGCCAACAAGGCCTCGAGGCATTGCACGGCAACGTCGCGCTTGTTTGATGATTGGCCCTGAATGAGGGATGCGAGGACCCTCAAGAAGGGTTGGAGATGTTGGTGCTGGAGTGGTGTGGACTCGGAGCTGAGGAGTATGGATAGGATCTGCGCAGACTTGAGCTGCACAAATTCATCTTGGGCCTCTAGGGTCCTAGATATCACATAAAGATCTCTGCGTGGCGTGAAGAGCAGGAGCTACCTTAGGAGCGGCAAGTAAGGCAGATCGGGATCCGACTGCGCAGCCCTCGTGAAGAGCGGGATCCGTTCATCATGATCTATCCACTCGTGTCGTCAGTCTGCTGCAATCCCAGACCAAGCACACGCAACACACCCAAGAGCGCGTCCGCGATCAAGACGAGGAGACACTGCATGGTATCTACCCTCTGAAGCTTCTTGAGCAAGCGGAGATAAAGGAGCGCATAGATCTGGCCGTCGGAAACGAGGATGGACTCCGTCTTTGCCCTGGGCTGCCTGTCTACCTTTTTGATGAGGGCAAGTTCCTCCGAGGTGACGAGTTCGGCGCGCTGGTATCCCTGCCCGACAGGTGAGCGGTGAAGTGCAAGGCAAGGACGCGCGCACCTCCCAAGGGACAGGTTTTGACCTGATCTTTGCCGAGTTCTCGTCGAGGTAGGCATTGGACACGAGCGAGACCGACATGGCGACTCCAACGTTACAACGACCGCGCTCACCGTCATAAGGTTCATTGTTCTCACGGTCCTCGGGTCACTTTTGAGCAAGACATGTTCGCTCGTCAGCTTTGCAGGCGCACATTTGCAACAGAAGCGACACCGCGTCCGGGCTTGCACACCGCCATCATCCTCAACAGGTCCCCGCTCCTCACCCGCACTCCAACCCCCTTTGAAAAGGCCTTTTATGCCTACCAAGCCCGCATACACCGCGCTTTGCGCAACCCCTTCCCAACCGAGTTCTACTTCAAGCAGGGCTCACCCCTCGAGACGCGGTTCAGCATCGAGGAGAGAAGACGCGAGCGCAGGGCATTCGGCGCGCCGTTTGGCTTGGATCCCTCCGAGGAACGGAACGAGGCGACCGAGCTCATGGAAATTGCCATGAAGGACGAGGTCGACGAGTCCATGTCACGCGTTCACAAGGCGGACGAGACAGGCGATCTCAAAAACCTCAACAGGAGAGGTCAGCGCAATCTGTATCTCTTGCTCAAGACGCAGGAGAACGGAAAGGATGTGTGGCGGTTTCCACAAGGAAATGTTCAAATGGGCGAGTTTTTGCATGTGGTGAGTGCCACAGAGCATCGTCGGTTGGATTCGTTCGGATGAGATTCCTAGGCTGCACACCGAAGACTCGACGCAGAATGTGGACGACATATGGACACCTGGATAGTGAGCCGAAACCCGATAGGTGTCTACCACCCTCCCAAACAAAACATTCAGGACGTGAGTGCTACCCCCGCTGTCGAAACGCATACACTGAATGCTCTGCAGGACGTCGTCTTCTTTTACAAAGCCCATATTCTTGCAGGACAAGTTCGCCCCGACCCAGATCGATACCAAGACTTTGCCTGGCTGACCAAGGGTGAAATCAGCAAGCGGACAGACGGGGACTATTGGCTAGGGATAAAAGAAATGCTATCAGATTTTTAATGTATTTCCCATCCTATTTTACCCCCAGCAGTCAGCGGTCACTATATAGCCGTGATTTCTGCTCCAAGTGTCTGGTGGGATATTCTCCCCTGTGAATTGGACCAGGGATTTATGAGTCTAAATCACCGCCTTCAAGTTGTGTGCACCAAAGACAACAGGTACGACGTGATCGGGAAAGGGATTCCTACTGATACTAATTCGACGTTCTACCAAAGGTTGAATATTGCAGTATTGAGCGTTGGACATGCAAACAGCTATCCTCCATAATTTCCGAGCGCTGATCTTCCAGCTCATTCTTGATCGATGGCCAAAGCTAAAATGCAAGTAAACGACAAGAAAGAAAAGAACAGATATGGATCTACTCACAGTCAACATTCAAATCGTGAAGTTCGTGCTCGTGCCACAAGAATTCATCGCGAGCGCCAAGGAAACGGAGATAACTTTGAACCAAGTAAAGCCCGCGCTCGACTGCGATGCCAAGGGGAGTTTTTCCACTAGAATTGGCTTCAAAAGGATCACAGCCATAAGCGACCAGGAGTTCCACAACTTCCTCGGCATCTTCCAGACCATAGAGTGACTCCAACACGACATGGAGCACAGAATCCCCAGCTTGATTGCGCGCATGGACATTAGCCCCGTTCTGGATCAAGAAACACATCATCCGTACTGTCTTCCACCGACCATGTGGGTTTAACATGACAAGTATGTCGGGTGGGAGGGGGATGTCAAGAGAAAGAAGGTACTGCGCAACAGAGGGGTGGGCCTGTTCGATAGCGATCTGAAGCGGTGTCTTTCCAGAAAAATTGGTGCTGAGGGGATCACACCCATAACTGATCAGGAGTTGTGCGACGTCGAAAGCATCGTCTTCACTAAATGACACCAAGGCGATGTGGAACGCAGAGTCTCCAGTCTCGGCGTGCACGTGGGTAACATCAACTCCACTGCGGATCAAGAAGTGGACCATTGTCATTTTAGTTCCAATGACCGACTCCTGCGAATTCAACGCAACAAGTAGCAGGTCAGGTGGGGGAGCGATGTCAAGAGAAAAAAAGAATTTCACAACGGAGATGTGAACCTGCTCGACAGCGATGTGAAGGGGTGTTTTTCCGGAATAATTGGCTCCGAGGGGGTCACAGTCATAACCGACCAGAAGTTTTGCAAGCTCCAAAGCTTCATCTTCGCGTTGAAAGTAATCCAGCGCGATGTGGAACACTGAATCTCCAGTCTCAGTGCATGCATGGACATCAGCTCCATTCTCGACTAGGAAGCGAACTATCTGTGCTGTCCTCCAGATACCACGCGAATTCAGCGTGAGGAGTATGTCGGATGGAAGAGGAACGTCAATAGAAAGAAGATATCGTGCAACGGAGATGTGAGCCTGTTCCATAGTGATATTGAGGGGGGACTTTCCAGAAGAATTGGGTTACAGCGGATCACAGCCATAACCGACCAGAAGTTTTGTAATCCCCAAAGCATCGTCTTCATATAAGGATTCTAATGCGACGTGAAGCACAGAGTCACCAGCCTCAGTGCGCACATGGACGTCAGCTCCATTCTCAACCAGAAGGCGAACCATCAGCGCTTTGACTTCGGTCGGAGTGGTCAGGTTCCAGTGCCATGACCTCAACGCAACAACCAGCATGTTAGGGCGGACCTGGATACCGAGGGAAATAAGGTATTGTGCAACAGAGATGTGGGCTCGTTCGACAACGGTGTAAAGGGGCGGGTTTCCAGAAGAGTTTCCTACCGGAGGATCGTAGCCATAGTTGACCAAGAATTTCACGGTTTCCAAAGCATTCTCTTCACAGAAATACTCCACTGCAGTGTGAAGAAAAGAGTCAAAATGGTGTGGGACTGAAAAGTGCACCTGAGTCATCCATTACCACACGGGTCACTTCTGAAAAAATCACGGCTAACCTGGATCAATCTCTGTACCATGAAGATGAGATCTTGCCCATGACTACTCTCAATCAAGAGACCTTTAAAACAATCAAAGGATTGTAATCCCGGGTCATCCGAGTCATTGACAGCCTCCGCAAATTCATCGGTTTGTAACAGTGTCCTCTTGATGGAAGATGGAATACTCCCATAGTTGGGCCCAAGTAAGTGGCTGAAAATCTGCAGAGAGACAATGCTCCCTTCTGCTACAAAAAAAGCGACCATGGAATGATGACCATTACGCAGGGCGACCTCGATGGGCAAGGCCTGGAAAGAGCCATCGATCTCCATGCCTCTACAATTCAACCTTGCGCCTCGTGCCAGCAACGTCTGAGCTTGTTCAAACTTGTTAAAATACGCAGCGTATACTAACGGATTCGTGCCCTTCTTGGGTTTGATAACAGGACGAGGAAGGTATTCACGCAGGAGCGAATCTGGAGCGAAAGCAACAAGAATATAAAGTGGGAGATCATGGCCAGACACTGGCCAGCTTGGGTTGGTGAAATCTACAATCCGTATAGTGCCGAGGCACACATTATTCCATACCCGGGAATTTCGTTCGATGTCTTCTGCAAGTACTTTTATCTCGTGCAGAATTGACTTAATTTGTGACCCAATGTATCGGAAATGATCGACAGCATCTTCGAGCACGTAGTCGAGAAGTCGATGCGACATGTGGTAGACTTTGTGATCAGAGGAGGCGCCACTGCTGCTGGAGTAATCGGGTCCCCAGGGACACTTGAGGAAAACAGAGATATAGCACATGCACGACCGGGCTAGCTGCAAGTGTGCACGTTCCCAATTGATGTGGTGTTGTGGTAGTTTGGTGCGAGTGAATTCGCTCATGAGGTACTCCTACGCAGAAATGCTCTCAGACGATGCACGGATCAGTGCTTGGAGCTCACCTTCACGCTGAAGTGGGACAGAATAATGGTGCTTGTCTTTTCGTTGTAAGTGACCAGGCTCCCGCACGCGTCCAATAAGGCATCCCTGTGCACCGGTCCCACGCTGGAATCTAATGTCCGCTTCTCAAGGTCAATCGAAAGTCCCTCTATGAGTTCGTCTATATGCAAAGGTCGAAGCGCTGCGACAAGCCAGACTAGAGCCCGTAGAGCCAGTTGTCCCTCCCGAGTCTCGTTATCAAGCGCGAGGAGAATTCGTTCATACGTTTCGTCAAGTCCTTCAGGGAGGTCATAGAGGGCGTTTTGGATTTCTTTCAGAGTTACACATCGGGTGAGCGTGTCGATTGAGCATTGGACCCAACGAAACCTTATAGATGCACGTAGTCAGTCTTTACGCAAATTCAGGGGACACATCCTCTTACATTCCGTTCGCTTTATGACACAGGATAGAGTGGATCTCCATCTTGATCTCAGAACCAAGGACTCTCAACCTTCGGCGTGCGTCGAGTTCTCGGGTAACATGCAACGCGATGTCTGCCAGCGACTTTTCCGCCATGTCATCGATCGAAATAAATGAAACACCGGAGAGACCATCCTTGATAGCTAGAAGTGGCCGGCTGGTCATGAAAAGCTGTGCAAATCCCTTGAGCACGTTGAGGCCTTCGAGGAGTGTCTCGACGTCTTTACATTCATCAAGGGCGTCCACGACGACCAGAGGCTTCTTCACAAACAGTTTTGCAGTGTGAGATACGAAGTCAGCGAGTTCCTTGATGTTGTTCCGTGTGGCACCTCCCCTTTTTTTCGCGTTGACAAGGTCACTGATCAAGCTTCCGGGATCAACAGCACTCTTATGAAGTTGATGCAGCAACTGGGAAAGTATAGAGCGCAATACTTCCGAAGCACTCGTGGAACGCTCGTTTCGAAAGTCACAATAAAAAAAGGCAAGGACTTCACCCTCCCGTCGGATCCTCTCGAGGGAGTCGATGACAGAGGACCTACGAGTAGAGTTAACATCACCGGAATATAAAAAGTGTTAACATACGCCAATACAGATTTGCCAGCCCCAGCTGCGATCGTGGTGATGTCAGTAAATAACGATTTCATAGGACCGCAGAGGACTCAGGCTTGCGTTTCCCACACAACAATAAGCACGAACACTCGTCATCCCTCCACATCTTATACTGGGTTGTGTCAAACAACCACTTGCATGTATCTGGTTGGCGGAGCAGTAAGGTAATGTCCTGCTTTTCGGCGCACTTCCATCCGTCGAGCCACCCCAATATCTCTTCAAGGTTTTGCGCTGGGAGATGCCAGAATGATCAGTCCAACCACGCGCGAGTGAGGTCCAATGAAGAGTGATTTACCATCTTCCTGCTTCCGTCGTATATCGGCCATCTTCGCTTGTTCCTTCTGTGTGACTGCGTGCTGGCGCTCGTGAATAGCTATGTCTGCCACGGTGGTGCTGGACATTGATTAAGGATAATCCATGGTGGTATCACGATGCTCACTCAATATTGGTAAGAACGGCAACAGGTAAATTTTGGTCGAGAGAGTCAGATCCCTCCGGCATGTGCTCCCGAGATCGGGGTGCATCCTTCTGCTGTCGAGCAACCCCCTCGTTGTCCCTGAGTGACACTATTATCATGCACAGGCCACCCAAGTGCCGAGGAGACTCACCAGGTCTCTGTCGTAAACAAGAAATGAAAACATCCTTTGAATGAACCGAAGAGATCAACAACTTCCTTGATCTTGTCTTGCGTGGGTACGGTTGTGCCTCGTCTTCTCGGAAAGATGCTCTTCCACGGGGACGCGTCTTTCCAGAGGAGCCTCTCCATCCTATTCAACGTGTCTAGGCACACTCGTGGTTCATCGCCGCTGAGCCAACCTTGTAGTCTGACGTCGAGTGCAGGGTCGTCCAGAAGGGTCGATCTGGCCAGAACACCTGCGAGCGTATCGCAAGTAACAGATATTCTCCGCATATCGGCTTCCAGCTGGAAATGGGAGCGCTGGACGCCAGACAACCCCTTGTGATCGGCATACTTGTTGGCAGCGATGATGACCTTGTGCGAAGCAGACGAGATCTCGAGGAAAATCTTGCGAGAGCGTTCCATGACAATGGCTGCACCACATGGGTTTCTGTACGAGGCGCCTGGATATCGTTGTCAGAGATATCCACGAAAGTGGGGGAGGGTTCTCTCAGCCAGAACCGTTCCGCTGTCTGCAAAGTGACTCGTGGGAATAACTCGCCCGTGAGAATAAAGTTACCTAATACTATACAGTCCATGAGCACCATGCCCGCTTGCATCCTCCATAGCATGTACGCGTCAGAGTCAAAGACACGGTCTTCTTTTTTTACAGCGGTTTTCATTTTTCTGTGGAAAGTCGATTTCGATTTCGATGTTTGCTTAGTAGCCGGGTGGGGACCCCAAGAGTACCTGTGAGAGATTCTCAACGGTCGACTTTCTACTCCTAGCTGCTACCTACCACATCATGCCACACGCGTTGTCCAACGAACTCAAAGCAAAAATTCCAGCTCTTTTCGGTAACAGATATACGGCCAAGTGTATTTGCACCCTTCTTGGTGTCAAAAAGTTGCTCGTCTACCAGGTCCTTGGTCGCTATGCAAAATCTGGCATCATGTACAATCTGTATACCTATTTGTGTGCCACTAGATGTAGGCACCGCCTCACAAGCGCAGATGAAGACTTCATTTTGGCCATCGTTCGACATTGCCGCATCAGCAAATCCTGGTTTTTGCCATAGTGTTCATAGTACTCATAGTACTCATAGTATTTATAGTGTTTTCATAGATGATTCATAGTACTCATAGTATGTTATGTGAAGCGTACACAAAGGAAAGTCTTGAGGGATTACTTCTCTGGAGGTGCTCACAAAGAGACTCAACGTCAGAGCAAGTACAGGGATTGAGGATCAGAGGTTCTCGAAGGACAAAGGGCGAAGGCCTGAGTCAATCGGACTACAGGGATTTACTAGAGGTGACGAGGGACGAAGGTACTGAGTTGATCGGACTGCAGGATCCAAGAGTATGCTATGATTGCGTAGAATGAGAATAGAGACTACAAGTACACAACAAGTAGATATAAGTACTAGGGGACGCGTCATCGTGGAATAGAAAAGAAGGTGAAAGAATGATGAAGTAATTGTACACGTCATCCGCAGTAACATGAGGGGAGAGATAGGAACTACAAGGCCGACGTAAGAGAATCGGCCGAGGAGATAAGTGTTCGTGGAACAAGAAAGAAATCAAAGAAGTATAAATGTAGAATGAAAAGGACTAATTACTAAAAGACCTGCATCCCATATCGTCCACGAGAGTCCTAAGAAGAGGTGTACTCGTCAAGGGAAGAGAAAAAGGTAAAGACAAGGGAAAAGGAGAAAAACTGTAACATAGTACTCATAGTTTATAGTATTTTCATAGTGATCTCATAGTATCCATAGTATTTCCATAGTATTCATAGTATTCATAGTGGTACTCATCCCAATCCATTTTTTTAAATACTCTTTAACTAGTACACTTTGCTATATCTTTTTGCCACACTTTTTACTATATCTTTTGCTACACTTTCTTTACCACACTTCATTAGCACAATCAGGGTTACTGTCCAGTGCTGTCCAGTATCATAGTACTCATAGTATCATCATAGTCTTTCATAGTGTTGGCTAAAATCATAGTATGTCACAGTTTGTTAGAGTATTACCATAGTCTGTCATAGTATGTCACAGTTTGCCAGAGTATTGCCATAGTCTGTCATAGTCTGTCACAATCTATCATAGTATGTCATAGTTTGTCACAGTATAATAATGATAGTAAAAAGTGAATCAAAAAGTGTAGGGTTAGGATTAGCATGAATTAAAATTAGACTTAGAATTGCAATGTCCAAAGGATGGTGAAGAAGTGTGGCCAGATGTGGTAAAAAATATGGCAGGGTGTAGTGAAAAGTGTACACAAGTATCAGAAAGTGTAGCAGGGGTGGACAGAGATATTTAATGAAAAATGTAGCAAAGTGTGGTGTCAAAGGTCAGAGATGTAGTCATATACATCTAATGGTTCATATTATGCAAAGTCTTGTGGTCTAATGGTTAATGTGTTTGAAAATTGTCATTTTGGGAAAGTCTTGAGTTCAACTCTTGCCACTGGCATATATTTATAATTTCCATTTGATCATTCGAACCTATAATAAAGAGTACATGAAAAGTATAATAAATATGAGTGTAGTCTTGAAATTAAAATTAGAAGTGTGTAAAAGTGTATTATAGGGGTTGGATTAGAATTAGACTTCAATGTATATTAAAAATGTAGGATTGGGATTAGGATTAGTAGTATACTACAAGTTGAGTAGGATTAGGGTTAGTAGGTGTATTAATCAAAACATTAAATTTTTGGTTCATTTTTCACTCAACTTTATTACACTATGACACACTATGACAGACTGTGATAGACTATGAGATTACTATGACACACTATGACACACTATGACACACTATGAGATCACTATGACACACTATGATAGACTGTGACAAACTATGAGATCACTATGAGAGTCTATGAACACACTGTGAAACACTATGATTATAGCCAACACTATGAAAGACTATGAGAGTACTATGAGAGTACTATCTATATGGACCCTCACTATGAGCACTATGACACTGTCCAGCACTGTCCAGCACTGTACAGCCAACCCTTATTTTGCTGATGGGCTACTTACCTTTTGGCTTTCAGAGGCACGAACTTGAAAGGGAAATGTTTCTTCTGAGAGGCTTTGAAGTGGCCCTGGCCATGCTTCTCAAGAATGCTCTGTAAAAATTCAATATAGTTGCTTTCGTCGATACAAAAGACAAGCTCCTTCGTCTTGGTGGATTTCTCTTCCTTCACAGTCTTACTTTTACTTTTTTTTGAACCATAGACAGTAAGAACAACTGCAAAAGAATGGGCCTTCTCTCAGGCTGATGGACGAGTAGGAGACGGTGAGGACATGGTGAACCATGGCAGGGCAGAAAATGCAGTGTCCACACGCTCACTCAAGCTCGGAGTCTGAAAAGGACTCTCGGGGTCCTTCCTCGGCTACTAAGCGAACATTGAAATCGAAATCGACTTTCCACAGAAAAATGAAAACCGCTGTAACGCGCACATCCCAATGGTGGCCCAGCGCATTGACAGAGTGCCATTCGCGACGCAACAGCCACGCCGCACACGACGTCCGTACTGCGACGCTCACCCCTTCTTCGTGCCACCCCAATCGGCATGACGCCCGAACGCCTGCGCCTCCCGTCGCTTAGCACAGCACGCACGCGACATGCACACCAGCGGTGCCAGCGCGGGCATCCCAACAGGGTGAGGCCCCTCCACTCACCGCAACGCCCGACCGCCCCCCTTCCCATCCCAATAGGCGCCACAGCCCACAGCCCAACGCGCTGCCCGTTGCTCGGCACCGCATGGACGCGACGACCGCACGCGCGAAAAATCCCCCCCCTACGATCCCAACTTCCGGCATCCAGGCGACGGTGCACCTGCCGCCATTCCCATCCCAATAGGTGCGACGATCCAACTTCCAACGCGCCCCCCGTCGCCCAGCACGGCACACACGCGATGTGTGCACCCGTGACAACCCCCCCTCCAACGCCCAGCTCCCGCGAATCTTACCCATATTTCTTGGTAAACCCATAGAAGAAATTTCCTTGCTTGCAAGGTCTTTCCATAGTCAAAAGTCAGCCCGTGTCGCATTTCGACAACATGTACACATGAAAATTTGAAATTTGTTTCGCCCTCAGAGGCAGCTAAAGGGGTTTATCTATACCTCATCGTAACTTAGCTTTCCCAGGGGTCGGGGACTTGATGCATGCGCGCCGCTACGATCATGTAACTAATAAGCTATCCAGTAATCTCAACGTTATAGACAACAAAACTTGTGAACGGATGGATATCACATCCAACTCGATCACCACAGCTCACTCTGGCCAAACCTAGGGTCTCTCATGCTTGCTCTTGTTCTCTGGGTACAACTAGTGGGAGTTCGTCAATCCAGTGCCACCGGACCACAACAGGGACATACCTTTCCAGGATTAAACAAGTTCAGCGGATCAATCGCCCGTTTTACCGTCTTCATGAGTTCTACCGTGTCTTCCCCAAGTTCCTCGACGAGGTATTTTGTCTTTCCGATCCCGACACCGTGTTCGCCAGTACCTGATGCGTCCGAGACAGTCAATATACACGCACAAAGAAAGCATTAAGAAGAGAGCACATACACGTGCCGTCCATGGCAATCGCGCGGTGGATGAGCCTGTGGACAGCTTCGCTGACGGATTGGAGTTCTTTGTCATCACGGAAGAGGATGAGTCCGTGGAAGTTGCCTGGTATCCGACGAGCGTCAGTGCATGGCTACCTCCCGCTGGGGGGACATACCATCCCCGACGTGTCCGACTATGGTAGATTTAAGTCCGGACTTGGCGAGGTCTTCTTTCGTTTCGTACACAAGTTGAGGGAGCTTGGATACTGGAACGCTACACCATTTCGTCAACAACTCGTCTGGAACCGGCGACAAAGGAAAGAAAAATCATTACCACACATCCGTCGTCCAACACTTCGTCCCGGGATGGGATGCCAAAGTGGATGTAAGCGCATACTTTCTATTCTCCCACATATTGTCCGCTTCCTCATCCGTTTCTGCGAATTCGAACCGAGTGCTGCCATGGCTCCGAATGATTTGTTCGACGACCCGGGAGGTTTCCGCAATGGACTCCGGGGAACCTTGAAGTTTGAAGAAAAGGGTGTCTTGGACCGGATAAGGTCTCTCAACTATACCGGCTGTGTTAATGGCAGACATCACTATAGATCGTATACGTCAACTGAACGCTTATTTTGATGGTATAAACACAAACTGTGATCGTCAAGAAGCTCAACACATTCTGGGTGGGTTATCAATAAGACCGTGTATAGGATGTGGATGGATACGAACGTATATGCGGGCCACAAGGTGAATTAAGAATTTCTTGAACAGCGTTAACGGCTCTCTTGACATCCGGAAATTGTGCCATTGCGACTCTCGTCGGAACGCGGGGCGCGAGGCGAAGTGTAGCTGTTTCTCGTTCCAAAACAAGAACATAACAGGAGCGTAAAAGACTTTACCCTCAGTTACAATGCCCAAAGTACCCTCTGCACCGATGAAAAGTTTGGTAGTGTCGAATCCAGCGGACGACTTGCGAGCCCTTTGACGGGTCTTTATAACTTTACCAGACGGAAGTACAACCGTCTAGTGGTCGTTTCGTTGCGTAGCTGATTACTGGAACAACGCCTAAATTACTTACGACGTTTAGGAACCATTCCGCCTTTGCGGTACCGTATCTAACGGCGTTCGCTATGGACAATTGGTATCTCGCCGGTAAGAAGAGTTGAATAATGAAGACTTACTACCAGAGCACCCCGTGCCAATCATCCCGCCTATTGTCTTCCACGATTATCACGATCCGCCTTGGTCCCCGAAGAGGAAATGACTTACAGCACCTGGACCCGGGTCGAGCTAAGTAGGTGTGTTACGTTAAGCACTACTGATACAACGTTCGGAATAGGCTTACAGGAAAGAAAAGAAGTATGCCTTTCTCCCTGAGAACGCGATTGATGTCATCCCACCGGGCGCCAGCTTGGCACCGAAGGTCACCGTCGGCCTCTGTGAAAAAAGGGGTCCGGTGCTCGTTTGCGTTTACGTGAGTCCAGTATACGTACCGTTGATTTCTAGAATTTGGTCCATGGCAGATAAATCAATACATATACTCCCCGAAGGATACTACAGGCGCATTCCATCAAGGCACCGAGAACAACGCAAACACATGAAGCGTACTCACGCCACTGAAATGACCCTCCAAACTCGTCGCCCCACTGTAGGGAACAAGAGGGACCCTGTATTTGCGAGATATATTGACGACCTTGACAACATCTTCCGTGGTCTCGACCTGGACGATGACAGAGTGGGGTGAGCTGGGGAGGTACGAGTTTTCCGAAGAGCCATAGATCTCGAGGGAGTCTCTGTTTGTCTGCACGCGGTGTTGGCCAGGAAGAGCGAGTCGGAGCTCTTTGATTGCCTCTTCGACGTCGCGGAGGCTGCCATACGAAGATACAAGTGAGACGGGGGTATCTGTGGACGAACCCCTGGGTTCAGAATTGGACGGGGAATCGACGGCTATGTTCTGTTGGTGAATGTGTCGGCTAGAGTAGTCAGATCCAGAGAGGGTGATATCGTGTGCTGCACCCAGCACGAGAGGCCCGAACTCGCCGTTGCGGAGAGCGTGGAGACCAAATCCAAGGGTACCGAACGTTACGAGGGCACCTAGGAAGAACTTGCTTAGGCGGATCGCGTCTTGGTGTTGGGGCAGTCTGGGGTGAAAACTCGTATGGCGTCTGACCTGGAGTGTAGCGAGATGGCCGGATGGAAACGGCAGTCTGCCCATGCGGACATGCATTGAGAGACGCGTGAACCTTGCTGGGAGAGTCATGGCTGCCCTCCAGACCGTGGGCTTACGGCTGCACAATGGGACTCCTCTGGCCGAACCGCATCGCGTCACGGCTCACATGCACTCTGGTCGCTCTCCATTGGCCGCCATAGCAGTACAGGTACGACAAGGGACATTCAAGATGCTACTGCTGGTCGAACCCACATTTTCCCCAAAAACGTCCATAACGGGAGGACATTTGTATTGAATTGCTGTCTGTATATTTTCGTCCTAGACTGGCGAGACGAGGAACTGCAACGTCCGGATGTCGCGACAGGGTGGAAAGCTGAAGCCCTTGAAGGTCTGTTTCACTCCAGATTCATTCGTTTACCGGTCATCTGGTTTCTTACGCATCTCCGCGACCGTAGGCCGCTAAGAAAGAGAAAAAGGACGAGGACGAGGATGACAAGGCCTTCAAGGAGAGGAAGAAGGCCGAAGAGGCTGCCCTGAAGGCCGCAAAGGATAAAGGTATGCACGATCTGGCGTCGGATAAGGAACCTTCCTCACCGCCCTCTCTCCCGGGTTCGGTGATGGAAACATAGCTTCCAAAGGTGCGGATATACTATCTCGTGGCTATTCTCGCACGCCGTTGAACATGGACCTGCTTATCAGGCGGGGCGCCTGGAGGTGGAATCAAAAAGTACGACAAACACTTTGTATTTCGCGGCTGGTTGCAGCATATAACAACCTATTCTCAGGTCCGGGAAGAAATGAGTGGATGGGAGTGTTGTGGATGTATGCCAGTGATCTTATGCAGAGATGGTTATTCGTTACTCGTGTCTGTATGCTGCCAATCATATCGCGGATCGATCGATGAGATAGTACCACGATGAGTACTAGTGCGGGCTGGTGCGTCGAGCTCGATCGTGTTTGGGATGTGCGCTGTCTCTTGTCTGCGCCAGACCATCGTTGACTTGGTGTAGGTGCTCGGTCCATTCCCAGTCCATGCTCGTGAACAGCACTTTCTTTCTCCGGCATATCCCCTCGATCGTGAGTCCATTCCTTCTCCAGCTGAGCTTGGCCTAATCCTTCCACCCAGTCTCTTTGCCCATCGATACTACCACACAATACCCCACGTCGTTCACCCACACCGCCAACGCCTCCTGGTCACGGACAACAGCAGATCCCCATGGTGTTATTCACGTATCGCACCCTTCTGTTCCCTGGGATCAGATACGTGCAACAGAAGGTTGGGCCGGTCTCCAACACGTGAACGTGTTGCGGGGCTGGCTTTCTGTCTATTCACCGTCCGACCTTGGTGGAGACGCCTCGGAACCCCTGCTCCGCACAGAACTGCTCCAGGCCGCCTTTTTTACAATTCTTCCGCCGTCTGATTCTCCACAAAGAAAATCGCATGTCCCGGAGTGGCATCATGGGAATATATACACGCTGGAGAGGACTCCTGTGCAGCTCGTTAGGTTTCCCGTGAGTCCCACAAGGAATAAGGCGGAGACAAGGTATGAGGTGATTATATGCGCTCCCTATGAGGTACATCGATCCCTGTCTTTCTGTCTTCCGCAAGGCTGACCGTCTCGATCTCTGTAGATACGTCTTTTTGGCGACCCCTCTGCATACTCCTCCCCGCATCCAATCCTAACACTCAATTTCTCCGTCTTTCTTCAGTTCCCATACTCCCCGACACCTTTGTTAGAGACGGATGGAATCCAACTCCCCGTCGAGGGCGCACCACTTCGGCACGCTCTCGCACACTCGGTAACCCCTCACATTGTCGATGGAACGCCGTTCGGAGACGCAATCGGTATCGGGGTTCAGTGTCTCCATTCTGGATGCCGAACCGAAGGATGCTGGTCGGTCGTTCGCGCGCGCCTTGTCTCTAGCTCAGTACAGCTTTCACCCTCATTGTCCGTTGCACTCCTCGATGAGGTACCTGTACGCATCGCGCCAACGCAGACCCGTATCATACCCCTCCGTATATCTTTTCCTGAAAGAATACCCAAGGATATCAAGCAACTGGACGTCGAGCTTACATGCGTGCTCTCCACGGCATCGTACCAACTAACTGTGGAACAAGTCTCATCTTACACACGTGATGATTCACAGTCTATGATCCAGATCACATTCGCCCTCCGGGCTGCTCTCCCGCTGACTCATGTTCCACTTTGGACACAAGAGGACCACGTTCCTATCCATGCTTCGTATTTCTTTGCAAAGTCGATGCCCACTGTGTTTGTAGTGAAACCTCCAAGGGAGGCTTTTGGCGACTCCCATATTGTCTTGGGACAGCACGACAACATTGACGCCAGCAAGTGCAAAGGCAACGAGCCGATTCTTGCGCTTCGTAAGTTCAATGCTTGAATAAATGATATACGACGTGGTTTGAATGCTCATCTGACGGATTCAAGATGGCGCTGGCGTGGACATCCTCTCACAGTCGTTCTGGCCAGACTCGCTTCTGCGGCAAAAGTACGCCTGGGTCGTGATGCCGCAGGGACGGACCGCTTGGGTGAGCTTGCCTTCTCGCATCCGAGTTCTTTATTCATTAGCGTCTCTTTATTGACAGGGACTCGATTGGCACGGCCCATCAACGGCCGATGCATTCGCAGCAGTCCCTGCCCTCTCGCGCATTCTATCCAGCTCCGATTCTGGAAGATGGGCCCAGTGGAGTTTTGATAGCGATACGAACCTCATCCTCATGGGCCACTCGAATGGTGGACAAGGTGCATGGTGCATGGCAAGTAGATGGCCCGATCGCGTGTGCGCGAGTGAGTCCTTTCTCCGGAGCGGCCCATAGTGAATGTAGTCTTACATCCTCTCCATGTGTTAGTCGTCCCGGCAGCTGGATACATCAAATCGCAAGCCTATGTCTCATGGTGTATGAGCCGGTTTGCACACTTTGCCGATCCAGCGTTGCATGCCGTCCTCGATAGTTCACTCACGCCAGACGACAATGACTTGTTTTTGGGGAACCTGGGTGGCAAGCCTGTGTTGGCCTTGAATGGGTGAGTGGTCGGATGCACAAAAGGAAATAAAAGGAACGGAATGGGATGAGACACTTGACACATGTCGTGTTTATTTAATTCATCTTTGAATTTCCGAGTGAGGTTGGTCAACTAACGGTATTCGTCGCTTGCAGAGGCGAAGACGACAACGTCCCACCGTGGCATACGCGTGAACAAGTGGGGATACTGAAGACCTGGGATTCCAAGGCAGACGTGACGTGCGTGCCATCCTCCCCATGCCCCTCCGTTGCGAGAGGTTTCCTTGTCCTGATTTTCCTAACATTTTTTGGTTGGGGGCAGGTACCACGAAGATCCTGGACAGCCTCATTGGTACCCTGATATCTTGCTCAACGAGCGCGTACAGGACTTTTTAGATCGGGTTTACTTTTCTTCGTCATCGCGCCCGGTGGGGGAGACGAGCTTCACCCTCACGGTCGCAGTTCCCGCCGAGAGTGGGCCGCTGAATGGATGGCAGATCCACGCCCTGACGACCCCTGGATTGTGAGTATCACATACGCTCGCCGTTCGGTTGACCAGTTTCGCTGACAGAGATGCCTAGGCTGGGTCGGCTCCGAGTGACGACTACCCTCGATGGACACGTGTCGGTACGGACAACGAATGTCTCGGTGTTCTCGGTCGACTGGGACGTCTCTGATGCTATTTGCGATAACGTCAAGAAAGCGCCAATGCTTACGGTCGATGGTGGCACTGTTCCAGTCGACCTTGGCGACTCGAACGACACGCTCTTGTTCGTGACGGACGCCGGCACCGCAGGGTTCCACCGCAAGTCACTTTGGAAGGTATGGAGCTCGCTCGATGCTTGTTTCTCTGGACTGCACGGCCCCGTCCACAGATCCTCCCCTGCACTGACCGGCTAGCGACCATCACACAGCGCTTCCAAACTCCGCCTCAGCGCCTCCAGTCCATCCTATCTACGCACGCCCCACTCACCCTGCTCGTCCCATCCCGGACGCCCTCCCCAGAGCTCTCTGCGGCCCTCCGCATCGCACACGCCCTCCTCTTATTCCACGCGCTCGACGCCCAGATCGTCAGCGTCTCGGAGGTCGAGCACGACGCACCCCTCAGTCTTCACTCGGGAAACCTGGTCGTCATCGGATGCGCGGAGACACCACTCGTTCAGCGGTGGCTCGAACACACGGGCGGGATCTGGACGTACGCAGACGGCGCGTGGCGTCTTGGCGCTGTCCGCTTCGAGCGGCCGTCTTCGGGTAAGGCGTCTTGTTTTGCATTGCTGTCGCTGACCTCGCTGATACCGCGCACCACCGTCTTCCCTCCTTCCCCACCCCGCCCCGGCAGCGATCCTGTTCTGCCAACCACACCCTTACGACGTCCAGAGCATCGCGCTCTTTGTCCAATCGACTGATGCACCTGGCCTCGAACGCGCCGTTCGGCTCTTCCCAATCCGAACCGGCGTGCTCTCGCCCGACTGGCTCGTTGTCGACGGTCGTGCAGACACGATAGGCGCCGCGGGCGTGCAGGGCGCAGGGTACGTTTTCTTCCCCTCCCCCCCCTTCGTCCCCACTGCAGGCAAATATTCACCACACGTTTTTGTGCACTAGCGTTTACGGCTGGACAGCCCCTGGCGGGCGCGATCAACACATCACGGGTAAATGGGTCTGGAACGAACGCATGTCATGGCTCGATTAGTATACGACGCCCATACGACGCCATAAGGACATAGATAGAATTCGCCTGTACATCGTACGGTAAGGATCGTGACAAGATAAATTTTCTGTAAGCGCGAAGCGGACGAGGTCCCATATAAACAATCGGGGAACAGGGCGTTCAACGATCACGAGAACGAGAGTGTGGTAAAGCAACGCAGGAATAGTAATCACCACGGACCGTGACGTGCGTGCAGAGAAAGTACCCTATAATCAAAGTTCACATGTTACACCTTGTTCAACACTTGAATGGGTGGAAACTTGTTACAATACAGTGAGTTGCAGCTAGAGGACGGGACGGGGCAAGAAGAAAAAAGTGAGACTGAAGGAGAGGAGTCGAAGAGGAGAGAACCCAAAGAGAAACAAATATGTGCGACAGATAGCAGCGACAAGGACAAAGCGAATCTAGGTTTGATAGATGGACCTCGCAACCTGACCAAGACATCAGCGACCCCGAATACCGCGAATGGGGTCAGACACGAGACTACTTACACTCTCGAGAAGCATGGTGACTTCGGGGGCAACACGAACGAACTCTTTGCTCCAGAATTCATATCTCTGATTCCTGAGGAGTTCAATGAACGTGACCAGTGCTCCCCATGGGTGGGGGCGGTGGACGATGAAACGTTCCAAGAGAACACTAGTCATCACCTCGCGGAAGCAATCATCCTTGACTTCAACGAACAGGTGGAGCAAGAGGGAGGAGAACCAGTGGGTATGGGCGTTAGGATATCGCAGGTGGAGCACCATGGAGCTCAGGAGATGGTGTTGTCCTAAAGTTGCACATGAACATGCGGTCAAAAGGCGGACAGATGAACCCTCACCTTCAACATCTAGATTAGTAGCTAGGTACTGTAAAGCAACGACGCCTGGATCGCTTGGGATGAAGACGGACGACCCGCTGCGCGCCTTCGCCTGCGCGACCGACGAGACTCCGATATACATTACCAAAGAGTTGATGAGGGAAAGGTTGTAGGTTTCGGTGGTACCCTCGGGGACCGCGGATAACTTCAAGCGATCTTTGAGTGAGGCGAGGAAAGTGGGGACACCCCGGTTTAGGAGATACTGATCCAGGCTATTTCTGAGATCAGCACTTTTAACGCCTGAAGCAAAATCGGACAGGATAGGTGGAATGGGGCCCATTTCGGGAATCGAGTCAAATTTGATATTGCGCAAGTGGGGGTCGGGGAGGACGATGGAGAGAGGGAATGCGCTGATAATGATGTTGCGGAGTTGAATGCAGCGGGGAGGGATGACATCGCAAAGACTGAAATAGTATTCACTGAGGAACTCGGGGAAGTCATGAAGGAGAACGAGAAGCAGGCGGAGTGTGCCTCTGTAAAGGTCGCGAGCTGCAAACTGAAGGTCCGCTTCTTTGAGGAATGGTGCCAAAAACTTGAAGAGAGATAAGAGAAGCTTGTGGAACGCGGACCAGCCCTCTCGATTCTCGGACAAAAGCAACTTGGGCATGAAATGCCTGTGAGAAACTAGACTTAGCCAGGAAAACGCAAATCCAGGGAAGTAGGTGGGTTGTAATGAACTGAAGGTGTCACTATAAAATCGTAGTGAGCCATGATAATAATACTTCGTTAGATCGGGTGTACCTGATGGCGGTCAACAGCTGGAAATATGCGGACCCGAGGCTCGCCTCCATTGCATGCAAGTCGTTGATAAGACTGGAGAAGAATCTGAAGAATGGTTTCTGCTGGAACATAACCCCTTGGTCTTCATGCATATTGGCCAGTACGAGGACAAAGATCGACAAGATTTTAGTGAGGTAATGCACTTTTGCCTGGTCATTGTTGACACCAGAAGCATCCCCGTGATACTTGATGATATAGACGATCAAACGCGACATCGCATCCAAGGCCTGAAAAGCGTAATCGAACTCTCCAGCAGCAACGCACTTCAGGTAGCTATTGACACTGGAATCGGCGCAGACACGGAAAAAGAACGAAGAGACGTCCTCGACCTTTAGGATACCTTGCTTGGTGAGCTGAGTGATGTAAGGGACAAAAGCCTTCTCTGGGGAGTGCGAACGCTGGAAGATAGTGACCCATTGCTGGAACCAGGAAAAGAGTTTCTCCCTGAGCTGCTCAGTCTCAGGTTTGACCGAAGGCTGCCTGATAACGACCCCATCTGAAGCGACGGGGTTGCTCGGCCGTCTCACGACACCACGGAGGTCATCGAGCAGGCGTTGAACACTATTTAAAGTACATGAGACCGTGATGTCAGTGAATAGAGTAATATAGACACCTACTCTTCGTTGGCTTTTCCGGCTTGGACGAGTTGACCCAAGACCTCAATCGTATATGTCAGCTGGTTTTGGGATGCGACAGGCGGGTCGCTGGACAAGCACTCCCGGACGAGGCCAGCCGCATAACTCTGTAAGGTCGGACGAGGATCCTGGAACAGGCTCTTGGCCAATTGCTGGTCCTGAAGCGAAGTGTTCACAAGTCCGCTGCGGAGAAGAGTGACGGTCACCGGAATGTTGAGCTTGCGCTGCATTAACATCAGCACAAGCACAAGCAAAGCTCGACAAATTACAAACCTCATCCTCGGCATATAAAAGCCAGGTGATGGCCTCCTTGGCCACTTCCTCAAACGAATGGCATAGCTGGTCCAGCAGTGCCACATAAATTTCCCTGCCTAACTGAGACGATGTCTTGTACAGCAATTGCACAATCTTCTGAGACATCAAGAGTGGAGTGCGGTGGTGGTCAACCGATTCAGCAGCGATGTAGAGCACCTGGCGAACCAAGTGGCGAATATCATGGTTCGAAGGCAGCGCCGAGAGAGAAGTAATGGGCAATTGAACAAGAAGACTCTCTAGGTCCCTGACATGGATCTTAAATTCGTGTTAGCATGAAGCAAGCATCAGGAGTTGCCGGACCGACCGTGAACCGCTCCATCGCCTCTGGGTGGCTCAAAGCACTCATCCCCTGCTCCGGCGCAGGAGAACCAACATAGGTGACGGGGGGAAGATGGTCGGTGCGCGAATATGCCACCGCCGAGCCGGGCCGGCTCATGGTAGAGGGCCGCCGTTTGGGGTCGAGAGCTGTAGCTTTGCGTCAGTAACATGACAGGACAGTCAAGATAGTACTCACAGAAATCTTCATACACAGCAACTTGGTGAGGCTGCAAACCTGTAGCTTTTATACGCAAGGGATCAGGGAGAACCACCGAAAAGTTGGTCGGGGGAGCGGCGGGATCCCAAAATGCCTGGCCATTGCGAAGCTCTCTGTGCCTTCGCCGAACTTCATAGGATGGTGCAAATCCTTCATCAACATCCGCCACCGCACGTTCCATCGCAGCCTTTTCAATGGCAGAACAAGCGACCTCCACATTGTCAGCCACAAGAACGGAAAGCACCTGCTCGGAAATGACTTGTTCGCTGAAACCGTGATCAACAAGGGTTGTGCGAAGGTGTCCGCCGAGATTGCTTTTAAGAGGTTCCTTGCAGGTCACCAGCGCAAGACTTCCAGCAAGCTTCTGAGCCATCAGATGGCCAGCCTTGCGCAATTTGTCTTCACTGGGCTCCATAGCGAAGTCTTTCGTAACAAGCTCTCGCGTAGAGATCCCTGCAATCGTGACCGAGCGCTCGACAACAGGCACGATGATCTAGAAAAGGCCGTAGTTAGTACACAAAACTTTTACCACAGCAAAGAACCGCATACTTCACGAACCGAGCGATCTACGGCCAACTGGACAGCTCTCTTGAATGAGTGATTGACGTGCAACGGCGCAAGTTGGGGACTGATGATGACATTCGATGCCAATCCGGCCAAAATCGACTCGATATGCGCCCCAATCGCCCTCTGTGTCTCCGTGGGGGCAGTGGAACCAAGTGACATGACTCGTCCTTCGCCCTGAATCCCCCCGCGCTCGAACCCGTTCATCGGCAACGAGTCCATATCATTGACATAATCAGGAAGACCAGGTGCAGGGGCCGAAGCATCGGCCGTAGGCCGGTTTCTGAGAATCATAGTCGCTTCGACTGCGTCAAGATCAATGTCAAGCCCTTTGCATAACACCTCGATTTCGAACTTCAAGTTCAGCTTGAGATCGGCAAAGTGGTAAAGCTCCGCAAGAAGTGAGACGACGGCCATGAGCCATGGATTCGGGGGCTTGAACACCTTAGATTTCGCACAGGGTTCAAGAGTCTTGCACACAAATGGAATGGCAACAATCAACCGTCCACTTTCGAAACCCTCGACGAGAAGATCCTTGAAGGAAAGATTTTTGTGACGGATAGGCTTGTCTCTCGCGAGCGTGATAGTCCCAAGCCAAGAGCCGAGGTTCTTCAAGATTGCCCGCTCAGACGTAGCCTGCATTGTTTTTTCGCTGTTGAGCATTGCAGCAGACTTGACGAATGTCTCCTGGAGGATAAGTGTGCTCAATTTTGGCTTTTCGAGGGCGTCCAAAAAACGAAGATAGAGTTGATGGTTGTTGGGCTCCGCGCTGATCCGCTGGTCAACCAGGTAGTTGGCAAACCACCTTGCGTAAGCATCGTCAAAATAGTCCTTCATCTCCGTAAGTTTCGCGTCGAAGTTGCTGGGTGCAAGGTTGTTCACAATGAACAGAACTTTGTCGGATAATTCCTCGGCCGGGTTGATAATCTCGGCGTCCACCTCATCTGGCTGGATAGCCGTGAACACCGGAGTTGGATTAGCTGCGAGAGCCCTCATGTCCCCGTTCGACCCATCTACTCCAGTAGCAATTGCCCGATGAATAGTAGCCGCAAGGTCCGGACGAGCTTCCATCAAATGCGGAATGCCCAACAACGCCTCACAAAGTGGCTGCCATTCCGCAAGACGACTCTCAAACCGGGCCAGAGCTTGCAATCCAAACTTGAACAAGTTTGTCTCGGGAGGGCAACTAAGGGCGTCGACGACATAACGGAGTGCTATTCCAAACGGAATGAGATCGACCAATTCGTGTTGGATGATGGAGCCGAAGAGGTAGCCAGTCATAGCAAGTTCGCGAGCGGGGTAGTAGGATTGGAAGAACTTGTATTCGTCGAATAGGAAATGGAGCATGCAGGAGAAAATTTCGTGATCTCTAGGGTCCGAAGAAGCTTTGCTGCGTTGGAGGAGGGCAATGACTTCGTCAATGGTCGTTTGTTCGTCGTACATTTCTTTGTATATAGCATCAACTTCGGCCTCAATCTCTGCCGAGTAGTTGACGACAGCAAAGCCGGGCTCGGTATCGGTACCAGGGATGAGGTTCATAAGGCGTGGGTGTATTTGCAGGCAAGCGTTGCGGACTTCGAGGCAATAATCTATGTCCTCGCGGGGCATTTTGGCGGAGCTAAATGACCCAGTCATGTTAGTGAAATTCAAATACAAGAATAAAGCACGAACTTGTTTCGAAGGGTGCGGAGGAAGATGGCGATAGTTTGAGGGTTAAGAGGCATAGTCCGGGCATCCACTGCAGGGTCAGACATCCTTGAGACTTTTTCGCTCTCCATCTTGACTTCCAGGAAATGGATCATCGAGCGGAGGAACTCGGCACCGTGTGCAGTGACATTGTCAGCAAGCCACTTGTCAAGATTCAAGTACTCTCGGCGAGAAGCCAGTGCCGCGACGTCAAGAGCAAAGGTAAAGGGCCGTGAGTCCAAGAGATTTTCCAGGATCTGCAGCAAATGAGATGGCAATCCGGGGTAAAAATACTGTATCCCCTCACCTTGAGGTCTTGCGCAACATCCAAAATCCGAGTAATGTTGAGAGGGCTCTCGTCATAGAAGTCTCGAAAGGCACCGAGAAGGTACGTAGGATCGATTTGCCACAATCGCATGAAGACAAGTTGATGATTCGGATGACCTGCCAAAAACATAGCCAATAACTTGCGAGAATATTCAAGACGAATGTCACCCCAGTTCTGATCCTATGACAGTCATTAGGCAAACGTTCAAACAGACACGAGCAGTAACATACTGGAACCTGAAGTAGACCCATGTGGACTAACTCCGCACTTATCTTTAACGCCTTGTCTAGCATATCACGTACACAGTTCCGGATGTCGGCATTGTCCGAATCTGCAAGTCGCACTAGAACCTCGAAAAGATCAAGAGAGTTCCATGTGTGCCCCTGAACGTTGGCGGCCAATGACTTGATCGTAGGACTCGCAGCTGCCACATCCTCTACAGTGACAATCCTGTGACCAGGTAATGACACAAAATTGAAAGTGTCCGCGGGCAAAGATAAAAGGGCATCGAGAAGCTTCAGTTGGTATAACGAATTCTTCCACATTCCCCAGAACCCAGTCACCGCATGAGGATCAGCATCCCGAGGGCAGTTGAGGAGGATGGCGATCAACAGCTTCAACGTGGCCGTATCAACTCCGTGTCGATCAGACCAGTCAAATGCCTTGATGACGTTGGCCCAGTTAAGGTTGACGTGCTACAAAATGTGTCAACAACGATGGACATAATGCTCCTAAAGTTAGGACTCACGAAACTACCCAAAGCCCTTACCAACGCCCCCACGTCACATAGGGTCGTACCCTCCGCAGCACGCCGTGCCAAGCTTGATATGATCTCGACAACTTGGGCATCCCGTGGAGGATTGGCGTCAGAGATGCCGAACCGAAGAAGGAGCGCGCGAACAGTGTCTGCATCGCTAGTAATCTCCGGGCCAAGCTGAATCAGGGTCTGGACGAGGGATGCACCAGAGGGGAGGCTGCATGAGTGGGTCCTATTAGTCATGTGCAGAGATATGGAGAGCATGCATCATGTTGCATACCTCAATGTGGGGAGGATGCGTTGCAGGATAGGAGCAACGATCTCCGATCCGTACTTGGCTTGTGCCGCAGCGATGAGAGCCTGACGCTGGGTGGCATCCAACACGGGGGCTTCCGAGTTGGAGTCGGACAACAAGTTTGACATGAGTTTTGCAATCTGCTGAGGGGAGAGATCGGCGTGGTCGAAAGAAGGATGTTGGCAGAGAGAGAGGACGGCGTTTTCGAAATCTACACGAATAAGGGCGGCAGCCTGGGTAGCCAGCTCCTTGCGGGCAGAACCAGCGACAATGGACGAAGCCAGGACGAGTCTCTCGAGCGGCCGGAGAGAAACACGATCTACAAATCGGAGTAGATCAAAGTGCCTGAAAGCATCCCCTTCGCCCTTGTCTATGCCGTCCCGGAATCGGTCTGCGAGAAAAGGGTCACGAGCGAGACGCTGAGTTTCCTGGACAAGGAGACGGAAGGTCAAGGCAGTAGATGTGTCAAACGCAGAAGGAGGGGCAGCTAAGGCGAGACGGCCTTGGGAGTGGACGATGAGACGACGGATGAAGTGGAGGTAGGTGTCAAGACCGTGCTGCTCCGAGAGCTGTGTCGCGCAGCAAGATGAGGGCTAGGGCCAAAAAGGGGGAGAAAAGTGTAGACATACGGAACGTATTTCGAGCTGGTTCCTCTCGAAATTGTCCTCCGTGAGTGTTGAAAGGAGGAAGACAATTTGAGCCTTTACGATGGTGTGGATGTTGGCATTTGGAGGATTATCCATGGCCGACGACCTGGCTGAAGACTGCGGGCGCCTATTGACGCTTCCACCAGCCGACGCCGTTTTGAATGAGGAGCGCGCTGTCGAGGGTTAAAACACGTAGGCCGGAGTGTAACCACCAGCCTGGAACGGTCAATCAAAGTACGCCTCGAACTCGTGGGGGGTCCGAACAACTTGAAACCCCGACATCGGAGATTCGATTCAAACACTACACTGAGTCACTAGTCATAATCGGAACGTGGAGGGTAGGCATAGAAATGATCCATTCCATGGTTTGGACAGAGCTAGAAGTCTCCACCGTGACTACCAACTACTGCTACTTATACCATCGTAGTGCCCCCGGCCATCCCGACAAGTTGGAATTGCGTATCGCTTGTACAGAGTCCATGACTCGGATGCTATCATAATCATAAAATGGGGATGGCCCATCATGTGCAGAAAGGGGGACATAAATCAAGAAAAGCATAGTGACAAAGATGGTAGGAATGAGTGCAATGGCGGGGCCATAGCTAGCGCAAGGCTACGTCTGTCTCTTTGGACGGACTCGGAGAGTGTGCTCGTCCGAGTCGCGGCGACGGCTGTGAAAATCCAGTACCCAAGCAACCGACAATTGACCTACAGTCTTCGCGAGGGTTTGACAGCCGTCGTCTTCACGGGGAACAGATAGATGCTTTCGCGCTTGCAATGGGGTCTCGCCTCTGGGACATCATCGTCAGTGCACGGAATACAGCAAAAACAAGGGTCGACGGACTTGGGGGAATGGGCGTTACCGCCGAGAAGCTGGAGTCCACACTGGAGTAGTCGGGTCCCGGTGAGAGCGACAATACGTTGCCTTCTCCTTGCAACATCTGTAACGCCGCATCAAGAGCCGTCAGCGATGATGATGCAGGGAGCGCTAGTGAGACCTCATTCTCAGCCCGTCTCGCCACTAGCACTTGTCAGCACGAAGTGGAGAAAGGCACGGAATCGCTCACATGTGGATTTCAGGGGACTTCTCGAGGGTTTGACACCCACACTCCTTTGCTTGGGGGGAACATGAATGCTTTCATACTTGTCGTTACGGTTTCGTCTCGTTTCTGAAACCACAAGATGTCGGTCATATACCACCTGAGGAACAATAACGTACTCGTAAGGTTCGGGGGTGTCGCCAAGAAACTCAGGTCATCATTCGAGCAGTTGAACGCTGGTATCGGCGCCAAAAGGTCGTCGTCATCCAGTTCCATCGTTTGTAATGCGGCATCGAGTGAAGCAAGGGAAGACGATACAGACAGCACAGCGGAGTGTCCATTCCCAACTAGCGTCGATACTAGCACTCATCAGAGAAAGACCAACAAGATGGGCGCCAAATTACTCACTTGCAGATTCCAAAGGAGGTCTGGATGTAGCGATGGGAGCACAATCGGCTGTCTTTGGCTGTTTCGTCCGGGTCTCAGACCCCCCGGATGGACGGTATGCAGTCTTGACTTCTGTGAAGCAACACGAAGCTGGTGAGCATCAGACGACGACATGATCACCGATTGGCGTACCGTTGAATGAACTACCATCGACAACAGCAGCATGCTTAGCAATAATATGGGCTTGTGATATCCGCGGTGCGGGTAGCATCGACCCGTGAGGCTTCGACAACGCGGGGGTCGATTCAGCACTAGGCTGAGCCTTCCTTGGACTCGCCGTAGGGGGCCTGTCGCTGGTACCCGGGGACCGTCCAGCACCAGGCTGGAACATCTTGGTATATTGGAGCGTCGTCGTCGGGCTGTTGCATGGCTTGTTCTCTTTACCACTGCCTTTCGCGGGTATCAGGCGTCCCATGGGTATCGTGGGTAGAGGTATCATGGGTATCGCGGGTATCTTGTTGGCGCCAGGCTGAGCAACATTTATGTGTGCAATGGTAAGAGGCTCCTTGGTAATCTCGTGGTTCTTGACCGTCGTTTCTTCGGTTTTGTCTACAGCATGTAGTGTCAAGCTGGACAAAGCAGTAATCTAGACGACTGCGGCACGTACTACAGTTTGGGTGTGTGATTGACGAACCACCCAGTGAAGTCGAGGCTGGGGGCATATCTTGAAAAACGGTAGTACATGCCGAGCTTCGTGCGACGACAGGAGGCAGAGTGCACTCTATATCTGGGCGGGCGTGGGCGTCACGTTAGCAAACGACAGGTGAACGAGGCGGGGGATCTCACTACCTTCTGCCATCCCTGCGTCCTTTATCAGTTGACAAACGCTCGCAGGGATCTGTGACGGCTGGGCATCCTTCGCCGCCTGGCTCACAGATAGAGCGTTCACAGGCAAGGCTACCGTCTTGACCGCGGCAAGCTCTGCCTGAACGCTCGCAAGCTCCGACTGGAGGAGGGCGATCTTGCGGGCGGTGTCGGCTTTGACCCCAGTGATCCTCGCCGCCTGGCATTCCATCGACTGCCGGAGGTTCTTGAAAGACTGGCGAAGATTCTCGAAAGCGTCGTCACGGGTTTGCTTGTCGCCGCCGACCCCCATGTTGTCGAGCTTGGTGGTGAGTTCCTGGATCGTCTTCTTGTACGACTCCGTCTCAGCGCGCTGCGAGTGCTCCAGACCGGCAATACGGCCTTCCTGAGATGCTGTGCGTTCGTGCAACTCGTTGACTTGTCGCGCACGCACTTCGGTTTCCTGGCCATGGGCCGTGCCTTCGACTGCGGCGATGCGATCCTTGAGTGAGATGACATCCGACGCGATGACAGTGACCTGAACAACAAGGGAAGTGGCCAACTGGTACAACCGGACGAATCCGGCTTTCAGCTGCACCATGCCAAACGTCGGAGCAACATAGCTAGGCACATCGTTCGAGTCACCGTTGGAGCTGGAGGCAGGGGAACTGAGAGCAGATGGAGCGTCGTGCATGTCAGTCAGGGTCGTGAACTCGGCACCTGGTAGGCAGGAAGCAACCAGGACCTGGTCCCTGGGTGACGACATCTGGAGATCAGTGCAGTGGCACATGGCACACGGGAGCGCGGAGGCGGAAGCGTTCGACGGCATAGCAGGGGCAGCGATCGGAAAGCAAGAGACCAAAGCGTAGAGAACAGAACAGATGCGGGAAACAAGAAGAGAACGAACTGAAGACGAGGTTACAATACTTATGGCGGGCCTTATATATGCCAGAGACTGAGGTCTGGACAAGGTATCGGCTGCTGGCTGACACCCAGGGAGTCCAAACTTCAATCTCGTCAGCCCCATGCAGCGGGTTCGTCGTCGGGCGGCTGACTGACCGAAACCGGCAATCTTCACGAAATCAGCGTCAGTGAAATTTTCATGTTACCTAGCGGGATCAAACGTCACGAGAAGCAAGGAGAAGTGAGCATGACACGACTGAGTGATTGCCCGCACACTCGATAATTGGTGAGAAGACGAAATGCGTGGAATACGCAAAAGAAAAATATATCAACATGAGAATGATATTGATAGCCCACCAACGACATGTACAGCTAGCTCTGTGCAGGGTACTGTCCTCCTTGCTGTGCCTGCGCTATCGTCGTCCGCTGCACCTACATGTCAGTAAAAATCGCTCCACCTATTAATCCACACACGAGAAACCTCACCTGCATAAGTGACGAAAGCCTCAACGCCTGGTCCATCTGTTCCTGCGTGAAATGCGTGCCAGGGGGTACCACTGGTAGATAATGTGCTGTAATGCTGCTTGTTGAGCGGGGCATCGTGTTCCCGGGGACCTGCGGTGATGACATCGGCGGTTGAGGCTGGGCAGACGGTGGGCGTGGAGAGGCAGCTATACCAGCGTTCGAAGGGGTGACAGCAGTCAGAGGAGGAGAAGCTTGTTGTGCGACACCGATACCTGGCGAGGACGTCGCAGCCCGGGAATGGTATGGTGGCGAGAGGTGCGAACCAGCAGGTAGACTACTGAGAGCGGCCTGGGGCGTGCCCTGTACTTGCACTTGAACCTGTGGCTGCGCTTGCAGTTGGGCGTGTACTTGCACCTGCGACTGGGAAACAGCTGTGATCGCGTTCGCGCGCGCTTGGGCTGCCTGGACCTGGAGAATCTGCTGTGGTGACATGCGCGGCGCTGCCGCAGACGACATCGGAGTCGGCATTCGCTGTTGCTGAGAGATATTGACTTGAGGGACCGTGGATTGAGCACGGATTTGTGAGGTGGGTTGGGAGGGTTGGGTAGTTGGTCGAGAAGCCCCATTGCCAGTCTGCTGTGGCTGTGGCTGTGGCTGTTGAGGTTGCGACTGTTGCGGTTGCTGTGGTTGTTGCGGCTGTTGTTGGGCAGAGGTGGCTCCCGCGACTGGTGCTTGCTGCACAGAATATCAGTGAGCCAACGATGCAACTATATCGAACGCGAGAAACGGATAACCTGTGCACGCAATAGTTGTTGTCTCGCAAGCTCCTCGTGCCTTCGTCGTGCCAGTATCATTTCCTGCTGTTCCCTCGACTCTTTCTCTGCTTTTATCCTGCTGAGTTCGGCAGGAGTGAGTTTCGGCATCTTATTAAATTGGGCATGCGTATCATGGATATTTGGAGGTTTCCTCTGGTTCACTGCAAGTCCTTAGACGATGATTCAGACAAGTCACCACAAGAAACGCACTGCTTGCGGCCTTTTGCGCGGCCTCCCTTTTCTTTGCGGTCTTTCGTATTGTCTCGTACATAAGCGAGTGTCTTCGTCTCTTGATTGTGTCTGAGCTGATAGTTACACCCGTCGCACCAACCTGGCCCTGTGCGATATTGATGTTCGCGAGGCGCTTCACACCCCTCGTCGTCATCTGGACCTGCTGCGTGGACGTAGAGGGCGTAGCAGGGGATGGCGTCCCATCCACACCCGCAGGAGAGGTCACGTCCGCATGCCCAGGCACACCACTCGGCTTCCCACCGAGCTTGAGGTTCCAGCGCTCAAAGCACTCCCAAGGCGTCCGCTTGTCAATCGAGATCGTCGCACGTGCGGAGTTGAAAGAATCGGCGACAAGGATCCAATTGGAAGGGTACTTTTCGACGAAGGATTTGAGGAGGGTATCTTCCGCAGGGATCCATGCGTGGTCGAGCCGTTTTTTATTGTCCTTCGGTGGATGCGGGACGACGGTGCCTCCTATGGTTTGTGGTTTAACGCCGTCGAAGAGTTCTTCAAAGAAAAGGGACCCATGAGACGAGACCCGTGTTACTCACTCAATCATCAAAGTCCGGACTCACCAGAAAGTTGCTCCTTATTTGACAAACTCTCAGCCTCCATGACAGCAGACTCCTCTGGAGGCAGCCATCTCCCGTTCTTCCACCGCCTCACGGGTTGCAAAGGGCTGAGTAATGTGGGCTTAGACAGCATGAATTTGCCCATGGGTGCTATCTTCGTGTACCCAGCGTCGTCAACGCGTCTGTTGTCATCCCGCTCCGACTTCTTATCAGACCTCTTCTTCGGCTCGGACGGTGCGACATCAGGTATACCGAGTACTTGGAGGTCGGGGAAGAGGTCGGAAAGGTCGAGAGAACGTGCAGCCTCAAGATCAAGAGCTGGCGGTGAGGAATCTTCGGTAGTGAGATCTGAAAGTGCTTTAACGAGATCGAGGTCATCGTTGTCCACGAACAATTTTCTGTCGTCGGAGTATGCGATCCGTTCTCTCAATGGTGCGTATAAGTTCGACTTCGGCGCCGACTTGCCCGGGCTGGGTAAAGGAAGGGTGCTGCTCTGAGATTCCGAACTTGGTTGCGAACCCAGGACTGGGTCGCTCGAGTCTAGTTTGAGTCCCGCGAGACCATCCACCTCTGTCTTCGTCGTCCGCGTCCTCCCAGCATCACTATCTCCAGCTTTATCCCCGCCAACCTCACCACACTGAACCTCACCAACGTCCATCGCATCCACATCCTTCTGCCACGCGCTGTTCACATTTCCCAACGCCGATGAATCCTCCACATCCTCCACTTTCGGCCTCAGAATGCCATCAGCGCCCATACTCTGCCTCTGACTACTCTCCCCTGACTCGCCCGACCCCGATCTAGACCCGCTCCCCTCCAACGCTTCTTCAAGGGTATTCCTTGTGTCCAAGACATCAATGATGTCCCTTTGTTCCACTTCCCCCTCGTCGTCGTCATCTCCAGACTCCTGATCACTGTACGCGTGCTCTTTGTCACATTGTTCGCCTGCGACTCCCTCGTTGTCCACTTCCATGTCCTGTTGTTGTCGCCGTTGCTGCGAGGAACCCGAAGTAGAATCGGCCGTACGCGGTGGCTTCCAGTGCATACAGATGCCTAGCTTAACGCGTTCTTCGCGAGTCTCGGCTTCGTGCCATTCGAGAACGGCAGTGGAGAGGTTGAAGGCAAGAACGTATTTCCATTTGCGTTCCTCCCGGAAGTCGACACGCATCCATTTCTGTCGTCAGCAGATAGTATGAGCCCCACCATCTCATCTGCATGAAGTACAATAGAAGCCCACGAGAGCAGAAAATGGCAGGTGCGAGAAATACGAATGATACGTACCATCTCATCCAACAGATAATCCCAATGCGTCTTCGTCATCCCTCCCATATTTCGCTGCTTTTTCGGTTGCCTATAACTCCACTTCGCCACATTCTCGAGCGATTCGACGCGTTCCAGCGTACGCATAAGCCTCAGCTCTGTAATTGCGACCTGCGCCAAGCCGCGTGTGTTCAGCACACGACAAAAGAAGAGGAGGTACACGCACACCCCAGTCTTTTGTGCTCAAACATTTAGTTGCCTTGGATACCTTTTTATACATCGGATTTGCACGGATGATCGCACCCCACTTGGCGAATCCAAGCGGCGCCCACTCCTCCTTACTCCCTTTGGTATCTGCCTTGTCTTTATCTTTCTTCTTCTGTTTCGACGATTTACCCTTGCGGAGATACTCAGGGGGAAGGGCTTTGAGAGGTGGCAGGTTATAGTTGGGATTGTAGTGGTGATGTCGAATCTCCGTTGAGACGGTTGCTTGTAGAGGTTCTTCGAGACTTTCACCATCGGTATCTCCAAAGCTAAAATCAGGCAGCGCAGGGGCGGGAGATGTTGGCGTGGGTATGAGGAGAGACGGTTGGATCGATACAACATCGACGGCGGTGTGGATTACCATCAGACGCGGAGGAATCTCTACAACGGGGGATGGCGATGGCGGTGGCGGTGGCGATGGCGTAGCCGCGGCCACGACATCAATAGAGGTGACCTCGCTCTGGACGTGGATCTCCGTCGTCTGAAGTACGGGTGAAGAAGACGGGAGTATCAACTGGGGAGACTCTTCACGAATGTCCTCCATAGGTTCCGAGATTTCCATCTCCACCGCCTCGATGACGGGCTGAACGCTGACAGGCTGAGGGGATGGCGATGGTATGGGCGGAGACCGCAACAGCGAAGTGTGTCGTGATACTGCGGGACTATGATGCGACGATGTTGATGCAGGGCATGGTGGTGGATGGGGCGATGAGGGTAAACTGGTACGGTGGTCGGAGGGTAATTTCTGTTCTTCCTCCTCTTCCTCAGGCTCTTCCTCCTCCCCCTCCTTCTCTTGTCCTTCACTAGAACGCCGGAGGGACGGGGTGGACCGATGTGCTGTGGGGAACTCGACTTGTGCAGCAGTCTCCACGGCGTCGTTAATCTCAGCCTCCTCAACCTCCCCAACCTCTTCTTCCTGTGCCGGTGATTTGGTACGTGTAGGCGACGCAGGTGGTTCGGACATCGGAGAGTCAAGATCAGGTGCACCCGGTTCCCCCAGCCACTCTGCGGCCTCTTCGAAGGGAAACGGAACGGAAAGCTCACCCTCGGGCAGATTGGATATCATACCTGATTCTTGGCTGCGGAAAGATGGGTTAGGATAGTGTATCTTGGCAAACGAGACCAGCGCCATTGATCATGGTGGAATAGAACGAGGGGCGACACTTACTTTTTGCTAAGATCGAACCTGTCCATAAACTGCTTCAACCCCTCATCCTCGTCATCATTCCCATGACCGGTTTCGTCGAGCGTGAGGGGAACACCGACGTTCTGTTTCTGTTGGATCATGCAGTACATCTCACGAAGAAGCACATTTCTCCGCCGTATGATTGCGCTGCGTGGGCGTTAGCGAGAAGCCCGAGAAGGACGATTAACGATAAAGCTTACTCGAGACACGCCACGCGTTCCGCTACCAGCGACTCTGTCCACTCTGAGGACATGCTACCGTGAAATCGGGCGTTCGTGTGTTGTTTGTGCGGTCCCCACTACAGTGTAGAAGTGAGGCCGAAAGCGAGCTAATGTCAGATTTGGTTGGCCTGTGGTCAATGTTGCCGGCGACGCGCTCGTCAGTGTCTGTGGCCAGTACGACGAAGCAGTAGAGGGGGGGTCCACTCTCGGTATTATTTAAAATTGGAGGGGTCACTGGGGGTCAGAAAAAGGGGGGGTCTAGTGAGTCTGTACACGATGCGGACGAGAAACCATCGACTTCATGAGAGCTCGACACCACGCAATGTCATTTCGCATTGCCGCCCTCGTCGTCCGGACGATCCCTCGCAGATGTATGTTTATTCGCCCATTTTATTTCTGCACAGTCGCACTCACCCCAGCGGCATGTAAAGGCTTGCACCAATCCAACGCCCGTCGTGCTATCACCAACCTTGAGATGCCAGCCATGTCGCCCACCATGACGGAGGGCGGGATCACTTCATGGAAAAAAAAAGAGGGTGAATCCTTCTCCGCTGGCGACGTCTTACTCGAAATCGTGCGTGTTACGTCGTGTAGACACGGCTCAGTCCTCTTACCAATTTCAGGAAACGGACAAGGCAACGATTGACGTAGAGGCACAGGAAGACGGCGTCCTGGGCAAGATCTTGGTACGTCTGTTGAGACGTAGCTGCCCAGCACGTATCCTTACACCCGCACAGGCTTCAGATGGCATCAAAAACGTGCCTGTCGGAAGAGTTATTGCGCTCCTTGCAGACGAAGGTGACGACATATCCAACCTCGAAGCACCGAAGGAGGAGCCTAAATCAGCACCTGTCCAAAAACCCGAGACCTCTGCTGCTCCTTCTTCACCGCCGCCTCCGCTTCAGGCATCTGAGCCTGTCCAAGCACCAAAGACGCACTCCCACCATCCAACACATTCCAAGCATCTGATGCCGTCTGTCGTCCGTTTGCTTATTGAAGGTGGTGTCACCGATGCAGAGGTCATCAAGGGAACTGGTGTTCGAGGCATGTTGACCAAAGGGGACGTTCTTGCGTACTTTGGGAGAACCTCAAATCCCCTTGGTACCTACAAGTCTCCACAGAAGGAGACGGCGGCACCCGCAACGACAGAGGCACCCGCCAAGGTACGTCTCGCTCAAACCACTTCGAAATCCTCCTTAGTAACAATGTGTTTCCAGCCTTTGGATGGCGATACCCTCCGTAAGCTGATTGTATCGGGACTTGTAAGTAATTTAAAGCCAAAACCGCGTGGCAAGTATTTTCCTTCGCAGACAAAGACACGTACTCATTCGCTTCAACAGTATCAGCAGCACCAGCCTCTTTTGATGCAATCATCGCTGACTACTTTCCACCTCCCCATGAAGTAGCCCCGTCAACTGCACCTGTCCCATTCAGCTCTAAGGATAGCACCACGTCATATTTCAATGGCCTGTTGTGATCATTTTGCTGCTTTTCGGTTGCTTTTTATACATACCTTAGAGTTCCCGCATTCCTCACCGTCTGCCGGACAAGAACCCAAAGATCACTCCTCTCGCGAAGACATAGCTATCATGAATTCTGGGTCCTAGTCATGCAACTTCGTCGTCCAATGGCATACACTACGAAGGTGCATAAGAATACATTTTCCGAAGTGCGCGGTACATACCCTAAACTCTATGAATGAATCCGACGACCCGCCTCCCCTGGCTTTTGGCACAGGGACTAAAAACTGCAAACTAAGTAACCCTTCCGTCTCGATACGTAAGGAGGTCTTTGTTGAATTTTGAAGCGCGCAGATCGTGTGCATGATATGCGCGAAGCGATAACTTTGTGAACCGACCCGCCATCGTTCGAGTGAGAATTACACACTGCGAAGGAAAGAGATGCGTTACCTGACCGATACAGGCCGCGAACATTCGAACGTTTCCAAAACCTCCCTATCGTTTGGGTAATCCGTCTACACAGTCCAATGTCAAAAATAATGCCACGTTTCTCTTCCATTCCCCGCAGAAAGGAAGGAATACGACTGGAAGATGATCAGACATGATGAACATTATACATACCTCGGTGTTTCCGAAATCCCCGGACGCTTTAATGCGGAAGAGAGGCTTCGAGGTGCCAGCCATTCCTCCGGTGCTCTCTCTTTGTTGTCCTGCACTTCTCGCAACGTCCGCGACCGGGTTGCTGATGAAAGTGACCTTCTCACAAGAAGGGTCGAGTTCGGACAACGTGTCTCGGAGCCACGATGAGGACTGCGCGCAGATACGCATTCGGGGGATAAATTGGAATTCGAAAATTTAACTATCAGTTTAGTGCCTTGCGAGCACACGCGCCAAACCATTTTAATACTGACCTTGAATATAACCTTTAACACACTGCCTCGTCCAACAAATTGGAGGAAATGAACAAGGAACAGATGGGGAGGAAAAGGGTGTATGCGTGTGGTGAATCACACCGCACACACGAGCGAGAGATATTAGACACTCACGTTTGATCGCCGTCGAAGGGAAGTTCTATATTGGGTTCTGGGTCAAACGTCGTGATTTCGCATGTTGTCGTTGGGCCAGAAGAGTCCTCGGCGCTATTAACATGGGTAGCGTTGGTGCATTACCTCACCGGATCACTCCGTGAACGGACGGAGCCGTAACGAATGAAAGGAAAGTTGGAAATACAGGTGCAAAGGACGGAAGGTCTGGGGGGAGAGAACTCAGGGCGGGGCAATGTACTTACAGTAATAACGTCAACGGGTATCCAGACCCCACATACGAAAGCCGCATGCTGGTCTTTTTCTCATTCCCTCCCCCAAAAAAGTGCTCGAGTCCGTGAGCTGCATTGGCATGCTGTCGGTTGTTGAATGGACCACTTCGTCCTTTTCCTTTAGCATCACCGCGCTCTTCGTCGGATACTTCTTCCTCCCTGCGCCACTTCTTTGGCTTGGGGGCACTCGAGTAGGAGGACATATTTGCTGTCCCAAAGACGCCGAGGCACTCGATAAGTGTGGTGAGTGGTACCTCAAACGTCGTCGAGCCCGGATCGCGGTCAGGTGTCTGCTGTGCAGGCTGCGAGTTTTCGGGGCGAGAGTGGTCGGGTGAATAACTCCATTCGTCAAAGTGATCTCGGTAGATGTAGGAGGTTGCTGTGAAAACCACGACGACGGGGAGGTTAATTGGGAAAGGTAACTAAATGGACAAGCGCTGGAATCTGCCGTGCAGGCATCACGGAGGCTGGCTGTCCGGCGGACGTACCAAGTAAGCAATGCGCTTCTTCCACGGTAACAATCATGCCCAATGCGGTGTCTGCGGTAAGAGTGACGGATGCACGCTGGTCCAATCGGCCGTGGCGAATATTGGAATCGGAACTCAGGGTGGCACTGGAAGTGCTCATTAATCGGACAAGGGACTCACATTTGAAAAGTTGATGCCCTTTAAGAGCGCCGCAAAGAATCTCACATCGCGGACAGATGCAGTGAGAACCTGGATATAAGTAAACGTGGTTAGGGAGGCTCAGCAATGCGCCGTATGACCTGTACCGGATTTGTT
Source organism: Boletus coccyginus (assembly GCA_025782845.1). Classification (NCBI taxonomy): domain Eukaryota; kingdom Fungi; phylum Basidiomycota; class Agaricomycetes; order Boletales; family Boletaceae; genus Boletus; species Boletus coccyginus. Next base: position 212,109 of record JAHZSR010000022.1, read on the forward strand.
TCCCGAGGCTGACTCTGTGAAAGAAACGACTGTGACATGGTGCAAGGCTGTGATGAGGGGATGCGGATTATCGCGCGAATACGCGGATGTCACATCACGTGAGTGTGATCCAGACCCTTCCAAACGATCTAGTGATTCTAGTCAACGCCGTTAGTCGCTCATAATGGTGCAGGGAGTTTTCTTTTAGTGATCAGCTTAGATTCGAAGTTATTAAGTTCGACGGAAGGATATGTCTTGGTGGATATGCAATCATAGGGCTCAATCATGATTATGGCCAGTTCAGCTCGGCTGCAATGTCTCGTTATTATCTAGTACGCCCACCGGCGCCAACTGGCTGGTAACTAACGAGCCACGTCATTTTCCCCCGCAGTCACATCTCTCATGTACCATGCGCTTCACAATCTCAAACCAGACGCATAACAACTTCTTTTGCCACTTTGGGGAGGACTCTACGGGAAACGGGCATGTCCTTTTGGTTCCTCCGTTCTCCGAAAGCGAGCAATTCTCACCCCAACGTGCATTGCTCCGGTTCTCAGAGTGCTCGGACGGTGTCAGCTCTAAAGAACACACTGCGACCTTTGAAAGCGCATGTTCGGTCGCGATCAAACTTACTATAGCGCCGGGGAGAACGTGGCAGCAGGTCAAGGTGCAAGGTGACTCCCCCTGGGTCATATATCGCAATCGGGTGTGCAGCATCGTGTATTGGAACCACCCAGGGCTGCACTAATAACTGTTCGAATAGATGTCTCGCAAACGCCATGTATTGGTTGTCTTCCCCTACAGAGATACATCGTGCTTCCTGGCAAGCATTCCAAATTCAGTACCCCTTTCGTCCCTGATGCTTCCGGGTTGGTCCTGCCCGTTGTCCCTCGGATCCCCTTGCTGATACTGATACAGGTACGCATGGAACAATGGCGTTCTATGGCTGGCCCATTTCGCAATGTCAATATAGACCTTTAGATACCCAGCTACACGAAGGGATTCGCGTGCTCGACATTCGGCTCTCCATCGTAAATGGTCGGCTCATCGCATACCATGGAATATTCCCCGAATTTACTCCATTCGCGGATATGCTCGTCACATTGCATAATTTTCTCACTTCGCCTGCCACAGCGAGTGAAACGGTGGTAGTTTCTATCAAACAAGAAGACTCTGACACAAAGTTATTTCCTAAATTAGTCCATGAAGAAATCGTAGCATCACCTGGCGGACTGCAAATGTGGTTTCTTGAAAACAGGATACCCAGCCTGGGAGAAGTCCGGGGTAAAGCTGTCATGTTCAGTCGGTTCGGTGGCGATAACTGGGAGAACGGTGCCAATGGAATCAACCCACCAATTTGGCCAGACAGCGCAAAAGATGGTTTTCAGTGGGAATGCGGCGGGACCCTGGTCCGAACCCATGACTGGTAAGTTAACATGTTGGTCCGTGGCATCGCTACCCTTTTTGAGCGACATGGAGCTGACTAGGGTAAATAGGTATGATATCCCGTCATTTTTCTCTATACCCGAAAAGGCCGTGCTAGCTACGGAAATCCTCAGTCCACCCGCCGACTCTCCGATTCCAACCCTTTCGATCTCTTTCACGTCAGCTTCATCTATGCCCTTGGCCTTACCTCCCGTAATCGCCCGCGGTTTTGGATGGCCAGAATGGGGTCTTGGATTTGAAGGCGTGAACGACCTAGTCGGGAAATGGCTGCTGGCCCGACTGAACTCGGGTGACCCCATTTGCCAACGTGCGCCGGTCGATCCTAAATGTCAGAAAGGTACCCTAACGGGAGCAGATAATGCCAAGTCGACGCCGTGTACGGACCCGGGTCTACGGATAAGAGGATGGATGTTGATGGACTACTATGAAGATCCTATTGGCGCGGGTGTCGTACCTCTCCTCGTGGAATGTAATTTCAGAGGGAGACGGGCAGGGGAAGAGGGGTGGTGAATATTGGCTTCACTCGACCACGTGTCTTGCCGTCGTTTATGGTTTGATTGAATAGATCCGCTCGGTCCGGTTGGCGGGAGAATGCGGGGTGAGTCCTGTTGGTGAAACGGCAAATTCATCCATCCACCGGTGATCTGAAACAGGAGGAATTCCGGTCATGACAAGGCTGGTCTCCGAGAGTTGCATTAGTCACGTGATTTGATAATAGCACCCTTGTTCTCCCTCAAGTATTGCCAGCAAATTTTCAATTGCCAAACTAGATTACCTTTCCCGTTGATGGATGCCTTCCCCAAGGGACCTCGGGGATCGGCCCTTGTACTCGGGTGATCCGAACGAAACATGTGTTGCAGCGAAGGACTTGATGGAATGCGGAGCGCTCATGAACAGACTCGTGCGGGGGGGTGGTCGGTTGCCTCACATGACATAGATTTCGAAAGCCGCGCTGACGTTCTAAGAATGCTGATCGTTATGGATCTTGATCTACACGCTGTCAGTACGGAAGGCGACGGAAAAATAGGGTCTATCACGGACAGTTCAACACATGTGCCTCCTTGCAGCTTCGAGTCTTCCCGAATGGCACTGCACTTACCTGATGAGTCATTCGGCAAGCTTCCGCTCAGCCTTGCGTCCCCCGTACGCTTAAATATGAACCCAAGTCGCCAGGTAATGGCCCAATTACCTCTTCCTTCCAACCTCCCCCAATCGACCTCGACATCTTCCTCAGCCGTCTCCGACTCTCCCCCTATCTCTGCTCTTCCCCTTGCTGGAAATCCTCCAGTTCTCAAAGAACAGCTAGAGCTAGCCATGGTTGCCCCATCCGACTCACGCGCAGTGGCAGTATACTGTGCTGCCTCCCTTGGCCATCAAAAAGCCTTCCAGCAGGCTGCGCTGTGTAAGTCATCGATCCCTTGCTTGGTGGACGTTCCCTTCATCTCCATTTTGTCGCGTGACTGAACAATGTGTTCCACACAGCCATAGCACATGCGCTTGTAGCAGCAAACCGACCCCTCGTGTATGGAGGTGGCAAGAGCGGCATCATGGGCGTCGTGTCCGGTGCTGTCGCCAACTCCGAGCACGGTAAAGTCACTGGGGTCATCCCATATGCGATTCTCGCTGCTGGCGGCGAGAAGGACAAGGGCCATGGTCAACCAAAATCCAAATCGATCGCTGAACTGTTGGATGATCAGCGGAGGAGCAAGGTACGTATCCTAGGATCCTCGAACCCAGGGATCATGCTATGCGCACCTCCAGAATGCTGACCCGCCCTTCTCGTTTTTGCCGCACAAATAGATAAAAACAGTGAGTATCATTGCACTCTCGCTTAGCCTACACGTGCACGCCGCACCTTTCCGTGTCCTCGTTGACGAATACGTTATTTGCTAACATATTCCGCGGTGATCCACCAGATCGTCGTCAACTCGATGCATGAACGTAAAGTTGAAATGGCTAAGCGTTCAGGTGCCTTTATCGGCCTTCCCGGTGGGTTTGGCACATTTGAAGAGGTACGCAGCAGTCAACTGCCCCAATACTCACGCTGACGGAACGTGTTGCATTGCCCAGATCCTGGAAGTCGTCACCTGGAACCAGCTTAATATCCATAACAAACGTAAGGCGGACCTTGACTTCCTTTTTTCCCACCGTTCATCTCACGCTTTTCATGTTCCGCGCGATCTGCCGCTTGTGAATGAACGACAACAGCTGTCATCCTCATCAACGTCCTCTCATACTACAACCCGCTCCGTGACCTCATCCGGAACGGCATTCAACAAGGTTTCATCCGGCCCGAGAGTGAAAAACTGGTTGTGATGGTTGATGGGCCAGCTGATCACGCAGCACATGAGACCTTCGATTGGGGCCAGGCGGCAATGGAAGCGATCGACGCCTGGGAGCATGAAAAGGTGTCCACCTTGCCATTCTTCTGGAACAAGGATGAGGACAGCAGCGATATGACCCACGTCAATGGTCACATCAATGGCAAGGGGAACATCAACGTCGATGAGAAAGTACAGGTGGAGCACATTGAGACGATCCCAGGGTTAAGCACCCTGCCTGGCTTGAAGCTTACCCACGGGTGGTTTAAGCGAGTGTGGCACGTGCGTTCACGGAGGGTCTGATTTATTATTTTATACGTACAGTGGTTGAACTGCGTTTGACCGTAGCATTATGGACTCAACGACCTCTTCCGAAGGCTATCTTACCCATTGCAGAATATGCTCTTTATCTTCATATGTCACAATACATATGGATACGAGATACAAATACATGACCTTCTATGCAGGCACGACCGATCGCCCGGGGGAATCTCCGGATCTCAGGCATCAGGTATCATGCATCAAGTCTGGGCTGGTGGCCTGCCGAAAGATGGATCGATCTTACGAGTGGCGTCCATGAAGGCATCCACGTCTGCCTCTGTGACTTTGGCCTTTCTCTGGGAGATTCATGAGCACCCACAGATCTGATCGAAACAGAGGATCCACACCTCTTGAAAATCTTTGATAAACGCCTGGAGTAATTGAATACACCTTGCCTTCAATTGGCCGGTGAGCAATCGGCCCGCACGGTAATCCTTAACACAGCAACCGTCCCGTCAGTTCAGAAACACGCGTTCACCCAGGCACAAATTACGAGCTCACCTCGCCAAGCGTCTTCAACTCTTCGTCGTCATTCAAAAAGAAGCTCAGATACTGGTACGCGACATCCACCTCAGTGTCGCCTCCGTACTTTCTATGCTCCTCCTCCGTCTCCCGCCCACCGGAGAATCCATGTCTATTAATCTTGTTCTTGACCTGGTTCGGGGTATCGCTCATGAATATACTCGAGTTGGGATCCGAGGCGCTCATCTTCGTCTGGGGCCCTTGGAGGGCCGGAAAGAATCGTGCATGGATGAGTGCTGGTTTGGGATACTTGAGTTTTTGGGCGACGTCTCGCGTCAGCCGGAAGTAGGGGTCCTGGTCGATCGCGCAGGGAATAAGGCAGGGGATGTTGCTCACTTCGCCAAAGATTTGGGGGAAAGAGTTGGAGAACGAGGGTGCAGCTTGGATGGAACAAAAGTGTATCTTGCCGATGTTGTCTCTGATGAAACGATACGATTTAGCCTCCAAAGATACGCGCGCGATCCGAACTCACGAGTCGGTGAAACCGAACGTAGCCTTTGACTGGTTATAGGAAATCTGGCGGGAAATCTTGACGACGTTGTGATAGAAAACGCCACCGACAAACTCAAGGTCGCTAAATATAAACGTTTTCTTGAGATTGAAGCCGACGGCGATAATGTCTTTTGCATTGCTTCGAGAGAACCTCCGCACATCCTCTACCTTGAGCTCATGCTTGAACAAGAATTTTTCGTCGTCTGAACCAGAGAAATGGAGCAAGTCTCGATCCTTGGACGAGAGACTCACCTGTTAGTTGGATGACCAATGGCACGTCAAAGACGTCCTGCAACCACCTGTTTCGAGATGAGAACGAGGAAGAGGCGACCAAAAGAGACTTGCTTTGTAAAGACGAACGGGATCATGTGCCCGATATGCACGCTATCACTACTCGGTCCCCGACCGGTGTACAAGAAAAATGGCTTCCCCTGCTCGTACCGATCCAAGATTCGGTCAAAATCCCTGCGCAAAAGCAACCAGGGGAATACATCAAGATCGTGCTCTCGGCTGAAGCCACATGGGAGAGATCAACGGGACGGACCGATGGGAAAAAAACATCCCTCTTCGCAGGAGTGGATGCGGTTTGTGTCCTGTGAGTTTCTCGAACCGTTCAAGCAACGCAGCATCGACACGGCGTGTCCCGAATTGATCAATCAACTTGTCGTAGTCGATCGCGAGCTGCCTTCCGTCCGCAGAAACGGAGCCCTGGACGTCCCATGGAGTGATGACCTGCTCATGCGTGAAGGACGGATCGGCGGGTTTGATGGCTGGTGCAGTACTAAGGACATTGGTGGTACCGGGCTGGGGTCTGAAGGGGTTGATTAACCGAGTAATGCTGACACAGGCGTGAGCCTCACGAAGAGATTACCGTCCCATCCAGAGCTGCAGCAAGCGAATCTACGACTGGATCCCTTGAAATAACATCGGACATCCTAGTGCTTTTTGTGGTTGCAAGAGAAAGGTGGCCGTTATTTAGCGATCAGTACTAGTTCGGACGCGACCAAACGATCAACCGAAATCACGATCACCTGGACCAGTATCTGACTCAGCCAAGCGCCCATCAACCATTCATCGCTACCTTCTACAAAAGGTAACACATGAAAACCTTTAAGAATGATATTGCTAACATCGATAATGATATGATGCAGAAGTCAATTGAATGTACGTGTAGTGGATTATTGAGTGGAGAGGGAAGGATGGGAAATATCCGTGCACTACGTCTGCTCCCCGGCCATGACCCTCGGTACCAGTAAAAACCTTTTTGAATGGCTCACCCCACATGCGACAGCGACTGAGGTTAGCGTTGTCGCCGACAAGTTACTTTGTGCGGTCCGATGTTGTGTCAAGGTGGATGCAAAGGAAAGAGGACCAGTCGGCGAGGTCACGGTTTCCTGAACTCGCAAAGCACCGTGTATATGGTGTTGAACGCCGTGTAAATTTCTTCTCTAACCTGTGTGATTGTGTCAGCGAACCCATGGAACGAAACGCTTCGGAAAGAGAAGCAAGTGTCAAACTATTTACCTTTGCACCAGTCAAAACTATCTTTCCCGAAACGAAGATCAACAAGACGACCTTGGGTTTGAGCATGCGGTAGATGAGGCCAGGGAAGAGCTGCTCAGATAATCAATAGTCGGCATAGACGACCAGTCCGATGGTCCTTACCTCGGGTTCGTAGCTGCTGAATTGCCCGTGGCTGTAGGCAAGACCCTCTAATCTTATTGGAAACTTGACGTCACAGCTACCGACGATATTTTGAATCTTGAACTCTGCAAACTTGGCATCGAAGCCAAGCTTCTGTACAATACGAGCATATTTGCGTGACGCCAGCCTTGAGTCGTCTTCGCTCTTCGCACCCGTGACGACCATCTTACCCGATGCGAAGATGAGGGCGGTGGTCTTGGGTTCGCGAATACGCATGATGACAGCGGCGAAACGCTAATGTGCAAAAGCGCATCGGCGTGCACAAACATGCGAATTCAAGTTGTAATACCAACCTTTGGATTATACTCTGCGTTGCGCGCATGCAGGGCGATCGTCTTAAGGTCCAGCCGACAATCAAGATTGACGGTCGCGACGATGTTTTGCAGCGTAGGAACGATGCCCTCCACAGCAGTAATGTGCTGCTGTTCTAGCGTCAATGGTGCTGGTGTGGCGGGAACGGCGGAAGCGGGAGGGGTCGAGGGGCCAGCAATAGTAGGGGAGGAGGCGCCGTTGCTCGTTACAGTGGTCGCATTCGCCTGCAGCGTGGACGCGACAGGAGCAGCAGCAGCCGCTGGAGGGGGAGTATGGGACTGCGACAACGGCGATGGCCCGGGCAACGCGAGACCCGAGGGTCCAGGCAAGCTAAAAGAGCTGGGGCCAGGAAGGGCGAGTCCATTTGATGGCTGCGACGGCTGCTGGGGCTGATAGGGAGCGGCCGACCTCCCAAAGGTGACTTGACGCGCGGGGAGAGCAAACGACATTCTATCAAAAATGTGACGTGGAAGTCGGGGTAAAAGAGAGCGTGGGAAAACAAGCGCGGGTGAAAATGGGGGGCAAGATGTCGGGAGAGCGTCCCCTTATATACTGGTGGATTTCAAACCCCGCTCATGATTACGATCAGAACCCTGGTGCCACCGCTTTCTTGTCTGCTTCCACCATCTCAAGCCACTATGATCCGTGCGGTCGTCCACTCTCCTTTTGGTTTTCCCTTGTCTCTCAACTCCCCTTCGTCCTTGCGCTCGCCCTCCTGACTATGTCGTTCTCTAGGACCAATAGACAAGGTCGGGTGGTGCTGTGGAGTGTGGACATGGAATGTTCTAGAAAGATACCAAATATATCCCTTTGCTCTCACGGACCCCCACCCCTGAATCAGCCCGAAAATCACCCATTGTCCAACAGACCGAAACAACATACAGCGTAAAATACGATACAAGAAAGACAGCGGTGTACAGATATATTCATTGCTCATGAACGGAACTTGGTGAATGTACTCTGAGAGGACAAGAAAAAAACAAGAAACGCAAACAAGACTCAGACTGCTTTATCTCCGGAAAACTTTGATCCCGGTCCAAGAAAATTGTGTGCTCACCGCCCACCAACCAACGGAGCACGTTCCTCGTCTTCGAGAAGAACCACACCGCCCGTGAACCTCCTGTACAACCCCCAGACACCCTTGACGACGCAGAGCGCGCTCAAGATCGCGAAGACGAGAGCAGTCCAGTGCACAAAGGGGTCTCCCTGGTGAGCGAAGATACCAAAGAGGGACCACATAATGGCGATAGATGCGGGCAAGTCACCCTCAACGGAGGTGAAAGCGTAGGCTGCGGCAGTGCCCTCGAGGAAGAAGCTGTAACAAGGTGCGCCACATGAGTGAACTTATCTGCGGATGCGTATGTGACTTACAGAGCGAGAAACACGCAAACCTTGGTCCAGACACCGGGAAGTTCGGTGAGCGCATTGACACCAAATGCCTCAAAGGCAGTCAGAACTACCAAAACGGTAGTCCATCCATGCCAGAGCGAGAAAGGAAGGTGCACAAATATTTCGTCACCCGTGGTCGACGGCGCATGCTGCTTCTTGACGATATAGTAGACGTGCTAACCAGAGTTTGTAGGTGGGTTAGCATCTCATGATCATGTCCGAACAATATGAAGTAACGGAAGGGTGTAGGACATCAGAAACGCCGCGCCTCGTCCGAAATGAACAATGGAAGACGGAAAGTACGCGAGCAGGAAAGGAACTCACGGTTACAGTGCTGCTGACGAAGAGCGCGAAGATAAAAGCCACGACGTAATGGTGCGACGCCCAGAGGTTGACGTAAATTGCGTTAAGGACACCAAGCAAGGCAAACCGCCATGAGATGCCATCAATGATGACCTTCTTCCCGACTGTGGTGAACTGGTAGACGATGGTTCCGAGAAGGAGTAGGTGGATGAGGGTCCTATCCAACGAATGAAAAGGTGGCAACCAAAGAGGGGTGAATAAACGCACCAGATCAAGAAAGACCAAGGAGCAGGAGTAAGATATGTTTCCTTGCCAGAGTAGTAGATGTCATGTGGAGCTGCGATGGTGTAGATGTTGGAACCGAGGAAGGCGAAGTATACCACGATGTTGAGGAGCTGGGACAAGACGTACAGTTGGAATTCTGACAAGAAAGGCCATGAGACCAACCTTGAGTAAAATGTCATCCGTCCAGGAGCCTTCAGCCATGGTGTACACAGTCGTGAATTACGGTTGAGACGAGGACGGTGGGGGTAAGGGAATAAGAGGGGCGCTGACATGACCTCGCTTATGTACCCGCCCCACCCCATGTTTCGCAGCATGCGCCTGGCCAAATCGGGTATGCACCAGACATTCTTCGGCTGCGGCATACACACTATTTTCCGTCTTGTCAGAGCGCAAAAATGTGTGAGGGTTTTTGGCTAGTAGCACAAGGAACGACATTGGACCGTCACATCTCTCCGGTTGTGTGCACGAAACGCTCGTATACTATCATAGGGACAATACAACAACTTGTTATGTAATGTATCTTACGTGGTAGGAGCATTGTCCCACGCCGTCCTCTCACACATCCCAACATTTTACGCTCACCCAGAGGTAATTTAAAAGTACAATAAACACTTAAAATTTAATTCTCACATTTTCATGAGCATAAAGTGTCAAAGATGCCTGAGAAATTTTCAAATTTTCACCAGAAGTGGGATAACTTTAAATTTTCATGTCATGAAAATAGGAATCAACAAAATTTTAAATTTCCATGACTCTGTAAACGACAATAAAATGTCAAAATCCCTGGTGTGTCTGTTGCACGCCAGGCTGAGTGCGAGTCCGTACGACGCAGCACGTAGGCAAGTTCGACCCGACTTCCAGCACGAACCCAACGATAGGTCAGAAGACATCTTTCCTGAAACCCTCAATCACTGCGAATGGATGTGCTGCCCGAAAAACCCAAGCTGGGATGGCCCAAAGGCACCAAGGGCAAGTCAATAGCCAAGAACATCGACCGGCCACGCAAAGACGGCCTATCACCTCAGAAACGGACGACAACAAACGACGTCGGAGGACAGACAGGAGGTGCGTTCGTGGACTATATATGTTTGGATTGACTGGATTGACTACGACCAATATGGAAGCTTTTCTTAGCGGTTGACACGGATGCTTCGGCGCCAATCACCGGTTGACTAGCAGAGTGGCGGGCAACTGTGCAGTGGGTAATTTCAAACATTCCTGTGCTTTTTCTGACAGATCGGCCGTATTGATATAGCTGTGAGCTCTCACTGACGGTGAATGCGAATCTGCCACAAGATGCAGGTTGACGCTCGGACTTGGGGCAATTCCCTGGCCCCCATCGAGCCAGATCACTCAGCGATATTGGGTGACGGCGTTGAAACAGCCACAGCGGATGTGCTGCCAGTAGCGTGCCCTTGTCGTCTGAGCCTACCTGACATGCTGCCCGACACACTGCACACCTGATCCCTACTATGACTCCTACACCTCATCATGGCCGATCAGAACCTCCCCGAGCACGCACTACCACTCAACGAAAGCACGGTCAACTCCACGGTGTGTATGTACTGTTTGCACTAGTGGGATCAGGCTGGGGTGCTCATCGTGAATGGCAGTCATTGATGCCAACAGCACGTACTGCTCAGACCTTATGTCAGTGGATGCATGCATGCAAGGAAGTCTCCGGAGGTGACCTGCAGCTCGAGGAAGAGTTTCGGGACATATTACAGGATTTGGAACGATCAATGCAAGAAGAACAACATGATCGCACTCAACACTGATGCCGCCAATCACATCCATGTCCTTCTCTGTTCACGACCATCCAACTCGAATGTCACCATCCCAATGGCACTTCCAAGGCCTTGGGGGGCATGCTTACTGCAGCCAGCCCCGCATTGCGTTCAAAATAATCTGCTCATGGGAAATAGGGAATTTATTGCGCCCCAAGTGTCCCCACTGCCCTATCTATCTGCTGACACCGTCCGTCAAAGTACTACCCGCTCGAATGCTACCACGACGACTGCATTGTTGTTATGCAGACTCAAACGAAACCATGTTCAAGCCGACAACACGTCAGCGTCACCCAGTGCCCGTTCGCGGCCGGGCAACTTGGGGCTGCCTCCAGCGCTTGAGCACGACGTACAATGGCCGTTGGAAGAAGGTCCGGTGCTCGCAAATCAATTCTCAAGGCTACTCCATGATTTCTTAATCATATTACGACCACTCAGGCTTTGGGAATTACATAACATGACGTTTCGAACTTCACCATCGCCGCCATATCCGACCGCTTCCTCCCTCCCCTCATATTCAATCATTTAATTTGAGTGTTTGGCCTTCTCGGCAAAGACCAATAGACTTTTTTTGACATCACTGGTCACGTATTCGGTACTCAGTACTGAGGCCTGAGGTTTGGAAGTGAAAGTGTGCTGTCGATGCGGTCGTCGCAGTCGTGTCTGCAAAAACGTAACTAACGGGGTCGAGATAACTGGCCCAGATAGGTGTGCTGGGCCCGCTACATCAGGTTACTGACATCACGATCCCATAAAGGATCGGCTGGTATCCTGGCAGTGTGCCGTCGCCGTTCGACTGAGATCATAACAAAGAGATGAATAAGCGATCAAACCACACTGAGTAGGAGACATGTAGGCAGGAGGGTATGCATTAACTCAAGACATGAAAACACCACACGCAAACACATCTAGACACCAGCGACGATCCTATCGAAGTACAACGATCAGCTTTCCAAGTCCAAAGTGAAACAATGCAGGACTTACTCCTCAGCTTTGTTCAGTGCGGTCACCATGCTCACGACCTCCTTCCTCCTGTTGACCACAAACTCGCTTTCCTTCATCAGTTCGTCTAGTACATCAGGTTTGTAAAGTTCTTGCAACAATTCGCGTTGAAGGTTCTCCTTGGAGTGGTTCACGAGCGTGAGGACAATCGCCTTCGGGACCATATCGATCATCTCCCGCTTAACTATGTTGAAATAGGAGTGGATGAGAAGTTCTACGGTGGCAAATCTATGGGATGATCTAGGTCAGAATTGGCTCGACGACTTACTGATAACCTCAGTCTCCATGGTTTCTCGCTCGCTCAGTGCTGATTGGGGCCTGATAATCGCAGGTGGCTACGGGATTAACGGATGTTAGCTGAGTCCAATAACCCGTCATCTCAACCCGTGCTTACCGAATCCATGACCGGACCCGTTTTCTTCGCTTGGCCTTTTCTCGCCGTCGAAAAGAATGAACCGAAGAAGCTTGCCTCATCCTTCTTCGGGTCGACATCGAGGTCACGACCGCCATTGACTTGGCCAGGTGCATGCTTGCCGCTCTTCGGATCGGCTGCGGGCGGTGGAGGCTTATTGGCATTGAGACGTTCCTGGACTATGCTCATGGCCTGCCAAAGTCAAGGGAGTCAGTGAAAAGCGAGTTGAACCTGCTCAAATGATTTGCCTTATGACCACCAAGGAAGTCAGGATGGGTTGTGTTGACGTAGCATGCTTGCATGCTATAACAATATTGTAGCTGACTACGTGGGAATAGTGTAATCGTACGCACGAGACCATATCAGTCACCAGCTTGGTCGTTGGGTTCATGGAATTCTTGAAAAAGTTGACCACAACAGAGTTGAAACGTTCTCTGAGAGCAGGGAAGCGTCTGAATGCTTGCTGTGTGCGAATGTAAGGTCAGTCTGTCCTACATCCGAGAACAAGGACATACGATCTTTTGGAGTAGCTGTCCAAGGATTCGGATGAGCTCGTCATATACCAGTTGACAACATTTCAAGCCGGGTTCCTCGAGTCGTTTGATTTGCTGCTTGACAATGACCTCGAAAGCTTGGGTACCAACAAACAATGATGGTGTCGAACCCTGCGCGCGAGTTGCATGTCAGACAACCAGGTGCCTTTGGGGGCCACTTACAGAGGAGTTGTACAAAATCGTCCTGATGTCACCATCCTTCACTTGGTCGAAAGGATCGATGTTCTTTACACCATTGTTGAACAACTCGTGGAACACGAAGCTGATACGCGCGCCACCACTGAGTTCATTCAGGGACAGATCATTTGTGTTACCATCAATGACAGTGCGAAATTCGTTCGTAAATTCAGTGATGACAGCGAGAACGACGTTGCCCCCCGAAGCGTCTCCCAGTGGTCCGCCAAGGCTTGCGAGCTCGACGTTGTACTTTTGAAGCTGCTGCGTTATACGTGCTTTGATGTCAGGGAGGGTGTTGCGAATGTGTTGCATGAGAATCTGAACAAATCGTCAACTTGTGATATAGAGGGGACGACAAATCATGAACGGACCATGTTGAGCTTGCGGGCAAGGAAAGGAGTCCCACAATATTGGGATTTGCCCTTGTACGAAGGATGAGTCTCGAAGAAATTGCGCTCTGCCTCCAGAGCAGCATTAATAGACTTAGAAAGGTCAATATCCCGTTGTCCGCGATTCACAACTGGTACATAACCGAGTCTGAGTGGAATGACGCGACCCGCAAGAATGTCGACGACATCTGTCCCTTGGTCCCTGGACATGGCAATGAGATTTTTGGCGTATGAAAGCGAGCCGGAGAACATACATCAAGTCAACCTTGGTGAGAACACCAATTGTGCGAGTCCCCTCTGGATCAACCTCACGAGCCAGCTTGAGACCATCCGAGTTTGCCAAGTCGGTGTTGGCGGCTGTGACAGCAAGGATGATACAAGCAGGTCGCGATATGAACTTCAAAAGCATATCTCTAATTTGCTTTTCGATGTCTTTGGGTTGGTCTCCGACAGGCACCTTTGTTAGACCAGGCAAGTCGACGAGGGTAAGTGTCAGTACGTTGGGCGAGAATACGCGCAGGTTGATGGGCTGTGGCGAAATACCAGCATTACGGCCCGTCTTCGCCTCTGTATCGCGGACGATCTCTGCACGAATTTTGTTGAAGTCGTAGAATTTCTCGCCAGGCAGATGTAAGAATTCCCCCCATTCCGCTTCGTTGGCTTGCTGGTCTGAGCCTGCAAGTTGTGCTTCGGAAGTTGTTTGAGACCAGAGAAACCTCGAGTTTCATTTGTAACGTACATGAGAGGCCATTCGGTTGCGGTGAGGTGGCAGGGCGGTGGATGAGCTGCAGCACGAGAGGTCGTCGTGTCACGATACCAGTACCACGAGGTAAGAAATCTCGTCCGACGATGTTCTTGAAAGGATGAAAGTGATGAATTATTTGACTGTAGCGCAGCTGAAGGCGCTGCATACCTCGAGTACACTGCTCTTGCCGCTACTTTGACTGCCAAGCACGCAGATTTGCGGAAGGTCTATTTGGGATCCTGATGATCCAACCGTGCTGAACACATCTTGAAGCTTGTTCACTACAGATACGATTTCTTGACCAAAACCGGTGGACATGGTGGACTGCGTCGACGATGATATGAAAGCAAAAGACAAGGAGGACGTTCACAGTCTGCGCACTGCGAGAGGCACGCGATTGAGCTGCGTGGCACTGCCACCGGCGGAACTTTGCACTCACACACTGAGGCTCAAGCGAAAATACTAGTTCAAGACTTCAAAGCTTCAAGCTGGACTTGGACGTTGACGACGACCAACTCTCCATACTGACAGTTTTCATCAGCGCTCAGCATTCACCGGAATGACCAGCAGGTTGCTTATCGACAACACTGCAATAACCCCACACTGCTTGGTATATCGTGATACTCGTTACGTCAGGAGAATGCCCTTCAGTGGGCTGAGGTCCTCAAACAGGCTTCTATTGCGCGGCCATGTCCACTGTCCTACCACCCTGCTTCGATTCTCTACCGTGTGTTACCCCAATTCGTGCTCTTCTTATCTCCGAAGTCTTGGAGATGATCCTCGACGAGCTCACTAATGACAAACGTAGTATGAGCCGCCTCGCCTTCACTTGCAAAGTCATTTCAGAACCAGCGCTTGATCGTTTATGGACACTCAATGATTCCCTGGAACCTTTTATCTCCTTGTTGCCGAAGGAGCTGACCCTCGATGTACGTTTAGAGCTTAGCAGTTCGTCGGGATCTTACATTATATTTCCTTGCAGGAAAACTCTGTCCTCCAATTTGACCACCTTACGGTCTCAAATTTGCCCCCGCATAAGTGGGCGACGTTCGACAATTATGCTCGACGGGCTCGGCGTTTATATGCAAAAACCGTTACGATGAACCCTCACCGCGTGTACTCCTCCATTTACAACCAACTCATCGATATTCGTCCAAACGTTGAGCTCTTCCCGAACCTTACCACCTTCGCATTTCACTCGAAAAGTGTCCCAAACCCGCACCTCAGAATGTTTCCCTCTTCTCTTCGTTCTGTCACATGGAGCTGGGGCAACAACAAGGCTCCAGAGATTGAAGCCGTCCTCTGGAGTTCGGTCATGAATCGGTTGCTGCTGGACGCACCTCTTATTGAACATATCCATTTCGAGGGGAGCCCAAAGGAACTCCTACACAGCCTTACTCCTCTTCCTTTTCAACAACTCCGAAAAATCACAATCAAATCGAGCCCCCTTGGCCCAAACGTTCTGCACAAATACTCTCATGCACTCTCTGCATCCGCCATACAGGTGCTCGATCTCCGTTTTGTACGCTGGCCAGACCCTCGTCTCCAGCCAATTTCCCCCGTCTTCCCTTCACTGAGGAAATTGACTATTGATGGTTCTCCATCCAACACCATCGAGTTTGTTCGGCTCCTCTCAAGTCCTGTGCTTCAGGAATTAGCAATTGCTTCCCAATGTGAACGTAGCGAAGGCCCTTTGACTCAGTATACCCAGCTTTTTATACTCCTCGCAGACAAGTATCGGGGCGTGTTTAGAACGTTCAAGTTACAACATGCTCTGGGGTGTCACGACCAAGCTGAGCTTGAGTCGTTCCTCTGTGCAGTTCGCACGTTGGCTGACGCAGGAGTTGACACCCTCCAGTTAAACTTGATTGTATGTTGGCGGGATCTCACACGTGAGGTGCAAGATATGATCCATCCTTCGAAATGGACGGCTCTGAGGCATTTCAAGATCTCATCTCATCGAACGCATCGTGGTCCTGGACAGTCGGTAACATCTTACTTGGATGATCTTAGGCGTAGAGCTGAGCTACTATAATATAATGGGCCTTCCACTTATCGTACGTATGTTCTTGGACTATTGTTTTGTAATGTTCTCAAACGAATATGTGTACATGATCATATCCCACCGTAACTGTTGATGCCAGAGCTGAACCTGCACTCGTCTAGTCTGCAGACGGTCCACAAAGACAAGGAGTCCAGATGGTGTCCCATATTCATCACGATATTGAACTTCATGCTACCAAGATGGCAGACCCGGACTCCGAAACAGCTTCAAACCCTGCGCTTCTCCTCGCCTGTGCCCCCTCTAGGCGGAGACGTTGGCCGGAATGTCGACGGAGAACAGCCCCAGAGCCCTTCGTCCTCTCAAATCTCTGATAATCTGTTTGCCTCCGAGAGCTGTACTGGCTCTGAGCCAATGCCCCCACCGCGTCCGTGCGTTGGACCTGGCAGATTTCATCTGCGTGCCACTGGTAAGTTCCTGAAAACAGCTCCAGTAATGATTTCGCTGTCAGAAGCGGCGTCCAGCGCCCAGCTGGGGACGCTAGACGTCAAATAATCCAGGTGCAGGTAATTGATGCACCCCCGGAACCATATCCCTTGAATGCACCTGCTGCCGTCCCGAATGCAACAATGAACCATGCGCTATCCACGATAGTCCTTCCATGAGCGACCACTGAAGCGCTGTTTTCAGCAACTGTGTACATATGCCATTGCGTTCATCTCCGAAGATCCGGGATCCGAAGTAATTTACAAGCGTGCGGTTGATATCACTCAGTTACCTCACCCCGCCACCGTAGTGTATTGGGCTAGCATCTGTCTTCCTTCCAAGCGGCCTGGCCCTCTAGGTTTGTAGTGTGATCGCCGGCATGTGGGCACTCGATTTAGTTTCGATGTTGCAGCGAACACCGATACGGGGTTTCAAAGAGCAGCCTCAGCGGGCGGAAGTGGTGGCGGACGCCATGTACTTCTTTCGCAGAACTCCACTAACAGGACTGGGTGAAATTAAATCCAGTGTAACACCCTCCTTCCTGGAATTGGGAGCGGTTGGCAGCTGGTGGCGGAGATGAAAAGCAGAATCTTCACTAACCGGGGTGGCCTCGTAGGGGATCAGTTCATCACGACCACCTCCCTAGCGCGATAATCCCTTGTAAGGTATTACAAGTGCTGACAATCAATTATCATTTTAAAAAAATTCAATTATAATACATTATAATGCATTATAGCGCTAGGGTGGTGGTCGTGATGTTTACGATGTCCAAATCACTGCGCTGAAAGTCATTCTCAAAAATGGCTGTTCAATAATGCAGTCGTCTCCACCTGTACACTAGCGGCGGAGACCCATTCGATAAACACGATACTGCGACCTATTTTGGAAAGTTCCTTTCAATGCTTCTGCATTCCGTGTACTCGTCATTACCTCCGATTCAGCTGGGAATGGCTCGCTGATTTCTTTCTCTTGGTAAGCAGAGTCTTCACGTTAGACTCGTACAAATAGCGCATACGAAATTTCCCACTGGGCGAGACTCTGCCTTCGCAACAGTGATTGTAGAAGATTGTGCGCCGCATATTGAACCTTCCTAGTGGGCCTCCTCCCTCGGGTTTTCAGTTTCGGGTATTGACACCCCTTTTACATTGCACCTTCGACGGTATTCAAGCTGGCCGGGTGTAGCACCGCAAAAGCGTGACGGAGTCGACCACCGACGGTCAAGACACAAGCCTATAAATGTTCGACAACCGATTGAAGAGAAAGTGGCAAGGACTGTTGTAAGTTAAAAAATTTGGGCAAGGCCACGCCATCTGATCTAGAGATGTTCTATTTTATCGCTACTCTCGAACGCAGGAAGATTTAATTGCGCTGTGAGTAGCAAGATGTTCTCTTGGGGTTAGTCTGTCTGATTTACGTACCATCTCCCTAACCATATTGTCATCCTAAAAAGGCAACTTCTGGACACTACTGGTTGTCCATGCCCGTTGAATATACGTGGACACACCAACATGAAAAAGTTGCGTTGGTATTCGATTTGACTCGGTGATCGTAACCTGCTGTGATCGACTTATCAAAGGTGGTACGGATCTGGCTCTCTCGAACGATGACTTTCTGGGTCCTTCCTCATCGGTACAGAATTGGTCCACGCATCGGCCTCCCACATACGTAGCTGACCGATGGGCCAGGGGTGTTTACCTCAACTATCCCCCGACTAAATATGAGAGCGGACATTCACATTCACTCATAAGCTCGATCGCCACTGGCAAGCCCTTGTCAGCAGTGCCCATACATGCCAGCATGCGCATTACTCCTCATTACGTTCTTGTGTTCGCTTTGGTCTACTCATTCATACCCTCTGTATTCGCTACGCCTCCCAAAATCCAGCCAGAGAGGTCCTCGCTTCAGGGCGAACCTCGCGTTCTTGGTCCGATCGCGCAGTTGAACATCGTCAATAAGGTCATCGCCCCTGATGGTTTCCCTCGATCGTTGAGTTGCGTTAGTTTGACTTGCAATTTTGTACTGACATCCTCAAGGACCGTACTCGCTGAGGGAACATTTCCGGGACCGTTAATTGCTGCAGAGAAAGTGAGGTCTTCGTGGCATCGTGGATTGCTGGTTCTGACATGTCTTCAGGGTAGTGACTTCAAAATCAACGTGGTAAACCATCTCCATGACACCACAATGGATACGTCTACGAGTCTTGTTCGTGTATCCGAAATATACCCTCCGTTTAGTTCTGAAACTCCGACAGCACTGGCATGGTATTTACCAGAAAAAGTCTAACTGGGCTGATGGCGTTACGGGGGTTACACAGTGTCCCATCCGACCTCACAGAAGTTTCTTGCACCAATTCAGTGCACAAAATCAATCTGGGACATACTGGTACCACTCGCATTTTTCATCTCAGTATTGTGATGGTCTCAGAGGACCTTTGGTAATATATGATCCCGAAGACCCGCATAAACATCTGTATGATGTTGATAATGGTATGTGTTTTATTCGTGAGGCTTTGAAAAAGACCCTCATTTTAGGCTCATCAGAGAACACTGTTATCACCCTTGCTGACTGGTGCGAGTACCACAGTTCCACTTTAGATGCCAGGCTCACTTTTTTTTTCTTTTTACAGGTATCACATACCCAGTCCAAAAATGTACTTGCCTCCATATACGGCGAATGCCACGCTGATAAACGGTTGTGGACGGTACGCTGGTGGACCGATGTCCCCGCTTGCCGTCATCAACGTCGAGCAGGGCAAACGATATCGCTTCCGCATCATTGGCGCTTCGTGCGACCCGTGGTTCAATTTCACCATCGATGGGCATACTATGACAGTCATCGAAACGGACGGTATCGAGACGGAACCCCTAGTGATCGATTCGCTGTCCGTGTACGCGGGTCAACGCTATTCCGTGGTGATAACTGCCAACCAAACCATGGGAAACTATCGGATTCGTGCACTATCGAGCCATCCAAACCAGACGTTCGATGGAGGGCAAAGCTCTGCCATCCTGAGGTATAGCGGTGCGCCAGAGCAAGAACCGACAACAGAGTACGGGCCATACGTGCTTCCCTACGACGAAAACAATATTCGCCCGTTGGTCGCACCCGGCGCCCCTGGTGTACCAGAACCAGGTAAAGCAGATGTGAACATTAATCTTGTGCCTGGGCTCGTAGACCACCACTATACGATTAATGGAGTAAGCTATGTGGACCCGCCATCGCCCGTACTCTTACAAATTCTGAGTGGTGCTCGACATCCGTCGCAGCTGCTCCCAAGCGGTAGTATCTACGAGCTGCCACGTGGCAAGGTTATCGAACTCAGCCTCCCTGCTACTGAACTTACAGAAGGTGGTGCACTCGGCGGACCCGTGAGTGTTCATCCCGCTTCTTCGACATCACTTACAAGGGTATCACTCGATAGCATGCTCTTCATCTCCATGGTGTGAGTCATCTTCACCGTTATTTCAAGGACTTTTCCATGTAAACCTATTGTGAGCTATAGCATATATTTGATGTCATCAGAGCACCTGGCAGCCAGACCTTCAACTTTATAAATCCTGTCAGGAGGGACACCGTTTCTATCGGGTCTCAAGCAATCCGGGATAACGTGACAATTCGTTTCGTCACCGATAACCCCGGTCCATGGTTCATACACTGGTAAATCTTGACCGTCGTACGAGTTTCTGACTGACTGAACGTTTCCGCAGTCACACGAACTTTCACTTGCACAGGTACGCTGCCGTGAATGCAGATCGATTGGGTTTCCAAAGTCACTGATATCGCCGTTGTTCAGTGGATTTGCTGCCGTCTTGGTAGAAGCCCCTTCCGAGGCAGCCATCCAGGAAAGTCAAGTCGTCCCGAGTTAGTGTCTCCCCCTTCCATTTCCTCGACCTCACTTGACTGCCGGTCTCAGGCCACTGGAAAGAACTATGCGGGTGAGGTGCAACGTGTTTGGATTATTGATGCAACGCGATATATATCAGCTGGATTTCGCGTTTCACTTCTTGTAGAATCAGCATGGATTTCTTTGACCGCTGCATGGTAGTTGCCCATGCATGGCTGTAACGAACACGCGTGCATGAGACGAATATCGGGTCCAGGCTCAGGCCGCGAAAGACTTTAGTCCAATTACTAGACTTGGAAACATACAATCATTGGGGGTAAGGTACACACAGACGATCCTCTCTTCACCATGTCTTGGCTCTTGTCCGTTCTACCGTGTTCAAAGCATGTGAAAATCACCAAGTTAACCGACGTTGAGACGGAAGATGTCATTGAAGCTAGCAAAACGGGTCGGTCGTCTTAGTACGTGCCAATAATCAGACCAAGATACATACACATAGTAAGAGCCACTGTCGGGGACCAGCTGAAATACTTGACTAAAGCTAAGAGGATTGGATTCTTCATCGACCTGTTTCGAGTAAGATAGGGTAGATGTGTGGACCAACCAACATACAAGTAATAAACCAGTCACGCTGACTATGATAGCTCCATTAAATTTGGAGGGCTGGGCGTCGATAGTCGACACGTTGTGTCGAACCTTGGTGAAAGGCAATGACTGTGGGACGATCAGAACTGATCCGGAGGATCTAAAAAAATGAATGATTACAGTGAGTTTCGCGACGATGGAAGACCCTCCTAGGAATTGGGCTTGCTCGAATGTGAGCATCGAATCTGGGCGCTACACAATCGTCAGATCAACCCAGATCACGTTCTCTTCGGTTTGACGGACGTACATATAAGGGAGCCAGCTGGGATCGATTGGAGTCGAACGTGGAATAGTAAAATGTTGTGAAATCCTTGGCAAGTGTAGCTGGGTCCATCGGGCCGATTGACGAGAGAGAAGGCTGAGGTGAGCTTGTGCTGGATCGGTAGAAAGAGTAGAAAGCGAGACAGTGTTTCTACATGACCCAATTTGGACGTTATCAGCCTTCCAAGCTCACTACTCTTTCCCACTGCTCGCGACCAACACTGACCCCGTATGGCTGGTGCCATCTCAAGTCCATCAATGTCTGACATTCCCCGTCCAACGATACGCAGGAAGAGCTCCGCGCAGAACCTGCTGTCCTCCTTCAAGCCTCCAGCCACCGGCCCCGCTCCTGGAGGCAGCCTCTCTTCCGCTACCGGCGCAGCCTATGCTACAGCGGTCCAAACCCCGACTGCGACTGCTATCCCAGGAAGAGAGTGGGATGGCCAGTCTGTGCACTCTGACTCCCTCTCGTCGACACCCACATTGGTTGCGAACGGCACACCCGCCATTGCCCAAGGGACCTCCGTCGAATATCTCCGGGATCTCATTCAGAAACGGATCGTCACCTTGACCTACATGCGCAACGTACACGAAGGGTGCGTCAGTCTCTCCTCGAACGAGCGCCTCGTGCTGACTCCATGGCTCAGCCGGAGCCATTGGTTCCACACGATCATGATGTCTCGCAGCGAACTCGATAGAGTGTTCAATAACGTCGCTATGAAGAAACGGTGTGTACTACAGTTGCTTGTATGCGGATTTTTTAGACATCGCTTGGCAACTATGTAGAACAAATCGCTTTGCCGTCCTGGCAATGTCTCTTTCCAACCTACTGGATATCCCCCAAGCCCACGACTACCTTCGCGGTCTGCTCAACACTATGAACGAATACGACCAAGCCAAAGAAGAGCCCGATAAACCAAAATATGTACAGGGCGTCTGCTATATCTCCACAACATCACTCTGACTTCGTATTGTAGCGGTTATTCCGGCCCAAGGTGGCAAAACGACAAGCTGCGGGCGGCTTTGCCGATTATACCTCGCCATACTCGGACGGGTCAGAAGCCTCCTACCTTGTTTCACCCCATATAGTGCGTTAGGTCATACGGTGCACGATTTCCATTGGATTGATCTTCGATAGCCCTTTCCTCTGGATTACCATCAAACATTACTGTCTCTTCTAGACGTGCTTTCTGAGGTGTACAACAAGATCTCCCGTATTCTCGGTCCCTCTGCGTTCTCGAATTCTGGTCAGCATATGATGGGGCCCCTGGGACTGCTCGCTCCGCATCCAGGGGTGTCATATTTGTTCTCAAGTCAAGAAATGACTCCAAAACCCATGGAAGATAACGATGGAAGTTTGTGGGGCATTGCAAATGCCCAGGCTCCCAGCCAGAATTATGGAACTGGTCTCGGGAGTCCGCCTCCGAGCTGGACAGCGGGATTGGGGGATACATTACTGAAGGTAGATACCAAGTTCAAGGTGAGTCCGGCGATGGCTGTCTTGCTGACACCTATGGTGATGCTCCACAGAAAATAACGTCCATTCTATTGAAAGAGCTTGATGCGGTCGCGCGGAACGGCATCAAGGATGAGTTGGCTTCCCTGGATCCCCTACTTCGTGGAGTTGCTGCGACGGAAGACATGCGAGAACAATTTGATTTCGAGGGAAATGTATGAACACTTTTTGTACTGTGTGTCGTGGCATTGTACTATCATTGCATCTTATTTTATCTGGGTTCCACGGATCAGCTGTGTGACACCCCGCGCGCGTCCGGTCACGATGTCACGGATCGCGTTTCACTTCTGTGTTGTGTCAAAGTTTCGTTTCTCAGTACCTCAGTGGTCAGTGCTGATATGCCCACGAGCAATGTACAAGTACTCCTCGCGCAGGATATACCAGATCCCACTGACTTCTCCGCAACTGACTTGCGTCAACTAGACGCCAGCTTTCGATGCACAATCTGTGGTGAACTTTTCGACGCACCCATATCGCTTGCATGCGGCCACTGCTTTTGTTCATTGGTACGCAGCGACGAAATATTTTCAGGCGTGACTAGTCTGAGCGGGGCTCTACTAGTGTATACGAGAACACATTGTGAGAGAGCCAGAATGTCCGAGTTGTCGGAAATCTGCTGCAGAAGCACACTTCAGGGTAAACCCAGCTCTCGAAGAGGTCGTCTCGGCTTGGAAAGCGGCACGGTATGAAATCGTCCATTTGTTGGTCGTTACCTCCTCATTGACGAGGCTTCTTTAGATTGAACGTTCTTCGTCTTTCTCGAGAGGAATGGCCAAAGGCACGTTCTGGGCAGAACTCGGACAACGACAAAACTCCACGCCGGCTCCGGACGCCTGTCCAGCATGGACGGAAACGCAGGCACATCGAGGTCTCCGAGAGTTCGGACTCTGACGTTGTGTGCGTAGCAGGGCCTTCGAATCCCAAGGAATCGAGTGAGATTGCAGACTCATCACCACTCCAAGCGAAGAGTGCGAGGAAAGCCTCTCGGCGGTGGACAAGTAGGGAGCCGTCATCGGATCCAAGAGAGGAGGAACTCCAACGTGAGTATGTCCGTGTTTCTCGACCCCCGCTTCCTCACCGTTGGTCGTTATCCAGCTGATTCACGAGTAACATGTCCTATGTGTGGCGCCTCTGTAGAATTCCAAGTGATCAATACACACATGGACGGACCAGATTGCGGTCAGAAACCACTCTCTAAAACCAACAAGCCGTCGAACTCAAATGCAAAAACCCAGTGGTCGAAGCTGCTTGGTAGCAAGCCGAAGAAAGGTAAAAATATGGATAACAGGTGACTGGTGGTCCCTCCTGTTTACACTCAAACTCAATTTTGGCTCTGACATGCAGTGATCCAGATGATACGATGGAACGTTTACCGAAGGTCTCATATGACGTTCTCAAGGATAAGGCCCTAAGAGAACTCTTATCTTCACAACAACTGCCTGTGAGTGGGGATCGGAATACGCGGATTGCTAGACACAGAAGGTAGCCTCCGCCTCCGAGCACTTTTGTCGCATTTAACCCTCTGGTTAGATGGGTCATGATGCACAACGCAAATCTCGACAAGATTACTTGTCGTAAGACCCTATCGGAGTTGCGTCTCGAGTTGAAAACTTGGGAAGAGGGCCGAAAGGAATCCAAATATGCAGTCGATGACCTCCCTGCCTATGAAGTGAGTTCGGTCTCGTATTGTTCAGACTCAACTGATTAGCAAGCCGTCAAGGCCTCACACAAAGATGAATTTAGTAGACTTATCGAGGAAGCACGTCAGAAGAAATCTAGTCGTCAGGCGTCAGGCGATGCCCTTTGTGAAGAAGTAGTCGAAGACAGCCAGGAAGAATGATTGTAGGCTATTATTGGTTTAGTTCCCCCGTGCATCTATATGACAACACCGCCGCTCTGAGTTGCGAACACGATCAGATGCGATTTACCAATGTGGAACGCTCAATTTTTGGTGAGATTTATTTTTAAATTTGCTGACGTCTGATGGGCCAGCAACTTGAACGGTTTGGCAGTCTTGCTCAGACTCAATGACCCAGTCGAGATGGTCCAGTGATTGACGACCACAGCATGTTATTTTTGCTGTCAAATCCGGAAGGCACCTCCCGATTTGCATTGTCTAACCTCGCTTAGTAAATCACTGAGGCCATTGCAACCCTCGTAAGTAAGTGCCCATCCCCTGACCGAATCGTACTTCGTTGGGCGGGTGGACAATGGTATTGTTCTTTCCGGATACTACTATGACGCTTTGGCAAGTGGCGAAAGTAATATATAACCCACTATCGCGTCAGAAGGACTCATCAGTAGCTTCAAGTCACCCTACGATATGAGCAGGATCTCGCAAACTCTTTCAGTGAGCACTGCCTGGTCGCGAATGCTCCAGGTTCGCTGAATCTACTTTTTTCTAGCTCCTTAGTAATTTAAGGTCATTCACAGTTGGGCCAGGTACCGTATCAAAGGTCCGTTGACCAGTGTATAACACGTGGGTCAATTACTTATCTTGGATTTCAGGATGATTCAGAAAAAGTCGAGACCATCACCGAACAATTCCTTCCTCGAAGGCAGGATGCTGTGTTCGGTGATCAATTTATTTTCCAAACGGCCTCGTTGCGACAACGTATCAACGCAAAGCTGGTGCTCCTGGCGCCATTGCCATGTGATGTGCCACCGTTTGCAAAATCAGTGATCTATCTGTCCAGTCTGTCGGGTTCGGTTAGCGCCACTGTGGTGAGTTGATACCCGTCTCCCGTGTTCCAGTCGTTCCGAAGGACCATTGATTGACAAGTACGGGAATGTTTTGTTTTAGTATCGGCTCCCCGGTGCGGAGGCCCACTTTTTTCGTCTCTACATTTTTGCCCGTCAGGCTGACGTGAAAGTGACATTGCCATCGCTGTTTCGGGGGGTTGTCGGTGTCAAGAACGACGGCTTTTGCCAAAGGGGACAAGCTCGTTACTGCCGTGCATTTCGTGACCGTATGCGCTGTGGGCACATAAGACTGGACTCCTGTGTACTGGAGAACGACGACGAAGTATATATCCATGCGGAAGGTAGCATTAAACTACGCTTGATGCCGTTGCCGAGGAATGATGGCAGTGAGAGCATTGGCTCCCGCCGTGTGGGTCGCCATGTGCGCCGGATCTTTGGTACCATGTAGTCACGTGTCTTTGGCGCGGCGCTGGCTCGCTTACCGTTACATGCCTTAGTAACTCTGTTGTACTGCACACTGTTGTTCAATCTTTTGAGTATAAGTAGTGTTCCGTGGCCAGGGGAGTCGGCGCGGTCGTCGGCACGCAACTGAGCTGTTGTCTAAACCTGCAGGGGAGAGCAACCGCCAAAATGCCGGACAACGATCAAAATCAACTGGCAGTAGAACGGCGTGTTGTTTTAGCTCCGCGATAAAACAGACTGCGGCCAGTCGAGCTCCTTTTTGTTCTGGACCACGTGGAGAATACAACACCTGCCTTTTTGGGCACAAGGGTCCCAATGATCGCTTATATAGAGCACACATAACCCATGCTTGCCCTGTCCCAACACGTTCTCGAAGGTACGCCTCGTATTCTGTCGGGTCTTCGCACCTTCCCTCCATTTTGCTCGCTGTTTGGAGGGAGCCATGGCAAGCTATTGCTCTGCCGCGGAGGTCAGTGGTATTACAAACGTGTTGAACGTTCCAGTTCTGAAGCGATCCACAGAGCACATCCTCAAGCGAAGCCCTTGGTATGCTGGTAAGTGCCATTGCACCGGTGTGCTCTGATTGCCTGATCACGATCTCACAGAATGTGGAACCCTGTGGAACGCACAAGATCCACTACCATGCATCTAGTGACTGGGATTTCATACTGGAGACGCAAGAAACCATAGACATGTCTCTTGTTATACCACATTACCGCGCTCGGCAGCAACCTGTGGATCACCGTTTGACCATGTTCATTGCTGCTCGCACCGCACCTGTGAAATTGAAAGTCGTGAGTCCTCCTTGGTTTTTGTTGTTTCCCATGGGGTCTCATGGTGGATATCCAGTGTCGACCCGTACCTCGATGCAAATTCTACCTGGAGGTCAGGGCGAAAACGTCCAACGTTACCGTATGGCTTCCCTCTGACTTTAAAGGTCACATCCGGCACTCTGGCCGGGCATCGTACTCTGCTGGTTTCGTAAACCGCATTTTGAGCAATGTTCGCTTCAATGAAGATACCCTCGACCAGTGGGATACCGATGAGGTGGTGGTCGATACCACAGGTACCGTGACATTCCGCATGTGGGATGTCCGCGCTGCTGCACCCGAAAACTCCCGCAAGGAGACATTGAAACGCATGTTTCGTGGTTCGCAGAAACCCGAGGGAGTGCGTCGCGGCATCAACTGGGATTTTTTGCTCGATGACTAGACCTTGATTATTCTTCTTCTGGAACGCTTCGTTCAGCATACCCTTTTTTTTTTCTTCAGTCAGAGCAGTGACAGGCTCCTCGCATAGGATATCTATTTATCAACCGACCATTGACTTTACCGATCAGCTCTGTGTAGCCATCTTAACTCAACACTTACATATATTGTAGCTCTGCTTTCTTCCCACAATCACTGTAGCCCTAGCCACTCAGTCAACTGAAACATCTCGCGTCCACCGTTAACTTCGGTTTGTCATGGCCTGCCATGGCCGTGGCCACTGAAATTGATATGATTGGATACTGTGAATATGACCAGGTCCCCGCCGTTCGGATATTTGGACGCGTACGTAATGAAACCATCCATGAAGCCTGCCACGAGCTCCGCGAAGTTCAAGTTGGCCATCACATCCAGGGAAATGAATTATTCTGGCCATGATAAGTTCCCACACTGAGCATGATCAGCACGCATTAGCGGCTCCTTTTCTCATGATGCCATCTTCCGACTACAGGATGGCTCGGTCTCACGATATAATATGTCAAAGTTGATGCTGGTTAGCATTGAAATTGAAGCCCCCCCACGACCCCAGGACTGCACGGTGCGAGCGACCCAGGGACCGTTCACCTCGCTTTGCGGTGCAATAACTTCCCAATGGCAACGCTCGTAGCTCCCTCTCAGACGAGGAGCCTCAAAAGTGAGCCTCGCCGAGCATCGAGCCACGTGTACCAGACTTATCAAGCGGCTATAGTCTTCACAAGCACTCTAACTGCTGTAGCCTTAGTGTTGACCATTTATAGAGTAATTTATCGCTACGTGATGCATAGGTTTTGGTGGGAGGATGCATGCGCAGTTGTTGCACTGACTGGCAGTGTCATTTGTGTGGTCACCTCATGGACACATTTCGAACTGGGTAAGATTATCGATCCTTTGTCCACGGGTCAATCAACTGACGCATCCAGCTGGCCAACCATCCGTGATCTCGTTCTGGATACAGGCACTTACGTCTCTTAGCGTGGTCTGGTCTGTCTTTCTCTCTGTCCCTCCTGAAGCTCTGCTCAACAGTCTTGCAGGTCAGTGAGACTCAGTATTTTATTGTTAATCTTGCGCATCATGTCACCCTCGCGGAACTTACGTCGAGCGATGATTTTTATCGCTGGTCTGTTTGTCTTGACGTGGTTCTCGTTGATGGTGGCATTCGTGGAGAGATGTGTGGCTGGCCATCATTGTTACACCACTTCAAGCCAAGGAGATAGGGAGAACATGGACCCAGTGGTGATATTTGAATTGATCAGTATGTCTTTCTCGGTGCTCGTCCGTTACATCCTAATTTGTGATACAGCAGACATCCTATCCGACTGCACATTAATCGGCCTTCCCATTTATTCATTGCATTCTGTAAAATTGCCGCTCTTTCAACGACGATTTATCATCGCAGCATTTTCCTCCAACATCCTTGTCATTATCATATGCTCTTTTCGGGCCGCGTGTCAAGTTCTCCATATTTCCTCCCTCGCCGGTGTGGTAATTGAAGTTGAAGTAAGTGATCCCACCATGCCAAACCCTAAACGCTCACGCTCTGTTTGACAGGTCGCTTGCTCCCTATTTGTTTGTAATTCCTTGTTTGTTATGACACTCGTCTATCGTATGCTTCATCGCAACACCGCGATTGATGCAGAGACAAGCCTTCCCAGCTCTGACCAGCTCACTACAGTAAATCTGGATGCACTGGATGGCTTCGTTAGCGCTATAAGCGGCAGCATTCCAGCTGTTACGCCCAGCACGACTTGTCCCGGTGGTGGTATGGAGAAACATAAAGATAATATACCCTGACAGTACGGGTCGAAGCACTCCCGAATAATAGGGTTTCAAAAGGACCTTTCGTAGTATAGATAACTACTCGTCTCCGCATGGTATACTTAGTATGGTTGGACACCGATTGCATAACGGACTCATCAGATGCGAACACTTTCAAAGTTCTGTTGACTGGAGCTTCTCAACCTTGTCTTACATCCCTCCCAATGCACTCGCCGATCTGCACAGTTTAACTATTTTACATAAACGGATTTGATAGATTTCTAGCTGAGCATCTACTGGTATGTCCGACTCCCATTCCTATCCTCTTTCTTCCCAACGTGGTTCTCTATTTTAGCTTCCAAAGCACTGTCGTGTGTGTGGCATCGCTGCAGTCTCGAACCCGACAGAGTCCAACCATAGAATGACTCGGTTTGTTTATCAGTGGAATGAATCTTATGGAATACAGGGATAGGTTGTGAGACTATAAATCCGGCGTGATTTATGTGATGATAAGTAGAAATGATACAGAAACATCCGTGTAACACATATTATACACCATTGGGTAACGCTGCGGTATCGAGACACTTTTCGAGGGTTTCCACGAGTGAAGGGTTCTCGAGTGCAGCTGCAACTCGTTCCTTGTCGTTAAGTTGTTTGTTCACTGAATAGGAGGCAAGTTTCGAACAGGCACTTGTATTACTTACGAGGGACAGCGCACCTGCCAGCTCGCTCTGATGGGAACCAGGCTTTACCCGGATGTCGACCTTGAACCTCGGTGGAAGACTGCGCAACAGTCTCACTCGGATGCACAACCCTGAGGGACAGCGATGGTAAGCCCGCGTGCGTCGTGAGATGGAAAGAATTCACTATACCGATAAGAGTCGACATGCCACAATGCGGCACCGTTGGTGTGAATTCGACGACGACGTGGTTTTCTCCAACCTCGATTTGTTCGGCCGACACCACCCGGAGCTCCTCCAAGCTGTTCGGATATTCGGGATCAGAGATAAACCTTATAAGCTCTGAGGAGTGGGTCAAGCACGTATATCTCTGCCATCAGTTCGAGTAGGATTACCGAATATCTCGTCTTGGTCAATCGGTTCGACCTCGGTACTGTTGCTCCTGTCTTCCTCATCATCATCGACCCAGAGAGATTGACCAGCTTCGAACCGCGACTTCCTGGCGGACTTCCGTGGCAGATATATGGTTGGGTTTGCGTTGAATATTTGAGTATCCATGGTTGTCGATATGACAAGGAGAGAAGCGCGCTATCTCGTCATGTCGAAAATGGAGAGATCTGCCCGTGTGATCACGCTGGTGCGTTGTGTCACAGGATCACGTGATGTCAAGCTACGTGTTATGAAAAAAGGGCAGTTGCGCGTCAATTAGCCGCCAATTGACTCCCTCTCCTTTTCGGAATTTGTGTTCAGGGTCTGCAAGCTACCCTCAAGTTGAAGTCGCCCCTGTCTCTGTGGAACGGGCTTATAAAATATGCCACCCAAGGTTTTTCGCGCTGCCTTTGTGCCCCGTGGTGTATTCGAACTTACTCCCCGTGCAGCGCAAGCGTGCGGGCGCTGACACGACCACCGAGGGCTCGACGACGCGATCGACCAAGAAATCATCTAGAACAAGTACATCTGAGTTTTTCAGGGTCATGTCTACTGCTGGACTAACCAGTTTGCCTTGTGCAGCCCGGGAAAAAAATGGAGCGACCGACGTAACTGGCAAGGTGGGCGCATCGTGCGTGATTTCTGCCGTCTCCGCATGTTGTGAAAAGCAATTTACCACGGTGCCTCAGTAACTCGATAGAGGTCAGCGTCTTCTCATCGGCCTCACGGAGACTTCAATCGTTCAGCAATGAATCCCCACAGCCGCCATCCAAGAAAACCAGAACGACTGGAAAGAAGGGTGTTGATCAGAGTCCCCGAGGAAGGAAGGTGGCGCCACAGGTCTTCGGGTAGGTTCCCCTCTTATTAACCGGCTGTACACATTCAGCTAAGCTCATTTGCGCGGCCTAGAATCGATGACGTAAGACCTCCATATCGGTCGACTGAGATACTTCCATAATCAGCTTGCCACCGTAGGAGCCCCTCAACTCCACCACGAGCCAACAGCATAGCGAGTAAGTCAACCTTTGTCCATCTAAACTCCCTACCACCACTCCTTGTCACCTTTATCTACCACGTCGATCGGGGTGATCAGGTTCAAAGTATCACCTGGTTACCTTCCCCATGCACTTCTCGTCCTTCTTGTGCTGTGTTTCTAACAAACTCGCGCTTAGTGACGAGTTGGATACGCCTAAACAAGCTCCCGTGGGTCTTTATCGCGTGTATCAATGTGCTGTTATATCGACACTTGTGCTATTAACCAGTCGGTCGCACCGACCAGGGCAGAGTATACGCAACGAGCACAAGCGCTTTTCAAGAGTTTTGCAGATGATGACGATCCCGATGTCATAGGACCAGGGGGTGTGGAAAGATTGTGCACAGAGGCTGGTATACCACTGGAAGGTGCCCAACCCCTCATCCTAGCGTGGCAATTTAAGGCCCAGGAGATGGCCAAACTCAGTCGCTCGGAGTGGCTCCTGGGAACCGAGGCTCTGAGGTACGCGCATGAACTACTCCGCTTTGGCGGACTTGGCTGACCGCATGTATAAGAATTTCGTCATTAGCAGTCTTGGCAGTGGCATTGAAGGAGTTCGATGACCTCGTCATAAATGACAAGGAACCGATAACACCAGTTTCTTCTCTATCTTCCGTTAAGAGGAGGGATGCAGCCGATTTTCAAGAACCCTACAACAGAACCCGCTATTGGCAGTGTGCATCGAACCGTAATACTGCTTTCGCAGAGTTATATCAGTTTTGTTTCACGCTTTCTAAGCCACCGTGAGTGTCTAGTACCGTCCCGCTACGCGTTTTGACCCCGCTCTCAGACAATGCAGGAATTTAGACATAGAGGTGACCAGCTTCGGACTTGTTGTGTTTCCCCTACCCTCATACGCAAATAGACAGCTATGGCGCTATGGTCTGTATTACTGGCTCCGCGATATCCGATCGTCACCGAGTTGATCGAGTTCTTGAGTGTGAGCACGGTCCTCTGTGTCTCGGGTCGCTGTCCTGACCCTAAGTAGGAAAGCGGGTCCTATAAAGGCGCCAACAAAGATATTTGGAATATGGTGGGTAACAGTCAATGATACTTCGAGGGGTTGGCGCTCATCAGAGTTTCTAGGTGCATGAATTCTGCCAGACAATCAACAGGGAACTCCACAACTACGAGGCCGACGGGGTACGTTCTTTCCGTGTGCATTTGTGATCTTCCAAACGCCTTTTGCTTTCTAGGCTTGGCCTACCATGCTAGATGATTTCGTTGCATGGAAAAGAGATAGGATGGCACGCTCGACAGACGATACGCCACAATGATCTAGGACACTCTTCTACGTATAATGCCTGCTTAATATCTTGCATGGCGTGACTCTAGCACTTCCATTCGTGTTCGATTCGGTGGTCTATCTAGCATCCCGAATGACATCTCTGATATCTGCATCTATTGGTTAGGGCCATGTGGTGGCAGATGGTGATCTCCGTCTCTCGCGCGTGGCGTGCTAGAAGGCTGCAGCGACCGTTTCTGTTTCGTCGGGCTGAGCGGCTCGTGTGTCGGAGGCAAAATGTAACTGAGGGAGTTGGCGAGCGGCCTCGTCTGCCCAGCGTTTCCTGCCAAGATCGAAGCGCGACGCTCTACGCTTGTCCAGGCGACTTGCCAAGACTGAGTTGGATCCAGGTGCGAAAACGACCTCGTGAGGGGGTGGAAGACCCAGGGACGCTCGAACTACCTTCCATCTGCCGTGTATGCGATCGGGACGAGGGGCCGGCGAGTCTGGGTTCAAGTTGAACTGAGCGAGCTCACGGTGGGTCGAGGACAAGGACGAGGATCGAGAGGACAATGTGGTCCGCCGAACGAGTCCAGCTGCGAGACAGACGAGAACGAGGAACGAGACAAGTCTAAAATGTTTGGTTTGGTACCCGTGTTGGCCAGCCATGACATGCTTAGTTGCGTTTGCACACACAATTGGCTACAACACTAGAGTACTGCCAGTCACGTTTCTTTCTCAATCGTTCAAATGTGCGAGTGCTGGCTGCCACAGAATTCGCCAAAACAAGTACACCACCACACCGAATCCGCTCAGAAATCATCCACTTCAACTGGGCGTACTCCTTGCATCTTCTCCATAGCCTCCCTCAGCTCCGTCTCGGCAAAAACGGCAGCCTCCTTGGCAACCACAAGCTTCTTCTCAAGCTCGTCCGCGCTCATTGGCCTCAGCTTACCATCCCGCTCGACTATACCGATGCCGTCAAACCGTTTCAGGGTATTTCCGATGCGAGGCATGAACGCATGGCGGTCCCAGCCACTGTCGTTGAATGCAAGAACGGCACGGACAGCTGCTGTGTTGATGTCGCGATGAAGTTCCTCGAGCTTTGATAGTTGAACTTCCATCCAGCGGGCGCGACGTTCAAGGGCAAGCGTTAGCGCGGCAACTTCGTCCTCCTTGCCCACTGCGTCGTCACCTGCGTCGTCCAAGAAGTCATCGCCTTTGAGCATGTCCCTAAGAACACCATCGAAGGACGAGCTGTCGTCCCATGTAGTGCGGGGAAGAAGTCGCAATAGATCAGAGATTGTCTGGGTTAATGTCTCAAGGAGTTGTTGAAAGGAAGATACTGCGTTGTCGATAGAACCGGAAGGCATGTTGGTAGCAAATGAGCCACCGCCAACCGAGAGAGCTGATAGGGCATGGACTAAGGGGCCATACTCCAATGGCATCCTTGCAGCAGGATTGATCTTTTGCATGTCGAAGAAGGAGTGGTTAGGAAGGTCCATAGATGGGTACCTGACGTCGAGTTCGTCCAAAGCATCCGCAAGTGATGTTCGTTCGATGGGAGACGTTCGATCGACGGACTGTGCCCGAGACACGCTGGGACTTGGTGATAGGACCTCGCTGCTGTTTCCAGTAGGTACTGCCAGTGTCTCCGAAGCGGCAACCGATGGTGCAGCCGACATCTCGTCGATGGCAACCTCGTTGTCCTTTGGGATCCTGATGGGACGAGCAACTGGTTTGTTCTTTTTCGGTAGCTTTGAACGGATGGGAGCCTGGACGACTGGCTCGAGTGCCTTGGGGGGGACAGGCGTCTGCTTTTCGATCCCCCCCTTTTTCGGCGTCGTAGCAGCCTTAGAACTTCCGCCTGCTTTCCCCTGTCCCTTCGTCCTTTCCTTCTCCCTCTCAGCTTCTGCACATTTCTCCTGTTGTGCTTTCGCGATCTTCGCCGTCTCGGCTTGTGCAGCCTTCTGCTGAGCGGCCCTCTCTTTCTCTTGCCTCTCTTGCTCGACCTTTTCTGTCACCGCCCTCATTTCCTTATCCTTGGCCTCCCTTATTGCAGCCAACCTTTCCTGCTCCGCTACCTTTTCCTGAGCAAGACGTGCTTTCTCTGCGACGCGCGCGGCGGCCTTCTCCTGTGCCGCTTTTTGTCGCTCGAGCGCACGTTCAGCAGCAGCAGCTTTCTTGGCAGCTTTGCGTTCGATCTTTGCTTGCTCCTTGCTTGCATCCTCCGGTTTTGATACATCGACAGCTAGTACCTGCAACCCGGAAGGGGTCGCCGCGGTTGTGGAATTGTCGGTCACCGTACCGAGGGCTGGGAATTCCGCAGATGATAGGGTAGGCAACAGGGAGGGCGGAATAGAAGCCGGAGCTGGGAACACGTGAAGAAAGCAAATGTAGCAAAGGAGGGTTCGTCAGTATCATCATACCCGACAAGCAGGAACGAAAGTGAGGGAGGGATCAGGGATAGGAACATTAAGAAATTGGTATGAGTAATAATAGATTTGGATATAAGATTGGAATGGATCCTGAATGGTCGGCGTCATCATCACAAATAAATACCAATACGTCTCCTGCAGCTTCACGAATTCATGGCGGAACGACGAGTGGATCATGGCAAGGAAAGAAGGAAGGGGATCAATGGGGACGCATTCATTCAACAATTATGGCTGTTGATAATATTTCCGCACTGAAAGCACGGCACTCGGTACTCTGACCTGGGACTCCCTCCCCAAAAAAAGGAAAAACACTCACTATTGACAAGAGCCGGTTGAACTTTCGAGAGATCCGCCTGCGGTTCAGTACCGTTATTGTTTCCATGACCGGTGGGACCCTGAGGATAACCCAGTCCAGGAGGGGGCCCAGTGGCCATAAGGGGTGGCGCATGGTTTACACCGACAGCAGAGGGGGCCGAGGAATAGGTGGCGTTGGAGTTCGTGGGAACCGTTGAGAGGAGCACGGGTGACGCAAACCGGGCAGACATAATCGCCGGATCGTTGAATGGCTGGTTCTGTGCATATGGATAATGTTGTTGCTGATCTATACCTTAACAAGGCGAGGAAGGTCGGGAAATAGTCAAAGAAAGAAAACGGAACATTAGTCAAATTTGCCAAAGTAACAGTACAAAAGAAGCAATCGTCAATGTTTGCAGTGACACCTCATACGAAGAGAAGTCTCCTACCAGGGGGACTGTTAAGCATTACACTGGCTCGCTCGCGACTGGACTGGATAAACTCGCGAAGCTGCGCCTCACTAATGATGTTATGGTCGAAGGGCTGGAAGCGCGCATGCTGTTGCTGCGACTGCGAATGGGACCGTGTTGCGGGGGTATGCTGCGCCAACGATGAAGTCGCATACCCATGCTCGATATGCGGGGGTAAATTCCAATGAGGTTGGGCCGATGATGTAGCTTCACTGGGAAAGAAAGAGTGATGGCTATCACTCGCGCTAAGCGGAGAGGTGGGGTTGACAGGGGATGATGCGGCCGTGGACCCCTGGCGCCCTCGCGCGAATCCGAACCTTGATACTTTCCTTTCCTCATCAGTGAAGGGAGACTTGCTGGAAGTGGACGAAACTCCTTGAGGGGGTACGATTGGATCTTCGTTGACCTCCCCAAACGGATTAAAGGAACCGACATAGCCAGATCCTCCCGCCGACTGACGCTCAACAAGTGTACTACGCAGGGAAAGAGGGTCATACACCGACCGATTGGGATTGTGTGGGTATGTGAGTCCAGGTGCCATGAACGCTCGTGGGTGATGCACTTGGGCCGGCTGTGTGGGGCGCAGGGCGGGGAACACATCCACGAACCCGCCTGACAGAGGTGTGTTGGCTTCTGCCTCTAGATCTGGGAGCACAATATCCACGTTGAGGCCTTCTCCAACGAGTTTGGGGTCCAAGTTGAAACTAAATCCACCAAATTCGTTGTCCTCTCCTGATACCATCCTGAGTGTGCGATCGAGATCTGGAAAGATGTTGACACTTAAGACGGGAGGTGCATTTTCACGTCGAGACTTCACGTCGTCAAGAAGAGCTTGGGCGGCGATGGATATTTGGTAAGTTGACTGCGAGGGATGAGTTCCTGAGGTTGTGAGAGGGTCCGTCTTGCGAGAAGGTGGAGGTAAACCGGGAGGTCCAGAAAGACCAAGAGACACATCTGGTGTGCCATGGGAAACAGGTGGAATGGACTGCTCGGATTCAGTTGATCGTGGACGAACCGGAGAAACATCCTGCGAGCCTGAACCAGCGTCGGAATCCACTGCCAAAGAAGGAGCGGGGGAGATAGACGGTTGAGGAGCGCCCGACTCTTTAACACGCAGTGATTTGACTTCCAGCGGGGTGGCAGGTCGCTGAAGTAATGCAATAGCACCTGGCGTTGGAGGGCGCGAAGAAGACGTGACGGACGGCGTTTTTGTACTCCCTGCAATAGATCCACCTTTCCGATCGTGGTGTGAACGACTCGATGGCTTTGCGTCGATAGCGGCGCCGACATTACGAGGCTGACGCTGACCACCCCGTCTATTTGACCGTTGGGCGACTGTAATGGAAGAATGCGTAGAAGCAGTGCTCGATGGAAGTTGTAGTGTAGTCTTATAACCCCACGCCGCGGCACGCGGCAAACCTCCTGTGAATCATATTAGACGGTGCGCACGATTGGTTAAAACGCCCTACCATCGCCTTCCTTGGCGGTGCGCGAGATACTTTCCGTGTCTTTGATTGTATGCTTGCTAAGGAGACGGATAAATGACATTCATGGCGAATTGAAAAATAAAACCCACAGGGTAGTAAGATCCTCTTTGGTGAAACAGTCTTTCTCGTCTCCCCACTCATGCAGGTTCATGCAAGTGTGATCTGAGCAGCTAACCCCGCGGAGGAATGCCATGCAGTATTTTGTTGTTCCATAACTCGCTCGCATGACTTCGCGACCTCCCCCTGGGGAAGGGGCACCATCTACGGTCGAAATACACCGAGCCGCGTCCTCGCGGCGGTGGTAGGTGATATAAAGGCCAAGAACGGGGGTACCACCACCTGATGGGGTACGCTTGACCAACAAGATCTTGGATATCTTGCCATACTGACCAAAGTAGTCATTCGAACGCAGCGTAGGGATAAGCTAAATGACTGTTAATCAAAGGTGGCTTAGCTAAATTAACGATCTGCCTACCTCTTCTTTGGCAAATCGAGGACCAATGCCGACTACATACACAACACTGCGTTGAACGACGCGCACATTAGCAAGGTGGCGACGCCCTAACGCCTCGAGCTCTTTACGTTCGCGCTCGCGTTGCTTCTTTTGCTGTGTAAGGCGCTTGTGACTGAATATATAGAGGACGATGAACAAATTAGGGGTGCGAGATCGAGGAAAAATAAACGTACTCCTCCTTTGCGACAGCCTTGAATTGGACGGCTTCGTCAGTGTACTCCCTTCGACAGGCAGGGCAGCGACCGTTAAGGTTCTGCTTGATATGATGCCAACAGAAGCGGCAGATCTGGTGAAGAAGTCACGACGCAGGCTTCATAAAGATTGCGCAATGATTCATGCCTGGTAGCCGCAGACACATGGCTTGAAATTGAGGTCTGAAATATCCATCTCCTCGAGACAAAGGGGACATTCGGCATCATCCTACGATGATCGGGGGAACCGAGATGATTGCGCACGGTACGAACGAGCGTCTGCGAATGACTTACTGCATCGTCGTCGCTCCAGTACGCGTCTTGTACGCCCGCCAGGACATGGGACTTTGACTGATGTGCGGAGAAACCTGCGTGGACGACGGGTGCTGGTAGAGACGGATGTCCGACGAGTCTTGTTGAGGACATTGCGGGGTATGCGAGGTGCTGTGGTGGATGTGACGGACGAGGGGGACGAGGAGGGGGCAAGATGCGAACGAGGTCAAAGCTGCAAACGCGACGCACGAGGCCAACCTCGTCCCTCCTTTCCCACGCCCTCCCCATATTTGCTCGTGTTTGGCCTCGGTGGCGAAAAAAAATTGCTACATTTAATAGTTTTTTTTCTTTTCTCGGACGTCATCATGTTCGCTCGTCTGCTCGTCCGCTGGCCGCGTTCGTCACCTGTCGCGCTCCATGCCCCCGCCAGGGCATTCCGTGCGACGTCGCTGGCACGCGCACCCAGCGTTGCCACCGCCTTGGCGCCGAGGTTGGCACCCGCAACGCCCGCATACGAGCCTCGGGTCGATCAAGGCACCAACCGGGCACACTTTTCGTCAACAAAGTTCGCCGATGCGGCCATATCAAACAGATCCAAGATGGCAATTCCACACGAGTACGCACCCCCCATCCGTCGTTGTTCGGCTGGCAAATGTCGCTGTGCTAACAGCGTCCTAGGTATATGAGCGACGTCCAAGGTGGGCCTCTCCTTTCGCGCAGTATGACGGTGCTCACCCGTACATGCAGAGGCAACACTCGAGGTATGCGTTTCCAATAAGTCGTCTTCTTTGCTTACTATTTTATATTAGTTTGGGCTTTCCGGCGCAGATCTCCTTGTCCAGGCAAAAACTGGAACAGGTACGTGACACGCCCGTCAGTTGGACCCCGGGTGCAAATATTACTTGTAGGTAAAACAATGGCCTTTTTGTTGCCTGCCGTCGAGCAACTCGCCAAAAAAACTGTTCCTCGCGGGGGGGTCTCCATTCTCGTGCTATCTCCAACGCGAGAGCTAGCTATGCAGGTCTGTATTGGATCCCGTATCTAACATCAGCTGTTAAACTCGCGTGTCCTCAGATTCAAAAGGAAGCCAATACTCTTGTGAAGAACCATCCTTTCCGAGTGCAAGCTCTCATTGGTGGTACCAGGTACCTGTTACGTTCATGCAGTATAAACTTTATTCACAAGGATCCTTTCCAAAGTATCGGCATGCAAAAACAGAGGTTGAATTCGCACCGTTGTGATATCCTCGTCGCAACACCTGGCCGGCTCCTCGACCTTTTGGGGTCAACTGACTTGGCCCAAAAGTTGCATTCCATTCAGACCATCGTGCTGGATGAGGCTGATCGTTTACTGGACGTGGGATTCAAGGATACGCTGAACTCTATATTCAACTACCTTCCAGACCGCGACCAAAACCCCAGACAGTGCATGCTCTATTCGGCAACCTTGAGCCGGGATGTGAAGGAGGTCAGGCATTCGTCCCCCGTATATACCAACCAAGATTGATATTTTTGTCTTCGAGTTCAGATAGCCGCGCTTTACTTGACCCCTGAACACAAGTTCGTATCCACCCTAGCGGAAGATGAAGTCAACACTCATGAACATGGTATTGGTTACATTGTAACTTGTTACGAGTTTGTCTGATCTTTCCGTACTTAGTCCATCAGACATGCATCACTGTACCGATCAGCGACATCATGAAAGCTACTCTCGCCGTCCTACGGGACGACGTTACCGAACACGCGATGAATTCAAAGTCGATGGTCTTTTGCACGACTGCTTGGGGCACATCAGCCACCGCTAAACTTCTTGGGGATGCGGGTTACGGAACATTGCCCCCCGTCTATGAAATACATAGCAGGATGACTCAAAATAGGCGGCTAGCTGTTGCTCAGCAATTCAAACGGGCGAAGAATGGGATATTGGTGACATCTGATGTCACTGCGCGAGGTATGGACTTCCCTGGGTCAGTTGCCTTGATACGTGGTGGTTTCTCCCGACTGAACGATGTTGACAGGGTGACACTTGTCGTGCAAGTTGGCCTTCCTTCCTCTAGCGAGCAATATATCCACCGCCTTGGCCGTACAGCTCGCGCTGGCCGATCCGGGAAGGGTGTGATTATCCTCACTCCTCACGAGTCTGGATTCCTTAAAACGCCCGACATGCGAGCTCTTCCAATTCAGCCTCACCCAGAGTTTCAACTCCCTTCGTTACCTCGTCCGGAGCTCGACAAAACTTTGCAGATTCAGGCGTACGGCGCATGGCTTGGTTTCAACTCACAGTATACTAGGCAGATGTTTCGTTCAAGGCAGCAATTCGTTAACGAAGCGAACAAGTATGCCCGGGAAGTGCTCGGATGGGCGGATGAGTCTGGGACACCGCCGCTCAGCCCCAAGACTGCACGCAATCTCGGTATACATGGTCTGGATGGGGTGAACACGAGCAGCAATGAATTTGGACGAGATGGACACCAACGGTCTTCCTCTCATAGTAGCCCGTCACGCAGAACATCATGGCAGGGAGAGAACAGTCGATCTGATCATGCATTTGGACAAGCACGACGGCAAGATACCTACGGATCATCAATGCAAGGGAGAGACAATGTATCTGATGATGGGCTGAGACGGTACCGACGCCCGCCCCGCCAAGATACCTACGAGCGATCATCCTACAGACAATCTGAATTTGGAGCCAGTCGCTCGCCACGTTGGAGTGGTGGCCGGGTTCGGAGAGAGCAAAGTTGGGATGGCGAATCTTAGACACAAGGGCACAATCACTATTTCATTGTCATTACTTGATAGATTATTAGTGTAGTATTATAGACTAGTAGACTAGTATGGTATTCGCACAATCTACAACCACTCCACTCCCACACCTACACTCGTCAAAACGATGGAAGGTGTTTCACAGCTCCCTCAAGGCCTGCAGCCCCAGCCTGCAAGCCAACCTAATGCAGAAGAACAGGCTCGAAGAGAGGCGGAGGAGTCCATGCGCAGAGATATGATGGCTACCGTGCTGGACACCGCTGCGCGCGAGCGGCGTAAGTACACCCCATCTCGCTCCCGGGCTAACCTGACGCCTCTCGATGGACACGGTCGATTTATTGATTCACCCTTTGGCGAATCGTCGTTCGTCACAATTAACGACGTTGAACGGGTACGATGGCGATGGTGATACACGCACCCGCACGTTCCTATGATATTGCCCCAGTCTCTCGCATCGCCCTTGTGAGTCCCGAGCGATCGCGGCAGATCGAAGGCATCCTCGTCAGGATGGCTCAGTCTGGACAGCTGCGCGGGAAGGTGAGCGAGGAACAGTTCATCGAGCTCTTGGAGCAGGTAAGCAGGGCGCGAGCATGATCTCTCGATTTCTTGATTCCTCCGTCCCACTCCTCCCGTCCTTTGTCTTTCTGGGTCCGCTAACGGCACGCGTGAAGATGGAGGAGGCGCAAAACAAGACGAGCACGAAAAAGACGACGATAAAGGTGTGTATTCGTTGCCATGGATGTATTGCCGCTGACGGGCTCTTCGTCCTCGTCCGCCAGTATCAACGGAGGCGGGACATCGACGATGATGACTTTTGACCCAGTCGACGTCGTCATGCGTCGTGTTACAACTTTATCGTATATTGCTATCGCCATCCATATACAGTTGTATTCATCGTATTCACAATCGCCGAGATCAGAGTCGTGATGGTGTGCTTCGCGATGTCTCCACATCCGTGAATAATTGTCCAGCAGGTTTATCAAGTGTAGTATTCCTTGACAAACTTCCCCCACTTCTCGATCACGGGTTTGACGATCAAATCCCACTCCTTTCCTTTGTACTCCCCCTTTACCGGGCGCGGGAATGCAAAAACTTCCCTGTGGACTGCACCACCTAAGTAGAGGTGATGTTAGTCTTGAAAGAAAACATCACACCACACTCACAATCTAGGCATGTGGATTCCTTTGCGGTGGTCTTCTTGGGGGAAGTTGTGGCACCAGGATCGCGAGTGCTACTTGACCAACCCGGATTTAGATAGGGTGCATGCAAGGACAAGTCTGTTAGTTCAATGTGAACAAGTCGCTCGACGCGATGGCAGAAAGGACCAGGATCCCCTGCTTTCATATTGCCCTTGAGCAGGCTCCCGGCTGTCCCGTCGTCGTCGTCGTCGACCGTGCCTGGCCACCACCCGCGCGGAATTTGTGTCTTGGAACCGCATTGCTTGTCCCATTGATCGAGCCTCTTGACGAGGTTGACAGCACGACCGACTTTAAGCTGTATGACGTCTGGCCGTTTGGGATCTGCAGAGTTCAATATCATCGATGTGAGCGGGGTGGTGGAGCAGAAGAACAG
The DNA here is from genome assembly GCA_025782845.1 of Boletus coccyginus. NCBI lineage: Eukaryota > Fungi > Basidiomycota > Agaricomycetes > Boletales > Boletaceae > Boletus > Boletus coccyginus. The sequence goes on from JAHZSR010000022.1 coordinate 254,541, forward strand.
AAAACGACGTGACCTCGTATCTCGAACGTATAAATGTAACCAGGAACATCGGCGAGGGACGTTGCTTTTTCCATTTCCACTCTCAGTGCCAGTTGGGTATCCGCTTGCAGGTATTTAGGTATATAATCTGCGAAACGAAATCAGACGACCGTCTCCCTCCTTGACTTCCAAAGTTCGCATACAATTGAATTCAACAAATCTGTCCGCATTCCCAACCCTTCGGACATAGAAACCAGTTTGGGCAGTGATCATTCCCTCTTTATGTTGATGACAATACAAAACAGGCGTAGGATCTAGCATGCAATGCATTGCAGAAAGCTTGACTTGTCTGAAGCATTGTCTTCCGGCCTTGGTCATACCACTACACTGCGTCGTGTTCTTTCCAGAAGACGTTGCAGGAGAAGCAGGGACTGAGACAGAACGCGGTCTGCTCGAGGTCACGTTGAGCGTTGGCCGAGAAGGAACGGTCACACCAGACAGTGGTGGTTTCGGTGCCGCTTTGGGCGGCGCAATGGGATTTGAACGTGGTCGCGGAGGAACAGTAACAAAGGGCGGGGCGAGAGCAGGTTTCGTTGGGGTATCTGGTCCCACGGACTTGAGGGCGTACTGCATCGTCAAGGATTGCTTGCCAACCTGAGGGACGGGGAACGGTATAGGAATGGGTATCTGTTCCAAGGGTGACGCTGGGGACATCTTCACCTCTGGCGGCGGCGCGGCTGTTCTTGCATTCCGATTGACGGCTGGGGGTGGTACAAGAGGTGGGTGACGATAGCTGTCGAGTGCGGCATTCAACACCAGCAGCCCTGGATTGAAACCACCAACAAAGGTGCTCTCCTGGCCTGGTTGCCAGACCGCTCCAGGCAGATCTGGGAGCTTCTTCTCAATGGGCTTTTTGCCTGCGAGAGTCAACGCATCAAAACTCTCGACGAGATCATACCGCCTCGGTGGTGTGGGGAGTGGTTTGTTCATGATGGCTCGAGTCAACCCACTGGAAAAGGGCCGCAAGCGAGGAAGCCTGCGCCTGGGAGAGAGCAGGCGCGTGTACTGGACGATATTGGAAACTTGACTCGAGGACCCGCAATACTTATGATAGTACGCATCGCCATTAGCAATTGCCTGAAATAAGAGTGACAATAGAAGCATCGCCCCGTGTAAAATCCGCGTCACAGGTTAGCTGTGCAGCCACCATCTTGTCTCTCTACCAACGTGAGTACGTCTTATTGTACCGCACTTTTGTTTTTAGGAGATGAAGCGCACTGGGCTCTGATCTGCTTGATGCTATGCACTACGCTCTCAAGCGAGGGTGGCGGCCTAGAAACCCGTTGACTGATTTTTGTGTTCGCACTCAAAAGGCTACTGAATTTGTTGCTGACTAGCCTGCTCTAGTACCAGGTCGTCGTGGAAGAAGCAAAAAATCGTGTTAGGTAGTGTACACCTGTCAGCAATACAACTACCTGCTCTCGGGTTAAGATGGTTACCCTTTCTTCCACCATGGCCGATCCACAGAACGTCGCTGCTGTCTTGGATGAAATGAGTGCGAGTATGGCCTCCACCAGAGAACTGATCCACTCTTTAAAAGAAAAGTAGGGAGTCGAACCCCAGTGTGCGGACGGGTCCTGACAAACCGCTCGTAGGCAGTCCACGGACGACCTGGACACCAGAGACGGCATATCGCTCTTGTCTGTCAAACACCACCTCATGTTGTTTTACCTTCAATCGCTTGTTCTCCTCGTTGCACGGCGAGCAGCGGGCGACACCCTGGAAAATCGGACCCCACCATCGCTCCCATTCAGCACTGCCGAACGCGACCCACGCGGATCGGGCGTTGGCGACCTGGTGGATTCCATGATCGAAGGTCGTGTCGTGCTTGAAAAAATAAAAGTCCTCGAAAGCAGGATCAGGTATCAGATCGAGAAACTCGTTCGCATCGCAGACCAGGCATCAAAAAACGTCGCCGACGGTAAGTCGTACTCGCCCGCTTTCATCCAATGTCCACTGACATGCGCAATCGTTCATACAAGATCCCTTGGCATTCCGACCTAACCCCCAAAACCTGGTTAACAACGGCCAGACCTCAGATGCGGAGTCGGACAAGGACGACAACGAAGAGGCAGACCACCGCGATGGCATTTACAAGCCCCCCAAATTAGCTCCTATGCCCTACACAGAAAACGCCGGTGATAAACGTTCCAAGCGTCAGCCCATCCCAAAGGTGCTCTCCTCGCTCCTTCATCAAGATCCGTCGCGACCGCACATCGAATCTTCCACTGGCCTGGGCGCGATGCCCTCGCTTGCCTCGGATCGCGCACGCGAAATTCAAAGGATGACCGAATTCGAGGAGGAGAACTTTACGCGGTTGATGATGAAGAAAAAGGACGTGCGAAGGCGAAAGCGGGACGAAGAAGACCTTGTGCTGGGTGGGACAGGTTCCAGTCATGGGCGGCGTCGTGGTCGCGGTTTGGAAGATGAGTTTGAAGATGTGTTGCGTTCTGTGGGAAGGACGAGGGCAGGCGCAATAGGGGACGGCTATGAAGAACTTCGACAAAAGGGCAAAAAAGCTGATGCGTTGTCTCGATCTAGGACGAGAGTGCGGGATGATATGGAGGACGGGGAAGATGAAGTCCATCAGGCAAAACGGAGTCGATTCCAGAAGGAGAGGCGGGCTCTCAGCAGAAAGATGGCCAAGATGAGGAGAAGATAGATATTCGGGGTAGATCATATGCGTAAACTTTTGACCACACGCAAGTCATCCTTCGTCGTACTCGTAACCAAAAGAGGAAGTCCCCTATGCGCGTCCGAACACGCCTGTCAACACGCACTTGACTCACGCTGAATCGCTCTATACCCACTCACATCTACCTGGTTTGAAAACAGCCAGAATGTCAGCCATCATGTCCCGGAAACGCGTTGCAGTCAGTGCTATCACTAGCACCGGATCCAAAAAGCGCAAGGTCGAGATCAAGGCAACCATGTCAGTACCTCGTCTTACCTGACCTCAGGCTACACCGTACTGAGCCTCTCCAAGGTCAACGATCGCCATAACGACCACCGGCGCTGGCGATGCCACTGAAGATGTGGGCGACGTCATCGAGAACCTCGAGCGGGACACGATGGGCGTGTCATGGAAGACGGCGCTCGAAGCCGAGTTTACAAAGCCTTATTTTCGCAAGGTGACGACATTTTTCGAGGCTCTGCACTTGCTTCAGGAAGGCTGCTGATACGTTCCCTGCAGCTCAAAGATTTCTTGATTTCGGAGACCAAGTCACATCAAGTATACCCACCAGGTGAGTGCATACGTCGCTATGATCCGGGTCTGCGTACGAACCCGTGCACTCGTCCAGCTAGAGAAATTTATTCGTGGTCACGATTGACACCACTCGACGCCGTCAAGGCTGTCGTGATAGGACAGGCAAGTCCGTCGTCCTGCGCTTTCTGTCACTCCAACTGACCGCACACCAGGATCCTTACCACGACGTTGGCCAAGCACACGGTCAGTCATCCATGTAAACTTGAGTTACGTCCCCACGTATTGACTCGGCCTTCAAGGACTCTCGTTTTCCGTCTTGCCACCAACGAAACTGCCCGGATCGCTCAGGAACATCTACAAACAGCTCGCAAGCGATATTCCTGCCTTTTCCCCTCCGAAAACAGGGTCGGTCACCCCTTCCTCCCTCCTATCATTTCTCGTGTAGTCGACACTCGACTTACCCTTTCCTAAATCGCCCCATCCAGAGACCTCACGCCCCTCGCCAGGGCGGGTGTCCTCTGGCTCAATACCTGCCTCACCGTCCGCGCCCACAAGGCCAACTCGCACGCGAAAAAGGGATGGGAGTCGTTCACAGACGCCGTCCTCAACACTGTCTTGGACTCCGCCAACGATGCTGAACGTGGGGTGGTCTTTTTCGCGTGGGGGCTCCCGGCGCAAAAGACGTGCGAGCGATTGCGTATCGACGAGGTGCGTCGTTTTTCGTGCGTTCGTCGGGAAATGGAATGGTTGTTCATGCGGATTCGTACCTGCTCGGGTGGTTAGAAGAAACATTTGGTGTTGAGGCGCGTGTCTTCCTTGTCATCCGTCTTGGGGCTGGTTAGACTAACGCGGCTCGTTTCCAGATCCGCGCACCCGTCCCCTCTCTCTGCGCATCGCGGCTTCCTCGGAAACGGACACTTCAAACGCGCAAACGAGTGGTTACGGGCCAACGACGGGGACGCGATCGACTGGACAGTACTCGGCATCTCGTCGACACCTGTCGCGCCTGAGCATTGATTTGATCGGGTATCTTTGTGCGGCATCAAGTACGATGAACTGATTGAGCAAAAGGCTGTGTCCACTGTATTGCTACATGTCTTTTCCATGCTAGAACCACAATGCATGACTTGCGTGTTACATTCGAGCTTTCAAGTCTGGCCAGACCAGGAGTAACTTTTTGACAGTGAGCAAGGCCGGCGGTTGGTGGAAGGTTTTGAAACTTGGATAATGCCGAGCGTTTCCACCCCCATACTCCAATTTGACTTTCTGCAGGAATATTCGTCTCCACGACCACTGGCAGCTTCGAAAGCCTTGCGAGTCCTGAAACACAAATTTGTTAGTCGCTCCGAACGATCAGTTCACTGTCCCTCGATGTTCACGCTGTCAAAGTGGCCCGATTATCGACACGTAGCGGTACCGTGCACCCCTCCCGGCTGGATCCCTCGGACTCAGTGTCGGACGGATCGATCTGCATCGGGCGGTTTGCGGCTCAAGAACGCGACGACGTGCCGCGTACGTGCGTTGACTTGGGTACGTACATATGTAGATCTCCGGGTTTTCCGTCGTGTGTACCAGAATCCCCCCCCCCCTCCCCGCGAGAAGGGTCGACGATCACAAGGGGTCGTTCAAGTTGATCGTTCGGACCGATAGGCGCCTTTCCCTTCCTACCGCCACACTGCCATTGCGAAGGCTCTCGGTTCTACTTTTCTTCACGCTTTTACGCTCTCTAGAACTTGAATGTCTACGGAAAATGTGAGCAATTAGTATGAAGACATCATCCGAGAGAAATCTGGCCGTCCGTCACCATCACCCGGACCCCTGATACAAAGGTCCAGTGACATGTAGGAAAATCCTTCCGAAGGGCGCGTCGTGCGGCAAGGGAACGAACTATAGCATTGTAGACGTCGGCGCTAAAGCCCCCAGGGTCAGGGTCTACATTCTGCTGTACAAAAACACGTTGAATAACCAAAACAACCTGCTGCTACAGTCCACGAGCAAAAGTAAGAAAGACGTTGAAAATACATGCAGATACGGTTCCTCGTCCCCCCTCTGAGTGTTTTACAATGGTCCTGACTGACCCTTGCTAAATCCCCCAGCCAAGTCCTCTCCCTGATACATGCCAACAGCTAGATCGATGGGCCACACCGCCTGTTCCATCCCCCGGGACCCTGAGCACCCGAACCCTGTCCCGAACTCGAAGCACCAAACGAACCCACATCCGGCGACGTAAAGTACCCCGCCGCAGCCGTGTTCAGTGCACCTACATCAACCCGCATCGGTTGAAACTGTGCTTGGTGTCCAAAATTTCTCGCCGCCGCTGCCGCGGCGAGCATGTTGAACTGCGACACGTTGGGCGCCTGCGTCTGCATCGGCGTGTGTCTCCGTCCGGGCGTACCTTGCGTCTGCGTCTGGGAGGACGGCGTGGACGGCGACGAGAGCAGGGTCGGTTGGGTGAGAACCTGGCCAGGGGAAACTGTCGCGGCGGGTGAGGTTGTCTGCGTCGTCGTCGGCGGTCTCCAGTTCTGTACGTGCGTCGGTCAAACACGGACATCAAGTACCTGGGAGCAAATCACGCACATGTTGTTTCCCAGCGCGATAACACTCATCCAACTTTTCGTCAAAGATGCCCTGTTCCTCGAATTCATAGTATGCCTTGTACAACCTCAGTGCAGAGCGCGCATCTTCGATCGAGTCGTGTGTGTCCGTCTGGATGTTCTCTCCGAGGACGAACCAAGAGAGGAAACGGAGCGAGAGACGGCGCTGGCGGTTACGGAGGAAGTAGAGGTCGACGGTGTCAATCACTTGGTCGGGCGGGACGAAAATGTCTATTACATTGCCTGGAATGAGTCTTGGAACGTCACGGACAAGTTTGAGACTGACTGATGATCCGGAAATCCTTGGAGAGCCCGTGACCTATAAATATGCATCCTCGATCGACGAGTAATCGTAGCTTCTTGTACACAAGCTTCAGCGGCGTTAATGTGTACCTTGACAAGTGTGGATCCAAGTCCCCAACTACATGCGTGCCAGGGGCTCTGGTTAATGATGCGGGGGAAAGCTCGAGGGAACATACATTTGATGCCTGAAAACTCGGTGAGATAATCGACGATGACATCACTTGTGTGGATGTGGTCGTCAATGAACGGAATCCCTTGTTTCGGACCGTCCCCTCGCAATACCGAAACTCGTGCAAGACTGAGCCGAGCCGGGCGAATGACACGGTTCGTACCGTCGGACCTGAATTCTGTTTCTTCCTGTGGAACAGGTGTTTGAGGATGAATGAGTCTAGTCGCATGCGAACCCACCTGTTGCATAGACACGAACTCGGAATCGATCGCGACCAACGTGCCGGGTTTGGGCAACTCCTCGAAGCGTAAACATTCGTGCTTGATCAGGTTCTTGTCTCGATTTCTATGTCGCGTGCCCATGTGATAACTCAGAAAACGACAGGATAGAGGACGTCAGTACTTACACCGCTATAGACGTATCGCGACTCAATATCGAGGGATCGAGCTCATCAGGGAGGCTACTAAAGTCGAGTTGCGAGCGCACATCTTGTCGTTCAAGATACAACACAGCAGGGACCTGGTTTCCTGTGTAAAGGGGTACGAAATAGGACGCGTAAAGTGGGCACATACTTTCCAAGTACTCGGGAAACTCAGTGCCTCGTCCTCGGAAATATTTCGGACTACAAAGTCATTGAACAAGAACCAAGGGCCCTTGAGATCCGGTTGTGCTTCCTCTTCGGGTACTAAAATGTCATTAGAAGCGCAAAGAGATGAAAGTGATCAATGTGACTCGCCCTTTACGATCGCCACCAAGTGCGAGTGTTTTACTTTTGTCATAATCTGACAAACAATAGCCTAGAGACGAAGTCAATGGTAGACATTCGATGGACGAATAACTATGTAGACGCACCCGGAGCTCATAGGTCACGCTCTCAACATCCTCGACACCCTTTACCTCACCTCTCACCTCTACCGTTGGAGTCAGGAACCTCCCAGTTCTCGTGTCCATCCAGTACCTCAGATTGTCGTCGTTGTATACGCTCGCATTTATCGCTAATATGGGAGGCAGGTCTGCACTGGGGATGGAGCGGCGAGTAGAAAACGTAGCAAAATGTTTGCATGTCTGACAGGTGGCCTTGTGGGTCATTTGACGGATTAGGGACGTGCGGAGAATATCAGCAAAGGCAGCCTGAGGCGGGAGTTCATTCGGAAGCGGCTGGATGTTGATGATAGTAAAGAGTGACCCGGGCAAGAAGAAAGAGCCATACCTTTCTTGGATAAATCATGTCAACGACGTGCGTCATGTTCTCCTTTTCCCTGACGGCCTTGCAGCTCATACACACGATGATATTCTTTGCGTCGATACCCAACAATTGTGTCACAGGGGCTGCTGCGGGTGAGAACGACGTGTTTGTGTTAGGGTGAGTATCAGCGCGAAAGGCAGTAGAGGTAGTGTGCGACGGAGGATGCTGAAATATCAGGGGGTTATGAGGGAAAGAATTGCCTTCGGAGCTGAGGTGATCGACGAGGAAGCGATGGAATGATTGGATCATGTGAGCGTAATCGACCTCGGTAGGTTCACGACCGTAATCGATCAATTCGAGTTGATTTTGGGCTTGTTTTCATTGCACGTCTTTACTCAAGAAGATTAGGACGAGGTGAGAAGGGACCTTACCTTGAGCAAGAACGCCGACTGTCCTGCAGAAGTTGCTTGATTGACAGTTAGTTCCGTGTGCGTCTTCGAGCATACGCACGACGAAACCGAGCTCGCACAGCAAACAGTGCTCTCTGGGACAGTTTGTCGTGATGTGCGACCTGGCCAGCCTTCTAATGGAAAGCATGTAATGCATTACTTGTAAGACTGGATTCGTGTACGAATTCAGGATGTGGGTTTCGAGACCGCTGTACGCTGTTTTATTATAGAACCTGAATGAGGAAATTAGAGGGAGGAGAGTCGAGTCGACAAATGAGGTACCCGAAATCAAAGTCTTCGACTCCGAATTTGGAGTACTCGATCTCGACTTTGCGATATATGCGGGGTACCTCGTCAATTCTATCGTCGAGAGTGAGATGCTCAAGCTCGATCTGTGCTATAGATGAGTTGCACCGCTGGGAAGCACGTTCTTGAGACTGACGTCGTCGTCCCGCCTTCCTTTTCCACTCCTGAACCTGCCTTGATCCTTTGTGGCGGAGACGACGACGCGATTTCTGCGTCCCCTGAGCTCCTTTGGTAGCGCAGCATATGCGACGTTGTCGTTGATCTTGATGGTTGACAAAATCTGGGGTGGGATTTTTGCAGGAGGGGGGTAGGGAGGGTTAGATGAAGAGAGGAATTGAGGAGTCCAGGAAGAAAGAAGGAGGTTCGTATAATGGGGCATACCGATCGAATTGAGAGGACTTGATCGTGGTAGGTCAGCCTACGAAGAGAAGCAAGGGTTGGCAACATACGTGGAATCGAACCAGTTTATTTCGGGGAGTACTTCGGGAGGGTCTGCCCATTCGACAGGCTGGCCTTGAAAGCCGTTGAAGAAAGGTTCTGACGATTCGTCCGCCGCGGTGAGGAGATGAATTGTACCGACAGCGTCGCCAAATGCCAAGTAAGCGCCGTTAAATGAAACGGCGGTGGATGTGATGTAAGACGGGGTGTCGAGCTTGAGGATCGGTTGGGAGGAGGCAGAGGATGAAGGGAGATGGGAAACGTACGTGATAGAAGCCAGAGGTGTTGGTGTTGGAGACGTCGACGACGTTGACGAGACCTTGAGCAGAGGTGACGACGAGGCCAGACGATTGTTTTGGAAGCAAATTGATAAAGGCAGGGCCATCGGAAAAGGGGATCGGAGGGAGGGGCCTCATGTTGCGCAAGTCGTAGACCTTGACGAGGGGATCGGGGAAATCGTGACCGCGTCTGGGAAGGGTGAGCGAGAGAGGGTGAGAGAGGAGGGGACGGACCTGGGGCTGGAACCGATGGTGAAGAAAAAGTTGCCGGATGCCTGGAGATCCTGGACGCCGCTGGCATGCGCAAGAACGGCGGTGTTGCCGTCCTCTCTGCGTAGTGCGGTGCGGGGATCGTGCGTGCGCACGTAGCCATCGGCGGATGCACAGAGCAGGGCGGAGTAGGAGAAGGCAAGATGGGTGATGTGGGAGGGGACCTGCGCCTGGCGGAGGACGGCGCCGGTGATCGCGTTGAGGAGGACGATGTCGGGTGCGGTGGTGGCGGCGGCGAGGACGTTGGAGAAGGCGGCGATGGACATCGCGGACGCGGTGGAGGGCGGGCGGAAGAACCACTTGTTGACGCCGCCCTTTGCCCATGCGCCGACGCCGTGGCCAGCGAGGCCGAGTGCGCGGACGTGGTTGTCGGCGACGGCGAGCTGCTTCACGGGGAGGGCGCCGCCGACGGGGAAGGCGACGCCGCGGAGGCCGTGGACGGAGTGGAGCGCGGACACGACGCCGGAGTTGTCGCCGGCCCATATCGAGTCGGAGACGGGGTCGAACGCGAGCGCGGTGACGGGCTGGCCATTCGACACGACGGGCAGCGTGGGCCGGTACATGGGGGAGTGCAAACACGTGACCACACGGCGCGCAGTCAAAGGTTAGGCGAGCACGATGATGTTGGTCCCTCCCATGCAGCACACCCCCGGCGCCGTCCCGTACCAGGCGTACAGGGTATGTCCCCGTCCACCCCTGCCACGCCCCGCTCACCCTTTCTAGCCCAAGCGCCACTCCCGCACTGTCTCGACCCCGCCCATCCCGCCCAATGTCCCTCCTCCCGTACCATGGGACACGGAGAAACTTGCCTCTGATCACCCTGTCCTCGACGCTGTCTCTCCACCATCCACCGACTCCGACCCACCCCCTCCAGATCCCCCGCCCCCAGACATTCCACCCACCACCAACGGAGTGCACAGGCAGCCCGACTCTCCGCCTCCGTCTTCCTCCGCCTCTTCCTCTTCCACCCCACTCCCACCACTCACCACCACCACCACAAAGAAATCGTCCACTTTCCGGCGCCTACATCCCCGGCCATCCCCCGCACGCGCGCCTTTACCTTCATCCCCCCTCCGTCCGCAAGCCCAGTCAAGAGCCTCCTCCTCCTCATCCACCATAACCCGCCAGCTCGACCTTTCACCCCCACCCCCCCTCCATGCCCGTGTTCCATCCATCAACTCCGTCATCAGCGATGACAATCGTAAAAGTCCATCCCATACCCCTAACTCGTCTGTTCCCTCCGCTTCCTCGAGCCACCCCCTACCTCCGTCTACCCCCTTGTTGGTACCTCCACAACCCACATTGGTTTCTACTCCCTCCCCCATATCATCCCCGCCATCGTCCACTTCTCCCCTCCCATCTACCCCATTTCGCTCATCCGCACCATACAGACCTGGATTCCAGCCCAAAGGCCTATATCGTCTTCGTACAGACGAATTCTCACAAGCCCGCAAATCTAAACACGATGCTACCCGTGTCGAGCGCACCAAACTCGAAAGGCGTCTCGAGAAACTGATCCTCCTTCATTTTCCCCAGCAAGCCAATGGATCAAAGGAGGTCATGAAACCCTCGATCGAATGCAGGAGATCCAGTATCTTTGACCTGGACTTGGCAAGTTTGAAGAATATGGATGCGAGTGGCATTTGGAAGGGTGTTGTACAATCCCAGCCGTTCCAGGGCGCAAAAAGCGACATTCGAGGTACGCGTCCGTGCCCTTCTTGCTGCTTCTCTCATCCCTGCTTCCATCTTTAGCTGCTGAGCAGCGGATCGCCCCGTGGCAAGAAGACGCCGTGGTTTCCAAGTGTCCTTTGTGCACGTATGTCCACTCTCCCTTCACTTTATCACACCTTACCCGGCACCAGCGCGTCTTTCCACCCGCTAACGAATCGGAAACACCACTGCCGTCTTTGCGGGCAAATTATTTGCTCCCTCCCCATCAAACGTCCTCAACGCCCCGAACCGTGCTCGATATTGTTCATCGTAGATTCGAAAACGCGGAAAATAGAGGAAGTGGGCGAGGGGGTCGATTACGGCGTAAAGAGAAGGGCAACCGGAGCAGGCGCGGGAAAGGGCAGCAGTAACGAGAAAGTCAAGGACGAGACACTGGCGGATGACGAGAAGTTCTTGAAGGGGGTAAGAGTGTGTAGAAGTTGCAAACCCGTCCTCTCGTGAGTCATCCATACCCTGCCGCTCTTGCCCGTGTTGGAGATGCATGTTAATTCCCGTCGACCGCAGACGAGAGCAATTTTATCAGGCGGCATCTTGCATACCATCACTGGTTCGGTTATATGAGGTACTGCATCCCTGTCCACTCCTTGATGATCTCCTGCTCAACATAACCGTAGGCATTCATCAGTCTCGAGAAGGAAATTGAGGAAGCACTTCCGCAGTTCCAGGAGTTACTATTGACACTCAAGTAAGCATATGCCCGAATCTCGTTGCCAAAACTCACACATCCACCCGCAGCTCGGACTCCCCGCCCAGTAAAGAAGCCACCGCCGCACGCAAACGTATCCTTGACGACTTTGCCTCATATGATGCCATCTCCAAGCGTATCCGCAACACCCCATGTTCACCTGGGAGTTCTCAAGATCGCGTCCAGCTCGCGATTCGCACGCGGGCGGACCTGTTCTTGCAAAAGAACATGTTTCCTCTCCAGGTAAGCTTTCTCACGTGCTGGACTGACCGGACGCTGATGGGACCCAGTCACTCCCCAAAGCAAAGAAACAGACCTCCCTATCTGATGGTGCAACCCCGTTTGTGGACCTAGATTCGGAACTCGCACACGCGCTTCAACCGCTCTTCGAACAAGAGGCCCTCCTCGAGTCCTTTGTCGGCGAAGCGTTGGCGCACCGGAAATTTGAAGATGCTAAGACGCTCAAGGCAAATCTGAAGGAGATCAGGGCCGAGATTGACAGGATGCTGCAGAACCAGGCCGGGAATGGGAGTATACAGGCGGGGACACCCGCTAGATGATACTTTGAGCGGTCTTTGAGCCGGTATGTCGAGTGGTCTCGTTTTCTAACGCATATGTTCGAGGGATGGTTATGAAGAGGAATACACATGTTATACCACCCATCCACCTGCAAATATGGCAGGTAATGCTATTCATTGTATGGAATTGCAAACCATGCGGTCCCCACTGTGGGGTCGCTCTTCGCAGGATTCGATAAGCCTGTGCTTTAGTCTTCAATCAAATAAGTGTCGTTAATCGAAGAAATATACGTGGCTGTGCTGTAAATGGTCACTGCCACGAGCACAGCCATGACTGGGGTGCAGCCTGAGTCGGGCTCGTGCTCGAGGATCGGGTGTTTGAAGGATTCTACCCAGGCTTGAGGGAACTCACTTGTAGATGAAAGAATAACAATACTACTAGGACTACCTTGGCCCCATTCCTGACGGCAGTAAAGGACCACGAGTTTTATAATAACCTGCAATTTCTCATACCTTTGCTATATGGATCACAAAGACACTACAATCGACTCCCTTATAACCGATAGCCCTCGGTTTGACCTGTGGGCTATCGGTTATCAGGGAGTATCGGGTCTGCGAGAGACCGGGTATAAAGAGGGAAAAAATTATTAGGATCTCATTGTTTCCGTCAACCAAAATTAAGCCTGTTTGACATCACAAAACTTGTCGAATTCAAACATAACCTTATGTAGTCATGTATGGTTGTATAAGACTTGTAACCAATGTTACCTTTGTGTGAGCCAACATTAGGAATATGTGATCAAGCACGGTCATCAATCGACCGCATTGCTGCATGCATATGTGTGGGTGTGTTCGGTGCGCGCGTACTCGTGCGACGACGGGGTGGGTGCCAGTGAAGGTGGGCGAGCCTGAGGGAGGGCGAGGGAGCAAGTATGCAGACACAATGGTCTGCCTACATGCGTGTGCTCACGTACTCGTGCGACAAGGGGGGCAGTAGGGCGGGCGAGGGTAGGTGAGGTGGAATGAGTGGCCTCCTCGCGGGCAGGGACGGCGCAGTAGAGTGGGGAGGTGGGCGAAGGTGGGTAAGGGTCACGGAGGTGAGGGGTACTAAGTCGGGTGGGACGGTGGGTATAGTCGCGCGCTCGAGCGACGGCGGGGTGGGCGAGGCTGGGTGACTCGGAGGGAGCAAGCGCATGTGTGCACGCAGACACGATTGTCTGCGTACATGCGCGCGTGAGGATGGTGCTACCAGTGTGTGTGGGTACCAGTGACGAGGTGCTGGGGCTGCGCTCGCGGCGCGTTTTGATGCGTAGGTGGTGGGACTGGTGCACTCGTTCTCGATCCTATGGTTGTATCCATTATCCGTAACCTATGTACGGGTATGAGTGCGCATGCGCGTGACCGACGACGGGGTGTGGTGGCTGGCTGATGCATTTGACGCAGGTGGCAGGGTGGGCGAGCGAGCGCATGGTGCGCATGACGCACAACGGGTGTGGTGGCTAGTCAACACATTTTGCCGCAGGTGGCAGGATGGGCAAATGGACCGAGCGTTGAAATGGACGAACCACCCAGGAGACCATTGGAGACGAATGCGGGTAATGGAGCGGAGGGTTCGGGGCCGAGCAATCCAGTTGGCAGGAAACCGTCGTTCATAGTGCGACTTCGATAGGTTTGTGCATGCGTCGGTGCTATCGTATCGGGATGGACTGAGGTGCGGTATGGAAGGGAATGGTGCACTCGGATATGGAATCTGGATTATGATTACGGACCTTATATTAGCATACATCGATCGATTGTCTCTGCTCGTGTTTCCACTAGACGGAGCCGACATGTCTTGTGTTGAACGAAAACATACAGACGGATTGGTCACGAGTCTAGACTAAGTGGCTGTCAAGGCTATGAGTATCGACGGCTTGTCCGCTTATCATAGACGGATTGGTCAACAGTCTACACTAAGTCGTATATGATGACGTTATCATCCTATTTTGGTAAGCCGCCGGTAACGCACCGTGTTTGGGCATGTTATGTTTCTGCAATTTTTGTGATGCAGCTTCTTTAACCCCTGTTTCAGAGTGTTGAGAGAGAAGCAGGCAGTCAAATTGATGGTTCCGGTCACGGTTGCAGCACGTTCAACGGAGCAGATGCGGTGCAGCAGCCCATCGATTGAAGCACCTCGATTGGGTCGTCGCATTCGCCATCGCCTTTCCCTGACAGACTGAGCGGTTTCAGTTTGTAACGAGGTACACTCCATCTTATCTCCCTGTGTCTTGCAGCCGCTCAGGCGTTTGAACGCTCAGAGAATCAGTCACGCCGCATGCCCCGTCTCATCGACATCTCAACGCCTCCAAGCGCATGAGCAGAGCAGGCGAGTCTTGGTGCTCGCGAGTACACAAGCCACTGGTGCGCATGGACGACAAAGCAAAGTCATGGACGGGTGTTCTGCGACGTTGATCACGCTTACAATCATCGACAGTTGAAACCCTTTTTAACTCCTCGACAACCCCAAACAACGGTGTTGTTGCCACCTGTCGACTCCAACCCTTCTACCGACTATCCCGCTCAGTTTAAGAGCACATCCAACGAGAAGTTTCCCTCAGGCTCCCTCAAATGACGTCCAAGGCACTTGAGAATTCATGAGCGCGAAAGTAATGCGCGAACGGAGTGAGATGACCCGGTATAAAGCGAGTCTACCACAAGACGTCACAATGGGTCAAGTTTCGAGATCGCAAGGAGGAGATTGTTCCTGAGATAGACAGATTGGCGTCGGCAACTATCAACCCGACCCCTGTATCCATAGTCAAAACCCCATGGGATCGTAGATGCAGTAAAAAGTACGATGATCTCCCCCGCGCGAGAGCTGCATCGCATTGCACAGGTTGGTGCGTCCGATAGATCTGCCCTACACCTGTACTGACTGTAGCTCGGCAGGTGCAAAACGTTGTTTTGAAGTGGCACAACCGAGAATCACAGATCTGCGGGGAGTCTCGGAGATCGTGAGACTCTAATCTCCCGAATTGACGTGTGGGCGTGTTGTGTTCATGCATTGATATTCAATATATTGTCCCTAACACCGACATCACCCGCAGCGTGCAACCAGAGTTGGCCATCACGTGCGCCTTCACAGCGATAAAGTTCCGGGTGGTTTGTCCACAACATACGGAGACTGAGAAACAATGAGCCTGTACATTTGTGGGTATGCGCAGCAGAAGCTGAAATTGGACAAGTTAGCTGCCGCGTCTGAAACTTGGGCTGTCCGCTCAGCATCAGCACGGTATATCATGCTATAACCGGTGGCATTACTTTGGCTAAGCTTTTATTATTCAGAAGAAGTTGTGCCTTGGACTTCGGAGTGGGTTGTTTGTGTCATATGAACACCCACTTGGAGTAACTTAACCGTTGCAAGCTCAGGAGCTAACGCACAGGTTATCATGAAACGCAAGATCTGGTTCATTCCCCTTCTTATATAAGAACTCCCCTTCCGTCTCCAGCAATATCATCATCTCACCGAGTCGTCCATAGAAGCTATGGTTGCCTCAGCCGAATGTTCTTCCTCAGAGTCCGTGGAGACCTCACCCGTATTTTCCCCTTTGCCATTCACCTCCGTGTCACCTCTCGGGACTCCCCCTCCCTTGGAAGCAAAATCTCTCCCGCTCGCCGCGGATGACCGCCAGATTGATAACGTAATTCTTGACCTTGGTGATGTACTATTCACCTGGTCGGCCAACACGGGCACTTCCATCTCAGCCAAAACTCTACACTCGATCCTACGCTCTTCTAACTGGTTTGAGTACGAGAAAGGGAATCTCGGAGAAGAGGAGGCTTACGGCGTCGTCGCCGCAGAATTTTCTCTAGATCCCTCCGAAGTCGGCGCTGCGTTCCGTGCGGCCCGAGACTCCCTTCAGACCAATCCTTCCATGGTCACCCTCCTCCACAAACTCAAAGAAAACAGTGACATCCACCTGTACGCCATGTCCAATATTTCCGCACCAGACTGGGAGGTACTCCGCCGCAAAGGTTGTCCAGAAGACTGGGCTCTCTTTGAGCGTGTCTTCACATCTGCCGCAGCGCATGAGCGCAAGCCGAACCTTGGATACTTTCGCCATGTTCTGGAGTCCACTGGCATCGACCCTCGTCGCACTGCGTTCGTGGATGATAAGTTGGAGAACGTCGTATCGGCGCGGTCCCTTGGGCTCAAGGGCATCGTCTTCACGTCGTTCGACGAAGTCGCTCGCGAGCTGTGGGCGCTTGTGCGGAATTCCGTAATTGACGGGGAGCGATACCTGCGCAACCACGCAAGGGAGATGAAATCAGTCACCGACACGGGTATCGTTCTTGAAGAGAATTTTGGGCAACTCCTCATCCTCGAGGCCACGGGAGATCCGAGCCTTGTTGATTACATCAAGTGTCCACGGCTAACCAATTTTTTCAAATGTATGACCCTGTCATTTCCCTCGCAGGAATAACGACTGACTGTTTGCGCTAGCGGGGGGAGTTCTAACTACAGCTTCCTTTCCCTACGACCTCGATACGACGTCCATCGCATGTACGGTGTCGGATCACTTGTCTCCGGAGGTGAAGAACGACATCATGGACGAGATTTTGACTCTCAAAAATAAGGATGGTATTATCCAAACTTACTTTGACGTCACGCGTCCCCGAATTGGTGCGTTTTCGAAGCTATCACATGCCGTATACCTATTTATGCTGGAATATACTAGACCCTATTGTCTGCGTCAACGTGCTCACCTTTTTCTATTCCAACGGTCGTGGTGGCGAACTCCGGGAGACCTTTAACTGGGTTTACGAGGTTCTGAAGTACCGAGCATACACGAACGGAACGCTCTATTACTACGGCCCGGACACCTTCCTTTACTTCCTTTCCCGCCTCCTTTCTGTGTCCATCTACGCTCGTCGGCGGATCGGACAACTATTCGCTAAGCGTGTCGCAGAGCACTTCGGCACCGAGGGGGACGCGCTCGGGCTCGCTATGCGCATCCACGCCGCCACCGTAGTCGATTTGTGCGATACCCGGGATTACGAGCGACTCGGGAGGATGCAAGAGGCGGACGGATCGTGGCCGATGGGATGGATGTACAAGTATGGTGCGAGGGACATTTTGATAGGGAATAAGGGCCTGACGACAGCATTCGCCGTGTCAGCGATGCGGAATTACAAGGAGTTGGAACTTCGCTTGCGTTCGTTCGACTAGCGCCGCCGTGCCAGAGGTACGCACACGGATGCTCCCGAGCGCTTACCAAGCCGTGGCATTTCGATCTGATACGTCGATCGGGCTGATGGGTCGGAGCAGACATCTACGGAAGATTTTATGTTTATGATGCACGATAGTTACAACATGCTCCTTCCCCCCGTATTTAATTTAAGTAAGTAATTATACTAAATTACTTAATAGTTTGCTGGCCTACCGACATACCTAATCGATCCCTTTGTTTCCGATACTTTCTGCGCACCAGTACATCCAAGTACTGCTTATAAAGAGCTCGAGTTCGTCGTCGTGGACTGCGGACTTCTTCCCGATTTATTGCGTATTAGTTGCAGCGTATACCCACGCCAGCGACCGCCCAGGAAGCATTCGTACTACTGCATGACATCAAGTCCGATCACATGGGTGTTTATTTACGTCGATGATAAACTTTGAGAGTGGCCCACAAAGTCCTCCGATGATGATGCAAGGGTCATACTAAGTAATAATTGAGCACAGCACTGTTGACACGGATGCGCTTCCCCAACCAAAGACACTTACAAGTGCCACATTGATAAGCAAAGCACTGCAACCTTGAAATAGACGTTCTTTGCGGCCCATCAATACAGGATCGCAAACGCACCATTAGCTTTTTTTTGGGAACACGGTGACCTTGCTCTTCCCCGGTTGGTTCTTTCCGACAGGCGTCCCCACTTTCGTGCGGACAGGCTCGGTTCGCCGACTCTCGTCTCACTGCGACACGATTTGACGCTTACTTTGATTGTCATGCAATACGGACCAGCGATATGGTTTTAAAGTCGAAAACGCAAATCGGCGAGTCGAGGGGCGCCCTGCCAGTGAGCGTGGGCACGGTCGCTCGAGTACTATGTAATATCCTATGCACGTCGGTGCGTTCAATGTACATCCAGATCGCTGTGTTTCATCATAAAAAGTGCAAAAATGCGATATAGCCAAACAATTGCTGACCAATCGTCGAAGCCCCGAATACATCCATATCACGTCAGCATGAATGATGTTGGTCATTGACACAACACTTGTTCACACTATTTCACAATATTATAGTCCAATGTGAGATGTATATTAGAGTATAATGTCTATATGATAGTGAACTAGAGCACTTCATACCCTTCCTCTGCATAAATATTGTTGTCTAGCTCTGCCCTGACATCTGCCACCACATGGTCCATCTCGTCCTCCTGGGTCAACTGTCACTCCCATCCGAGCTGCTGTCTCCATCACCATTGCTGTTGTCCCCTTTGTCTTCGATTTCATCCTCCATCACCTGTTTTCAATCTCTCTGGCAGGACTAACATTCTTTTTTCCATCCCCTATGTTCCTTCCTAGCTTCTCTCAAGCAGTGTAGAGGAAGATATATGTGCCACCTATGCTGCACCTGAAATGCCCAAAGATCCCCCAGTGAAGATGAGCCAACTTGAGTGAAAAATTCCAACATTTCAATGACGTGGCAACCATGATTGGGATCTTGTGTTTCATAAGGTGGGAAATGAGTTTTGGGACACCAGAAAGTGGGTGAACAGTTGACCAGCAATGGTCTTGACTGATCGTGTGCTGTGTGATATAATCCTCCTTTGCAAGTGCGGTACCTGGGAAGAAGGCAAGGAGGTGGGCAGCTGCTTCTTGTTCGACTTGAGCTGAGAAAGAGCCAGATCATGTTGTTGGGTAGACTTGAGGAAGGCATGCCTTTGCCCATAAGCCCTGCCTTGATCTCTGAGGTCATCTGCACCCTATAGGGTGTGAGGATATCATCTATCTGTGCAATCAATCACGCACAAGTGCAAAGAAATGACTATCTGCTTACTTGTTCCTTGGGTATACAATGATTTGGTGTCGATCAGCAATCCTGTTCAAAGAACCTTGATTGTAATGAGACACATTGGGAAGGGCAGTGTGGCTGAGTACCATCCATATCAAATATCATGTATTCTATTCGAGGGCATGTCCTTGATGAGCTGGAGGATGTTTTCATGTTGCTGAACCATCACATGGAATACATGAATGATATGGGCATACCAATATGGATGGCTGTGCTCATCTTCATTGGAGTAGCCCATTATCCATGCGAGTCTTGGGGTTGATTGTGTCTTGCTTGTGTCATAGGTCATAAGTAGTTGGGTTGTGTCCTGTATTCAATAAGGTAAGAGGGTTCCTCATGAGGGGGCACAGGTGAAGGTGACATGGACTTGGAGCTGCACAAGAGGTCGTTCTAAGTTCAGGACATGATACAAATACACTTTATTGTTCCTTCATAACCATACAAACTTATGTATTGTTGAGCTAATCAAGTAGAGCAAAAAACCTGGACAAAACGAGATGAGAGCACAGAAAATGGATAAAACAACAAACTCATCTTCTGAGCGGAGATCAATAGTATTGATTAGGAACAAAGTGCATTTGCATCACTGAGTCCAGGTACTCAAGGAACAACTTGAAGTTCCCCCATGCCTTTACATTTGAACTCCAATGCAATGTGACCAAAGCGCAGTTCCAACTCTGATCCAATTTCTAACCTGCCCCCGATCACACTTTTTCTTCCACTCACTATCATGTCTCACAATGGCCAAGGCTGACTCCCTTGATCTGCCCATCAACAGCAGCAATGAAGATAGTACCAATACCAATAAGGGTGGCAAAAGGAAAAGGTAATCTCTTATTATTATTTATTTCTGGGATGACTTGCAAGGACTCTACAGGGAAAGGAAAGAGCTGAATGCTGAGGATCAAGATCTACATGAAATCTAAGGCAAGTAGACTTGGCAACTTAGACTTGGCAATGCCATGAGAAAAGTGCTCAAGAGGTGTCTTGAAACATTGTATATGAGCCTACGCCACATGACATCAAGGATTCTAACCAGCTTGGAGTCCCACAGAAGCAAGGGAGCACATGCCACAGACCCACTATAAGATCATCCAAATCAAGAGACATCAACGGGGCCAAAGGAAGAGGAGCTGAGCTATGTAACAGCAATTTGTGGAAAAGTGAGTTTTCTGTGCATATATGCACATGTATTCACGCAGTGTGCAGCTCGTGAACAAGAAAACCTGGAAGGCAAACACTTGAGCACCAACAATAGTGACAATCCAGTGCAAATCACTCCAGGGAGTCTAAGTGCAGTCACAACTAGAGGTATGTGCCACTGAATCTTTCAACCCACACATAGGCTCTCAGGCTGCCATCCACTGACATCGACCATGCTATATTATGACTTTAGTTGTCATTCGCTCGCCCATCATCTTGACCATCCTGATCCAGCCACTGACCATTTTCCACTGTATTTGCATCATACTTCAAGTTCTCACTGCTTGCACATCACCTTCGCCATCCTGACCATTTTTCATAGCATTTACAAGTTTGCATTCATCTGATTCAAGAGGTCACATGGACAGCCAGAGGTGAAGTGCTGTATTTGTTTGACATTAGTTGCTCATATATGACCTGTAGGTTGGTGTATCCTAGTTACAGAATATCATGTTTTGTATTCTCACTGAATGAATTCAATGTTTGTATTATTCTGTATTGATTCGATGGACAATCAATAGGTCAGTTCATTGACATATGCATGTTTTGTCACACCCAGCCAGACAGCCTCAACTACATACTGCATGGCACATGTCGCCTGTTACGGTTGGTTCGGGTAGAGCCAATCGTAGCCTCAGTCGTTCAAAGGTTCAAGAGTTCAGTCCTTTGTTAAGGACAAATAGTTCGGAGGTTCAAAGGTTCAGTCCTTCGTTAAGGGACTGAAAGTTCAAGGATTTGAAAGGAGCGTCCACTCAGAAGTAGGACGAGGACTTAGAGAGCATTTCAAGGAGGTGAAGAAAGATGTATTCCTGAGAAGGTCTAACTTAGGGATACATTGTGGAGACATCGGATTTATATATGATAAGGAAATCAAGATGACAAAGCAAAAGAGAAACTCATGGAAGGTTTCGGAAGGTCAAAGAAAAGAAAGCATGAAACTCATCAGCAAAATAAGGGTTGGCTGGACAGTGTCATAGTGCTCATAGTGAGGGTCCATATAGATAGTACTCTCATAGTCTTTCATAGTGTTGGCTATAATCATAGTGTTTCACAGTGTGTTCATAGACTCTCATAGTGATCTTATAGTCTGTCACAGTTTATCATAGTATGTCATAGTGATCTCATAGTGTGTCATAGTGTGTCATAGTGTGTCATAGTAATCTCATAGTCTATCACAGTCTGTCATAGTATGTCATAGTGTAATAAAGTTGAGTAAAAAATGAACCAAAAAATTAATGTTTTGATTAATACACCTACTAACCCTAATCCTACTCAACTTGTAGTATACTACTAATCCTAATTCCAATCCTACATTTTTAATATACATTGAAGTCTAATTCTAATCCAACCCCTATAATACACTTTTACACACTTCTAATTTTAATTTCAAGACTACACTCATATTTATTATACTTTTCATGTACTCTTTACTATAGGTTCAAATGATCAAATGGAAATTATAAATATATGCCAGTGGCAAGAGTTGAACTCAAGACTTTCCCAAAATGACAATTTTCAAACACATTAACCATTAGACCACAAAACCTTGCATAATATGAACCATTAGATATATATGACTACATCTCTGACCTTTGACACCACACTTTGCTACATTTTTCATTAAATATCTCTGTCCACCCCTGCTACACTTTCTGATACTTGTGTACACTTTTCACTACACCCTGCCATATTTTTTACCACATTTGGCCACACTTCTTCACCATCCTTTGGACATTGCAATTCTAAGTCTAATTTTAATTCATGCTAATCCTAACCCTACACTTTTTGATTCACTTTTTACTATCATTATTATACTATGACAAACTATGACACACTATGATAGACTGTGACAGACTATGACAGACTATGGCAATACTCTGGCAAACTGTGACATACTATGACAGACTATGGTAATACTCTAACAAACTGTGACATACTATGATTTTAGCCAACACTATGAAAGACTATGATGATACTATGAGTACTATGATACTGGACAGCACTGGACAGTAACCCTGATTGTGCTAATGAAGTGTGGTAAAGAAAGTGTAGCAAAAGGTATAGTAAAAAGTGTGGCAAAAAGATATAGCAAAGTGTACTAGTTAAAGAGTATTTAAAAAAATGGATTGGAATGAGTACCACTATGAATACTATGAATACTATGGAAATACTATGGATACTATGAGATCACTATGAAAATACTATAAACTATGAGTACTATGAGTACTATGAATCAT
The DNA here is from genome assembly GCA_025782845.1 of Boletus coccyginus. Lineage (NCBI taxonomy): Eukaryota > Fungi > Basidiomycota > Agaricomycetes > Boletales > Boletaceae > Boletus > Boletus coccyginus. The sequence continues at coordinate 277,210 of JAHZSR010000022.1, forward strand.
CTATGAAAACACTATAAATACTATGAGTACTATGAGTACTATGAACACTATGGCAAAAACCAGGATTTGCTGATGTTGTTCCCACTTCTTCTTATCTCAGTCTCATGCTTTCTCTTCTTTGACCTTCCGAAACCTTCCATGAGTTTCTCTTTTGCTTTGTCATCTTGATTTCCTTATCGTATATAAACCCGACGTCTCCACAATGTATCCTTAAGTTAGACCTCCTCAGGAATACATCTTTCTTCACCTCCTTGAAATGCTCTCTAAGTCCTCATCCTACTTCTAAGTGGATGCTCCCTTCGAATCCTTGAACTTTCAGTCCCTTAACGAAGGACTGAACCTTTGAACCTCCGAACTATTTGTCCTTAACAAAGGACTGAACTCTTGAACCTTTGAACGACTGAGGCTACGATTGGCTCTACCTGTGTTGGATTTAGGATTCCATATTTGGTATTGCCTCTTACATAAGCAGTACTTACATCGGACCATTTACCTTTAGTCTTACTTAGTGACTTACTGAGTATTCTACAGGTTATGAGCCCCGGTGCTTCTCAGTGACCACAAGAGTTCACTCACTCAGGCTTGGAGAAATGCCTTACTCGACACGAGCCAAGAACGGCAAGAAATTTCTCGTTCCGGACCTTGCGGCAGACGGGCGGAATTGGTCAGATTACCGCGAGAAGCTTGTTCAAGCAGCGGAAGTACAAGACCTACTTGGACTACTCGACGGGACCAAAACGAAGCCAAACGGGCCATGGGACCCGTGGCATGCAGCCGCGTGGATGCGCGACGACACGGAAGCGCAGTACATGCTGGTGACCACCACCCCACTGTCCATTTGGGACCATAGCGATTTAACGACCGCTCACGAGTACTACGACTACCTAAGCAACTTATTCGACAAGCCCACTAGTCCAGCGCCACAAGTGGCGGCGCGGGTACCTACAACATACCGTGGGACCTGTCAGAAGTGCGGCAAGCGCGGCCACAAGGCACGCGAGTGCGAAGGAGTCGAGACTCAGTCCGGAAGCGCCAAGGTCGAAGGCCGACGCGACAAGAAGCGTCGCGAGCCGAAACGAGAGGGCGAGAAGCCGCATGGGAGAGTTGAGGAAGAGGCAGCCGCAGTGCCGAGAAGACCGGGCAAAGTGACCACAGCCAGGACGACTGACGGCGGAAGCCTCACGACCCCGGTGAGCAGCCAAGAACCTGAAACGGCGAGTCGGGAAGTCGACAACGAGACCGTCGACACGACGAACCCGAACGCGAAATGCGCCGAGCCATCAGAGCCGACGGACACATCGCGCAACCCACAGGACCAGCCGTTCGAGGCACGAGCAGGCGGAAAGGTCGAAACAGCCGACGAACGAGCCGAAACGGCAGGCGAAGAGGGCGGTGAGATGGCTGAGGCGAGTGGGCAAGTGACTGGAGCCAGGAGAGCTACCAGCGAGGGACCCGCCGCACGGAGCAGCCGAGACGATCGTGGCGACACCGATGTCGACCACGCGCGCACCAAGCCCAAGGGGACCTGCAAGGACGCTGGGGAACGGGTTAGTGACGAGGAACGGAGTCGAGCGCACGAGCGCGTCGACAGTCCAGCAAACGGTCGGGTGGAGACGTCCGAAGACGAGACCACCACGACACTACCGCACGCACCCCAGAGCATGCCGCTCGAGGGGGAGCACGCAGGTCAGACGAGCGGCAGCAGGGAGCTGACCGCGCATGAAACGGACTGGCCGACGAACACCAGCGCGAGCGCACGAAGCGCGTCGCGCATCCACCACGACGGAGACGCTGAGTCGACGAACGCACCCAGACCGTCAGACGACACTGGGGATGCGACGGGCGACGACGAGCGTCGTCCAGACGCACCCACAGAGCCACCTGACCAGCCAGCGGGCACGAGAGGTCGAGGAGGCGAGGTGCGGGTCAAGACGAGGGTGTCGGGGACATCGAGAGGTGCCGAGGAGGGTGCGGGCAGCGACGACAACAAACGTCGAGCTGGGAAGCCCGACGCACCACCCGGCAGGTCGCAAGTCGAACCGCAAGACTGCGGCGGCGTCCAGGTCGAGCCAGGGAGCAAGACCGGTGAGGTCGATCCAAGCGGAAGCGTCGCGCATCGAAGCGCGGACGCAGCGGATGACGCGGAGGCGGCAGAGGAAGCGAGACAGGTGGAGGGCCCAGGGGAGAGCGCGACGACGTATCGTAACGCGTCGATCGCGGGGGAGAGAGAATGCGCAGGTGCGCACATACGATCGACAGCAGCTGACGAAGAAAACGATCAGCGCAGTGAAACGGCAGTCGACGACGTACCTAGAGCACCTCCAGATCCACCCCCACCACTTACACACCCAGCTGAACCATCCGCACGAGAGAATGGACCCCCGAGCGTCGAGCTCGAGGGGGAGTGGCGAGTATCGACGAGCTGCGACGTCGGACTTACCAGCGCCAATCCAGACGCGTCGGGAGCGTCGGAACTCGATGAGGACCCTAGGAACGTGCCGAAGAAGCCTAGAGACGCGTCAGAACGCGAGCACGCACACTCGAAGTGCATAGAGGGAAGAAACTCACCTATGAGACCTCCAGACGACCCAGACGACCCGAGCGGCGAAACGGTCGTACCAGGCGACCTCCAGGGCACCCAGGGACGTGCCATAGATGACGGGGACACGCGCAGTGGCGAGACGATCCCGCCAAGTCGAGGTACCGGGCCAGGAGGCCATTTGGGCGAGCTGGGAGATCCGGGAGACGTCGAGGTCGATTCGGGCGGCCAAGAGGTTATCAACCGCGCCGAATACAATGGGACACGCACCATGAGCGACGGGAACACGCGCGTCGCCGAAACGAACGCGCCACGTCGATATAGGGACCCAGGAGGGCCAGAGAGCGAGCAGGAGGCGTCGAGCGACGAAGAAGTTGATTGGGGCCACCCAAAGGTTATTGATGGCGGCGGATACGATGGGAATAGCGGCCAGACGGATGGCGCAATGAGCGGAGCACGCCGTGACTCAAAACGAGTCAAAACGGACCCGCTAGCTGATACCAAGGCAAGTCAGCGTCGACATTACAAACACGACACGACAGACGCACCTAGGCCATCCGCACCACCTCCCGCTTATCCCAGGTCGCCCACCGACCATCTGGACCCACCGCGCCGCCGAGGATGACTCAAATCGCATCCTAGAGAAGTCAGTCAGACCCGAGCGAGGAAAACCGCTCACCACATCATTCGGGCGTATCAAGGCCATATCGGGCGGATCGGACGCACCAGAAAGGTTGTATATTATCTCAATATATTGTAGGGTCAGCCGCACATCACGATACGTAAAGACGGTGACACCGGAGTCGATCGAGGCGAGTGCGCGCACTTCGACAGCACCACTCTGCAGCCGAGCCGCGACTTACCATATAGGGATACCGCTCGAGCGCACCGCGACCACCACCTACGGACATCAATACGGACTACACTACAAGTCATTTATTGAATCTTTTGGTATATTTCTTTTGATCTTACCTTCTATTCTGTTTGGACAAACACTTACAGCTAATAGTTAGCCCCTTGTGTTTGAGGGGGAGTGTTGGATTTAGGATTCCATATTTGGTATTGCCTCTTACATAAGCAGTACTTACATCGGACCATTTACCTTTAGTCTTACTTAGTGACTTACTGAGTATTCTACAGGTACCTACTATTCTAATATCACAGTGACTTACTGAGTATTCTACAACCTGAACCAACTGTAACAAAAGGTCTAACTTCGATCTTGCGACTACCATCGCTGTAGCTCGCCACCATTTCCTGACGAACCCCCTCGACCCCCACTTGGTTCGGATACCGATCCAACCAAGAAGAAACCTCTGACGACTCTACCCCTGAGGAGAGAACCCCCACTGCGAACCCTGACACAGCCGACCTTCCTTTCTTCTCCCTAGAAGAAGAACAAGAAGACCTTAACCTCGCCCACCAAACCTTCACTGCCTTAGTTTTACCTTGTCCTTCTACCCCTCCTTCACCTCCCACCAATCCTAGACAACCCGTCTTCCCACGACCTCCACCAAACCCTTTCCCACCTTCTGGACCACCCCCCCCAGCTATGGCAGCTCGACCCACTGAACTCCGAATCAGTACCCCCGAACATTTCGATGAATTCTATGATACGGCCATCCAATGGCTCCACTCCATCCAATTTTACTTACACACCAATGAAGCCATCTATGACTCCAACCCAAAATGTATTATCTTCACCCTCTCCTATATGACGAAGGGATCAGCTCTTACCTGGGCATCCACCTTTAGACAACAAGCCATTGCTGGTGCAGTAATCAACTTCGGTACCTGGGCTGCCTTTTGCACCACCTTTAAAAATTCCTTTGAATACCACGACCAGAAAAACAACACCATCACCTGGTTATCCACCAAACAAATAATCACCCAGAAGAAGAACGGACGTGTCTTCTACTCTCCCTCCCTCACTGAGTTCAACTCCAATTTCCAGAACAATGTCACCCTCTCTGGAATCACCGACCATGCTGTCCTTATCGGCTACTACTCTGTCACCATCCCACCACCCCTCATGCGACGAATTTACCAAATGGAAACCACCCCAGATACCATTGACAAATGGTACAAGAAAGCAGCCCACTTCCAAACCCAATGGGAACGAGCTGAAGAAATCGCCCACCGCCACTCGAAACCCTCCTCTTACACACAACCCTACTCTGCCCCCTCAAAGACTACTCGTGACCTAGACGCCATGGACGTCGATGCTATAAAAATATCCAAACTCACTACCGAGGAATGCTGCCGTTGCCAGGAGAAAGGACTCTGTTTCCGCTGCCGAAAACCCAGACACCTCAGTTCAGCCTGTCCCACCTTCCCTTCTGAACCAAAGAAACCCACCATCAAAAAGATACAAAGGGTGGCCAAAGAAGAAATCCCTACACTCATAGAACTGGAGGATGATGATGAAGTCACAGTCGCCAGAGTAAACTTCTCTTGGGATTTTTAGACGGGGAACCTCGATCGACACGAGACTCCCCAGAAATCACCTGTATGTCTGTATCTGTACCTGTAATGAGCAAATCTATGCGAATTCCTTTGCAATTGATCGTTCCTTCGCACACCTTAAAAACTGTCGACTCCTACGCCCTGATCGATAGCAGAGCAGACCTCTCCTGCATCAATTACGACTTTGTCAAATGACACTGACTCCCTGTAATGAAATTAAAAATCCCCATCCACTCCCGCAACACCGACGGAACCTTTAACAAGAAAGACATTTGACATGTCTGTACCCTCTTTACCTCTATTGAAGGAATCACCCAGAAAATAGATTTCCACATCATGTCCCTCAAAGACAACATCATCCTTGGACTCCCCTGGTTACAAACCACCAACCCCGTCATTGACTGGACCTGCAGAACCCTCTCTATTGATGAATCTATAGACGAGTCTAAATTCCTTTTCGCCTCCCACGAAGTCGATGTGAAATGGCACAACTCCACCTACTGACCCCCTATCCGACCCCCTCGCCACGTCAACGTCGATGCAATCACCAACTCCCAACTCTATGAATATAATGAATGGAAGGAAGAATCCGCTTTCATTAACCGTGCCCAAGAACACCAGACCATTCAATGAATAATCCACTATGGATCCCACTTCACCCCTCTCGGATCCCCCCTGGTCACACGCCTTACCACCGCCACTGAACTCGTGCTGGCCACTGAAACTGCTAAACCTAAAGTCACCCTTCCCTCCGAATACTCCCAATTCTCTTCCGTCTTCTCTAAGGAAGCTACGGATCACGTTCCCCCCTCACGACCCTACGATCATGAAATCAACCTCACAGAATCTTTCTCTCCCAAAGTCGGAAAGCTCTACCCTCTCTCTTCCGAAGAACGAAAAGCCACTGAGGAGTTCCTTGATGAAAATCTTCATACTGGAAAAATCCACCCCTCAAATTCTCCCCAAGCCGCCCCTTTTTTTCGTAAAAAAGAAAGATGGAGGACTTCACCCCTGCCAAGACTACTGGTATCTAAACGAACATACCGTTCACGATGCCTACCCTCTCCCCCTCATCTCTGACCTCATAGACAAACTGAAAGATGCAAAAGTCTTCACCAAGTTCAACGTGCGATGGGGATATAACAACGTTCGTATCAAAGACAGTCACCAATGGAAAGCCGCCTTCATTACCCACAAAGGCCTTTTTGAATCCACCGTCATGTTCTTTGGTCTCACCAACTCCCCCGCCACCTTCCAACGATTCATGAATGTCTCCTTTCATCAGCAAATCTTGGTTTTTGCCATAGTGTTCATAGTACTCATAGTACTCATAGTATTTATAGTGTTTTCATAGATGATTCATAGTACTCATAGTACTCATAGTTTATAGTATTTTCATAGTGATCTCATAGTATCCATAGTATTTCCATAGTATTCATAGTATTCATAGTGGTACTCATTCCAATCCATTTTTTTAAATACTCTTTAACTAGTACACTTTGCTATATCTTTTTGCCACACTTTTTACTATACCTTTTGCTACACTTTCTTTACCACACTTCATTAGCACAATCAGGGTTACTGTCCAGTGCTGTCCAGTATCATAGTACTCATAGTATCATCATAGTCTTTCATAGTGTTGGCTAAAATCATAGTATGTCACAGTTTGTTAGAGTATTACCATAGTCTGTCATAGTATGTCACAGTTTGCCAGAGTATTGCCATAGTCTGTCATAGTCTGTCACAGTCTATCATAGTGTGTCATAGTTTGTCATAGTATAATAATGATAGTAAAAAGTGAATCAAAAAGTGTAGGGTTAGGATTAGCATGAATTAAAATTAGACTTAGAATTGCAATGTCCAAAGGATGGTGAAGAAGTGTGGCCAAATGTGGTAAAAAATATGGCAGGGTGTAGTGAAAAGTGTACACAAGTATCAGAAAGTGTAGCAGGGGTGGACAGAGATATTTAATGAAAAATGTAGCAAAGTGTGGTGTCAAAGGTCAGAGATGTAGTCATATATATCTAATGGTTCATATTATGCAAGGTTTTGTGGTCTAATGGTTAATGTGTTTGAAAATTGTCATTTTGGGAAAGTCTTGAGTTCAACTCTTGCCACTGGCATATATTTATAATTTCCATTTGATCATTTGAACCTATAGTAAAGAGTACATGAAAAGTATAATAAATATGAGTGTAGTCTTGAAATTAAAATTAGAAGTGTGTAAAAGTGTATTATAGGGGTTGGATTAGAATTAGACTTCAATGTATATTAAAAATGTAGGATTGGAATTAGGATTAGTAGTATACTACAAGTTGAGTAGGATTAGGGTTAGTAGGTGTATTAATCAAAACATTAATTTTTTGGTTCATTTTTTACTCAACTTTATTACACTATGACATACTATGACAGACTGTGATAGACTATGAGATTACTATGACACACTATGACACACTATGACACACTATGAGATCACTATGACATACTATGATAGACTGTGACAGACTATAAGATCACTATGAGAGTCTATGAACACACTGTGAAACACTATGATTATAGCCAACACTATGAAAGACTATGAGAGTACTATCTATATGGACCCTCACTATGAGCACTATGACACTGTCCAGCCAACCCTTATTTTGCTGATGGAGGCAAAAGAAGCGAGATAAGCATGGAATGTGGTAGAACCTGAGAGAACATAGTGGAACATTCATGAAATGTGAGAGAATGTTCAAGGTGAAAAAAGGGGTTCAAGTAAAGGGAAAGGAAAGAATCGTAACATCGCCGAATATAGCTATATAAAGCAATATATTTCCCCTGCATTTTTTGTGATGTTCCGAGGCTGATCGAAAACATTGTCTGTTAAATTTAGATAGCCGGCATGGGGTCCAGGACGCTCGGGTGGGAGCACAACGTTGTCCCAGTGTGCGGTGCAAACAAGGAATGCGGCAGCATATTGTCATTGGCAAAGCTTACAAAACCGCGTCAATCGGAACTCACCCAGGCTAAATATTCCCATCAAACCTATTGTACCCTCCGATGACCCTTCCGATTCCAAATACGATGATTGTGTTGGAGTACCAGTGCGGCGCCATGCGAGTTCTGATTGATGTTTTTTTTTTTTGGTTCGTCGTGCCACCCTTGGCAGCACTTTTTTGCCAGTACTTAATGATGATCAATGCTACTAGTGTATCTGATGGATCCGAGCACACGTTACAAATCTATCTAGGGCTACTTCTGGGCCCCTGCCCCCACAGCCCTATTTTTTATTTTTCCCCTCGGACTTTCGAAATCCGCTGTACAGTAATGCGATCCACGCTCGATCCCGGGCCATGTCAGCCTGCTGCGCTAGCATCATTGATCATGGAACGTTCCGTACTACTTAGCCACTGGCACCCAAAATGCGTACGAGCAACACTTGAGTACTTGCACGCAACACAACGCTTCGAGAAATCCTTTGGAGATCTCACCCCACCCGAGGAGGAGAACCCGCGAAACTAAGCTATCGTTCCAAACACCACATCCAACCAGTACTAACAAAACCACCACAGAGCCCCACCTAGTCCAAAAATCGAATAGACCATCACAGCCGCGAACCACACGTCCTACCACACTAGACCCGCCCCAGAGAAACTGTCAACCTAGAAACATTGTAGAGGGACACCTTAGAGTGACGAGAAGAAACGAGAGCTGAGAAAGGAACCATTGCATACTACCCGTCTAACAAAGGGATATTCCCTACCGATGATACACGAGGATCTTTTTTTTTTTTAAAAAAAAAAGGAACGTTCGAACTGTACTCGGAGAGCAGACTGGAAAGCTTGTCAAAACCTTGCACCCAGTGGCAGTGCAGTGCAACCAGCAATACATCGGTGCGCCGATCACGGCGTGGCCCATACTTCCACTTACAATGCTTTTCATTTCTTAATGTAAGGTGAACGGTGTCTACGTACCTATATGCCAACTTGACGACGACAAAAAAACAAAAAGAAAAAAGGATGAAAGAAAGGGCGTAATAGTACTAGATTGTATTTACGATGCCGAGACTGGATAATGTAGTGATGGGGCGTGAGTTAAAGCTAAATGTGCTAAAATGCAGGGCGACTCGTAACATGATGAGGAGTTGAAAATATTCTTAACAATCTATGACGAAAAGTGTCATGATGGAGGAAAAGGGATACCGCTCTGACGCTCAAGAATCCTAGAGACGTAAGATAGAAAAAAAAGGAAAACACCGACCGTCCACGGACAGGCTCAGCCTTCATCCGCAATGTTGTCTCGTCTAATGGTTTCCCCATTGCCATGACCAACAAGACCAGTACTCGCGGGAGTGACATATCGCGGTGGTATTGTAATGTTAAACTGAGAATGGTTCGGGAGTGCGCTACGTGGGAGGTTTGCTGGCCCAAGTGCGACCAGCTTGAGCGCCTTTGGATGATGCGTGCTCCAGCTACGCGAAAGGCTCGCGTTAAGTTTGTCGTCGAGCCCGCGGAAATTAGTAATTGCGTTTGCAGATTGTGCCGGTGCTGGAGTCATCGGCGAGTACGGAAGGGGAGTAGTACTGGAGGGAGAAAAAGATGATACATGTAGGAGCATGACGAATTCCTGCGTCGAATTAGTGAGAGCTACCATCTTGGAACGGAGATCTGGAAAGACTGCATGCGAGGAACCATAGGTCTTGATAAAGTTTGATAGTTTTACGACAATCTACCGCGAAGAAAGGCGAGAGAGGTGTCAGCAGCGTAGCGTAGGAAAATGGCAGTTCGGAATATAAACAGGCCGGGTATTTGAACAACCTCGACTCACCTTCACGAACAAGTGCGCGTTGTCCCGTAGCGCTCTCCTGTCGGCGGCCGGGTCTCCGCCACGCACGGCAATGATATTGGCTCGCAGACGTTCCGTGACAATTTTCGCCCTATCAATCGAATCGCGGAAATCTCCACCCAACCCTGGTGTTTCTGACATGCTCTCCACCATCTCTTGCATGATGTCCCATATAGCTGGAGCTGAATATACTGCAGCTTCCATCGAGTCTAGCGCGTCATTGTCAACCAACGTTCTCGATGGTGGGATCTCCAGCGTCGGTTGACGTACTGGAACCTGAGGCGACGAAGACGAAGACGACGCTGTCAGCGAGGCTTGTGAAACTTGCCGTGAATGAGACCCATTTCGACCAGTCCATGAAGGACGAGGGGGCAGTGACGCTGACATCGGAGGCGGGACACCATGGGTCGTTCCACCTGCCGTCGAAGAGACAAGGCTAGAAGTGGACGCAGACAATGGCGCGGCTGGACATTTTTGCCCAGCACGCCGAGTTGCTGGCGGTATACCATTTGGGAGGCAAGGCAGAACGGGCAGATCATAAGACGGCAACGATTTCCCAATTTCCACGTCCTTCGAGCTGAATGATCCAGCGTGCCGCCGAGTAGTACGGACTCTTCCTAGAGTAGTAGGAGTGGGACGCGATCTCGCAATCGGAATGTTGTGCTGGAACCCAGAGAACTGCAATGGCCCTGCGCTGGTAGAAGGTGACGAGGAATCGGCGTTCGAGGCAGGGGGTACCATGGTCTGGCCCTTCGTCTTGCAAGCAGCAATTCGGCGAGGGTCTGACAAATAAGGCTTGAGGGCTTCGATGTGAGGGATCATACTTCGCCATGCGTGTGATATCTCTGCAGCCGCTCCGTAAAAGATGAGCACAAGCGAGCGCATGTATCGGTCGTCATCTCTTGATGCTAAAATCTTGAGCTGGAGAAAAAGCATTGCAATTGCCTTTCCAAACACAGCGGCCGAATCCCTACTGCTCTTTACCAACGACCTGCACAGCGGTGGTGGTGGTGTCATCTTCTTGGCAACAGCATCAAACTGCTCAAGAACGCCGTTGAGCTGCGTCATGTAAGTATACGCTGGGTCAGTGACCTTGCGAAGAACGGACGAGAGCTTCTGGTTGATCGTATAGGTGATGTAGTGAGAGAGTGCTTGATACACTTGAGAGACAGAGAAGTAGAGGGAGCGTGCGCATTCAACCAGGAAGCGCAAGGGAGGCGGTAGGTTGTTGGCAATCGCACTCGCGCGTAAAGCGGAGAGACGCTTGAAATAGGCATGACGTTCGGTGTCGGGGACCGGGTGCAGGCGCTCCGCGGAGGTGGGCGACGCTGATGGTGGGGGTGTTGTCGTGCATTGCTTCTGGATCTTCTGCTGTGAGGATCCCTCAGAAGATGACGACGACGAATGTGATAGAGGGGAGGGGAAGGTGGAGTCGTCACGTAGCGTTTCGTTCGTTCGTTCGGATGGAACAGGTGGGGTAACAGATGGGGTTGAATCGAGTGACTGTGCACTGTACCCCTGGTCAATGAGTCGAGGTGAAGTTCGCAGGTCTGGGATACTCTTCCTTCCGAACAATGCAGGCCGACGATCGCGACTTACACGCGTAGACGGACCATTTCTTCGATGCTGAAAGCCATCAGGCACAGTAGTATGATCGTCGTCGGTCGATGACACGGACTCCTCAGGAGTTGGCAAATAGCTCTCGGGTGAGCTGGAACGGGGAGGCGTGTCATACAGTGGTAGTGAACCCAGCCTAAGGGGTGGCGGTCGTTCGAAGCGTGGAGCAATGATAGACTTGGAGGGTAGTGGAATCGGCGGTAGAGGGAAATGGTCGTCAATAGAAAAGGTCTGAGCGTGTGGTGTCGGTCCCCCCAAATTGTCTTCCTCTCCAAGTGCTGTCCACGACTGTAAACTCTCCTCGCTAAACAAGGGTTTCTAAGGATCAACATCGAAGGTGACCGAATTGCACTCACATCGAGTGATTAAGAGCACGTTCACTCGTGAATGACTCCGCGCTGTGTTTGGGTTTGATGTCTAGACGGGCTTGGCTGTTTTCCCGCAGCCACCTTTGCAATGCAAGGATCCAGTCTTTCATAGCTTGAGAATCGCTAGGGGAGCCATCGGTTTCGATGATTGGTTTCGGCGGCCATTCAATGGGATTGTGGTCTACTTTCAATACATCTAAGTTGCTAAAATCAGTCAGATATTCTGGTAGACGAGTGACCCTGTTGCGCGCAATACACAAGACCTGAAAACAGAACGTGGTTTGAATCTCATCGACGAACCAATTCGAGAACCTCACACGAAGCTTTGAGAGCGAGCCTGGCTGGGTTGGTAATCGTTTGATTTTGTTCCTACTAATGTCCAGGATTTCCAAGGAACGAATTAGGGTCAACTATAGCCACGTTAGATGCCAATGATAGCAACAGAAAACGCCGCGGAACATACGACATCGGGAAAAACAGAAAAGCTGTTGTTCTTGAGGTTCAGATAACGTAGACGTGACAAGAGTGCAAACGCCGTTGGAAGTGTCGCAAGACGGTTGTGACCGAGTGCAATTCTAAGGGGCAGGAGGTCCGTGGTTCAGTTGGTTGTATGAACGTGTCTTGGCGAAGGAGCAGACCTTGTGATTGCAACGTCCTCTGTGGAGAACTCGCTCCTGCCAGCTGTGGCCAGACGTTCAGCACCGTCCTCCCCGACATCGGTGAGGCTCTTGTGAGTGAAATCCAAGGTCGCTCCGCTGTCTGGGGAGTTGGCGAGAGCTTCCGCAAGATGATGGTCAGTTAATGAAGCGGAGGGCGAAGGCGATAGAGTGCCACTCCGTCTCCTGCTCGGGAACGGAGACGTGGGCCCAACAACACGGTCAGCGTCCGAGGAGGACATGGGGGAAGGGAAAAAAGGTCGAGTCTGTGCTGTCGTCGATGTCGAACAGCCAGAAAGACAGATATGTTCCCAGCAGTCTGGCCACAAGCTTGGCAAATTGACCCCAACTCGGTTTCAACCGGTCACGGTACTTGAAAAGCTACGTTACTGTGGACATGATAGTACGAAGAACGCCGCCGAAAGAAGCACCTCCAGGCAAACCGCTGGATTTCATCTAAAACCACATTGACACGGAGAAGCTCACATCCTCGCTCCGCATGGCATGCCACCACCCCGGGGGGAAGAACAAGAGGTCACCGGGATTCAGTGTCACGCAAGAAGCCTCGTCAGGCACCGTATCCCAAAACGAAGGGAAAGCGGTCCGGGAAGCCTCCGTTTCTGGAGTAAACACATCTACTTGAGAGGTATTGCTCATGAGGGGGTTAATCGCATTGGCTGCTGGGTTGTGGCTTTTGTCAGCGCCGAGTGAGGACTGGTGATAGGGATACATGGCCGGGGTAAGATTAGGTGGTGCCAGCCAGACGGTCTTGCGACCGACTACCTGTACTATAGCGCGGGAAATAAGTTCCACGTTGTGTATTTGGCAGCACGCGAGCTCACCATAGCAATTGAAGAACGGGTCCTGTAAACACGCCCAGACTGTGAGGCTGGCTGGCAACGGAGATGTGAACATACCGTGTGAGCGGGTGATATTGTGCCTTTGGGGCCAAGCCATGCATTGACTATTACATCGGACGGCGGCCGATAGGCTGGGAAATTGGGCGAGTCGAGGGAAGCATAGACCAAGTCGGGAAGAATGATGTCGTCGCGCAGGCGGGGGAACTGGGAGAAGAGACTGTGCTGGGCGAGATAGATGGTCTGATTGTGGCGGGCTGATGGGTCGAGGGAAGAGAGCAAGTTTTCCCAGCTGATCAGTTTCTGGGACCAATCATCGGATCTGTAGTCATCTCCGACTTCCACAGGAACGATGCGTCCGGGGCCTGTGACGGAGAAGAGGTATGCGAGCGATGCCCATCGATGCATCGCTGGCCAGTGGGCTGCATATGCGGGCGCGATGAAGGGGGCGCGACGCCAGTGTTTCTGGGCATCAAAGATGGATGGGGGCGCGGCGAGCGAGGGAATGCTGTTTGCAGACGCGGAGAGGGGACGGGGGACGGGCGCGGAGCCGGGGACGAGGACGGCGGTGGTGGGGGTGCGCCAGGGGATGGCGGACTGGAGCTGTCTGATGATGTCGTGCACGATGTGATCGCGGCGGGCGTCGTCGGTTGCTGCACCTGCGATGATGATCGCGTGGTCCAGTGTGGAGATGCACGCCCTCGCTGCGTCCTCGCGCAGGGCGGGCATGCGTGCGAGCACCTTGAGGATGGCGGCGTCGATGTAGCGCATGCGCCCGGGCCCGTGCGGGGCTGTGATGAAGGGGTCCATGGGCTGGCGGTCGCGCACTGCGGCGTGGAAGGGGTCGTCGGGGTGGGTCGCGGCGAGGACGAGGGCGGCATACGCGTCCATGATATGATTTGGCCACGTGCGGTGTGACAGCGATGTCACGCGGGCCACCAAGATAAAAAGGACCACGGAAAGGAACGACCGTGAGAAAGTTCCCCAGACGATCATTTGCCTCCCAAAGTAACCGCTTCTGCGTCCGGCCCGCACTCGGCTATTCCTTTTGCAGCCATGACATCCCGGTCCGTCGCATCTCTCCCGTCCGTGTCCACGCTCACCCTTCCCCAGCCTCGACCGCCTCCTCCTCCTCCTCGACTCCGGCTCGTCCCCCTCCGTCAGAAACACCGCCGCAAAACAGCTCGCACAGCTCGCCGCAAGGAGCCTCCTCACCGACGTCCCCGTCGAGGACGACTTCAAGTCGTCCCGCCAGCACGCCTCCATCCGCGACACATCCGCCTGGTCAGAACTCCTCGCCGTGGTCGCTCGTGTGAGCCGTTTCCATCCTGGCTCTCCACTCCCCATCACACCGTCCTCCTAGATATTGCCCTTTCTGCATTCAAAGAGCCATGAAACGAGATCCGCCGCCTCTAATGCCCTCTCCCAAATATTCACCCTCGTTCCCGTCTGGCATCCACAGTCAGATGGCATCGAGCCACCGGACAACTTCCCGACCACCCCTCCCGAGTTCCCCCCCTTCTCCGTCCAGGAGCTCATGCGCAAGGGCGTCCTCCTTCTCGCCTCTTCCGGCAAGGAATTCACAAAGCCCACCGGCATTCTCGCCAACTCTGCAGAGGTAAAACGCGCCCGCAAAGAAGCCATGGGCCGACTCGGCCTTGATTTCCTCGATAGCGTCGGGGCCGCCGACGATATGGACATCGACAAGGAGCTTGCAATCGAGGCAGACGCCGATACCACCAGTGAAGCCGACGTACAAGTCAAGAGAGAAGACCCCGCATCCTCTCTCTCCCCGATGGAAGTCGACTTCAACCTCAGGAAAGAACGCTCACCACCGGCACGGTCACACTCCAGCACCCCTGCTGTTCCTTCCCCCGTCACTCCAGCCACGCCCGTCGTAGAAACCGCCGACCTAAGCAGTCTTTCTGCTCGCGAGCGCAATCGACTAAAGCGCAAGCGAAAAGTCGGGAGCTCTGCGTTCGTTGCTGCCCCGCCTCCACCTCCTTCTAGTGCCGGTGCGCGCTACAGTACTGCCGCTGCTGGACCCTCTAACAAGTAGGTCAATCCTTTTTTTCGTCCTTGCTCCACTGACCGTTCTCTAGAGCACGCCTCCTGTCTGCGGAAGCACAGGAGCCACCAAAGTCGCGTCTGGATAGTCCAGGTCCTTCCGTCAAAGCTCCCCCTTTGGAAAAGGTCGTTATTGATCCTTCAAAGGGCGGCGCCGTTTCCCCAAAATCCCCTCAACAGTCCAACGCCCTGCATGTCCCTCAAGGGTCGTGGGTATGGGGTGGAATCGTGAGTCTTCTTGAAGTAGATCTATTCTCGCCCACATGGGAAACACGTCACGGGGCCGCGATGGCATTACGAGAATTGCTCAAAACACAAGGCGCATCCGGCGGGATGAAAGGTCGGTTTCTCTTGGCCCGGTTTCTATCGTTCTACTGATCATCCTTTACAGATAGTGTTTCATCGATGGAGAACGCGCGTGCACACGAAGAATGGTGCAATCACTTGGCTGCGAGGCTTCTTTGTGTTTTCATTCTCGATCGCTTCGGGGACTTTGTTTCCGATCAGGTGTGTGGCAGCAAGCTCTCTTGCTGAATCCCGTCCCTTAAGGCGATCTAGGTCGTTGCACCTGTCCGCGAAACGGTCTCTCAGACGCTTGCCTCTCTTCTATTACACATGCCCCGTCGTTCTGTTGGCCATGTACATTCTATCCTTCTGCAAATGATTAGACAAGAATTTACTCTCCCGTCAACGGCCAAAGCAGGGAAGAAGGATGATCGTAACCATGTCTGGGAGGTGCGCCATGCCGGTCTCCTAGGGATCAAGTATGAAGTCGCGGTCAGGAGCGATTTGTTTGACGCCCAAAAAGACGAAGACTCGGGTCATGCGGGTAGAGAAATTTTGACGGGAGTCGTCGATGCTGCTGTGTTGGGGTATGTCGACTTTCCTCAGCATAAGATATTGGTTTACTAAGTGTTCTCCTCAGACTCGGCGACCGGGATGATGACGTCCGTGTGGTAGCTGCAACTTGTTTGCTACCCGTGGCAGGTCACCTAGTTGAGCGGCTACCAGATTTACTTGATCGAGTCTTGGCTGTGCTGTGGACTTGTTTACGGGACATGAAGGATGACTTGAGTTCTAGCGTCGGGGCCGTCATGGATCTACTAGGTACGTGCCATTTATCCGTGATTCTCATGGACCCATCCAACCGTCTGCAGGTAAATTGGTTACCTACAACGAAGTTATCGACATCCTCGGTGATTCAAACTTATCGTGAGTGCCAAAGTGTTTTCGATGCCCTTGGCTAAGGTCTCTGCTTGTTGTTAGCCTTCCATTGTCAGAACTTGCGCCGACGTTATTCCCGTTCTTCCGGCATACAATCCCGAATGTCCGTCTGGCTGTTGTGAAGACCTTGTCGTCTTTTATGACAGTTTCATCACTTCCACGAGACTGGATAGCCACCCCATTCCTGCGCCTTCTTTTCCAGAATCTTATTGTTGAGGAACGCTCAGACATAAGATCTGTATCGCTCTCTAGTTGGCGAACAGCACTTGAAGTTATTTCAAGTACGCCTGCTCTAATCAAGGGGATAGTGAAACAACAAACAGCCCTTGAATGGTATGCGATCATGATGACGCCCTTCGGCGTTCCTATCGACACGTCAACATTCCATCGCCCAACGTTCGCAGAGGATGGGACTGATGCGACTCCCGAGAGACACAACGTCGACAAGAACATGCTCGCTCAAGACCTGTCCCTTGTCTCTTCGGAACTTATACTGCAAGCTCGAATCGCTGCAGCAACTGCGCTCGCATACTTGATTGTATACTGGCCCCCGAAGGTATATAATCGTGTATACCCTAAGATTAACCCAGTAATTACACTAAACTTTTAGTCTATCGAAGAACTCTTTCAGCCTATCCTCATCCACTACATGGATTCAACTAGCATGCTTCAGAAATTCCTGGCTGCTATAGTTGCTGAAGAGTGGGCACGCGCATATGACATGTCATCACCACCCGGCCCAATCCTCGACAATTTCCCTCTCGCTGGCGAACTCAGCACAAGAGCACTTGCTTTCCTCCAAGGATCTCCTCCAACGGCGTATCACGAAATGGCGTTTACTCTTCACCGTATACATGCCGAGTGCTATTCACTCTTACATTGTTTCTCGAGTGACTGCAAGATCCCCATCTCGCTCATCCCTCACCTCGGAAACGAGATCGACATCACGAGCACGAGGCCCGAGTGCTTTACCATTGACACTGCGCACGAGGCCGTAGGCGCCATGTACACGAAACTCAAGGATAGCCTTGGTAGGACGAAGAAGCGCGAGCTGGGTGTTATTGCCGAGAAGAGACGCAAAGTCGTGCAGAATATCGAGCATTATGCCGAAGTAAAGGCTCAGCATGATACTCGTGTTTCGGCTGCATTCGCCGCAGCATTCGTGGCATTTAGAAGCACTCCAGATAAGGTTAGCCCCGTGGTGAAGGGTATCATGAACGGCATCAAGGTGAGCTTGGATTGCCACCCTTTGGTCGTTGCTTAAAGGGGCATAGAATGAGGACAATCTGGACCTTCAAAAACGCTCTGCAGTTGCCGTTGCCAATTTCATCGACTTTTGCGTGCAACACAATATCAATCAGCCTCCAGATAAAATCGTGAAGAACCTCTGCACGTTCCTCTGTCAGGACGTAGAGCAGACACCGACGTTTGCGTATTCACGGACGATCTACAAAGGTATTCTAACCTTGCAGACGTGGTCGAAAATTGCACCTGGTAGGGGAGGAAAGGAGACACAAGAAAAAGGAGAATCTGCAAAGTCAGAGGACGAAGCTGCAAAGACGAGACTCTCTAGAAGGGGAGCTGGCCTTGCGTTCGGTCGGCTGTCAGCGAAATTCGGACCACGCCTCCTCGAGGCCATTCCAAAGATGTGGCAATCTATGGCTGGTGGTCTATTGAGTGCATGTAGTACTGGTATGTCTAAATTATCGTCCGTGGTCGCACCGACTGTTCTTACAATGCCTTGAGCAGAGTCTCCCCAAGAAGCAGACGTTGCCATGGAAAAGCAATATGGTCAGGATGTCATCGACTCCTTGAGTGTTCTCGAGGCTATCTCGCCCGCACTGGACCCTGCACTATGGCCTAAGCTTGCTGAGTTGTTCCCTGCTATTGCTATTGCTCTTCGGAGCAAGTTCGCGATTATCCGGCAGACGGCTGCACGATGCTTCGCTACCATCTGTGAGGTCATGACTACAGACGCTATGCGCTTCGTGATAGAACGGCTTCTTCCCTTGATCGGAGATGCAGTCGTACTCTTGAATAGACAAGGGGCCGCTGAAGCCATTTATCGTGCGTTGATCAATTCCACCAATGTCTCTCGTGACACGGACCCTGACGATGTTCATGTCAGACATTGTGCAGAAGCTGGACATCAAAGCGCTCCCCTACGTCATATTCTTGATTGTCCCAGTACTTGGAAGAATGAGTGATTCGGACGACGATATCCGATCAGCTGCAACAAATACGTTCGCGTCGCTAGTGAAGATGGTTCCACTAGAGGTAAAGACGCTCTGCCGAGAACGTATCCGTTTTCAAACGATGCATTTAGGCTGGTTTACCCGACCCACCCGGTTTTCCCGAGGAGTTGTTGAAACGACGACAAGAGGAAAGACAATTCTTGACGCAGCTGCTTGACGGGAGCAAAGTCGAACCTTATGTGATGCCTGTCAAGATCAATGCAGAACTACGTAAGTACCAACAAGAGGGTGTCAACTGGCTCGCTTTCCTCGCCAAGTATCAACTACATGGTATTCTTTGCGATGGTGGGCAACTTTCGTTGTTCTTCCCAACTCAAACATTACAAATCACTTTGATATTTGTAGATATGGGTCTTGGAAAGACCCTTCAGTCGATATGTATACTGGCAAGTAAACAAGCCGAACGTGCCAAGAAACACGAAGAGACACAGTCTTCCGATTCGGTTCACCTACCATCGCTAATCATCTGCCCACCGACGCTCACTGGCCACTGGTATTACGAAGTCCTGAAGTACGCGGAAAACATTCAACCTATCCTTTACACCGGAAGCTCGAAAGAGCGATCAAAGCTTCTCTCCAAGCTGGCCACAATGGATGTTGTGATCACCTCTTACGAAGTCGTTCGCAATGACATTGCGAGTTTGGAAGATATCAATTGGCTTTACTGCATTCTTGACGAAGGGCACGTGATCAAGAACGCGAAGACGAAGTTGACCAAAGCAGTTAAAGCTATCCAGGCACAGCATCGATTGATCCTGTCGGGAACTCCAATCCAGAACAATGTACTAGAACTCTGGAGTTTATTTGATTTCTTGATGCCTGGATTCCTCGGCACGGAGACTTCGTTCAACGAAAGGTTTAGCAAACCTATACTTTCTGGCCGAGATGGGAAAGCGAAGACAGGCGAAGCCGGTGAGTCGATGTCTATTGTACTCTTGTATGAGACTGAGGCTGGATTTCCTTCCAGCCGCTCTGGCGTTAGAAGCTCTGCATAAACAAGTCCTACCCTTCTTGCTCCGTCGTTTGAAGGAAGACGTGCTAAACGACCTACCGCCCAAGATCATTCAGGATTACTATTGTGAACTTTCGGAAGTGCAGAAACTTCTCTATGACGACTTCGCGAAGTCAGAAGCAAAGGCTGAGGCTGAGGGTGTCATTCAGTCGACGACGTCGGGGAAATCTGAAAAGGACGGCGGACACCAACACGTTTTCCAATCATTGCAATACCTCCGCAAACTTTGCAACCATCCTTCGCTTGTTCTGAAGACCAACAGTGACGCGGTCGCGGCTGCTCTAGCCAAGGTCGGAGGTAATGTTGACAACCTGAGCGATATCCAGCATGCGCCAAAGCTACAGGCACTACGGTAAGCCGACTTTCAATGCAGTTTGGAAGCCTGCTCATCAATTCTGTCAGCCAACTTTTGAGTGACTGTGGCATCGGAGGTAACGCCGCGGTTACTGCCGAAGGAGGCAAATCCGAGCCCGGCGAAGGGGTTCCGGATTCACCGAGTGGAGCATTCTCTCAGCATCGTGCTCTCATCTTCTGTCAGATGAAACAGATGTTGGACATTATTGAAAACGACTTGTTCAAGCAGTACATGCCTTCCGTCACATACATGCGACTCGACGGTGGGACGGACCTGAACAAGCGTCATGCTATCGTCCAGACATTTAACTCGGACCCAAGTATTGACTGTCTTCTATTGACGACGCATGTCGGAGGGCTAGGGCTTACCCTAACTGGAGCTGATACCGTCATTTTCGTGGAACATGACTGGAATCCGATGAAAGATTTGCAGGCCATGGACCGGGCTCATCGTATTGGTCAAAAGAAAGTCGTTAATGTCTATCGACTGATCACGAAAGGAACCCTAGAGGAGAAGATCATGGGGTACGTATAATATTTCCGAGATCACACTCCTCGCTCATTTATCACGCAGGTTGCAACGATTCAAGCTCAACATTGCTCACTCGGTTGTCACCCAACAGAACGCTGGCCTCTCGTCCATGGACACCGATCTTGTTCTGGATCTCTTTAGACGAACATCGGAGGAGGAGGATGCCGCCACCGCAAAGAAGAAGGCGAAGGAAACGAGAGATACGGCCGGTCCCGTCAGTCAGAAGAACCTCCTGCAAGGTCTTGAAGATCTCCCAACAGAAGACGAGTACGAAAGCTTGGAACTCTCGAGTTTCATGGGATCTTTAGGGATGCAGTGAAGCTTCCCACCCCCAGCGTCGGTCATTTCATATGGACCTTTTTTGATGGATGTTTTTGTTGAGCGATCTTTCATACGACCTACATCATATGTTGCATTTATAGTGAATTGTAATGATACATTCAATAATGTATACGTAGACCCTCATCTTTGTAGAGTATTCGTTAGCCTACTAGAAGTCCCCCGATTGGTTCAGATCCACTCATATTGAACTTTAAATATCAGACCTCATTTGCACACTTGTACTGTGCCATCATGGCCGCGACTTCAGGCATTGGAGTATCTGAAGAACTGACGCAGGCCTTTTCCGCTGCTGTCGAGACGAAGAACGTTCGATTCATCAAAGTCAACATAGAGAATGGTGCGAGGTTGTCCCATCCATTGGCAGGTGCGAACTCACCTGGTGGCAGAGACTCTCGTTCCAGTCAGATCGGTCAATGTTTCGGGCACTCTCACCGATGACCTTGCCCTCCTCCAAGACCATCTAGAGGAGAAGGTCCCATGCTACGTGCTCGCACGACTGGATAGTCCACCATCCGAGTGGTTGATAATCAGTTACGTGCCCGATGCTGCCCAGGTCAGACAAAAGGTGATCATTAGTCTTGATCGAACTGCGTGTCCTATCTAATGACTTGGTGTCACCGTGGTTAGATGCTCTACGCCTCGACTCGCAACGCACTGACGAAATCCCTCGGATCTACGGTTTTCACAGACAGTCTGTTTGCTACGGACAAGACGGACGTCACGCCAGACGGTTACGCTGCTCACAGACGGCACCAGGCTGCTCCCAAGCCCTTGAGTGCGAGAGAGCAGGAAATTGCCGACATCAAAGCGTTCGAAAGGGAAGCAGGCGCTAGCTACGAGGGCAGCAGAGCCCGACAGAATCACCTCGGGAACCAGGAAGTCGGATATACGTGGGTCGAGGACGCGAGGGAGGCTGTAGGAGCGCTACGCGCCGGGGAAGGCAGTCGTCTCGTGATCCTGGTCAGCGTCGTTTGGCGATACTGTGGCTCGTGTTGCGCTCATGGGTCGCTCTGATCCGTCTTAGCAAATCAACGCGTCGGAACAGGTCGTGTTGAGCAGCAGTGTTTCGATCGACGACGTCAACACGCTCTCCGCGAATATCCCGCTCTCGGACCCTGGTATGTGTTGATGATGTGTCTTTGCGCGATGGAAGGATGGATGGTTTCCACAGCTTACTGTCTATTCGCGTGGCAAGGCGCCTCGCCGAACGGACGCGACATTGGTTAGTGGCCTGCCGCTCGTTTTATCGCCGCTCGGTTGATATACTGACGTCGATTCGATTCGATTCGGTTCGTGGCATAGCGTTCATCTATTCCTGCCCAGGTACTTCACCCATCAAGTCTCGCATGGTCTACTCGACGGGTGCTGGTGTCATATTTAGACAGGTGAGAGAGCTTTTGGGCGAGGAGCATGGTTTCGTGCTCGCAGCCAGAAAGATAGAAACGTCGGATCCGAGAGAGTTGACGGAGGGCTTTCTTAAGGAGGAGCTTGGTTTGGGGAATGGAACAGGCTTGGACGGCAACGATACTTTGGCACGGTCGGCGGTGTCGAGTACCTCGTTTGCCAGGCCGAAGGGGCCAGGAAGGAGACGCTGAGGACTCTGTAATTTACATGACTCAATTGTACACAAATGGCAGGAACAAGCTACACATAGCCCAAGCCTCAAGCGGACTGATTGAAGCATCCTCGGATGAGCTCCGATGTTTCGCCAGCTACTAATAAAAGCGCACGCGTGGGGCATTCGCTCTCCAAGCTTCCCTTCGGTCGCTGGATTCGTCAACGCCCGTCTTCACAATGTTGGGCCTCCGAATTCAGAAAGCGCCGTTCACGCCCGTCGTCCTCAGAGCCCGCTTCGTGCTGAGTTTCAGAAGCTACAGCACGCCTGTGCGAACTCCTAGATCCAAAGTATGGTCGTCGGCCGATGAAGCAGTCAAGAGCGTCAAGTCTGGCGATGTGTTGCTATGTGGAGGTGAGCCCTCTTTTCTGTCTCGTCGCGATGGTCCTGGCCACTGAGAATGTCGACAGGATTCGGGCTTGCCGGTGTCCCAGGTGCGGTTCAAGCGATGCTGGCAGTCGTACTCTATACTCATCATGTATGTCATCCAGATACCCTGCTCGCAGCTTTGGTGAAGAGAAAGGATGTCGCCAACCTTACCGCTGTCTCCAACAATGCAGGCGCGGGCGACAACGGTCTTGGTGCGCACGACATCTCCAACCCCACGCGAACCAGCAGACTCAGTCTTCCACAGGAAAGCTATTCAATACCAAGCAGATAGACAAGATCATCGCGTCGTACCCAGGGGGGTCAGTTGGTTACCACCGCACTTGCAATAATCGATTCAATGTTCTTGTAGGAACAAGGCCTTTGAAGCAATGTATCTCAACGGCCAAGTTACGTTGGAGCTTTGTCCTCAAGGCAGTCTCGTAGAACGCATACGCGCTCATGCTGCTGGTATACCCGCATTCTTCAGTCCTACTGGCGCCTCTACTGCAGTCGAGGAAGGTGCGATACCCATGAGGTACAACGAAGGTGGCTTCGCGAAAGGTGTCCAAATACCAGGTATCAAGAAGGAGACGCGAGAATTCGATGGTCGCAAGTATGTGATGGAGACCGCCATCGCCGGCGA
Organism: Boletus coccyginus; assembly: GCA_025782845.1. Taxonomy (NCBI): domain Eukaryota; kingdom Fungi; phylum Basidiomycota; class Agaricomycetes; order Boletales; family Boletaceae; genus Boletus; species Boletus coccyginus. The sequence goes on from JAHZSR010000022.1 coordinate 300,953, forward strand.
CGTCGCGTTCATTCGTGCCTGGAAAGTTGACGAAGTCGGGAATTGTGTTTTCCGGTGAGAGAAGGAGTCGAGTTCTGTGTTGATCGTGTTCGAGCGTCAAGTTCCCTTGTAGGTTCGCTCAAAACAACTTCAGCACTGCTATGGCGAAGAATGCTAAATTGACCATCGTCGAGGTGAGTCAGTGATCTTGTTATTCGTGATTGCTAGCTCACCCGACTTGGAGGCTGACGAAGTTGTTCCTGTCGGTTCCTTGGATCCTGCTACTATCCACGTTCCTGGCATTTATGTAGACCGCGTGGTGCCTGCGACCGAGCCCAAGCGAATCGAATTTGTGACGTTGGCCCCGAGCGAGTCAGCAGGAGAGAGCGAACCGTTGAGCCCCGAGAAAGCTGCTGCCTCGGCCTTGAGACACAGGATTGCTAAACGTGCCGCAAAGGAGATCCAGGATGGATTCTACGTGAATCTCGGTATCGGTATGCCAACACTTGTGCCTGAACACTTGCCGGAAGGTGTGCACGTTTGGTTGCAAAGCGAGAACGGTGTCCTTGGAATGGGTCCCTACCCTACAAAGGAACAACTCGACCCGTAAGTGCGGTCGCGTTGGTGACCTGCTCGTGTTTAGGTCGTTGATCACAATATGAAGGGACCTCATTAACGCTGGAAAAGAAACTATTACTCTCGTACCTGGCGCATCAATCTTTGGTACGTATGTCTGTACGGCGTGGTCTTCTCGACTGAAGTCGTGAATAGATTCCAGCGAGTCCTTTGCAATGATTCGCGGTGGCCACATCAATGTAGCAATCTTGGGTGTAAGTCTGCCTGACATGTTCGCCCTCGTTTATATGTCTATTTGCTCTACAGGCCATGCAAGTTTCTCAGGCTGGTGACATCGCCAATTTCATGATTCCTGGTAAACTGGTCAAAGGTACATGTCCAAAACCACACGCTCTGCTTCGTTTCTCACCGTGGGTCATACTCCACGCCCAGGTATTGGTGGAGCCATGGACCTTGTCTCTAACCCCGACAAGACCAAGGTGATCGTAATGATGGAACACTGTGCGAAAGATGGAAGCCCGAAGATTCTCAAGCAATGCAACCTTCCCCTTACTGGAGCACGGACCGTGAGCCAGATCATCACAGAACTCGCCGTCTTCCACGTGGACCGGAAGAACGGCGTGTTGGAGTTGGTAGAACTGCAAGAAGGAGCTACTTTGGAGGAAGTCAGGGCAAAGACGGGCTGCGATTTCAAGGTCTCGCGAGGTCTGAGCAGAGTGTGATTGCCCATTTTTTCGTGCGTGAAGGTCTCAAGGAATATTGTAATAATACCATCCCTTTCACCATCATCTCTGGTCGTTTGATCAACGCATTTGTTGCCAACCTTTGTGACAATATTCCAATCGGATTGATGGACAGTTAAAACGTGTCACGTGGTCCAAGGCTATGCGGGAGGAGTCATCGTGATACCACCACCGTCGCCGCGGGGATAAGAACAACAAGCCGTCCCATGCTGGTTATTCCTTTACAAGGAGACAAGGTTTCCTCTCACTTTCTGCCTGAGAGCCTCGGGCCCCCGGGGTCCAGCGGCGAGGGTTCCCAAGTATAAAGGTATGGACGTGCCACAGGTGTTAGCACCCCTTCTTTTCCTTTCCCGCGAATGCGCTCCTAATGTTGCCTCGAGTTGGCCTGAAGGCAGAGTTGTGTGCATTTTCATGCAGGCTTCGTATCAGGAACTACAGTGTCTCGACCCCGAGTCCCGAAAGGCGCGGGGTCTGGGAATCAACTGATGAGGCGGTCAAGGACCTCAAGACCGGTGATGTCCTCTTGAGCGGAGGTTGGCCTCTGTAGTTAATGCTTGCCCCGTGCTTGAGCTTCGCGTTTTATCCAGGGTTCGGGCTATGCGGTACCCCAGGCGAGTTTGGAGGTGATCGGAACGGAATTAAAACCAAGTCTATTGTAGAACCCTTGATCATCCCCTTCCGAGAAGGAAAGATGTGACAGGGCCCACAGCCGCCTCAAATAATGCGGGCTTGGGCGAAGGTGGTTTGGGTAGGTGACACTTTCGTAGTTAGTGTGACATGTTGGCCCACGAATTTTAGTCAGGATACTCAAGTCGGGCCAACTGGAGAAACTGGTCATTTCATATCCCGGAGGATCAGTCCCGTTTCCTTTGTTCTTTATGCCAGAAACGCATCCACTGACTCTGATTAGTAATAGATATCTCGAGCGAATGTACCTAGATGGCAGGGTGTCGCTGGGACTCGTGCCTCGAGGCACTCTCGTAGAGCGCATGAGAGCGCACGCTGCAGGCATACCGGCCTTCTTACGCCAACCAGAGCGTCCACAATTGTTGAAACGGGTGGAATTCCCATCTGTTTGAATGGAGGCGGATTAGGAGACGGCATTAAGACTCCGGGAAATATGAAGGAGTTTAGAATGTTTGATGGGAAGCGATATGTGATGGAGTCGGCCATCGCAGGTGACGTTGCCTTTGTGCATGCTTGGAAAGCCGACGAGGCTGAGAACCCAGTGTTCGGGTGGGTTCGAAGTTTCTGTGCTTCCCCAGCCACCGATCTGATTTTTTCGCTTCAGATACCAACTATGATAACATTATGGCAAGGAATGCGAAGCTCACTATTGTAGAGGTATGTGGAGAAATGTTGTATCTTGGCCGTTGGCCTTATGTTTCGCACAGGCTGAACCCATGGGCACACTGTCGCCAATGCAATCCACTGTCCTGGTATCTTCGTCGACCAAATTGTCAGATGCACAGAGCCCAAGCGATTTAAAATTGTGGTTGCTGCTTTTCCGCCGTCCGCGAGTGGCACGAAAGATCCCAAGGTAGCAGAGCACTCGTCGCAGAATAGCATGACGTGCTGTGCAAGAAATAGGAGATGGCTTCTACGTCAGGCTCGGTGTTGGCATTCCCGCGCTGGTCGCTGAATACCTTCGTCCTGGCATCAAGATCCAGTTGCAGAGCGAGAATGGTATCCTGGGAATGGGCCCATTCCCATCGGAGGACAAGGCTGATCCGTCAGTGCCTATATTGATTGCCGACTAACACTCGCTGACCTACTCAAACTTTTTGCAAAGACATTACCAATGTTGGAAAAGAAACTGTATCATTATTCCCTAGTGCCTCAATCTTCGGTAAGTAAGAATAACTGCGGTTACTGGACACCGGCTTGATCGACGAACTCGACAGATTCGGCTGGCTCTTTCGGCATGATTCGCGGTGGCCATATTGATGTTACTATTCTTGGTGTATGACCCGAGTTTTTCTTGGGAGAGTGCATTCTGACATTCCGGGCAGGCTATGCTGGCCTCTGTGCGTGGTGATCTTGCAAACTTCATAATCCCGGGCAAGCACGTGAAAGGTGAGTCGCGGCTACTCGAACGCCAATTGCCATGGGTGCTCAAGACGTGCAAGGTATTGATAGTGCTATGGGCCTCGTATCGAACCCAGACAAGACGAGGGTCATCGTAGCCATGGAGCACTGCACAAAGGACGGCAGCCCCAAGATCCTAAGAGAATGCACGTCCCCCCTCACAGGAGCTCGTGCTGCCAGCCCAATCATCACTGATCTCGCGGTCCTCGACGTGGACAGGCACAATGGCGAGCTTTACCTGATAGAAATCGCGCCATACGTGACAGTCGATGAAATTCGTGCCAAGACAGGTTGTGACTTTATTGTATCCGAGAACCTAAAGTAGATGCAGATCTAGGGGGGTTGTCGTGGTGATGACGCATCCGAGTTGCAGTGTTTCTTCGGGCGTGTATTTTAGTAACAATCCTCCATGCACCACGGAGGCATATTCAGCCGTATTTATCAGAAGCTGTTCGACTTCGGTGTACTCACACACGTGTAAGGTGTCTATAGTAACTTACCGCACACGATGCCGTTTTGTGGAGCATGAAAATTGTCGAGAGCGCTTGAGTAGAAGACCTAGCAACACTCGAAGGTCACAGTGTGTTTGCCAAGTCTAGTAACTGTCGTGGTGCTTTGACCTGGTTTGCCAACAACAATCGCTGCACCGTCCGTCCACGACTCGTCCAGCCCTCTCTGCCATCGACAACAATGAACTGGCTGGTCAACTTCTTCGCCAGTGGCACCAAGCAGTCCCTGCGACGAGGTCAAGCGATGTCGAACACCCACGAAGCCTTCTCCCTCCCAACTACGTCTCCCCCATTGCCTGTACACCCCGATGCATTCAACCCAGATACCCTCCAGCCCTCAGAGCCTCTCAGTCCATCCTATACCTACCCTCCGCAGTCTCCCATAAGTGCATTCGGCTATGTCCCGACGTCGTGAGTGATCCCATTGCATTTATTTTCCATCTCCCATCTCTCAACGCGTATGCACTACCAGCTCGCGGTCGCGGCCAACCTCGTTGCTTCCTCTACACAATATACCTTACACCGATGCGATGACACCACCACCGCCATATCCGCCATTAGCCAGTACATGGAACCGGATAAAAATCTGGCTTGCCAGGGAATACCCAGAGCTAGGGGACACTCTTAATTATGGAATTCTCCCTCAAGATTTGGCACAAATAGAAATGCAATTTGGTTTCGCGCTTCCACAAGCAGTCCGGGAGTCGTATGCGGTCATCGATGGTCAGGAGGCCGAGTCTTCTGCAGGATGCTCTGAAGGTCTGTTCTTTGGACTATCCCTCTTGCCTCTTGAAGACGTCTTGGAGGAGTGGAGGTTCTGGAGAGAGGTCGACGATGATCCGACGACTGGTGCGAATCCCCGCCTTCGCGATCTCATGCGTTCGATACCGGATGGCTGGATACGCAAGGAGTACTCGCAAAGAGGCTGGATACCTCTCGTGGTCGACAAGGTTGGGAACTACATCGGCGTGGATCTCAACCCCGGGGAAGGCGGAAGCACTGGGCAGGTAATTGTCTTTGGTAGGGACTTTGACACTAAAGTTGTTCTTTGGCACGGCGACGGTCCTGGGGGCTGGGCAAGGTGGTTGTCGAACTTTGCGGATGAGTTAGAGAGTGGGGAGGGTTACGAGCTCGGACAGGGAAACGGCGAGGGCGAGGGAAGCGAAGATGAACTGGGGTACGAGGCGTACTTTTATGATGGGAATGGGAGAGGGCAAGGAGACGGTGGGGGCGAGGGAGGTCCAGGTGGCTTACGGATGTCCGGGGCATACAAAGGATGGAATCCACTAGAAGCATGGGCGGACAAGAGTGTCAAGAAATGGTACGAGGCAGGGCTCTTGCAAGACATTTCGTCACCTGCGGAAAAGGGCAAGGTAGTCATCAGAATTTCGCAAAACAAATTCTTTTGGCTAACTTGCTGAAAATCCTAGGCCCCTGACAAGCATGGTCTAGGTGTCCTGAACCTTGACGAGTCCGCAACAGTGGTGCCCATACCAGTCTTTGGGAAGCAACTCAGCGAAGAGCCATCTGCGCTTGCTGATGTGGGCATTCCTGCTATATCGGTCACCAAACCGCCGGCCCCTCAACCTTTGAACTTGCCAAGTGTAAATGACGTTGTACCCATCCCTTCTCCGCCAGATTCGAATCGCCCCTCCGTTGATCTTGACCTGGAGGCTGGCCGCGGTTTGCAACGACTGGTCAATGATAACGTCATTACAAGCAGACCGTCAGTGCAAAAGGTAACGCCGCCCGACGCAGCTTCGAATGACGATATCTTCCCTGCCGAGCCATCTCCAACGGGCGAGGAAGACACTGACTTGCTCGCTGATGCTACCCCTATGGAACCTGCTTTTAGTCCATCTCCGTCCGTCAAACTGGAGCGAGCAGCAGCAGACGATGTTGCAGAACCAAGAACAGCATTGTCACTTGCACAAGAGGACGTTCTTACGGAGAGCACCATTCGACTGGTTGGTGGCGGCTCGTCATCTGGCGTGGATTCAATACCTCTTGACGATGCAGAAGAGGTCGTTATCTCTGATATTTCTGTTGTCGCAGAGTCTAGTGAGTCTTTCTCTAAGAAAGAACAAGTTCGCGACAAGACCAAGTCATCGAGTCTTTCGTCCTTCAAGAGACTGAGCGCTCACCTCACAAGCGGGAAACGGAAAAAGGATTCTGTCAGTAGTAATAGTGTCAAGGAGGCACTATGACGTCCCTTTATTTTCACTGTGACAACCCCCGCATATTTGGTTTAGTTCGGCATACATGTACACGATGTGTTCTCCCGTGTGCGTTGGTCTCGTGCACAGTGGCTCAACACATTTTCCATGTTTTTCACAGGACACTCTACTCCGTTTCCACCAAATTGCGATTTTCTCTCTCCCAGCATTATATCACATTCACTCCCTCTCGAGATAATCCCCTCCCGAAGTCATTGCATCTTTCCCCGGCTTCTTTACTCCGTTGTCCGCTATACCCGTTCGCGTAACTGCATTGCATACATCCTGCTCTGCGATCTCACTAATGTATGTTCAAGGGACTCGAACCGAGTTTCTTGGAGAATTTACATTTCCCCCTAGTTTCTACTGGACAAAATGGTCAATTGGGAACAGTTTCACGAACTCGGTAGCTAGTAGTTGGAAGCAATGAGATTGTCCGAGTCGTGACCACTTGTGACCAAATAATATTTCAGTTGAATCGTACAGAACTTCAACTTCAAGTCCACTCTGTTCAGACTCGTCAAGCAACTTGTTGGGGAGTCCCGGCACTGTCCGTCCCGTGTCATCGATGGAGGGGCGCGTCCTTCAGCTTTCGCGTCCTCGCGTCCTCGGTCAAACAATGCGTACCAACCAGCCGGCTCAACCCCGATGTTTGGCACCAGCTTTCGAAACCTCCGCTCGTCAAGGGGAACATGACAAGCATTCCCCGGCAGACGGCCGACCCCTAGTCTTGAGCGACTGGCGTATCATACCCTCCAATCACCTCGTTGTTCAGCAAGGAGACACGTTTCGTTTTCAACTTGAACAATCGAAAGGGTGGATAGTCACGAGAACCTTATGATTTTCTGCAACACGGCTCGGGCGCAGAGCAGCATAGGAAAATTCGATGCTTCAAGCTTCAAGGATGATACTAATGAAATTATCATGTCCACGGGTAAACAGATCTAGGTCACCTGATGGATATGAAATATGAACACTCCTCTCTGGGAAGGCATCATTCACGGACTCAGCGAGCCGCCTGCGCAGCTAACACCTGATACCCCGCCGTTCACTCAAGCCCGTGGTCTCATGAGCCCTGGCCCGAGTTCAAATGGGCAGATAAGGTATCTGCTCTTAAATGAGTGCCTGTTACGACAGCTAGCGCAATGCTAGCATACCTCAGGCTGGTACTTGATAAGCGTCTTCCCACTGCGAATGTGCTGAAGTGTCATCATGGTTGGCTTTGACTGCCGTCTAGGACATTCTCCATCAGGATTCTACTTTAAACCCCGGGCGGCGAGTGGTGTATTCTCGCGTTCGAATGAAAATTGGCAATCACTGACGATCCGTGGCGTAGAAGCACGTGGATTGTGAATGCGGACCCTTAGGTCTGAGATCTGAGGGAGGTACGCCAACTTTCAATCCGATAATATATTGCGACCTCGGTCTCTTTGGTGGACGGGCAAAGAGCTGAACTGACCAGATCTGCTGCCTCGATCCCTGCCTTACGTGGCTATTGTATAATATTCTGATGGAGGGACCAGAGCTCCTCGTGTTCAAGCTGGCTTGTCTGCCTCTTTTCGCAGCTCGTGGACGTAGGGGGACGCAGATTCGATTTTGGAGATGTCTTCAATTTCTCGAGGGCAACCATGCTCTGGTTGCAACACATGATAACTCTCCGATCCTAGACTACCGTCAAACAGTGAAGAACGCACGTCGTGTTAAATTTTGGATGCGACCCCCCCCCCCCCCCTTCGCTCATGCATGGAGACAACGTTTCATCTGACTCTGCAAGGGAACTGGTTGGCGATCTCGATGTCATTATATTTGCAGGGAAATGGTTATCTCTTGATTTCTGATCTGCTTTCAGACGCTGTTCGCGGTTAAACCTGGTAAGGTGCACGGTGCACTCATGCTGTGAAGAATCGGACGGTCGGCGTCAAAAGATACTCTCACCGGTTCCGTAACGTGACTGGCATTTGTCTATTTTGGGGGGACTGGTGAACGACCACTGTACTATAGTGACGCAGCCTCTCCAACCCCTCCATGTCGGCCAAGCATTATGGTTAGGTTCAACACACCGCCGCGCATCCACAAGGTCTCCGATCCTATCCCGGTCCTATCTGCCGACTCGAGCACTCCACGAAAAAAAAACCTTTGAACGGCTGTTGGCTATTGCCGAACTCCTGGCATGATGGAGGTGTCTGTTATCTGTCGACCCCCCTTTGCCTCGTCTTGGAGTGGTTTGGCGACCAATCAAGTCAGACGGGCATGTCACATGATGGAGTTCAGTGCGGTTCTCTCTGCCGTACGATTATTACTGTGCAAAACATCCGCCTTTGGTCAATGTCGCTGTCACAGTGGCAAGTCACAAGTGGCCAAATCGCTTTCGGTCTGAATACGGAGTTCAATCAAAGGTGGAGTGGTCTTGGCTTCTGCAGCATGAATACGAGTCACGTAGAGACAGCTGATTGGTGGGTAATCTAACCTTGTTATCACCACGCCGTTGGGCTTCCCCACTCCCTACCATTAGTGCCAAACAAGTGAACCCCTCCATACCAGCCTACGCTCTTGTGCACCCTGGTACCCTCCGTCGCAACGTGTTGTAATTCCGCTCTCCAAAGCCATCATGATACTTGGAACCTTTGGAAGGCAGAGGCTATAAGTATCCGATGAATCGTTCACCCAGACGCTGGGGCTTTTCATCATCGTGGTCCGTCTCGACCCATGTTCACTTCGTACGAATGTGAATTTTGTCGTACACTGGGCTTGATGTGCGAGTATCATCTCATCCCTGCCACACCATTTCCTTCGGTATGTTTTAGGTCACCCTTTACTCTCTTCAGACTCTGAAGGACCTCACAGGCCGACGAGGACCATGAGGGAAGTAGTGCTACAGAAGGTTATGATTCCGATCCAGAGTTTGAGGAGGTAGGCAGATACTTTCACCCACTCCATCACTGTTTGTTGAACATCTGTGACAGATAATACAGGCTCTCGAGGTCTCACACTTTTCTGCCGCAGGTACGCACTCGCACCCCATGTTTAGTCCATGCCAAAGTTGACCGCTCCATGCACCAGACCAGATGTACTGGATTGGAAATCGCGCCGAAGCTGGCCTACCCGGTACAACGCTCGCGGATGTGAGTAAGACACCCTCACTCTTTACCACCATACCTATTGAACATGTGCGGTAGACATCAGCAAAGGAGTTAGCCTCATCCCCGACTACAACGAAGAGTGCCAAACCGCCATGCCCACTCGAAGTTTGTCGGTGGCGTGATGATGCCTCTGGAATTTGTGGCGACATACTTTCCTGCCACAGTGTTCCGACACACTTCAAAGTGGTCCACAAGATCAGAAACATGAATGAACTTAAGAACGTGGAATGTAGATGGGAGGGGTGTTTTATGGATGGTGGGCGCAAAAACTTCGCGCGCCACATCCGTGAATCTCATCTCGGCCACACTAGGTACAAGGGACACTCGTCCTGATGTTACCATGCACCTTACAGAGCGTTACGTGTTACTGATAATATATGATCTTTGTAAACCGTACGGCCAGTAAACTTGTGTGTATTGCATGCAATGCTTGATGGATGGAAGTCACATTAATGAAGAGACTCGAAGCGTAGAGTCAGTAACCCCCACGGTTGCTTATATAGTCATTCTCAGATTGTAATGTCCAGTAGTCACGGCAGACTGTCCGGGCGTTCGTAGAGCTACCACCTATTGATATTTGTTACACACACCTTGAATGGAAAATAGCCAGCACCTGTCAGCACTGGGTTATATGACAAGGCGTTAACAAGTTACTGTGTCATTGTGATTTATGCGTCCTACTCCCGGAAACAATGCGCAGTGATCGATTCATCTCAGTAGAGCCAGTAGTCGGTATTCACTGATCGGCCGCACATACATTGATGGACTGCCTTAATCCCATTTCTCCGAGGCCTAGTAACAGGATTAACAACCAATTTGCGGAGATGGCTTAGTATGGCAATGCCCATATCAAGTCGGGGACTTGACGTTCGGTAGGAAACCTTGATGGAGTTGCCGGACGCCGAGTCCGAGCCTGACTCTGCTGCGGGACTGAGCTCAAACTCGACAAGAAAGTAGGGCAACTATCCGTTTCGCGTCTTTGCTGCAGAGAGACAGCCTCCAGTTTCGCATTTTTTTTGGCCAAACAGTCACATGCGTGGAGTTAGCGGCACACGGGGTCATTTCCGCGGCCAATTCGGAGACAGACTCATCTTCAGCCCGCGCATGCTCCGTGACACCAACACACTCACAGAACAAGAGATCTATCCGCTTTACATCCTCCGTCCCTGGCTACAAAACACGGCAGGCACGGGTCGACGGGCGATCCAGTCTCGAGCGGCCAGCACTTTTAACAGATCCTGTCAGCAGAGTGGCTTGTTGTCGTGCTAAACATTTGCGGCTGGCCAGAATGACGACAACCTCAAGTCCACTTCATTTTCTGCAACACGGTACAGAGCTGCGCAAGAAATTCGAAGTTTAAGGGTAATATCGACGAAAACGTATCCGCGGACATAACAGACCCGGGTCATCCTGTTTGGGCACAAGAAATTGAAGAATACTTCGTAGCATCTAGGATTTAAAGGCGGCCACCCTCATTGGTAAGCACTAATCGTGGACCCGCAGTCCATTCTTCGTCGTGCACGGCTAACATCCATCTGATATTCCGTGTTCACTGTAGGTGCGTAGACACTGGACCGAGTCCAAATGGATAGATGGGTGTCTGCTCCAAATTGAATGCTCGTTACAACAGCTGGCATGACGCTAGCATACCTGTTGCTCGATAAATAGTATCCTTCTAGTGCGAATGTGCTGAGTTGCTGCTGGGATTCGGTTTGGTTGCCGCTTAGGACAGTCTTGGCTCGGATTCTACTTTAAACCCCAGGCAGTGAGTGCTGCACTCTCGCGTTCGAATGAGGATTGGCAATCACTGACAATTAGATCCATGACGTAGAAGCACGTGGATTGTGAATGATGAACCGACCAGACCCTTAGGTCTGAGATCTGAGGGAGATTGACTAGTTTTCAATCCGGCAATATGCTGCAATCTCCCTCTCTTTGGTGGACAAAGCGAAAGACCGAACCGTCCAGATCCGCTGCCTCAGTGCCCGCATTGCATTGTCATCGCACGCTTATCTGGTGAAGGGACGGGATCCCCTCGCGTTCAGCTGGTTGTACATCCGGTCCTCGTGTTTTCCGAAGCTCATAGACAGGCGGGACACATATTCGATCTTCGCAATGCCTCCGACTCCCGAGTGCAGCCGTGCTCTGGTCGCGATGTATATGAACATCTGATCCAGAGCTACCTCAAACGGTGAGGAAACGTACAATTTGTAAAGTTTTCGATACGCCTTTCCTCCATTTTCGCCGTGCGTGGATTGCAGCGCCCTGTCTGGTCCTGGGAACTGGTCAACGTTCTCGACGTCTATTACCGACCGGAAATTGCTTTCCCATTTTGCTTATTCTGGTGGCCTTGATATTTCCTTGCCTCCAGGAAATGGCTATCTTCGGATGGTTTGGGATGCATTGTTCTGTTTCAAGACGACTTGGAACGCGGTAGGGATAATGGGTGGCTGGTCGCTTTCTGGATAAGGAACCTAGTGCGTTTTGTTCCAGTCTACTTTTATTTGGGGTTATATCATCTAGAAAAGATTAAATTAAAAATTTACCGCGTCTCGCTGGAAGGTAGTACGAATTTTCTGCTTTGTATTACCCAGCTCCATCGTATGCCCTGGAGTATGAACCAAAGGTATGTCGTGAAATTGAGACTACCTCCAAATTTTTGTTTTGTTAGTCCGCCGTGGCGCCAACATCGGTTCCTTTTTTTCATCAGCCAGCGCCCACCCTGAGTCCTGTCTTTGCACTACTCTCAATTATCTCATTTCTTTCCCTGGAGCGCTCGTGTTTGCCTCGTTGTCCGGTGTTTTCCTCCATCCGACCTCCATTAACGTGCTGCCTCTCTCAGAAGCCATGCCGTGCGGGCCCATCCACGATCAAAACTAGCGGCATGACACAATTTTGGTAGCTTTACGATGTTCATCATAAACGATAACACGGTTAATCTCTACTGGAGTATCACTCGGGAGCCTTCCAACCCCTTATCGGAGTTGATCGAATGAACCCGCCCTCCATGCTTACCTCCACGTTCACCCGCTTCCGCCTCCCCGCTGTCCAACAGCCATGCCTATGGCTCTGGAGACCTGTCGAAATATATAATAGAGTACTCCCTGGACATAGAGATCAAGTTCATTGGTTCGTTCTCTCTGCACAGGGGAGCTAGAACTCGTGTTTTTACTCCCGTCTTCGCAATTCCGTCTCGGTGATGTCTGCCCCATATCAAAGCGAATTGTGTCATGCATTAGACCCAACGTACGCCAACGGCGTGCAAATTCATTTGGTGTGTCTTTGAGACAGTTTTTCTGTGTCACGGGTTTTGAAGCATTCACAGGCGACCAAGTGCCAATCGCAGAATGTCATCGAGGAAGATGATTCTAGCGACCAGATGTACAATGTAAGCGAGCTACTTTCACCCGCTCTCGCAAACGCGCAACTGACCGAAGTACAGGTATCTGTCGCCCACACATGCTCAACGATGGTGCTTTGTCAATGGGTTAACGAGAGTACCTCAGAGACCTGTGATGCTGAAATTTCGTGCGGGGCCGTCATCCCACATTTCAGGAACATTCATGGTATCAGGCCAGGGAGATTAGAGGATCCTGCCAAGATCAAGATCCGTTGCTTGTGGAGGGGGTGTCCCAAACGCATTGGACAGAAGAATTTTCTTCGTCACATTGCGGAGCACCATTTGCATCATTCCAGATCATAGAAGGGCTCCTGAAATTGAGATGGGTCAAAGTTGTGCGGCCGAGAGGAACTGAATCCTTTCTTCAGTTATTAACTCGTTTCGCAACATCCCCCCTCTTGCATGGGTGATACGGCCTGTTTCTATGAGTTTAACCAGGTGTAGTTTGTATGTAGCATATGAATTTCCTCGATTAGGATACCTATTATGGTTCTCACGTAGTCACATGATCGCGTCACGGAGGGAGTTTTCATGTCAACTTTGAGAAACACGGAACTTCAGTTCAAGTTCAAGTTGAGTACACATCAATCCCTTCGGTGTGCTTTAGGTTATCTGTCACTGCCCCCAGTTTCTAAAGATGATCACAGACCAACAAGGGCCTTTTTTTTTTTTTTTTTGAATCCTATTTGTGTCCGCCTTGGAGTACTGTACTCTATGTAGGACATTGAAGCTAATCGTAAAAAGGGGCTCCCTAGCCTCCGCACCCGATCGCGCGAATGCCCCAATGGGGAGTCCCCATTGGTCCGCCGTTCCTGCCGGCCGTTTTAGACGCAGCGATCCCCGGGCGTGTATGTTGTTGTCCGTGCTGTTGGGTATGAAGGACATGACGCGCGTTGATGGATAGACGATGTAACAAGGGCCTTGCGCAGGGTGGAGTCACTACAGAGGGCTATGGTTCCAGTCCAGCGCTTGAGGTGGTGGGCAAACACTTTCACGCACTCGATGTCCGTTTATCGAACAGTCGTGACAGACAATGCAAACAACTAGGGACGCTCACTTCGCCGCGGCATATGTGCACTCGCACCCCATGTTTAATCCATACCAAAGTGGTCCGCTCTACGCACCAGACCGGACTGAAGATTGCTCCGAGGCTGCCCTACCCGGTCTATCTGTATGTTTCAAGATACCGTTCGATGTCTATTTAGTTTTGAAGGGTCCCACAGACTAATAAATGCCATACTCCCACAAAGCACATGAATGTAAGTAAGATTCCTTCACACTTTGCCACCATGCCTATTGAACATGGGCAGCAGGTGGTACAGACCCCAGAAAAGAAATTAGCTTCATCCCAAACCGCAACAGAGGGTGCCAAACCGCCATACCCACTCGAGGTTTGTCAGTGGCGTGATGAAGGTACCTCTGAGATTTGTGGTGACATGGTTTCGTGCGATACACTTCAAGAGGTCCACGGGATCAAGAACAAGGGTGAATCTGAACTGGTTGAATGTAGATGGGAAAGGTGTTTTGCGGGGGTTGGCCGCAAGAACTTTGTACGCCACATTCGTGAGTGTCACCTCGGTCATGTCAGGAAGGAGGGACACTTGTCTTGATATTATCTTACACCTTACTTAACTCGTTCCGTACGTTGTTCTTCACCGATATATAACGTGTGATCTTTGTGAACTGTACGGCTACATATGCATAAATGTTACAAATGCTTGATGGAAAGAAGCCACATTAACGAAGAAACTGAAAGTATGTCAGCATTGAAAAATAAGTATCTTGTGTGGTCGTTCTCAGATTGTGATGTCCAGGACTGTTCAATGTTGGCAGACTGTCCGAGCGTTCGTAGAGCTGTTAGCTATTAATTGGTAGTGTGTTACACACATCTTGAATGGCAAAATAGCTAGCACTTGGTTAGACTCGGATGACAAGCTGAGGTTACGTCGTTGTGATTTGTGCATCCTAGCATCCGAGTCCAGAAACGATGCCATCTTGCGTGGTGATCGATCCAGACTCAGGAGAGTCAGTACTCGGTATTCACTAGCACTGATCGACCATCCATCATGGATTACTTTTATTCCATTTCTTCGTGGCCAAGCACCAGGATTAACAACCAATTTGCGGAGACCACTTATGGCAATGCCCATATTGGCAAGTCGAAGAGTCAATAATATTCAATGGCAGGCTCTTGGTGGACGCGTCGGATTCTGACTCTGCCACGGTATGTACTCAGCTCAAACTTGAACTCGACAAGGAAGGGGCAACCATCCTTTTCGCGTCCTTGACTCCTTCTCTCGGAGAGACAGGTTTTCCAGTTTTTTTTTTTTTTGGACCAAACGGTCATGTGCATGGTCCGAGTCAGCCCGCGGCACATGCTCCACACCAACTTGAACACACTCACAGAATAAGGGATTCGACTGCTTCTCCCTGGATACAGAACACGGCAGGCAATCGGGCAATTCAGGCTCGAGCGACCGGCACTTTCAATAGATCTGTCAGCAGAATGACTTGTTTTCGTGCTGAACAGTTGCAGCAGACCAGAATGACTGGAACCTTAAGTCCACTTCAATTTCTGCAACACAATACAGGGCTGCGCAAGTAAATTCGGAGCTTTAAGGAATACAAACAAAAACGTTGTATCCGCAGACAAAACAGACCCTGGTTATCCTGTTTGGGCACAATAATTCTTCGTTACGTCTTGGATTTTCCGCAGCCAACCTCAATGGTAAGCGTTAATCGTGGACCTGCAGTCCATTCTTCGTCGTGCACGGCTAACATCTGATATTCCGCCGTTCGTTGTATGTGTAGACACTGGACGGAGTTCAAACGGGTGGATGTGTGTCTATTCCAAAATGAATGCTGGTTACAACAGCTGGCATGACGCTAGCATACCTGTTACTCGATAAGCAGTTTCCTTCTAGTGCGAACATTGAGTTGCCGCTGGGATTCGGTTTGGCTACCTTCTTAGGACAGCCTTGGTCAGGACTCTGCTATAGACTCCCAGGCAGTGAGTGCTGCATTCTCGTGTTCGAACAAGGATTGGCAATTATTGACGATTAGATCCATGACGTAGAAGCACGAGGATAAACCGACCAGACCCTTAGGTCTGAGATTTAAGGGAGATTGACTAGTTTTCAATCCGGCAATACGCTGCAATCTCCGTCTCTTTAGTGGACAAGCGAAAAACTGGAGCGTCCAGGTCCACTGCCTCAGTGCCCGTATTGCGTTGCCATCGCACGCTTATCTGGTGAAGGGACGGGGTCCCTTCGCGTTCAATTGGTTGCACATCTGGTCCTCGTGTTTTTCGAAGCTCGTAGGCAGGCGGGACACATTGGATCTTCGCAATGCCTCGGACTCCCGAGTACAGCCGTGCTCTGGTTGCGATGTATATAAACATCTGATCCAGAGCTACTGTCAAACGGCGAAGAAACGTACAATTTGTCAATTTTTTGATACGCATTCCCCCCGCTGTCGCCGTGCGTGGATTGCAGCGTCCTTTCTGGTCCTGGGAACTGGTCGACGTTCTCGATGTCTATTTCCGACTGGAAACTGTTTTCCCATTTTGCTTATTCTGGTGGCCTTGATCTTTTTTTGCCTTCAGGAAATGGCTATCTTCGGATGGTTTGGGATGTATTATTCTACTTCAAGACGCCAGGCCGTTGGAACGCGGTAGGATAGACGAGCGGCTGGCCCCGAGTGGCCAGCCCCCGAATATGGACAGTACGTCTTGCTTCAGTCTACCATTAAGTTAATAACCCGGGAAAGGTTAAATTAAAAATTTACCGTGTCTCCTCTGAGGGTAGTACAAATTTTCCGTTTTGTATTGCCCAGCTCCATCGTATGCGGTGAAGTATGAACCAAAGGTATGTCGCGGAGCCTCCAAATTTCTTCCTATTTGTTAGTCCAGCAGGTGCCTGAACAACGTTAACACCGGGTGACCGGCTCCATTTTTTTTCACCGGAGGCATCCCTGGAGGCCGTCCTTTGCCCCTACTCTTTTATTTATCTCATCTGCTACCCTGGAGCGTTCGCGCACTTGGCCATAGTCAGGTATTTGCCTCGTTGTCCGGTGTTTGTCTCCACCCGACCTACACTAAGGTGTTGCCTCTCTCGAGGGAGCGATGCCACCCGGGCATCCACGATTTAAACTAGAGGAACGACACGATTTTGGTAACTTTGCGGTGCTCATCATGAATGATAACAAGGTTAATCTCTATTGGAGGTTCACCTGGGAGCCTTCCAGCCTCATTTTCCAATGGAGTTGATCGAAGGGACCCGCCCTCCAGACGTACATCCCACTCCCCCTTCCCCGCTGTCCAACAGCCATGCCTAGAGCCCTGGAGGCTTATCCACGTATATAACGAAGAAACTAGAACTCGTGTCCCCCCTTCATCCTCACAATCATGTCCGATGAGCTATACCGTAGTGAGTTATGCATTGCACTAGACCCGAGGTACGCCAATGGGGTGCAAATTCGTTCGGTGTGTTTTTTTAGACGGTTTTGCTACGTACTCGTTCTGAAGCATCCACAGGAGACCGAGTGCCAACCGCAGAACAATGTCATCGAAGGAGATGATTGCAACGACGAGGTCGACGATGTAATTGAGCTACTTTCACCCTCTCGCAAACACGCAACTGACTGAAGCACATGTATCTTCACCCACGACAGAATCCCCACACATGCTCGGCGATGAAACCTTGTCGATGGGTTTTGAATGAGAGCACCTCGGAGATCTGTGGTGCTCCAGTCTCGTGCCAGACCGTCGCGGCACATTTCAGGGATGTCCATATCAAGGGAATAAAGGAGTCTACCAAGATCAGCTGCTTGTGGTGGGTGTGTGACAAATTCATTGGACGTAAGAATTTTCCTCGACACGTCTATGAGACCCACTTGGGTCATCCCAGACCATAGCCTATAGGAGGTTGGTTAAATTTGCACGGTCAAGATGATAAGGAACAACTGAATCCTTTCTGCAGTCATTTACCCATCTCGCGAGACCCCCTCTCTTGCGTGGGTCATACGGCCTGTGTCTACGAGTTAACCCACCTCGTGTAGGATGTACATACTATGGGTATTCTGGTTCGCTTGTGTGCACGTGATCGCGCCGCGCGATCTGGGAATTTTTAGTAACTTAATGTCAACTAAACGCGTTCAGTTCGGGTTCGAGTTATCCCTCAGTTGCTTGATTTCACCATCCGCGCTGAGTGCGCGAGCAGCAGTGGCAGCAGCAGCAATGCCTTCATTTCTCTACGCCATCTTTCATCCACTACGCACCCTCAACTTGTGGCTTGAAAACGACCCAAAGGCTAGTGCTCTTGAAGCCCTGTACCTTCTGACTGTGTTCTCGGCCTTCGGTATCTGGTTAGTCTTCGATCGTTACCAGAAGGCGCACAACAGTGCTGTGCCTTTCAGACACAATGCACCCGAAGTATGTCGCCTACGCTACTTCTATGCCACCTGTTTAACTGAGTCCTCTCAGGCTGCAGACCCCCAATGGGAATCCCTGAGGATTCATAACGCGAGCCTCACTTCGCATCTCACCGAACCTGACCTTCTCCCTCATCATTTTATGGGTGGCAGAGATTACATCACGTGTTACGACCCGGCCAACTCGTTGCATATTAAAACGGTCATAGCAGACAACGAGCGTGAAATTCAAGCGAAGATACTACGAGCGAAGCACACACAGGTTGCATGGGCGGAAACCACGTTTGCTCAGCGACGTAGGGTGATGCGGAGTCTACTCAAGTGGCTCGTTGAAAACCAGGAAGCTTGTGCTAGAGTCGCGTGCCGCGATACGGGGAAGACTTGTAAGCCCAGAATGTTTCGAGCAGGGACAATAAATGAACCAGTTTATTCTAGTGATCGATGCTGCCTTGGGCGAAATTCTAAACACGTGCTCGAAGCTGGAGTGGTTGATCAATCATGGAGAACGTGCATTGCGAACCGAGACGAGATATTCAAATTTGATGCTGATCTACAAGAAATCCCAAGTTGTTTATGAGCCCAAGGGTGTGGTTTGTGCCATCGTGTCTTGGAACTACCGTGAGTGGATTCGCACATCAAGTAGTGTGGATTCTTATACGGGCTTGCAGCACTGCACAATGCTTGGTCACCAATTATCGCGTCCATCTTTGCTGGCAACGCTATTGTGCTGAAGTGTTCCGAGCATGTCGTATGGTCTACGGACTGGTTCGTTGGGGCGATACACAAAGCACTTGAAGCTTGTGGTCACGACGCTGATATAGTTCAGGTTGGTCAATACCCCGGTTTATTAAGCGCCTCTGAGTGTTGTTCTAGACCGTCTGTTGCTGGCCCGACAAAGCGGAGATACTGACCAAGTCGCCTTTGATTAAACATATCACGTTCATAGGTTCCGAAGAGATCGGGCGCAAGGTATTGAGGCTTGGACATGCCCTTCACACTTGCTCACGAGACTTTAGGTAGCCGTCGCTGCAACAGAACATCTTATTCCTGTAACGCTAGAATTGGGTGGCAAAGATCCGGCCATCATTCTCCCTGACACCGATATCCAGAGGTGGGCAAGCGTCTGGATGCGTGGTATTTTGTAAGTCTGATTGATCGTGCCCCTAGTCACCTGGCTGATTTTTGTCAGTCAAAACGCAGGTCAGAATTGTATCGGTATTGAGCGCTTGCTCGTACACTCTTCGCAGTATGATGAGCTCCATGAAACTTTGACGGAGCGGGTCAAAAAGTTGCGCGTTGGTTCCGTTTTAGCACCATCAAGAGAAGGGTTCATCAACACGGTCGATTGCGGATGCATGCTTACGAATGACTGCTTCGACGTACTCGAAAATCTTATCTTTGAAGCTCATGAAGCTGGTGCTCAAATGGACGTTGGTGGGAAGAAGTATCTCCATCCTTCTTCGCCTGGGAATGCGTACTTTGCGGCAACAGTACTCGGTGATGTCGATCCCAAGTCAAAGATTGCGCAGACAGAACGTGAGCTCATTTCTAGAGCATATTCCCCATGCTAACAAGCAAATCAGTGTTTGCGCCGATTGCCTTGCTCATTCGTTACGATGATATCGAGGAAGCGATCGAGATCGCTAATGGTACTAGATATGGTCTCGGAGCCAGTGTTTTCGGACCTCATCAAGACCTGTGTCTGGAAGTTGCTCGAGAGCTGGAATGTGGAATGGTCTCTATCAACGATTTCGGAGTGTACTATGTGGGTTTCAATTATTGATCGCCGATCGGTGTTTCTGATAATTATGTACAGATGAAGTAAGTCAACAAGCCTGGCACATTTCAAATCGGTATCCAGATGAACCTTTCTTTACAGCCAAGATCTTCCATTCGGGGGAACGAAAGCAAGTGGTTATGGCCGCTTCGGTGGGTCGGTGCAGTCTGGGTGACGTAGCATTTCTGACTGTCTGGGGCAGGGGGTCCTGAGGGTCTTCGCGCCCTGACAAACCCAAAGGCAATCATTACTGACAGATGGCCATCCATTATGCAGACAACGATTCCGAAGGTTCTTGACTATCCCATCCGTTCTTTAGTGCGAAGCTGGTTTGGATTTTCCATTCCTTGTTGTACTCGATGTTAACGCTGTTTGGTTGCTTAGGGACTTTGTCAGCGGGCTTGTCATCCTCCTTTATGCCGATAGTTATCGTACACGATTCCACGGCTTGATCCAACTTTCACAAGCCTCGCGGAGATAACGGTGACGTGGTATTTTTTGGTGGGGGCCAGTTGAAGGTCGAATTGAAACTACAAAAGTTGAGAAACAAGAGGGACAACGATATACACATGACCTGATGTTTTTTAATTGCACTCTATGCTATGGATACAGATTTCAGGTAGAGAAGGAAAACGCTTCCTGAGTCACGTGATTCACGGTG
Source organism: Boletus coccyginus (assembly GCA_025782845.1). NCBI lineage: Eukaryota > Fungi > Basidiomycota > Agaricomycetes > Boletales > Boletaceae > Boletus > Boletus coccyginus. Next base: position 321,472 of record JAHZSR010000022.1, read on the forward strand.
TTTGAGTCATGCGGACTATCCTCGAGCGTAGTTTGGGACGGGCGACCAACTCGACCACTACCATAGCATGCGCTTGGCGACCTGAACAGCCGTCGAATAATGGCACGACAAACTACAGGCTTGTTCTCGTCCACCGCCATCACCTATCAACGAATACGGACATTGGCAGACACGTCCTTGCGGTCTTTCGGGATGTGCGTGCCAGTTCACCATGCATGCTTGGGGTGGTTTCTAACATGAGTACAGACATTGTGCAACTCACCAGATCCGCCTTATTCTCGTGTCCGCGGTGGTCATCACATCTCTGTCATACCCTGCACTTGCCATTTATTCATCAACACCATCTTATTCGCGTCTTGCGTCCACGTCAAATGTCGTCGACTCATTTCTTGCCGACTATGTCGCTTTCGGCAGCGATGCCCTCCGAGACTTCCAGAACTTTTGGCAGGGCCACCCTAACATCCAAACACTTGACGACGAGCTGATTCGCGCACGTTGCGGCTCCGACCGCACTCTTCGAGTGGAACGCATCTTGATTCGGAGCAACACCGCTGACGACACTGGTGCTTTAACCAATCAAACGCTAGTATCTGCCTTGCATCTTGAACAGCGAATATTAGAGCGTATCAGGTCCCAGGGGGTGCCTTGTCTCGAAGGAGGTACAAATGACTGTGTCGTATTCAGTCCTCTTGCGTTTTGGAGTTACGATGAGGCACGTCTTCGATCGGACGCAAACATCCTGAGCAGTCTCAGGAATAGTGACGGTGTTTCCGTAGCTGGAATTCTTATCACACCTCAGATGGTTCTCGCAGGACGGACTCCCGAGAGAAGCACGATGATTGACTCAGCGAAATTCCTCGTACACACATTCGTTTTCCCTGAATCTGACTGCTTGAACAAAGCTAGTCACGATAACTGGCTCGATATCTTGAAGAACCTCACACAAGGCAATGATGCCTTTACCGAGACAATCGAACCAACATTGATTGCCCTTGAGGTCAGTTCGGCTTCCTTCTTCGTTAACGACAGGCCTTGATGTCTGTTAGTATGATCACGGACTTTCCAAGAAGCAAGGTTTCTCATCCATTTCTTCGTTCGTTTATCTTGCATATGGCGTGTTTTTTGCGTATGTCAGGAGGTCTATGAAGCGCATGAATGGAGTCCACACTAGAATCGGCCTGACCTTCACCGCCCTCTTCGAGCTTGCTGCTAGTACCGTCACCAGCCTCAGTGTCTGTTCGTTAATGCGCTTCAAAGTCACCATGGTCCCCTGGTACGTTCAAAGGTTTCCTCGACGTGTTGTGTCGTTCTCATAGTAAGACGTTAGGAGTCTACTACCTATTGTTATCATCTTTGTCGGAGCGGAGAACATGTTCAATTTGGTATTGTATCAGATTTCTGTTGGAGTTGTCCGGCTTATCCCGTCCCTCAGGTTGATGCAGTTACGAGGACATCTGTCACCCTACCTGTCAAAGAGAGAATAGCGGAAGGCTTGAGTCGCGCCGGATCATCCAACACTCTCAAGGTGGTGGGTTATAATTGCGTGCTAGGAGCCATCGCTCGGTGTTCTACTGGCGCCATTAGCCAATTTTGCACGTTCGCGGTAGTGGTACTGGTGGCTCATTGGTTCCTAGCACACACATTTTTCTTGGCTGTGCTTTCGATCGATATCCAGCGATTAGAGGCGAGTGATCTACCCCTGATCATGGTTAGTTGGCCCTGACGATTTTCACAAAGCTGGACCAGCTTATCAGACAAAACCCGAGCCTGACCCCGGTCGTGGCAAGTGCACAACAGGAAACACCTCCGTCAACGCCCGTTTCTTGGCAGCGGCGTCTTACTTATCAGTTGAAAGTCATGCTCAAAGGCCGTGCTATTACAAATATCAGTCTTTTGCTGGTGAGCGTCCTTCACCTCGGATCCTTTATAATATCATTCCTTACCTCACCAGCTTCTGGCAACCACTGCTACGCTCTATATGCTCACCCGCCCAAGTGTGTATGGTGATGCCGACCTTGGTGCAACTCTTTCCTCCTCTTTGCCCATGTTTTCCAAGCAGCCTCTCAGTCAAAACCAAGATCCGTCTTGGTGGTTATGGAAAGTCCTCAATCCTGAAGAACATCCTCTGGTTCATTTGCGAATAGAGGTACCCACTATTGTCGCTTTCCAACCGGCCGGCACAGTCAGCCAGAGTGCTCAACAAAGCCTTCGGTCTTCGACGCCAACACTAGATATCATGCTTTGGCTCTTCAAGATTCTCCCGTTTCCGATGGCATCGACAATCCTTCCCCTTTACGCGTTGTTGCTGTACCTACTGAAGGACGCGGAGCTCTTGGAAGCTCAACAAAACCGAGGTGACGGAAAGGGAGTACTGGGCCAAAATGAAACCGCTCTGGGCGACCACACTCTTTTTTCGACCTTACCACGTGGTTTTGCGACGGATGTGGAGTTCTTAGCAGCGAGCAGAAATGGACAAATCGTTGCGGCAGTGGGCCTACAGAACGAAGTGAGCTTATGGCGCACCAAGAATACGGAGCCAATGGTCATCAGATCGTACCGTCCGATTGCCACGGAAACGGTTTCTGCCCTCGCGCTAGACGACAATGGCGACTTCCTCGCGTTCGGGACTGCTTCGGGAACTGTTAATGTTTATGCCGTTTCCGGGAAGGATGTCAAACCCTACAAACCACTGGTACCCCCGGACAACATTTCGGGAGTGACGGAGCTCCACTTTTCTCGTCCGTCTTCAATCGCCCCAAAACAGAAAGCCGGGCCAAATTCACAACCGTGCGAGTTCCCACCCATTCTTGTATGTTACGGGAACGGGACCGTCATGCAGTGGAAGTTTGTTCCTCATCCCTCCTCACATCCCATCAAACCGGCTTCGTCTTCAGCCGTGGTTCGAGCCAACATCATATCAATGCGATCGACGGGCTGTCAACTTGTGGCTTTCTCCCTCGACGATGGTTCAGTAGAAGTGGCAGAACTCAGCGACACTCCAGACACGCCGTACATTCGGTGTAGTCTACCTGCCGGTAACCCAGTTGACCGCGTTGCAAAGGTCAATGCTTGCAGGGTCAAATTAGCAGACAATGAGCATACCATCATCGGTGTAGCTTCAGACGCCGGTGTTGTCTCACTCTGGCATGCCGCTTCTTCCGAATGTCTGTTGGTCATTGACGAACCGCATGGAATGGTCGATCAATTACGGCTTGCGCCAATCAGCTTAGAGACTTGCCACCTTTGCGGAGAACTTCCTATTGATAGCTTGGTGGCTGTTCTTTCCTTTGCTCATGCGATCATTTTTTATCGAGCCTATTTCCCCTCTGAGTCGAGACATTGTTCTTGTCCAGGAAGTACTCCTCAAGCAGGCGCCATTGTCAACTCAGGGCGGCGCTCGCGAAGCAGTAGTGATGCTTCCTCATCCCCATTTCCCAAAAGACTCTCGTCTGCGAGCACTTCGTCCAACTTGGATATTTATACATCTTCGTTTCCTGTTTCTGGACATGGGATCCTGTCTCGGAGGGCATCCGAGAAAGAATCGCTGCGTCGTCCATCTGAAACACTTCTCCCCAGTAGACGAGTGTGAGGTGGGCTATGCCCTTGGTCCTCTTGACCGTTCATCAGCTCGGACAGATGTTACAGTGGTAAAAGTTGGCGAAACTACCTCCGAGCGGGGTGGATGGGATATCATAGGAAACAGGGTTGTAGGTATACGACGCATATCCCGTCCACAAGGCGGGAACAAAGCTACGGCTCCTTCTCCGACCTCGTCGATGCGAGGGTTGACGAGTGCGGCCCTGGATCGATGGGAGTGCTGGTCCTACGAGTTTGCCACCTCCGTCCTTCGAGGCTCTGCGATGTCCTCTCTATCCGACGACCGTCGCCCCTCATCCTCATCAACTCCTTCGTCACGAACCAATCAAGACTATCCCCGTTTACCATTCACGCGCGTTGTAGCATTCCAGGTGTCCCACTCATTAGGTGTAGCTGGTTTTGGCAACACAGTCGGAGTCTTTCACTTTTCATGATCTTGTACACTCGAGGGTGGGATCGCACATCTCTTGCTTTGACATATTAGATCTTGTGTATCTGCTACCGCTGCTGTGATATCCGTGTTTTATTTATTGCATTATTAATCCTGTTTCCACTCGGAAACTACCTGCCCTCATGGGTCGACTCCATCAGTCCTTATCGGACCATAGCTAACAGCCTCTTATAGTCTTCTTGGACGCTTTGGAAAGTCTCTTCTAATTTTTGCAGCCTTTCTTCCTTTTCCATCTGAGCTAGAATTTCCTGGGGATTAACCAGCGCCTGAGCATATCACCCACCAAATGGTCAATCGCCCACTCACAAAGTTAAAGCGGTAGAGCCGTTCTTTGACTTGCAGTCGGAATGCCCTCGCACCCTGTACATCTGCAGTGTCAAGGTGCATCATGATGAGCATCTCCACGAGCCGATGAAATTGTCGCTACAAGCAGGGTCGGTCAGAAATATCCGTGGTGGAACAGGGAACGTTCTTACACCAGCGATTTTAAGATCTTTGCGCCACTTTTCTGACCATGCTCTGTCTATAGGCGGTCCTATCTTCCCTCGGCCCTTCATATCCCCAGAGTCGCTTTGTGGTACAGACCGCAACCGAGACCTCGCTTTTTGGACACGGCCACCCCCATGGGACGCTGTTGCACTTTGAGCTCCAAAGCCCTCGTTTATGAATTGTTCGTTCGCAAGGAGTATTCGAAGGTCGTTACGATCCCTCAAATCTTCAAAAGCCTCAGCTGGGTCTTCCACAGTTAATTCGGATACGTCAGGACGCAACACAACAAAATTGTAGATTGCAGTGTAGAGCTCGGCTGTGGAGGACGTTGGTGTACGAAAGGCCCTTGTTGGACAGCCACTTACATCCATGACCTTGCCTCTGGTAAGGCGGAAGGATGAGGAATTGACTGTGGGTGGATGAGTGGGATTAAGTGGGAGAGGTGCAACAAGAATGTTCACCCACCTCAGTCGCAACCGCACTTTTTCTGGGAAACAGTAGAAGTTGTACAGCGATGAATAACCAACAAAATGGTACGTCGCAGTTCCGTCCTTCCGCTTCCGCTTTTCGAACCTGTAAATATGGTCACGAACATCTCGTACGTCGAGAAAAAGAACGGGTCACTAACAGCACCACGAATTCCCACCCATCCTCCTCTTCGTTGATATACGAGCCAGCCTCGATATATAGCGGTATAAATATCTGCATTCTCCTGTGATATTCCCTGAAACCAGAATCTTCGAAGGTAGCCTATAACATTCAGTCGCCTAAGCAAAAACGCACGGTTGGACCTTACATGGTACACTTCATACTCTACATTGCTCTCCCCTGAGGATGCGCTTGGTGCAGGACGCGCATATGAATGGATGCATTTTCCGATAGGTTGAAAGGATGTAGCATCTTTCTCGATGCGAGCAAGAAACGCTCCTTCGTCCGTGACATATCCTGTATAGTTTTGTGCATATTGTGATCGCACAGTGTCAGTAGAAGTACGTACCCGAGGGAATGAATGAGCCGAGGACACCCTCTACGTCATCCACTGTTGACGATGCGGGGAGCTTTCCTGCGTAGCGAACCGACAAGAACTGCGCCAGTGATCCAGATGCAAAACGGAACTATGCCCATGTCAACCACGTTTTCGGAGAAGACACAACACAACGTTCGTACGTCAATCACAAGATCCTGGTAGCCGTATATCTTTTCGTCTTCCCCGTATATCTAGTCAATTCATATCAGAGTCGTGCTCCGGAGTTCTCTGAGACGCTCTCACTGGATACGTGAATGTGGGGTGGAATCCCTCAAAGGACTCGTTATCTCCAAGCACTTGCTTGTCCGCTTGCGCACGTACTACAATTATACGAGCTCCTAGCGTGTTGGAGTGATTCCTTGCCACTCACCCAAGGAGAGCACTAGTGCTTCGTTGGAATCAACAGTCCAGCCACCGTTGGCCATGGTAGAAATTGCACTGGGATTAATACCCTACGAAGAACTTTTGGAGTTGGTGTGGTGGGTGACAGGTTCCCCGAAGTAGTACCTCTTCGAATGGTTGGTATGACTCGGAGGACCAATTACATAAAATGCGTGGAGACGCGTTATGTCACCAACGCTGGTTGATGGTGACCCGCGATGAGCGCGCAGGGACCAACCGTACCTTCCATCTTACTCCCCGAAATCCTTCAGTTCTCTCCTCAGCTTCTCCTTGACGACATCATCAACTTCGCGAATGAAGCTATCACGAATGCCGTTGATGGTCTGGAGGAATTCCTGTTCCGCTGGGCCACCGACCGCGAACAGCGAGTCGATGAAGACTGGGACAGCACTCAAGAAGTCGAGCAAGGGCTAGTTGCATTTCAGACACTCCTGGAGTACCACACGGACATCGCCTTTGACTTCTTCGAAACTTGGTCCCTGCGCAATATCTTTGCCATCCCAGCCGATTTGCCTATCGTTGTCCCCCATCAAGAAGGTCTTGATCTCACACATCCACTAGAGAGAGAAACCGAGCTCATGTCAGAGATCGATGAGCTGCGCAAAAAGATCGACGCGGCAAGTCTAATAAGGCAGCTTTTGTGTAACTTTCGATTTACCCGTTCTCTTGCGTGTCAACAGCAACGGCGCTTGAAGCGCTTGCTAACTCGGTCCGTCAGGACCTCCGCCGCTTTGGCTCATAGAAGCGAAAGACAGCAAAATCGATTGTCATTCCTTGAATCACCCCAACTGCGCGAGCTTAGCCAGGTCCCTGACCACCTGGAAAACATGTTCTGGGCTGTTTCATCTCTTCCAGCTCTCACACCAGAGTCCACTGCGGCATTGACTCAGTTGCCTCTGGTAGATCCTGGAAAGAGACCGTGGGAGACGAGCAAGTCAGCCTACTTTGATTGGGCGACAAAGCAAGTGTTGGCCAAAGTCAAACAACAGACCTCGGGAGCCCGGGATACCACCATTGCCGCTTTAGTCAAGCTCTCTGATACGATTTCCAAATCTCAAGACATGAATGCACTGGTGGAGACGTCTGCGGGGCTGTCTAGTCACCAAGTACTCGGTGGAGAAAAGGAATAAGCCGCTGGGCCTGGGGTTGTGTGCGGTCGTTATTATTCCCATGATACTGATTTAATTTGTAGGTGTCTTTCGTTCACCAGCCAGTGGCGTAGAATAATACACCATTTAGGACTGACAGTCTTTACAATGTGCCATGTACCTGTGCAATATATGTAAAACGAAGGGTATTGACGTCACTGTAGGCCACACGATCTCAATCTCTGTGCCTTGCCGAGGGCCCTCGCAATCATTCTTAAAATTCACCTAGCCACCCCCGCGCAAGTGATCGCTTTGCATTGGCTTGCTATCGACGCCTGAAGACCACACTTTAGAATGCAACCCATTTTTGCTAGTAGGAGTTACAGGCTTAGTGGGCATTTTCTTATACTACTTTTTCGGTAGTCGTCTCTCAATACGACGTGCTCTCGCTATATCACAGAATTTCATCCACACATACCGAAAGAAATCTCCTCCAATTTTCCCCGTGGTTTCCCTTATCGCAATTCAGGCGACCACCGCAGCATCTGTGCTGGGCAAAATTTCTCTCTCTATGGCGTGACTTGCAAGCTGACGAAGATTCACTGTTAACATTTGCATTGGCATGTTGGCTTGTCTTTCTTAACATTTGTTTATCGACTATTCGTAGCAAAGAAATGCGTTAGTTGACACTTCGATGTGGATGCGGGCTGGCTTCTCGGTCTGGCTCCTGGATTTTTCCAAGCTACCCCGACCCTGGGGGTGTTGACGTGCCTCGAGGAAGATCTCGCCGCATGTTCAAACATTTTTGCTTCCACCACACTCCGCTGTGTCTTAATCTCTGCGACCGAGGGTGTTCCGATGCATGCCCTCACCTCCGTTCTTCCTTTCAGCTTATCGTGATCCTATGGACCCACATGTCCGTTACAAGGGCGATTCTCTTTATCCTGAACCGAGGCACTCTTGTCTTGGCATGTTGGTGGCGTTCATGGCAGCAAACGGAATGTTGTATTTGTATCGAAACCGTCCTGGCATCGAGGCAGTTAGCATCCCGAATCCAGGACGTGAAGTTGTCCAAAACACGCGAACACACCCACAGTGTAGGTGATGCACTTTTTCTTTCATATATGGTCTTGGTTTGTCACTTATTAAAAACGTATTGGCAATGTATGGCCAGCATTTACGACCTTGTGTGTCGAATGCTGCACTAAGCGGAACCCAATGGGCCGCCATCTGCTCACCCGAAAAGTGTGAACCATTTCGACGACAGATCATGTTCTTTTTGGTAAAGCACGCACCTTGTCTCCATTTAGATATATTATTTAGTATCTCTTGTAGGTTTTCGCCGCTCAGCGCCCAAAGATCAAGGTGTCAAGCAAGACATGTTTGGACACCCAACTGCGTTACAGACAAGGAAACATACCATGTACTTCAGTGGTATCATCTGGTTATCTCAATCTACCCGACAACCACAAGCCGGGGTGTCAGCAGAACTGCCACACGCAATCTCTCATAGCTGTGAAAACTCCAGTTTTTTAAACTTTTCTAAGCGTTCATTTCAGCCGTTAGGCAGATGCGGCCAGCCGGGCCCCATGATGGCATGATGCTCAGCGCTCAACCCAGGGCGAGGGCCCGTGCCAAGATTCGACTTATTAATCGTCTATATAGCGTGGGTGTACGGATAGCACAAGCCCCGTGACACAGTAAAAGAGATCAGTGTGAATGGTAACTTACTCCCCATCTGGTCACATTAAAGTAAAAACATTGAACATGGAAGCATGTCTCCCGAGGACTCTTAGTGTCGCCATGCTGCGAACAAAAGCAACTGATAAGCGTACGTTCCAATGTAAACGTCCCCCAGAGATGTATGATGAGGTGTGCTTAGTCCTCGTTAGGTCAAGTCGAAAGTCAGGTCGGTCCGACTGTGCCGACACAAGTGGATCCGGAACTTGAAGGGTGGAAGTACTAGAATCCAAAAATGGATTGGCGCGACTGGCCTATTGGTGCGGGGCCAAGACAATGCGATGGTTTCGGCCGGTTTCAGTGATCCTTTGAGAACGAGCCTGAACGGTACTAGTGGCGGCCTAGTCTCCAAGGTACATCAGTCGTGTGTTCAACATGTCACAGTGCCTCGCTCTAACTGACCATGAGTACAACTCATGATGCTTCAAGGAGTCTAACACCCAGCTCAATAATGACTCGGGTCTTCCTCTTATCAACCCTAGCTTTCATTCGACGGTCGAGACACCCTGGGGGATCGGTGCTTCAGCAACCACATCCAGCTCTGAGCTCTGAATACTGGCCTCAATCAACAACTAGCAAAGTCATTACTACGCATGTAACCTAATCGTGTTGGAAATATCTATCTGGCCAGCCTAAAGCAAGTCGAAAAACTCATGCCATTTCGCAAGCTAATTGCAATTGTTTCTTGTGTTCTCATTGACGACCGTGAGAAATGTTGTGGTTACTAACAGCTAGCAGAAGTCCTTGTCTTCAGGTCTTCTGCACTGTGCTGCTGACCTGTGAGGATATTGATGGGCCATATGGGCACAAGACGTCAAGAACTGTGAAAACAGCCGAGTCGGTCATGGGCTCAGGGGCAGCACCTAATAGGGACACGTTGCGGCCGACGGCATGGCTATATTTATATTGTGGCCGTCGCCAACTTGTGGGGTTGATAACACTATGATTCTCACTCGCTTCTCCAGACCTAGTGGTAACGACTGGGCCGATTGAGCACGCCACCACGGGCATATTGCCTCATGCTCCGGTTGATAGTGCTAGTGTGATGGGCCATTGAAATTATGTACCTCCTGACTCATCCTACTAGTACAACTCAGGCTGTCTCGCCCGTTTATCTTGTCACGACATATTTGATCCGTTGTAAATGTCGATGGGTCATCATGCATCATGGGCCTGTCGTCGTTGCAAGGGTCAATACATCATTCTTACCACGGACTTTTATGTCGTTGCTGTGACCCGTCGACAAGTTGATCTGGGTTCGCGACCAAATAGTACTAGTTTTCACACTCAGTCACTCAGTCACTGTGCCTGGGCCCTTCGGACGAGTATGTGACCCTGCAAGGGCCCAGTGATAACGACATCTGCGGCACATACCAATTGAGAGTTGTGATTGGAGACAGTAAAAGGAGACTCAGGGTCCGAGTTCTTGCGGGTGGCTTGTTTCGGCTAAAATAGCTCCATTCTAGTGTACATTGTCGCTGGATCCTGCCATATACGTATAAATCAGAAAAGGCATGCCTGTACCATGTGCTCGTTTGTCGTTCCTTGAATACCATACTTGAGGTAAAAATCCATCTACTTACTCCCCTCAGGTTGCTGACCTCCAACGGAAGCACCACGAATCGGCTCTGGCAGCGAGGATCGCAGCCATGACTACCATGATCACTGTTGGCGAAGAAGAAGTCTCCGTAGATCACTTCTACGCAGCTCTGTATTGGGGTAGGTGTGTTGCTGATGGTTTTCCGGGAAACTGATTAGGATCCCTTTCCTCCGTCGATACAGGCTTCGTTGTGTCTACGGCGTACGTATTGTCATCTACTGAGCTTTCATCCAGCGTGCCGACTTTCTGGCCAGTTTAGTTGGAATTTCCGTCGTTCAAGGCTACCTCTACTTCACGACGAACAACAAAGATCGATGGTCAATCAAGGCGTTGGTGAGTTTCGTTGCCTCTATGATGTACTGAGGAACTAAATCGAATTGGTAGGTTGTTTCCGTGCTGTACGAGTGTCTCAGTCACCCCGCATGCTCCAAGTATCTGACCCCCAAACAAGCATCCTTGATCCTGCGACGAGCCTTCTAATGGCGCAGACCATCTACTATTATTTCGTCTGTGTCCTTTTAGTGATCCGCCCATAGTACACTCAACACTTTTTCTAGATTGTGAATTTTGGGGTTGCAAAGGCTTTGGAAGATGTTCCCATGTAAGCGATTGAGGTTTCTACATTAATGCCCCGATGCATCAAATCGCTTAGTTCGTGGGTCGTCGAAAACGAGCTGACAGTGCTCGTAGCTGCTCTGTGTGTACATCTATCACTATAAGTTTCGTCTGCTGACAGGGTGCGCAGGGTCCAGATTTTTTTGGCTAGTCGGGTTCACCTTGGTATGTCTATTCTTCCGCCTTAGGGGAATCTCTGGACCACGATGATGATCTTGCAGTGAATAGTTCTGTTGACGCTCTGCCCTTGGGTCGAACTGCACCGGCACTTGTAGTGGGTGATTCGTGGCACGATCTCTCGTATGGGGCTAAATTTTTACCCACAGCTCGTGTTTGCTCTTGTTGCTTTCGGTAAGTGTTGCTTGGTTTGACCAACAACGATTATCACATTAGCATCATTAGTGGCGGGATCAGGTGAGCATATTATTTAGCTGTTATCTTTTGCACGAGACTGAGCATATATCTTACCAGTGCGAACCGTCTTCATAGGTATCTGGTCGATGCCATCTTTTTCTGAGGGTTCGTTCCGGGCAAGTTCACTGCTTCAGAGTCGCGTGACCGCAAACTCATTCGTGTTTGCATCATTCAGACCCTCATAATGATCGGGCAGTCGTGCTCTCTTGCGTCAGGTCTCCTTTCGTCGGTCTGCCTGTGTTACATGTTGGCTACTCCTCGCCTTGATTCCATGAAGTGAGCCGACTCTCAATCTGCTTGTTATCAGACTCGTCAATACGCTACCCCGTTACAGGTGGTCTGAAACACTCAAAGCATTGTTCATGTTCACGATTAATCGGGCGATATTGATGTCAATCATTGAGATCGGTTTACTTTGTTCCTATATCTCTGCGAAAAATTCGCTGTACTGGTGAGCACGTCCTAGGCTTTTGTCGTTGTCGCCCACCGACATGATGTAGGATGCCATTTCATCTGTGTAAGAGTAAACTCTACACAAATACACTATGTAAGTACGTGTTGTACGTGTGATCCAAAAATACTGACCATGTTTTGCAGTGGCAATGTGAGCTTTCATTCTTTCCCCGCACTGACTCAGTCCCGATGTTATCTTAGGCTTAACACACGGTCGGGAGGTGGCTTTCAGTCACAAACGCCATCGATATGGAGCATGCCAGTTATTAATCTAACTATCGAAGAAAGCGGGCGGAGCACGTTCATATCAGAAAGGGTATGTCCTCGCTCGGAAAGATGGTGGTTTCTTCGTGACTATTACGACAGGAGGTGGATAAGCCATCCCCTCCAAGGGAGACTGTAGCCTCTGGGAGCAGTACGACCAAACTTCCATCGCCTGGTTCATCATAGGGATTTCGTGCTCAACTTCGACTCGGATCGCTCGGGGGGGATCTGCAGCAGCCACACGCGACGATTAGACTATCCCGTACCAAGCTTTGATCGTCGCAGTCATTCGTGAGAGAAGCACTCTCTCCAGTGGGGTGATTCTGATCAACGGTACACGACGCGAAGAATGAAGATATAAATATAATATATTATTATAGCGTGAGCGACATACAGATACCAACAGGGAACCAAAACGCTGGGCACAGCTGTACATTCAGGTTACTGTACATTTACATACACACATATATCGCATAACAAGGATCTCGGTGCCTGATTGCTCCCGCAGGTTGGCGATACACCAACAAGTTCCATATCCATATCATTCCGTTGACGCTTCTCGCAAAGCCCCGACTGTGGTTCCCCTCCACCTAGAGAGATTTGGTGAGCAAATGCCTCATCATGCCGTGTCGCAGGTCGCCTACCCGATGTAAGCTGGCCCAGGGTCTTGGAAAGCCCTAATGTAAACATTCAGTCCGTCATCAACGGCATCAACGTCTCGTGGCCCACATGAGACCTCGGTCATTTGGCACGCCTAGCTTCTTCTCAAAAAAGGTTGAGAACTCTTTGGCCCACACCTTCGAGTTGGTCGGGTTGACGTTATCGAGGCTGACCTATCCGAACACGGCATGACGTCAGCGTAGTCGATGCGGAAACTTCTGTAGATACGAACGATCTTGAGCATGATGGCAAGCTCGAACGTGCCCCCAAAGGTGAGGTAGGGATTGAAGTGGACGTCAATGTTGAAGTACTTTTCCTCTTTACCGACCGTCGTTGCACAAAACTAGACGTGTTCGTCACGGTGTGCATGGCAATTCGAGCGTCTATGCAAGTGCTGGGTACTACCTTGGAGAAATCAGAGACGAAAGCCTTCTTGGCGTCCTCCGAGTCAAACTGAATTCGTGGCGTTCAGTGTTTGTGTGTGCACGGTCAAATGGACTACTGGACTACCTTGGCGTTCGTGCTGAGCGAGATCAACGGCATGACGGCAAGACAAAGATGAAAACAGCACTAGCGGATGCCCAAGTGAAAGGATGTATGGGACAAAGGTGTGTTATCCGGGATCGAGGGCGAATGTGGAGCGGAATCCCGAACTGTTCCGCTGGTTAGGCAGAGGCCCGTAAACATATGACCATTTGATTCCTCAGCGTCAACCACGAATGTCCCCTGATCCGAAGCCGTTGTCCGGAATAATCATTCGGGGCTCACTGCGAGGACACGGCTCGTCTACTTCAAAATGCCTGGCTTGCAGGGCAGCCGCGAGTCATGCTCCCACCCACACTGATCAGGGCCGAAGGGAGACATTACATAGCATCAATCATGCAGCACAAAAGGTAAGACTGAGGCGATTCGCTCTATAAACTCGTCACCAGGGTCTGTGAACGCGCTAGAATTAATACTGGGCACGTTACTCGCTCGCTCCTCTCCTCCAGGTACACACATGTTTCTCCAATAACCACGGTTCGTGCCCCGGGCTTCCTTCTCGAAAAACCTGAAGGGCGCTTCTGCCTATGCTTGCGTATTTTTTTCTGGCGTCGTGTGCATCCTGACGGCAGGTCCAAATTTAGTGACCAGGTACGAGTTGTACTTATAGTCGATCCTCTGCCAGTGGTTCCCTGGTCATCTCAGAGCAGAATTCGCCATACCCAAACAACAGGGATCAACGCGCCTCCACGACTTGCAGAAGTCAGGTCAAACACCTTGAAGGGCTCCAAGACGCACGCTCGAGTCTCGTCTTCACCAAGTTGGCGATTCAAGAGTTGAAGAGGACATCGAGCCAGTTGGATATACCAGACTTCGAAATTGGTAACGAGCATGATCGAAAATGCAGCTATCCATGATGAAGTTCGCAATCATTTTTACAAAGCCGATCATGCGATATTCGGACCTCTGGCATGCCCCACATACTCAGGCTGCCACGGAGGGAAAGGGCAACAGGAAAACTAAAGGGGGCAGTGGAGGTGGCACAGCCAACTTCATGCACGGCGAAGTTTTGTCATCCCAGGACCTACTTGGGGACGAACAGATCGACCTTGGGTCTCGCAGGAATCTGCCCGGGTATATCCTCCGCTACATTCAAAAAGGTAAGAAGCCCACATTATATACAAGATACTCTAAGAATAGACAGACGTATCATCTTCAATCAACTTGTGCGGTTCGTGGATCGGCACCGCTCGCGGCACGGATGTTGATGACACCCCCAGCCACGGAACTGAGGGCATGTGCGTAGAAGAAAGCCGCTCGCGCCAGTAAGTCTTGCTCGACGATACCAAGCACGTCTGTTAACAACAGTGGCCAGCCAAAACGTCTGCGGTCTTCGATCGTGATGAGATCAAGAGCCCGGATAACGCCATGTTCACGAAGGTATGCGAGGTTGTTCGGACGTCGCTCATCGGTGGCAATGTAGATACTGCAGTCTGGGATGAGATAGAATGAGGGTCACAGGTCAAACAACTTACACGTCATCCTCGTTCGGCGGATCCCGTTGCACGTACTCAGGGTTGATTACAACATCAGGGACAGCGTAGGTGGTCAAAGTTTCAGGGGTAATAGAACGGAGTATATCTCTGCCTTTGTCTAGATGATCCTTGATCCGCTGTAGGTGATCACCGAAATCCGCCTGCATGACCCACTTGAAGCGTACAACTACAGTGCACATATCAGGTGTAGGCTTGATCGAGAGGCTGGATGGAACTCACAATCGCCGCGCCGCATATGTGCACCCACCCACATTCGTCCGCCTACAAGTTCCTGCATTCGTCGAGCCATTATTGCCGATAGCTCCATGACGCTGTCAGTATGACGTATTTGGAATAACACGAGTCGTGCAAAGGCGTCCCTCGCGGGTGTAGATGTGAATCGCAGACTGGCCTTTGAGAAATTGAGCTCCGCGTGTATCCAAATAACTGTGCATGACCTACCGGCTTTCGCTGGTAGTGGATTTCACCTCTAAGGAGAAGAACATCCTCAGTAAAATGGTAATAGTCGTCCACGAATCCACGAATCGAGTCACGAGGTGCAACTTGCTTGACTGGGTTCACAACGTTCTTGACATACTCCATACCCAAACTGTATTTAATCAGCAAATCGAGCATCAGGACCTGAATCCCGAACTTACGCTCCCTCAAATGTGTGCAAGACCTCCCAACCGTTGTCGTTCAGGACCCGAATAAGATCTTCGCCTGAGGCGACGCCTCGAATCCCATTGTTCTCAAGTATCTTGCGAGCTCTATCAAAATCCAAAATGTATTGCTTTTCGGGGAGTGCCTGTTCGAGGGCCAGATATGCATCCGTTTTGGATGGGCTTGGCCAACCGCCGTGTTCTTCCATAACCGGATTGCCGAGGAGCGAGTCCCAATGACCACGCGATTTCATATCCTCTGGTAATTTATCAACGCGAATGTGGCCCTGAGGGTCGTACCACCAGTTTTCGATTATGTGCAAGCTGGGTGGGTTTCCCTGAGTGTCGTATACACTCGGGCTCTGGTGGTATTTTATTGTGTCCCATTGTCCGTCGCCAAGCTCGAGGTCTGGAGAGAGATCATGAAGGCGGAGGTACTCGGCAACGGTGATGACTGGCTGGGAGCGCCGAAGGTGGGTAAGATTGAGCATGACAGACATGGGCACCCGCCATCCCATCTGTTGCTCTTCTGACAAATGCCGCCACTCGTCGGAGTGGATGGCATCGCCCCGATTAACCATTGGCGCGTGTGCTGCGCAAACCGCGCTTTGCAACGGTTGAGCGTGTGTTGCAGAAAGAGTGCTGTGGCTCACTTTTCAAATTCACATGAACGAGCGTATGTAAAAGAGGGTATTATGACAGTGCGGTTGAGAAGTGAGCCATGATAAAGAGCAGTCTCGATGATATAACGCATCTGGAGGCAAGTAAGCACTGAGACACGACCACGCTGACAAGGATTATGGCTGACGTTGTTCCATCCTAAGCCCACACTATAGTCCCGAGCATAGTATCCTCTTGTTCCTGCTGTTAAGGAGCGCAGCACTTCGAGGTCCAAGTCGTCACTGGCCAGCAGTGACCCCTCGGCAGATTCGACCGGTTGGGTGGTATTTTGAGGAGGGGAGGTTTCGGGATAAAAATGATCGTTTGGAATTGTAGGTGTGTCAAAAGGGAAGGCGCAGAGCTCAGCCTCGCGTGGGGGGCTACCGAGTATGTATCCCCCGAGGAGGCCAATGAGGAGTGTGATGGCGAGGAGTGTGAATGACCCGAGGCCATTCCTGGACATCCTGGACATGGTCCACTGTGGCCTTGGGCTTGGAAAGCGCGAATCTGGGGAGTTGCTGACTGGCAGGTATCCCCCGCCGACGACCACGAGGCCATCATGATGCGACGTACTGTGGGAGGATTCATAAACCGACTCGGGTCTCTTCCAGATTAGGAAGGTATTGTTGTTCGCCAAAGTGGCACTGGCACGTGCAAGTAGAACATTGTAAACGGTCCATCATTGAATGGTTCACCATGCAAATTGGGCTGGTCCATTTGTGCGTCCTTCAAGGGTGTAGTCTTTCCTCGTTCCTTGGAGTTGTCTCGACTGCTTGGCTCTCAAGTTTGCCTTTACTCATGGACGCTGACCACTCACAATAAGGTCGTACGGCAGTGCTTTTGTTCTGTTTTGCCCAGCCTATCTGTAAAGCAGACGCGTAACGTTATCGCTTGACGACTCTCTGCGGCCTATGCTTAAATCCAAAACGGGATTAGCTACCCTGGGGGTGGCCTCCCCCTCGGATAGTTTTTTAGATGCGTTCCCAGTGGCACCCACCCAGTTCCCCCCCTCTAAGTCTTTATGCCTCGTCCCTGGAGGAGAGCTTCCTTCCTCTTCTTCTTTCCCCTCATATCTTTTGTTTGGGCTAATTATTACATCGACGATACAAACACCACCCTCTCCTACACCCCATCAGCCCTGTGGAATTCGTATTACTATGGTGGCCAAACCCTCAAGATGGAGTTTCTCCCAAACGGCACTAATCTGACTATCGATGCGTCTGTCTGTTGGAATCAAACCTAGTACGCTGTTTATACCTCTTTCTTGGTCTGATTCACTTAGCATCTTCGCCTGCAGCCACTGTAAGTTTGGGCAATTGGTCCTGTTTGGTTTTGTCTTGACGACTAGATAGTCGCGGCATGTTCGGCCAACGACACCTGTTTGCTCACCATCCCTTTCACGGGTAGGATTATCCGTCTTCCCATCCTCTTCTGTTCCTTATCCGTTTCTAAGCTCTGGGATCACAGTCTTTGTCTACCAGGCTGGTCCATAGGAACCAACGCCAGCATAACCGTCGACGGCGCGTATGCCCAAACAAACGTGTTAAGTGCACCTCCCGCCCCCAATTACGAAAAAGCCAATGTATCCATGTTCGACGTTCAGCAACTGACATCTGCCAGTCATGTGCTCAACCTAGCCGTCAATAACTTTTCTGGGAACGACAGCCTGATAATGTTCGACTATGCATACGTCAATGAATCGCGCGTTACCAGTCTCATGACGACGACCTCAACCACGGCAACTACGGCAGCTAGCATAGCCGCATCTACATCAGCACCCCATAGCTCGTCTTCCGCATCGAAGTATGTCGATCACTCTATTATTACGGCAGGACCGTTCATGGTCGTGTTTAGCACCGATATCGGCGCCATCGTCGGTGGCGTGGTCGGCGGGATTGCTCTGGTGGCGACTGGCCTCTTTGCATTCCTTTGGATTCGACGGCGTCGTGGGCATCCCCCAGAGATGATTGACCTTCACGCTGGCAGCTCATTCCCACCCCCCCACACTGTAAACCTCTTCACCGACACAACCGAGACGTGGGATCCCTACAATGGATACAACCCTTCAATGAACGGCGATCTTACAACCTCGTATAGCACAAAATCCTCCCGCCTCATCCCTCCCGTTCACAGTCGCTTTGACTTGCCAGCAGTCCAACGCACCCAAACTACACTGAGTACTAGTCAAGACATTCTGACCCCATTCACTGCCAGTCCTAGCAGCGACTCTCGTGTCACACGCGGCAAGACCGGTTCCGAGCTATCAAACGACGCCGCGTATACGCCGTCGTCACCGCCCCAAGTGGCGCATTCGCCCTCGACCCCGCGCCAGGACACGCCACCATTGTTGACGGACGAACAGGCAGACTTTATCAACAGTCTGCATCGCAACAACGTTCCTGCAGCAGCTATCGCTCGCGTGATGGAGCGCATGCTTGTTGACCAACATGCTGGCATTCAGGAGTGGAAGAGAGAGACGAAGCTGGCGCGGACGAATACGACGATGACTGCACCACCGAGCTATGATCTTGTGGCTGAGAGGGGGGGAATGGTAGACTACTGATGGACTCGATGATATCTTCAGCACGCTGCCATCAGATAGCCTGATGACGGTGTTGTACCACCTAGGACTTGCCATTCGGACACGAGCATGGTTCTCGTACATGTCGGGATACCCTATTATTGTGTTTCTGTAGGTTTAGATAGTTGAACGAAAGGGCCTTTTTTGTATCGATTCACCCCGTCGAGAGCAAGCGGCGTTTCATGTAGAGATTTGGTCCAAGAGAAAATCGTCTGGTCTATACATATCTTAAGGAACAGGAAGAACAGCATAACTAATACACCAATGCATCGAACCTCGCAAAAGTCAAAACTACACAAAACACGCTCCAAACTGAGCCGCCTAACTCTCCTGCGTCTGATAGCTTGGAGGCGGCGCCGCGCTGAAAACGCTCCTAGCCCCGCGAGCCGATTTTCCCCCGGTCGTCTCGCCCGCCGAAAGACCAAGATTTAACGACACATATCCCTCGATGACACGCGAGATCATTTCCACAGGGACACTGTTCACCCGTAACCGTCCGACGACTCCCACCTGTTCCGCCGTGAGATTGTATTGCGACGCAACCTGCGCGTCCGAAAAGGGCGAACCCACGTCCGCCACTTGAGACGCGCTCGAGTGGAGGGGTGGATCGGTGTCTGCAATCGTTGCGCTGTACGAAGGTTGCCGGCGGAGGGGCTGGAAGATAGCCGAGCTCTGTCCAGACCTGACGGACTGCGAGCTCTGGTCCGGCGTAAGGGAGTAGCTGCCAGCTGCGAGCGCGTCGCGAAGGATGGCGGTGCGCATGAGCGGGGGAACGGACGAACTCGTTTTCCGGTGTTAGGCAATGAATAGCGGCTGTGTATACCGCGCGGGTGGTGGAGTGGGATCGCTGAACTCAGATAGTCTGGTGACCAGACCGGTCTATGAGGCAAGCCGTCGATAGACGGTCTGGTAAAATGAAGCGAATTCTGGTTCGTGCGGGTCAAAGATCTTGATCAGGAAGTCGAGCAGCGAGATTCGTCCAACCCGAAGGATCTCCAAAGCTCGCTGAATGCGTTCCGATGATGAAAGACGTTCTGATTGTCCATATGAAACATCCCCGACACTTTCGCGCATGATGTTGGCGTTGTTCGGGCGCATTTTCAGGTCCCAATCGTGTCCGTTGATGTCAGAGTAGGATAAGGGGACCTTTCGATTAGAAGCGATCACGAACAAGAGGTGTGGTGAGCGAGAATGCCCGACCGTCTGAGGAGAGCAGTGAGGTAGGACTTATCAGGACTTAGATAAGACTTAACAATCCACATCGGGCTTATCCAACATGCACGCTCTCAGACAAGTCCAAGATGGGGTTTGCAGTCACGCGACCCTGAGAATCCGCTCTGCCCCCAAAATTTCCACCAATTTTACCAGACCGTCTATCGACGGCTTGCCTCATAGACTGGTCTGGTCACCAGACTAGAACTCAGATGTGAATGGACATTCTGTGCAAGCTGGGTGTCTTAAACACTCGGGTTCTGGTGGTATTTTTGTGTCCCATTGTCCGTCGCCAAGCTCGAGGTCTGGAGAGAGGTCATGAAGGCGGAGGTACTCGGCAACGGTGATGACTGGCTGGGAGCGCCAAAGGTGGGTAAGATTGAGCACGACAGACATGGGCATCTGTTGCTCTTTTGGCGAATCCCACTACTCGTTGGAGTGCTCACTTTTCGAATTCACATGAACGAGCATACGTAAAAGAGGGTTCTGGGGAGGGAAGGAAGCACAGACATGAACACTAGTCTGGTGACCAGCCGTCTAAAAGAAGCAAGCGCAAGGCATATCGACGGCTTGCCTCTTTTAGGCAGCTGGTTACCAGTCTAACCCGCTGACAAGGATCATGGCTGACGTTGTTCCATCCTAAGCCCACACTATAGTCCCGAGCATAGTATCCTCTTGTTCCTGCTGTTAAGGAGCGCAGCGCCTCGAGGTCCAAGTTGTCACCAGCCAGCAGTGACCCGACGGCAGAATCGCAGATTCCATGTTTTGAGAAGGGGAGGTTTCGGAGTGCGATGGCGAGAAGTGTGAATGAACCGGGGACATTTCTGGTCATCCTGGGCATGGTCCACTCAAGTGGCCTTGAACTTGGAAAGCGCGAATCTGGGGAGCTGCTGACTGGCAGGTATCCCTCTGCCGCTGACGACCACAAGACCTGCCAATCACGACGGACATACAACTCCGTGTGGGAGGATTTCATAAACCCAGGTTAGGAAGGTTGTGTTGTTCGCCAGCGTCCCAGCACGCAGTGGAACATTCAAGTTGTGAACAGGCCACCATGCAAAATGGACTGGTTGATTTGCCAGTGTACGTCCTTCCTTAAGCTTCAAGCTTCAAGGGTGTAGGAGTACATTCTTTACTCGTTCCTTGGACTTGTCTCGACAACTTGGCTCTCAAGTTTGCCTTTACTCATGAACGCTCGGACCACACATGGCATATTGATAAGGTCGTACGGCAGTGCTTTTTTGTTTTGGTTGACAAGGCGTAGGCTGTTACTCCTTCCAAGTGGTCCTCATGCCTCGTCTCCGGAGGAGAGGTTCCCTTCTCTTTCCCTTCATATCCTCTGTCTGGGCCAATTATTACATTGACGATACAAACACCACCCTCACCTACACCTCCGGACCAAAAGCCGCCTGGGCTCCATATTCCGCTGGCGGTACAACCCTCGAATTGTTACTCCCAAACGGCACTTATCAAACTATCGATGCGTTTGTCTGTTGGAATCACACCTAGTAAGCTATTCATCCCTCTTTCCTAGTCCGACCCACTTACATCTCCGCTTCCAGTCGATGTAAGTTTCGATCCGTCTTGTTCGATTCTGTCTTGATGACTAGATAGACGCGGCATGTTTCGATACCGACACCTGCTTGCTCACCATCCCTTTTACGGGTAGGATCATCCCTCTTCCCATCCTTTTCTGTTCCTTATCCGTTTCTAGGTTCTGGAATTACAATCTTTGTCTACCAAGCTGGTCCCGTAGGAATCAACGCCAGCATATCCATCGACGGCGCGCATGCCCAAACAAACGTGCTAAGTGCACCTCCCGCCCCCAGTTACGAAAAAGCCAATGTATCCATGTTCGACGTCCAACAACTACCATCTGGCACTCATATGCTCAGCCTACTCATCAATGACCTTTCTGGGTCGTACAGCGGGATGATGTTCGACTATGCATACATCAATGAATCTTTGGTTACCGATACCACGACCTCAACTACAGCATCTGGCCCAGCCGCATCTTCATCAGCACCGCCCAGCTCGTCTTCGGCATCACAGTATGTCGATCACTCTTTTATTATTAAACCAGGACCGCTCATGACCATATCCAGCACCAATATCGGCGCCATCGTCGGTGGCGTGATTGGCGGGATCGCTCTGCTCGTGGCTGGCGTCCTTGCGTTCCTTTGGATTCGACGGCGTCGTGGGCATCCCCCAGAGATGATCGACCTTTACTCTGACAGCGCGTCCCCACCCCCCCACAGCGCATACCTCTCTATCGACACAGTCGAGACGTGCGATCCTTACGACCCTTCAACGAACGGCGGTCTCACTCCCTCGCGCAGCACAGAATTCTCCCCCCTCATCGCTCTCGCCCCCAGCCGCTTTGGCTCGTCAGCGGACAAACGCACTCCAAACGCACCGAGTACTGGTCAAGACGTTCTGGCTCCATTCATTACCAGTCCTACCACCACCGACTCTTCCGGCACACACGGCGGCAAGACTCGCCCCGAGCTATCCAACGATGCCGCGTCACAGCCCCAAGCGGGGTATTCGCCCTCGAGCCCGCGCCAGGACGCGTCGCCGTTGTTGTCGGACGAACAGGCAGACTTTATCAACAGTCTGCATCGCAACAACGTTCCTGCAGCAGCTATCGCTCGCGTGATGGAACGCATGCTTGTTGACCAATATGCTGGCATTCGGGAATGGGAGAGAGAGACGAGGCTGGCGCGGACGAATACGATGACGACTGCACCACCGAGCTATGATCTCGTGGCTGAGAGGGGGGAAATGGTAGGCTACTGACGATCTCGATGACATCTTCATGTACGTGCGGGATACCCAATTATTGTGTTTCTGTAGGTTTAGACAGTCGAACGAAAAAAAAAACACCTTGTGGTTCACCTCGTCGAGAGCGCCCGGCGTTTCAGGTAGAGATTTGGTCCAAGAGAAAACCGTCCGGTCTATACATAGTTAGAGTAACACGAAGCACAGCATGCGGGTATAACTAATACATCAATGCATCGAACCTGCTCATTTTGTAACACAGCCCGTGTACCCTCGCAAAAGTGTCACAAAACCACACAAAACACGTTCCGAACTGAGCCGCCTAACTCTCCTGCGTCTGATAGCTTGGAGGCGGCGCCGCGCTGAAAACGCTCCTAGCCCCGCGAGTCGATTTCCTCCCGGTCGTCTCGTCCGCCGAAAGACCAAGATTTGACGACACAAATCCCTCGATGACGCGCGAAATCGTTTCCACAGGGACATTGTCCGCCCGCAACCGCTCGACGACTCCGACCTGCTCTGCCGTGAGACCGTATCGCGACGCGACCTGCACGTCCGAAAAGGGTGAACCCAGGTCCGCCACTTGAGACACGCCCGAGTGGAGGGGTGGATCGGTGTCTGTTATGCTGTACGAGGGTTGTCGGCGTAAGGGCTGGAAGACGGCCGAGCTCTGTCCAGACCTGACGGACTGCGAACTCTGGTCTGGCGTAAGGGAGTAGTTGCCAGCTGCGAGCGCGTCGCGAAGGATGGCGGTGCGCATGAGCGGGGGAACGGACGAACTTGTTTCCCGGTGTTGGGCGCCGGTGAATGGTCGCTGTGTATACGGCACGGGTGGTGGGGTGGGATCGCTGAACTCGGATGTGAATGGATTTACTTGGAAGGTTGATTCAGGGGAAAACACAGTTTTGCGTGGTGCCTTGCGTCTGCGCCAGTAAAAAAAGCCGATCACGCCCGCAAGGAGTGCCAGGCCTCCCAACGTGCCCCCGATAATGGCTCCAAGATTGACCCTAAAATAAAAGCACAGCATCAGTCAGGTGTTCAGTCGAGTAAAGAAAAGATCCGACTGATTAGAACCCGAGTTTCCGGCGGAAGCTTGGGTGGGCGTCTGGGAAGACGTCGACGTGGATGTCATGGAGGATGTTGCTGAAGTCGTCGCGGGAGTTGCCACGAACGTCTCGTTGACGTATGCATAATCGAATTTCATGGAAGTGGCAGACCCGTTCCAATCCAATACGGTCATTTTCATGGTATGGTTCCCACTCGAAAGACCTTGAATGCTACACAGAGAAACATTTGATATTTGATAGGTCGGAGCAGGGGGAGCATCGATCGAGTTGGGGTTAGCTTGACCACCATCGATCGAACAACTGGCTGTCATGCCTGACAAACCGGCGTTGAAGACGTACATCGTGATGCCGGACCCTAGAATGGACGATAAGGGTGGCATCGTAGCGAAGAACCGGGACTGCATACCTGTGAAGGGCATTTCGACGTAACAGTTATCACCTGTGCCACATACTCCGACTGGAAGAAAAAGGGACGTAAATATCATACATCTGATAGGCGGGACGATGGCTTACGAGCGCTGTTGAAGTGCATGGTCAGACAAAGCCCCATGGGGCGAGCATGAAGACGGGGACACACTAATTTTCATCATAGCAATGCGAGGAATCGAGGGGGACAGTGTAGTTGCCTGTCGAGTTACTGAAACTCAGTGCAAGTTCCTGGGTATTCACCGAGTAATTCGACCAAGCCACTCCCGACTCGCTAGGAGCCATAGAATAAATGACAGATGAATTGGCATTGTCGATATGATAATCTGCCAAGACGCCTGTAGCAAGCAGTAGTAGGGGAGTAAGGTACCACATGCACTCCGTCTCTGTGGCTTGGGTTTGTGGGGACAAAGCAGGTGGAAGGGCGAGAGTAAAAGCGACAGCAGGGTCACTAAAGATATAGCGATGTGGGCGGTAATCATGGTTACATGTTGCAGGGAAGTTGAGCGGATGCCGTTGATGGCAGGATGTAAGCACAGCATTCCTGATACACAGCAGACAGCGGCCGAGATCATCAGGTCGACGCCAGTTCGATTGGCGTCATAGAGTCAAACAACAATTGAATCAAGTGCAAGAAAAGGGAACGCGTATCGAAGCCTTTACATACCGGCAGTCCCTGACTGCCGCCATAGTGTATTGTGTAGAACTCGTTTAGACAGTCCAAAGACAGAAACAAAAAGCGTTTACACATGCCCTCAGTAATGTCCTCCGACGGACTGATTCAAGCCAAGGCACTCCCATGAGCCATCTGAATCCGTTTGCGGCACTAGTTCGGCATCACGTGTCAATTCTGAGACAGTGCGCAAAAACGTCGCTGGCGGTGGAGGCGGTGGAAGATTGTCCACGGCATCCGAGAACGCAGAGGAGAAGTCAAGGGTGGGAAGAACAAGATCATGCTGTGCACTTGCACTGGCCCGGATGGGCGATGAAGAGATCACATCACATAAATCATCCACTTCGACCTTGGGATCACGACTCGAGTCCATCTCGTCGCTCTCAAGCGATGGCGTCTCGGAGCGCGTGTGCGTGTACACATCCTGTCTCAGATTGGGGACTTGGGCCAAAGTGGGATGTCCGTTGGGATGTGTTTCTTCGAGCGAATACCACTCCTCTGCGCTGACACCAAGTATGGAACGGACGCGGCAGGAATTCCAGCCCTTGAACGTGACGCGCAAAACGGTGCACTGCTTCTCCTGTGCGTCATGACGCGGCCCAAAGGCGTATGCATCCACGTTGACCCCGGGATCGTCCCACACGTTTGCAGAGTCGAGTCTGGCAAACAAAGTTGACACCCTCAGAGAGTGCAACCGGTGGGTAGTGTGAATAGAGGCAAGATCAGGGATCGGGAGCAGCGGATGTGCGCCGCCACCGTCAGTGCGAGCCGACAACGGGAGGCGTGCAGTTGGGGTTGGCGCAAGAGGTACAAGAAGGTGGGTGGTAATAGCAGGAGTAGGCGCGACGGGGAAGTAGACATCGAGTTCAGATGGGCCACATTGGGGCTCAACAATAAGAGGCTTGGGCTTGGACATCTCCTGAGACTTGGGGACTGTCTTGATCTGCGTAGCGCGACGAATCCTGCGTGCCTCTTTCTTCCTCGTCTTGACATCCCATTCAGCTTCCCACAGGGCCCTGGTGGCAATAGGGACATTGTCGACCATGTTTTGGAAAATGGGTCGACCAGAGTGGAATGCGCGGGCCGTGCCCAGACCAACCTGGGTGACATTTGCGGGGACGACAGGTGGCTTGGGCAGGCGAGGGGGAGAGAAGGGTCGAGAGAGAGCATGCTTTACGGGGAGAGAGAACCGGGCGCGGATGCTTTGGGCATCGGAGAACTGGGCAGGGCGGATAAGAGCTGGCTGGACTGAGACTGCGAACGAGGGGTGGGATAGACCGGGGGTGATGAGATGGGAGACGACACGAGAAAAGAATGCACGAGTCTCGGAGAAGATGCGGGGGAGAGTTGGTCGAGGAATGGTGTGTATCGACCTCGCTGGGTGTTTGGCTACGTGCCTCAGATGGCGGGCGCCGTGCGAGACAGCGGCCATGGTGCACTACAGGCTGGATGGGTTTATCAACCTGCGATGCCGAAGGCATACGTGGGCTGACTAAGCGCGACGGCACTGCGTCCCATCATATGATCGTGCGACTCGGATCTGCTGTGAAGATGCCATCGCAATCGGTTACAGTGAGCTAGTTGCTGATCATCGTCTCGTTTCCTTTAGCCCTTATCGAGCCGACGCCGTCGCGAGTCTCAAAATCCGCCAGCTTGTCAGTCGCTTTGCACACCACCTCAAAGTCACATGCCGCCCAACGAGTCAAGGACCCGCCGTTATCACACCCTCATCGCCCTACTCCAGACGCCCAACCAATCCATGCAGTCGAACAGCCCTTGTGGCCAGTTACGAGACCATGCTTCCAAGTGGGAGATCAGCGGGGATAGAAACGTTGTCTAGCTTCCGGGATCTCTTGATGATCCCGGCCAAGAAATTTTCGTATAAAATCTTTTGATCCTGTTGACTGTCCACAAGTTTCTTCAGCCTTGACATGCGGTCCCCCCTGCCTGACATTCTCCCAATCTACGCCCTCACTGCATTGACTTGGGCCTCCTCAGCTGCAGCAGCTTACCTCGTTGATGACGCCAACCCGTCTAAGAACATCACGTACGCCGCATCTGGGACCAAATGGCAATATTTTTCTTCATCCTCTCGAAACCTCACCCTTGTTCTGAGTGATAGAAATGTCACCGTAGATTCCTCAACATGTTGGGAACGTAACTAGTGCGTATCTTCTCACATAAATCACACAAATCATGATTCTGATGCATCCCACCTATGTAGCCATCGTACGCATTGTCTACCCGTCGAGGATGATCGGGACACCTAATAGCAAATCTAGTTGCTGCTTGTACCGCCAGTAATAACTGCAGCATCACATTTCCTTTCACGGGTGCGCACTGGCATCAGCCATGATTCTGGGTTTGCTCAACTACCGCTGAAAGGGTCCGGGATTTCGGTGTATGTTATGCACGCAGGCTTTCAGGGAATCAATGCAAGCCTCGCCATAGATGGTGGTCAATCCGTCACTGCCACGACCTTGCCACCACCAACGCCGCCGTCGTACCAAACCCCCAATGTCTCCCTTTTCGACCTCCAGTCCCTCCCCAACACTGACCACACCGCGACGATCAATCTCTTGGACTGGGAAGGTGGCACCACGTCCTTTTATTTTGATTACGCCTATATCAATGAAGGTAACTCGCCTTCAAACTCCTCTCCTTCCCCGTCTTCGACAATCTCGGCCACAGTGGATGCACTTCAGCCCTCGACTACACAACCAGCTGCCGCCTTTTCCACGTTTCCCACAGTAGGTTCTACCTTCATTGGTTCCTCATCTACGTCCGGAGCCACATCTACAGCTTCCAACACCGAGTCCAGGTTTGTGCCTTCACATAGAGCGCTTTTCCCCAAACACTGACACCGCCCAGTGTGAACCTCAGTGCTGTGGTGGGCGGCGCATGTGGAGGACTCGCTGCTCTCATCGCCATCGTCACAGCTATCATCTTTCTCAAAAAGCGCAGGTCTCGTCACGCCAAGTTGGCAGAAAGTCGCAAGCCAGATCCCTTCCCCGCCACCCCTGCTGTGGCTCATGACCAGATCGTACCGTCAGCAGCACTTCCCCCGGCGGACAGCGAGAAGACGCGCATGCGTCTCGCGGCTCGCAATGCGGTGGTATATCAGGCCCGCAGGCTGTCTGACAACGAATCGAGCGACTTTCACATTCTTCCGACCGCTGGAAATGCTGGGAGAGCCCCGGATGGCAAAGCTGGACCATCAACCATTAATCCTTTTTTACACGACGACTTTGTCATCGATTGTAGACGTGAGGGTGGATCATTGAGATCTCATGGCTCTGTGGTCCAAGATACCTTTCCTCCGACAATCCCGGACAGTTCGGCACCTCCAGATTATGAGACATTGGAAAGTAGAGGCTTGTAGTTCCCCGTCCACTTCGTTCAACTTTGCCGTTCTTTCGGCTCTATACCCTCATCCATACCACCCTTCACCACATGTCCGTCACTTCGATTCACAATGGGACGTATGATATCGTTGTTGATAGGGTATTCCATGTACAACAGTGCCGTGTACGTATAGCGAGAGTCAAAAGTGACAACAAGATGTTATAAAGCATACAGACATCGTCCAAATGCGCTGCACTCTCACAACGCCCGCGCGTAATCGTAACTAGGTGGCGCCGTACTCGCCATCGTCGTCTCTCCATCCCCAATCTCGCTCATCGTCGACACTCCCCCGGCTGGCGCGTGCGCCTGCGACGACGTGAGCATGTTGCCTAGGTTGAGATGCGAGCGTAGCTCAGGGTCGCTATAACCGATGCCGCTCGTCATGCCTTGTGGATTCGCAAGCATGCGCTCGAGTACACGTGCGACGACCGGCACGGGGACGTTGTTGTTGAACAGGGTGTTCACAAAGTCCGCCTGGTCGTCCGTCAGGACCGTGTCTGGAAGTGCGTTGGGAACGTCGAGGCTGGCGGCCCGGTCCTGTTGCGAGATGTCATCACCTGGAGGGGGCTGTGATTTTTCGTTGGGGTGACTAACCGGCACTGCAGTGGTTGCCGTGCGTATTGGCGTAGACGCATCTTGCTCTGGAGGCGTCGCTGCTGCAACACCACCCGACACTGGCACGGAAGAGGGAGCGCTGTCGTTTCCGCTCGGTGAAACGCGCATATGAGAGGAGTCCGTCATAGGACTTGGGCCCCTCGAATCCCGAGCCGTGAGGTGGGCTGTGGAACCCGCCTCTGAGCCTGTCCATGATTGTACAGGACGCGATGCTCTAGGGGGTCGACTCGCGACCACCATAGCAGAACTGGCAAATGGGTCGGCATCAGCATCGGCATCAGTATAGCCGGCTTCGGGCTGTGGTAAGAAGAACGGGTTGGGTCTCTCGTTTAGCGTGTGTATGCGTTGGCGACGGCGACGACGGAAGCAGAAGAATGCTAGGGCAAGGAGTGCAAGCAAGCCAACAACACCCCCGACAACGCCGCCCACGATAGCAGTTAGGTTGGTTCTGGGAAAGTGGATATTAGGCTGTAATCGATCGTAGTTATGGGCAAAGCCTCACTTTGTTGAATTCGAAGACGAAGAGTCGATTGAATTGGTGTCGCTTCCAGATGACGTGCTTGACGGAAGTGCTGTCACCCCCGATGACTGAGAAGAAAGCGTATAGGCTGCAGAAGCCAGCGTTCCTATCGAGCTCGTTTGTTGCGAAGCGGTTTGTGGATCGGGTGTTGACTGCGCTGTGGTAGGCACCGAACTTGGACTTGCGCTTCCACTGGTCGGACCCGCAACCTCTGCCTGATTTACGTTGATGTAGTCCAACATCATGCCACTAAAGGTGCCATTCCAATCCAGTACTGTCATCACCGCTGTGTGTGTTCCAGATGGTAGGCTTTGTATATTGAAGAGGGTGACGCGAGGGGCATAATAGTTTGGTGCTGCGGGTGCAGCGAGAGTTTTCGTCGTTGCCGTTCCCGAGTCTATGGAAAGAGAGGCGGACGTGCCATGCGATCCGGCTCGTAGCACATATATCGTTAGTCCGGAACCTAGCGTCAGAATAAGATGGCTTGTGCTAGCGAGAAAACGTAAAGAACATGCCTACGAATGAGAACTCCACTGCACATTTATCCGATGTAGAGCATGCAGCGTCTGTAAGGCCGGGTTAACACCAGGTAAAGACGCTCCGTTCTTATCACCGACTTACAAGTGCTACGAGCGCGGTTCAATCGCGTCTTGAGCATGGGAATCGGTAACACAGCGGACGATAGTACTCACAATGTGCCGTCGTAACACTGAGTTGCATCAACAGTCTGCATTGTCCCGTTGGGCAACCGAATTTTCAGTTCTTCTCCAGTTCCGGAACCAAATGGGCCCCATACTGGTCCATCTGGGTTTTCGGAGAACTTGAGTGTCGAATAGTCGCTATCGTCGATGGTATAATCCGCAGCGCGGGCAAGCGCCAGGAATAAATATAAGACAAGAAACAAAGTTTGAAATTTAGACATGCGGAAAAAGAAAGAAGGGGCAGCGCTGCGCTGCCTAATGCTTCGAATCAAGGAGTGGAAGGGACAAGGAGTCAGTGGGATAAGCCGCCTGCAAAATTGGAATAGGGAACAAAAGTGAAACGATAAAGTCTACCTTGTGCCGTTCAAGTAACGTTGTGATGCTTCCCATGATGCCGTTGCCCATGGGCGCGCACAGGTCTGATGATGGAAGCGCTGCTGAAATATCCCGTAATGCTACCCGATGACGGACGTCACTGAGTGGACGAACTTATCACTTGAATCTATGCGCACTCAAGGTATGAGTGTGACACTCTTCCTGTCGGGTAATTCGGACTTGGCCACCCTCCCTCGATAAGACGGGTGATATATAATCCATCGTGGTGGCACGTTGCCACTTCCCACGAGGCAATTAGTCTGGTCACCAGACTGGTCTAATGAGGCAAGCCGTCGGAGACTGACATGGAGTCACTGACCTAATAATAGATTGTCGTTTATGCTTTCCACCGGGACTCGGAGAGTCCATGGTTGAGTAATACCAAAGTTTTGTGTCGGAAACCAAGACACTTAGTAGAACCTCTCAGGTGCAGAGCTCAGAGGTGTAGCCTACAGGAGGATCAGAAACAGTCCGCCATTTGACACAAAGACATGCAAGGGCCCGGGTATGCACTAACAACAGGGTGAACTACTGGCATGACAGACTATCATGGTACAATCCTGTGTTCTCTTTTTTAGGGTTGAAGAGGGACTCCGAACTTGAAATCCCTGTGATTGACGTCGATGAAATACAATATGTGTTGTGATAACTCCGCAGTACTGAACTCAGTATCAGTGAACTAAGCGATCTAGCGGAGCGTGACCAATTCTTTGGATAAATTCCTGTCAGTCACCGGTGGTCACAACTGAGATATCTTCGACGAACCTTCAGCTGACGTAGGATGAATCGCGACTGTGTCATCCAGATCTCGTTTGCGTGCTGTTACTAGCGTGTAAGCATGGGTGATCATCAGGATTTCGAGACGTACCGCCCATTTTGATGGCTACTGCAAAGCCTTGCAGGACCTCATCACTTCCCAATCCGATGATATGAACACCCACAACACGCTCCTCCTTCACCCACGACAATGAGCTTGTAGACCGTTGGCTCCTTGTGGGTCTCCTCAATCTGTGAGAAATAGAGCGCGCGGAACGATGACTTGTCTGGGACCGAAACGAATCAGAAATCGCGATCCACGAAAGATTACACTCGGCATACAAATCTTTACGTCTTTCCCATATTTCTCGTATGCTTCTGGTTCGGTAAGACCTACGGTACCAATAGTGGGATGCCTGTTCCAGTTCAGTTTCATGCCACAACCCTAAAAAATTCGACTGACGAAAAGACAACAGTGGGGATATTCTCGTATGAAAGCTTGTCGCTCTTGAACGTCTCGGGGCCAAAGAGTCTATTGGATAGCCGCCTACCGGCTGCGATGGCAACAGGGGTAAGTAGGGCTTTGCCTTGCACGTCACCGATTGCATAGACACCCGGGACGTTGGAGTTCTGGAATTCGTCGACGGTAACATCACCCTTCTTGTCAAGCTTAACTCCGAGCTCCTCGAGTCCAAGGCCATCCGTGTTGGCATGTCGGCCGATTGCCCAGACCAAGCAAGTCAACCTCAGTGGTGTGCCCGCTGTGATCGTAGATCGTAAGGGTCTTTCCTTTCTCTCCTTCTACGCGCTGTACTTGGGAATGCTTGTGGATCTTGACTCCAGTGTGCTCCATCCATGGCGTCAGCGTGTCCTGTAGCACGGGGTCAAAGGTACGTAGGACCTTATCACGTCGGATGAAAAGATGGGTCTCAGTGCCGAGCGAGTTGAATACTCCAGCAAATTCTACGGCGATATAACCAGCACCGACAATGGCAACACGCTTGGGTTGTTCTTCCAGATCGAAGAATCCGTCGGAATCGATACCGAGGCTTGCTCCAGGGATGGCATCGTCCGAAGGGATCGTCGGACGCCCACCGGTAGCGACCGTTATGTGGTCCGCGTGTAGCGTATACTTCTGACCGTCTGGACGGGTGACCTCGACGGAACTGGGGGATGTCAAGCGCGCGAACCCGGCATGATATTCCACCTTTTCCTTCTCAAGATTGTTCTCGTAGATGTTGTTCAACCTGCGGATGTATGCATCGCGCTGGGGCTTAAAGGTCGCCCAGTCAAACTTGGGCTCGGGAACCCCCTGGAAATGGTACCCCGCGGATGCATGGCGTAGTTTGTCAGCCAGGTCGGCGGCGTGCCACATGATCTAGGAAAGCGAATGACCATGTGTTTAATATGATATCGCGAGTAATGTTCGCACCTTCTTGGGAACGCATCCTGGATTATCGGGGACCGTAAGCTCAACGGTTTGTTGCAAGTAGCAGGGACCGCTTACCAACGTTCACGCACGTACCGCCCAGGTGAGGGGAAGTCTCAATGAGGGCGACTTTCTTGCCGTACAGGGCCGCGCGACGCTATGGGGAGGATCAAAAGGGAGAATGGAGAACCCCTGAGATAACTTACTGAAGAAGCGACACCGCCGCTGCCACCTCCGATGCAGATGTAATCGTACCGTTCAAGCTGGGGATGGTCTACCGGCGCCATCTTGGTTGATGAGGAAGCAAAAGATCTTGACAACTACAATGAAGTGGGATTGATGAGACGGCACTAAGCGCTGGAAATTGACTGCGCTACCTGGTGAAGTCGCGAGACAGGCACTGATTGGGAAAATGCAAATTTTGCTGGGGATGCTATGGCGGATAATCGGACAACCAGCTTTGGTGAAGAGAGATGGGAAACTGTGTGCACCCAAACCATTTCGATGCCCTTTATACTTATGTTCCTGCCTCGGTCAGCCTCTTCTCTCAATTGTTGGCAGTCTTGCACTGTGTTTTTGTCATCATTACCAGTCGAGTGTCATGTGACTTTGAATCACGTGCTCAATCACTAAGACAATTGGTCATGCGCAAGTTGCGCGGACAGCACAAAAGGTCACGGAATTGAACTTCCGAACATCCGAGCTGTCCGAACAGTGACCATTCTCAAGTACAAGACCATTTAAACGCGTACACACGCAGTGCTTCGCGTGCTCGCGCGTCTGCTCGACCTCCGAGTCGTCGCTCGCCGTTGTTCCCCCGGCTGCCTCACGCAGGCATGCTAGTGTGTGCACTCGCTCACTCGTCCATGAACCTACTGGCACCCACACTTCCGACACCCTCCGTGAGCATGTGTGCCCCATTGCTTGCCGTATCTTTCTATTTCCCGTGCCCTTCACACAGCTCGAATGTTGTGCTACCGTTAATTCTCGTTCTATGTCCTTGTATTTACATACCTTATGCTATTTACTGACATGCCCCGTCCTTTGCATTTGTTCCCCGTCTGAAAGCATACTTTGCACGTACAACGATATCTCAACATAGCCAGTAACAACTCAGGGGATTCGCATCACGTGCCAGGCAATCAGTATCGCCGTATCGCAGCGATGAGCCACAGCTTACACGTCCTGATACGCATAGTCTGACCTACCTCTCTCCCTCTCTTAGCCTTTTTCCTTCCTATTCACTGAAAATTGTGCTGGCGAGGCACGCAATGTACAAAGTTGGCCCCGACGATTGGCACCCTTGTAACCTGTCCTCATCGACACATACAAAGTCCGTCGGCGCCAACTCAAATTCGTTGGCGAAGGGTCAAATTTCACCCAAAACACACACGCCAGCCTCATGAAATCCTTGTCACCTTGTCAATCATCCGATCTGAGCGATTTTAGAATCGCTGAATGACTGTCCAATCCCTGCCTAACGTGGACATCAATTCATTTTTTTGTTCTAACCCGGGTGTATTTACCTTGCTTTACGCTTGAAGACCACATGCATGAATTACTCGATCACTTGGTCACTTTATTTCACGCCCTAGCCGGCCCCGGCCGGCTGCGGTGGCATAAGCAAGTCATCGACTCACGTCACCTACTAGTATGCCAAGCGTCGTTGATGGCAGTGCCGCGGCGCAGTGGCGACTGGGTGGTTTTCACCCCTCGTCCTTGACGGTGGTGACATTTCTGCTGTAAAGTACCAAGGCACATCCGGTGAGTGATTGCAAGCTTGCGCAACAGATAGCCAGGAGTTATCAGCGGTGAAAGGGCTACTCTTGCCGGGAAGCATTAGTTAAATCGCTGATGAGTCCAGTGTTGACTGGTCTGACCTGTCGACAATGTAACTAAACTAGGCTTTGGTGTGGAATACTGCCGGTCTAGCGGTGCTGAAGCCCAAACAGCTGGACGCCGGATACCCTGAGGGGGCCGACACTGACCGTTCACAAGTCACGGCCACTTGAAGTCATCACACACAAGGCACGATGATGCATCTGCATCACGCATACGTACGTCATTTATCCCCATCAATCCTGGTCGGATCCGATACCCGTACCCTGAGGACGGGATGGTGGAGTTGGAAATGATTGCGACTCCCAATGAAATCACCCACAGAGCATACCTGTATGAATGTGCCAACGAGAATCACAACTCGCCTTGTCCTCGAGGCTTCATTGGAATCAATCATGGCTACGAAACGCAGGACCGACTTGACCATTTACTGCCAGTAATCAGTGAGTGATTGTTATTACTATAAAAAGTACTAACCCGTTAATTCTTGGCACATTTCCCCTCCATACGTTTCATGCCTCGGTTGCGCCGCACCTTCTCAGATCAGTTACTATGCAACATCCATAAGAGTTCGGACATCGAGTCAGCAGGCACGTACTTTCGTCCGAGACCCCTAATTCATGATCGAAAGGGACGTTGCCAAGACTCTGGGGGTACCATTGGAAACTTCCATGAGATATGGCTATGTCTCATACCAAGTCCGCGCCACCTTGGTGCCACCACTTGGCTGAGCGGTGATGTAAAGTTGGAATATTATCCCCATTGACTGCAGATCCGGGGGTACATTATATTGCTGCCCAAGTCAAGGGAGCGCTGTTCCTGAGATACTATACATAATGTCAAAATTTTCTTGGCCTCCTGCGAGGTACTCACCAATCACAGCGGGGTATACACTGATCACCTGGTTCATATCCGCAGCCAACGCCGTGACAAACATGCAAAAGGACAAATGTGCTTGGCGTTGGTGTTGACAGCGCGTGTTGACGGTGATTTCCTTGCACAGAACCCCCGGGGATTCTCGCGGCCTGGAAGAGCATGCAAAGTTGCATGGATCTACATTCTGGTGAGCCCTTCCTCAACCAGCGACTCCCAGCTTGTCAACACCATGTCAATGATTAAGCAAAAAATGCTACTGGTACCACAGTGCCGCAGAGGCCAGAATACCTCAACCGTGTATAATGTACGTCTCTCACCCTTGGAGGGCTCCTATTCCTGGCCGGTCCAGCACCGCCGTACAGCTGATCAGTGATGTGCAACTTTGCTGTGAAGCACTATATACCTGACTGGGTCCATCAGTGGCATCATTTTGATGGCACACTTCAGCGGTGGCAATAGCGGAGGTTGTGAGAGAGATTTTATACGAACAACAATGGAGATAGAGGCATTCTTTGAATGCCTCCGACTTGCAAGTGGCACGCAATAACAGGGTTGTGGCAAATGATGTGGTTACCACAACTCAACCAGGTACAAAACGCACGTGTCTGCACCTTGGCAATGTTGGCGCTTCATCACCAAGCCCAGATAAACGATAGAAGTCGCCGTTAGTGATTCTGTATGACGTATTCGGTTTCATAGGAACCGGTTCTCCGGGAGACGCCACTGATTCCCTCCGGTCATTGTTTCATAGTAGAGGTGCACTCTGTATTTGTGTGGTAGCCACGGAGGTCCTCGGTCATCTCGAAACCTTTCTGTCACGATGCTGTGGGATGTAATACCCACCGCACGATGGTCGGTCGTTGGGAGGATCTGTTATGAACGACCAGACATTCGCGAAGATGGAGAACGAGCTAATACGGGAGGGAAGGGAACACCCGGTAAATCGTTTAAGCTTGGCGTTGCCACAGTATGACGCATATTTTGGAGCGCTTCGGTTTTGGCTTCATAGGTACTGCTAGATGCGCCCAAATTGTGCTCAATTTAGAACGCCGGAAGTGAATCGGGGTTAGGAGGAGCAAGATCGCGAGTTCTGATGGTTTACAAACCTCATGATGCGTTTTTCATCGATAATGAAGTAGTCTAGCCTGAAACAATGGCAAGGGAGCGCCTTTCTCGTAATGCCTGTTACAAGGGATGTTTGTCAGCTCTCAACGTTATCTCTTGTTGTTACGTGAAGATACCTTTTTCGAGTGTGTGACGCTTGTCCTTCCTTTCTTCTTCCGGCAGCTGGCGAAGGAGAATTCTCATGACAATCCGAGGTTTTCGCATGCCTGAAAATTAGTGAGCAGGCACGTGGGTGGTTTGAAGGGACCAATATATGTCAACCAGGTCGCCCATCAGTGTTCTCCCAAGATATGCAGAATAGCTAGAAATTCGGTCGGCAAAAGGTAGCATTGGAGGGATGTGATGAGTTGGTGGGTATCATGCCGAGACAACAAACGACTCGAGTGATTTCCTAGTAGGGAATCGATGCTGACAGCTGATAAGGCGTGTGGGCATCACGGCATATATGAGTCAATTGAAGAGGCTTGAGGGTGCATGTTGGTGACAATAGGTGGATGGGCCGGGCCCGAGCTGCGTCGACGAGCCGTGTCAGCGAGTTTTCGACGTAAATGCAACCAGGTGGATGGTCCGTGGACCGAGGAACTGACCCAAAGAGGGGGCGATCTAAGCCAAGTTGGGTGTCGAGCTGTCGTTCCAAAGTGCCGACAGTTGAAAATGTACTGCGGCTACGGAAGTAAAAGAATGGATAGGGGTGTTGAATTGGGGGGGTCGCAGGATCGGGATCTGAGATCCAGGTGGGCGAGACCCCGAGTAGTGCTGTTGTGTAGAGGCAAACGAATAGAAAAAGGAAACGCAGGGGAGTTGTGTTCTTCAACGCTGCTAGCACTCGCTCTTTCGCTTCCAATGTCCTCCTCCATCCTCCTCCGCCCCCCGCAGCTCTCTTCCCCCTCCCCGTCCCCCTCCCCGTCCCCCACCTCCATCCCCCTCCCCGCCCTCCAGGCAGACGTCTCGTCTTCCTCCTCGTCCTCCGTTTCCGGCTCATATCTTGACCATGATCGCGCCTTCTCTTCTTGTTCCACCCGCCGCATACGCTTTGCCCCTCTCCCAGATCCCAACAAAGACCTTCTACTCGACCCCTTGTCTGGTGAGTCGCAGTCGGACACCAAGTCTCCCACACAGCCCGTTCCTCTAAACGACCTGCACGATGGGATCGCCCTCGCCCCCTCGCCCTCTCCCCTCCCCAGCGTACGCTCGTCGCCCATCATCCGCCCATCGCCTACCCTACCCTCCAAGAACACTCAAAAACCACACTTGAAACTCCTCCGGCCCTTTGCTTTCCTCCGTCGCGCCAACTCTTCCTCTTCCAGAAAATCTCCCCTCTCCCTGACCGCGTCTCTACCCAGTTCTCACAATTCCTCTTTCTTTCCTCTCACCCGTTCCTCCAGCTCCGTACCCGACTCCCCCTCCCAGGCAGCAAAGCAAGACTTCCTTTCCTTTGGCCGAATATCACTCTTCCGCGCCCGCTCAGGATCGGCGAGTAGTACTCGCCCTCCCCGTCCGTCATCCCCTCCTCCCAAGCGTTCGGATCCCTCTAAATCCCTCCACCGTTCTGCATCCACCGGCCCGCCCCCACCTACGAAACTGGACAACGGAGGTCGTGATTGGGGGGAGCGTTCTAGTGAGTCGCCAGACACTGCTGCCATCGCGGGATCCAGCACAAGGAAGCGTCGTGCCTCTTCGGCATTGGCACCTGGCGCTGGGGGTGGTCGACACACCACCTCCGCCAAAATGCTTCCCTATGATCTACTTGCTCGTCCAAGCACTGCACCAAGTTCACCTCTCGCACCCCCGAAAAATGTCGTAAGGATGCTGAATGGTAGAGTATACGGTGCAAAGAGATATTCTAGTGAGTGTACCCGTCTTCCCCACACTTTCAACGATTCACCATACCGGTTACAGCTCAATCCCTTGCTAACCCCTTTGACAATGTTCGCGAAGAACCCGAGTTCGTCGAATGGGGTTACGGTGGAATGGGTAGCGTGCATGCCTCTGCCGATGTCTCAAGTGACAGGTGGAAAGGGCTACAGAGGAGTGAACGCGGTGGTGCATTGTTTGCGGACTCTTCTCTTGGTTCGTCTGCCACGTCAACGTATCCATCTGTTGGAGGCGGCAGGGGCAGTGGAGCGCATGCGGCTTCGCAGATTGCCCGTCGGAATATGGCAGACAATGTCTCCGAGTGTGGTATGGGCAACGTCGGTGCCGCTGGTGGGATAGATGAGGATGACGGCAGTGGCATGGGGTGGGTCAGGAGGCGTCGTGCAGAGAGGGAGGCAAAAGCCCGTGTAGAGCAAAGAGACAACGGGCTTGGAAGCAAGGCACACGAAAAGAGAAAGAGCGGTGATTCGATGGATGCAGGCATGTGTGCGTCTACCGCATCCACTACCACCTCCTTGACTGCATGCTCGTCTACCGCATCGACAGACCTGACGACGCCGACTACGTCCCCCCTCGTGTCCAGATCGTCCAGCGTAACAGACATGAAGTTAGCATCGTCATCTTCGGAATCTCGCGACCTTCCAGCTGTGGCACCATGCACTGTCACTCGCGAACAACCATTAGAGTCTGTCGCTGTTCCTGTTCATCCATCCCCAGCGCCGAAGGATGGGCATAAGCATCACGTCCTTACAGCTGTCCGGCTATCTCCTAATATCTCGGATTCGTCCCACCAACATGAGAAGGTGGCACCGTCCAGTCCGGTAGATACAGGGGAGCCGACAACGAGCATACATTCATTTAGTGAGGAAAGGAGGGGCTGGCATCCCGATGAGGAAGAAGAACAAGACGGTGTAGATGACGATGACGATGACGAACACGAAGCTCAGGTCAGTCGTCCATCATTGTTGACAACTACGTATAAACACATGTTCTACAGGACATCAGGAGAAAGACTGCCCTCGGAGCCGGCGTCGAGAAAGTCAGTCGACATGTGGGCACCGAGGCGCGGTAAGCGTATCACGCGTCCGCACTCGCGTGTGTGCGTATGGACGGAAGGTGGTTGGGGTGGATGCAGAATAGAGATTTCCGAGTCCCGTTCACTGGGCCGTCTCTTCGACGCATCTTTTACGCCGAATCTCTTGTTCATTTCCGTTTGGACGAAGGCGAACGGGCTTGCCGACGTATCATTCAACGATGACCACACCGCCGCTGCCCTGCTGTACACCCCGGGTGTTTTCGGTACGAGCCAGAAAATATCACATGTCTCGTCCCCAGCTCCACGAAAATAGCTGTGCTACATCCATATTCGCTTGGGCCACGCTATCCGGTTTCTACTGCTCAGATTGTTCCTATTAAAAGTGGCCATTGCGCGCATCGAACCCGTGACCATCTTCGTGTTTCCAGCAGTTCGTCTCCAACTGCTTTCGTTGTACATACTTCAAGTCCATCCACACCCGTCATTTAGTTCCACTCACTCCGCTAGACTTTTTACTTGCCATAAATTTTACTCAACTCTCCGCTCCTGACTTACATCAATCATTTGACGTGCGACGCAGTATTCCATCGTTGTCTATGTTACTGATGGATGTTTATGCGACATACACGCTTGGTACGTCATTTTCTCCGATCACTACCATATTGTGGGCTCGCATTCATCACAAATATACCAGGTCCTTTCTTCGTGTAGCGCGCTTACTCCCGTTCCCATCCAGGGTCTTATCAAAGTCCTGTGTGACCACCCATGCTCCGTCTTTCATACTCTCATAACCTAAACCATCGCCGAGCGCGCCTAGTATATTGTATCTTATGCATTGCATCGTCGAGCTGACTGTCGTTACCCTTCGAAGAAGGCAAGGGAGGGGCGTTGGTAGTTCTGATCTGTTAGGGTGTATTCTGATTGATAGCCTTAGTGATCATTTCAGACTAGTTAATCCTGTGTTTCCTGCCATGTTGCGATTCCACGTGGTCCAATTCTGCTCATTCATCAGGAAAATGGTGAAGTGATGATATTCCCTGATATTCATAAGACAGCATTCAATGTTACCACCAAAGATGGTATCAGTATAATAGTCAACAGTTGATTGCTTTCAGATAGCTGCCCTGAAGTCTACTACACCATTTTGATGTGTTATCATCAATATCAGGCTATATCATCATATATCATCACTTCACCATTTTCCTGATGTTGATGCAGGTTAGTATTATCCCTTGAATTAAAAAAAATAAAGCCTGGAGGTTTACTAAAGACTTGATCCATATTTTGTTCGCCACTTGGCCAATATATACACGCATTTGTTAAAAAGGGCTACTGGTTCTAGCACCGCTACGGTGACAATGGGTCCGGGATAGCACAAGTTGAGGGAAATTGGCGATACGTGCCCGCGCTGGCTCATGGGCTCATGGCTCTTTCATCGAAGCTTCGATGGAACGCGTGTTAACACAGACTTCGAAAATAGAAACCACTCATCATCTGATCTGACTAACTGTCCGACGACCCAGTTTAGAAGCAACGATGTCCGAGTCTGGAACGTGGCCGGTTTATTTCAGGCGTTGACGTGTGTGCATGAGCCACCAGGATACCATGGGGATATCGAGACTCACGATATAGAACGATCGCCAGACCTCGGAAGGGGAAGCAAACCCGCCGAGCTCGAGCGGGTCAGAGCGATACTTTCTGATCGCGTGTGGCACTCGACCATCCCGATCGTGATCGCATGCATCGTGGAATCCTGAAACGAGGCAAAGCTCAAACGCGTCCGAGACGTCTAGCAAAGCATGGTGACATCTGTTTTGGGTTGTCGGTACCCTGCGACCTTGATAGAATCAACTGTATCACAAGCGAGACAACCCACATCGGACAGGGGCCGGCCACGGCGAGTGGGACGATGAACAGGGGCGATGCCGGTGAAAATCTCGACCACCGCCGCGCGCACGTATCACTCAATGCTCCATGCACCGCAATAAACATGGCCTTCCCTGTCTTCCTTTGTCCTCTGAAACAGCGGTATTGTAACGCATCGCCTCCCAATACCGGTGTTTCGAGGCGTTTCACACAAAGGATGGCATGCGTCTAGACTCTAGCGTTGTTCGCTGTGAGAGTGTCGTGCGTGTGCGGAGACAAAAAAAAACGACCATCCTGTGGCGTGACTGATACGGAATCTAGACTCTGGAGCGTACCTTCGAGCCTTTGGAAATTCTTGTCAGGATTGCGAAATGACTGACAGGTTAAGTAGTACTGCTTTCTGGAAACGTTGTGACTTTCCATTGATCAACATGCATGTCTTGAAGCTTGAAGTCCCAAGTTGCCACATTGAATCATCGTACGATTCACAGCATACTATTTGGAGGAAGGTATCACTATCTTCCTCTGACCCTGATCTGTCGACTCTTTGGTGGCGCATTGCTTCAATCCGTAGAATGATACAGCGGCAAGTGCTGAAACGACTTTCTCAGACTGGCAGTTTGCAGAGGAAGGAAGATAAGGCGTGATCGTTTGGAAGGGGATAGCGCAGCGTCCCTAGTAAGGACTTGAAAGTTATCCCCATACGAAGAAGGCACAGGTACTATGAGGCCAAGAAACGAAGCACCAAGAAAACCTGTGTAGCCAAGAGTTTGTGGTTGCTGCGTAGCTCAGGA
The DNA here is from genome assembly GCA_025782845.1 of Boletus coccyginus. NCBI lineage: Eukaryota > Fungi > Basidiomycota > Agaricomycetes > Boletales > Boletaceae > Boletus > Boletus coccyginus. The sequence continues at coordinate 363,561 of JAHZSR010000022.1, forward strand.
ACGGCGATGTTGGAACCTGGTACCTTTTTCCTCAGCCGCCTTCTAATGATTTGGCACCCTTCAAGTTAATGGCTGTAGGTAGTCACTAAGCGATGACGTTGCAGCATATGGGCCACACGCAGGTATTTCCTCGGACGAGAGGCGGTTTGTCGAGACTTCCAGAGCTTCCATTCTGTATCAGTGATTGGTATGACAAACGGGGTAGATAGGGCTCGGGTACAAAACGGGCGATCACGTAGAGGGAGGTCTGATAGTAAGAAGGAGAGGTCTGATTCGCGTCGGATAGTGGATTTCATATTTCACGCTGGAGCAAAACTGTAAATGCAATACAAGCGTGGGACGAGTAGTGCCATCTGGAGAAAACTTGATTGGTTGCGGAGGAGAGAGCCCAGATGATTGATGCCGAGACGGCAAGAATCTCCCAGAGGCAAGGTAGTGGATGTGGAGGTGAGCGGGCAAGTAAGTGGACTCAAAATCGCGCCATGAATGCCAACCAGGGACTCGAGAGCGGATACACAAGTCTACCTGCGATAAAGCCGGAGCCCAGACGCCCGACAATGCCAAGAGCCAAGCAGTTGGTCGTATGATGTTGTTTGTTAGGTCAAAGTGGTGAATCCCACCCCTGGCATGACAGAGGCGGCGTTCGACCTACATCTTCCGCGATCCGTGCGTCAAGGACCCACGTCACCTCGTCATCTTCGCCTGTTTAGAATATGTGGGCTGAGGAGATGGTCGTAATGCACCCACCCCAAATCAGGTGACATCGTGAGGTGTGTGCTGGGATAAGACAAGATACAGTGGATGGAGATCGATCGGATCAACGGTCGGAATCCAGAGGGAACGATTTGTCTATGAATCATTCAATGGGGCTGTCTGTAAACGGAGTGACGAATTGGTCACCGACCGCGTATCTCTTCCCGACAAAGGCTTGCAGGCTGACAAACATTCAAGTCATGATGATTACCTGTAAGGACCATGGACCGAAGATCTATGTGCGAAGAGGGACGCTCGGGCTGTCAGTCCACTCGCCTGTCCGTCGGGCGCTCCTCTCCGAGGATCAGAGCCGGACCACAGAAAACCATGTACAGTACAGGCGGAGGTGGATAAGGAGGGGCGGGTTCGGGCGTGCGGTTTCGAGCCTGCAAAAGCTCTCGTCAGGGGGCTACCACTACCCCTACCGCTGTCTTTCCGAGACCGTTTAGGGTACCAGCTACCAATCTTAAGCCCTATCGAGGGAGTTGGCCAAACCACGAAGTGGCCCGCAACGGCGGTGGCGCGACCCCAGATAGATTGGTTCCAATGTGGGTAAAACGAGTGGGGAGGGGGGAGGCTTACCTGCTCGGCGAAGCCTATATACCGGGTGGGCACGATGGCCAGACACGGCCGGCAAAACCCACAGGTCGTTCGGGCGCCGAGGCTCCTTTCGGAAATCCCCAGCGCACTTTATCGCTGCCATGTGGTCCCCACAGTGGAACGTTCCACTGTGAGATCGCTCTTCGCCATCCGTAAGCGACATAGATTGCTTACAAGGTCACTCAGGAGTAAGCAATACAGCTACGGTTGATTGAATAATGAGCGGGAGGTTGGATGATAACAGATACAGTACCTGCCCTTGCGATGAAGCTGATAGGCCGGCAGGTTTGCAAGCAGAAAGAATGCATGGGGAGCTGACGTTGGCTGAGTGAAGAGCAATCGAGAATAGATCGTGGCAACCCTAGTCCAAAAAAAGCACTCTCTTTGGTCTAGGGAGTTACATGACGCGGCAAGCAAATGGGTGGATCCTCTCCGAGTTCCTCGCGGTACAGGCATGTAGCACCCTTCGTGCGTGTCGTCGGCGCTGGCATTCCCCCGTTGTCCCCATGGCGAAAAGAAGACTGCCAACATCGGCGTAAGGCGTAAGAGTCAGGGATCAAGATGTTGCTCCGCGGTATTCGCCTTCCGATTGTCGGGGCAATCCATTGTTCACAGATGCTCACGTACTATCCGATGCGGCACGTTCGTGGGTCATGCATCATGGCCTGTCATGGTGCGGCTCATTGCGTAACGGCAAAAAGGGACTCCGGGATAAGTTCTGCCAGTATTCGACACGGCTAATCGTTCATTTGAGGGAAATCACTCTCGACTTCTTCCTGTACTTCGATCAATCGAATAGTTGATTGCTTCCTGGCATGGAATCCTCGGTAAACGACTCGCAGAGTGGGTATGCTCACCGAGTCGATGTAACGGATATCTCCGAATCGGTGGCACGCGGCCAGAACCACGGTGCGCAGTGGAAACCTTGATCGGCTATATGCCGAGCGACAGTATGGAATATCACCAAGTTGAATCCAACTTGATGAAACTTGTATACTGATAGGTAAAATTATCAACTTTCCATACCGTCCTGGTCCAGCTCCTGAAGCATAACTGGCACACCTTCCTGGCCTGCTCCCATTCCCCCCAGTGGCTTGCCTATCGACTTTCTTGGCAGGGCGCGGTGCTGGAGTGGTCGGTGTTTCGCCTTGACCGATGCGGATTATAACGTTCATCGTCGATTTGACCCTTGTCCTGAATTCCTCCCGGGGACCATCCTCTACCTCACTTCCACTTTCTGACAACACCTCGTCGCGTAGCTCGACCGAACCCGTAAAGATATCCACATGGACTTCATCCTCTGCCCACGGCAAGATTGGGGGAAGAGACACGGCCAGGAGGGCAAGATGCGGGATGGCGGCACCCATTGCACTGAGTTTGAGCTCTTTGAACCCGTCGTCTACGAGAAGGGCTTTACAGCGGCAGAGGTATGCGGCTAGTTTAGTTTTCCGGGTGACACAGATGTTGTTCTTGCCCTCATGATGAGTGGAGCGCGGACCTGTGGCAGAGGACGCAGGGGCGACAGTAGGGAAGGGACGTGGAGGAGCGAGCTTTCGGATGTGTGGATGGCGATTTCGATTTGGCTGCATGTCGCCAGAAGCGTCGGGAGCGCGCGACCGTGTTGCTTGTGGGGTTTCTTTTTCTTTTGTGTTCCATGCAGCACCCGTGTTGTTCTTTGCCTTTTTATCGCGGCCGCACCCTCCATTGTCGGTCTCGTTCTTCCGCTTGTTGCCCATTGAGAAGCCCCTCAGAGCCCATCGTGATTATATTTGATCACGTGATGTATCCATGACCCACCCTCAAGTGGGGTAAGGCGGAGTCAGGACGGCGTACAAGCCTCATCCTCCTTCTCTCCCTCTTCCTCAAGAGTGTTCGAAGAAGACGAAAAAAAAATCAAAAAAGGGCAATAGGTCCGAGTAGCTCACGACCAGCATGAGTCAAGACGTCGCAGAACAGAACATTCAGATGTGGAAAGTTAAGAAGCTCATCAAGAGCTTGGACTCGGCGAGAGGGTATGCGCCATCGCATCGCCATCTCCCTGGTCGCACCACTGATTGTACCCCATGCCCCTCCAGAGCTGGGACATCCATGATCAGTTTGATCATTCCCCCAAAGGTACCCCGATCGTCCTTGTCATACTCGCATATCTCACCTGACTCCATGCAGGATCAGATATCCCGTGCATCCGCTATGCTTACACAAGAATATGGCACAGCCTCCAACATAAAGTCTCGTGTGAACAGGCTCTCCGTACTTGCTGCTATCACCAGTACCCAGCAACGTCTCAAGCTTTACAACCGCGTGCCTCCGAATGGTTTAGTTCTCTTTGTCGGCACAGTCCTTACCGATGAGGGCAAGGAGAAGAAGGTTTCCTTCGACTTTGAACCTCATAAACCAATCAATACGTGCGTCCCTCCGTTTCCGTCCATACCTTGTGACCCTGCGTATTCATCGACTCTCGTATCCTTCTCGTTCCCCCATTCAGGTCTCTTTATCTTTGTGACAATAAATTCCACACCGAAGCTCTGTCGGAGCTTCTTGAATCCGATTCCCGTTTCGGATTCATTGTAATGGACGGAAATGGAACCCTCTTCGGCACTCTGGCCGGAAACACACGTGAAGTCATCCACAAGTTTACTGTCGATCTCCCCAAGAAGCACGGCCGTGGTGGTCAGTCCGCCCTTCGTTTCTCCCGTCTTCGAGACGAGAAGCGCCACAACTACGTTCGCAAGGTGGCTGAACTTGCAGTTCAGCACTTCATTACCAACGACAAAGTCAATGTCAGCGGTCTTGTACTTGCTGGAAGCGCAGACTTCAAAACAGAGCTCAGCCAGAGTGACATGTTTGACCCACGGTTGGTCGCCAAGGTGATTAAGGTTGTCGATGTCAGCTACGGCGGCGAGAATGGTTTCAACCAGGTGGATAATTTTTGTGGAAATTATTTATTTGAGACACTGACATGATTTCAAGGCTATCGAGCTTGCCGCCGAGTCACTCTCGAACGTTAAGTTTGTGCAGGAGAAGAAGCTCATTCAAAGATACTTTGATGAAATCAGCCAGGACACGAGCAAGTATTGCTTCGGGATCGATGATACCCTCCGTGCTCTCGAACTCGGTGCCGCTGAAATACTCATTGTCTGGGAGAACCTTGATATTACACGATATATCTTGAGAAATGCTGCTGGAGGTAAGAGGTGTTTTCGTCTACTAGTCATCCATGACTGTCCCTAACTTTGCCCTAGAGGAGATCATCGTCCATGTTAGTGGCCAAGAGAAGGATCGCGAGAAATTCCTCGACAAGTCTACCGGTATGGAGATGGAGCAAGCTGCCGAGCCACAATCTCTGCTCGAGTGGTTCGCCGAGAAATATAAAGATTTCGGTACTAACCTCGAGTTCGTGACCAACCGTTCCCAGGAGGGCGCCCAGTTCGTCAAGGGCTTTGGTGGTATTGGAGGCTTGTTGAGATACAAAGTCGACATGACCAACCTCGCAAGCTTGGATGACGACGAGGATGAGTTCTACAGCGATAGTGAGGACATCTGACGGTTTGGTTGGCTCTTCGGAGCCCCGTCGACCAAGGGTACGCTCGGCGGGGCGGGGGAAGTGGGGTGCGGAGTGGGTATGGAGAATGGATGTTTTGGAACAACTGTCGGTGACGTATTCAGCGCCCAGACAAGGTTGGTTGCGAATGCATTTTGATTTCTAGATCCGATGGACATGCGTCCATTATTATTTGAAGGTTAGTTCCATGACTGTGCATGCGCTGCATTCATTGACTGAAGATTTCAGATGCATAAAGAGTATTACTCGGATGGGGACTGCGCGTGCTATGTCGGTTTGTCGCCAAGTAGCCCGCGACGTTGTAGTTTTATCATGTTGTTTTGATCAATCCATGCTGTCGTTCAAACTCTGCGGTGACAAGGCGGCGCGTTACATGGTAATGTCACACTGGCTGTCTGATTGTTCCATTGGCCACACGGTTGACACACTCGGATATTTGTCGAGCACTGTCGCTTTGACATCTCCACACTCTCATATCAACCACGAAACTCGTCACCTTATAGGCAACATCCCCCCGCAGCGCTTTCACGCACTTAGATCTCTGCAATCTAACACACGTCCTTTACAGACATGGCCGGTGCGTACAGATACCCCTATTCAAAGTCCCTCACTTACACAATGGATTGCAGGTAGGAAGCGAGTTGCAGCCGCAGATACCACCACAGAAAAGCGCGAAACACGCAGCTCAAAGGTGGCCAAGACAGAGGGCGCTAAGTCTGCTGGCAAAGCCGCCAAGGGCACAGCACGTCTCAAGGCGCGTCTGGTCTTTCTCGCAATTTCTTCCTGCCTCACCGTTGTATGATTGGATCATTCGTCATATAGACTTCCATGGTCCAGTCTGTGTTCAAGTCTCGCGCGGTACCTCTTCATGTGAATATCACCACGACGGCCCCTCCTGAGGGCCAGGAATCTGCCACAGCAGACCCTGGGTTCTTGGCAAGCACGACCCTCGTCCCGAGCACCTTCTCAACGGGAAGCTTTGGGTGGAAAGGACACAAACGCATGGTGGTGGAGCTGCCCAAGGCCGATGGGGAGGGAGAGGGGGAGAAGGTTCACGTTACATTGACGTACGTGTTTCACTCAGATAATACCACCGTGTTTGGATATCAACGAGCTAGTGCAGGATCAACGCTACTGTTATTGGTAGCAAGGACGTGAAAGAGGGAGAAGAACCTGAAGGCGAAAAGGAAGGCACCGGAGAACATACTGCTGAAGCTGAAGAGGCGCCCGGCGAAGCGGCTGAATCCAAGCATGGGGAATCATCCCCGGGGGCGAGGTAAAAGAAAGCGAGGACAACCCGCCAGCTGGTGAAGAGCATATTGAAGAAAGTGCTTCGTAATTATTTTCGATCTGTATTTATTCTTGGTTTGCATACTCTCTAGGCAACATAGTATTGTTTCCTCCTGCCCGGATCTTGCCGCCTTTCTTCCGAGTTGGCCCTATCTCCACATCTAGCCCATGGAGGTTAACAAGTAAGATAGTGCTTAGCCCTTCAACTAAGACCTCTAATATCCTAGTATTGGGTATCGCCCGGTCCGATGCCCCTTTGCACATCCCAATACCAGACTCGGGCCGCGAGCATAGGCGGAAACGATGTCGGGTCGCAAACTTCTTATCTCCAGCGAGCGACTTCAACATGAATCGCCGACCCCTCCGGGAAGAAGGGGTCCGAGTTATTATTACGTTACAGACAAGTTGAACTTGGTATCCACTGTGGCCACTGGCATCACTTCAAGTGAGGACTCGCCCACCCGGGACCGCGATTGCCCGTTTCAAGTTACGCGGAACCTGGACTCCGAGAGAGTAGTTCCCAAAGAAATCATTCATCGCGAACTAACTTACTTTCCACTGCAAGCATGTCTCTTGATATCAAGCAGCTTTCTCCCTTGGAAAGGGGCGAGCTACCTTTAACTTCAGCTCCGAGTGTCAAGCATCATTGTTCGGCGTGCGGTCGACCTGGTTCACCTTTGATCACAGTGATAAAATACTGTATCCCAACCATCTACCTCGTATACTTGCTGTCTCGCGACTTCGTGTTCACAGTTCCACGTCCACCAGATTTGAACGGGAAATATCCATCAATTTCACCAAATTATGATGATCCCGCTTCCGAATTCAAGGACGATGTCTTCCCCTTGCGGCCACAGGACCCTTGGGATATCTCTACCGACTTTCCTTACCCGCGCACCATCGCGTACGACGTTGAGGAGGGTACCTGGCTTCGCCTTGATGTCCACCCAATTTCTGGTGACATTGTATTCGATATGGCTGGCGACATCTACTGTCTTCCTGCGTATTCTTATTCCGAGACAAGCTTAACGAACGGGAAAAAAACCAGGGCGGTCCCGGTGCTCACTGGAGTGCCACACGACACCGACCCCAGTTTCTCTCCCGAAGGCGATCGTTTAGCATTCAGAAGTGATGCGGGCTTCGGAGTTGACAATATTTGGGTTATGCCATGGGCTGCTGGTGGCTGCTTCTGAAATGGACGTTCGGTCACCCTCCGCGATGACCGCGGAGGCAATTGCTCAAAGGGTCCACGATGCAAGTTTACTTGGACAAGGCGTTAGAGAGACGGAAGAACGGAGATTAAGGCGACTCTCGGAAGAGGGCAGACTGGCAGGTTTGTGTTTGGATCATATGTAATGTGAATGATTCTGACCCGCTATACCACGTACAGCCGTGCGCTGTCACCAACGAGACCTATAATTGGGTTTCTGATGCACGTTGGCACCCTTCAGGTACCAAAATCATTGCTACGAAATGGTACTTCTCCAAACGCTCCTTGGGTGCGGGCGAAGGGTGGGAATATGAAGTTCCAGTCTTTCATGACCCTAGGCAGCGCCGAGTGGAAGTAAACTCGGGCAAGCGTCTCGTTTCCAGAGTTTTGCCGCTAGGATGGACCAAGGCTGGGTATTCCGAACAGCAGATCGGTCATGAGCAGTTTTCCTGGTTAGGCAATGATACCCTCGTATATTCAGGAAACACCAAGGATGTTGGGGGCAATTTCGAGTACTCCAAAGGTATTACACATGCCTGTGTCTTTGTCGTTTTTATATATATTAATGTTCGTTGCGGCAGACGTTCACCAGGGTATTTATTCGATCTTCGCACGAAACTTGACCTTTGGGGAAGAAGAGGTTCTCGTTGATGCGTTTCCCGGAGGAGCTAGTAGACCTACGTTATCTCGTGATGGGCGTACCCTCGCTTTCGTTCGTCGCGTTCGTGACAAAGAAGCACTCGTACTCAAGTATGTCTTTTTCCGCGTGGGATTTAAACTCTCTCTCACTCATGCCCCAGGGATTTACAAACCGGCACGCTCCACCACATCTGGCACGGGCTGACATACGATCTTTCCATCATTTATGCCCCGATGGGCACTTATCCTTCTTTTGCATTTGATCCCTCCGATGAGGCTATTCTTATCTGGGCCACTGGTCAGATTTACCACATTCCACTTGCCTTGAACGCATTTGGGGAACGTATGTTGGGTGGCACACCTCAACCTGTCGGTTTTCGCGCTCATCTCGAGGTCAAACTTGCGGAGACACTGAGGGCAACTACAGATGTCAGAGAGCTCGAGAAGGGTGAACAGCGTCTCCATGCATTCACCCAGCTTGCCCTCGATGAGACTGGAACGCATGTGGTGTTTCAAGCTGCTGGTGTCACGTACATTCAGGCGCTGGGATCGTCATCCACAGCACAACGCGTACCTGTTGCGTATGCAGGAGCAGTCTATTATTCACCCTCTTTTGTTGGAGGGAACAACAACTTGATCATTCACGGACGGTGGTCGGATACACATTTCTCCTTCTTTGAGCTTGCCAATCTGGGTACTGGAAACGCGTACGAGTTGACCGGACTTCCAATGGGACGATACTTTAGTCCCGTAATTTCGGGTGGAGAGGGAGCAGTTCGCACAATTGCTTTCGTCAAGACGAGTGGTGACCTCCTCACTGGCGATGTTGTCGCTACTGCTCAACCTGGTCTTTGGATTGGCGAGGTCACTTTACCCATAGAAGCTACGTCTTCTAATTCGATTCCTGTGACCAATGTTCGGAAAATCGGCACTACTATCAGCCCCTCTGACGATGCATTGAAACTCAACTTTATCTCCTCTAACGAACTTCTGGTCCACCAATCTGATCGCGTTTTCGCTGTGGATCTCGCTCGCGGCTCTGACGAATGGGGACGCCATGCACAAGAGACCCTCGCTAATGGTCATGCGACGGATGAATTGGTGTTTTCGAACACTACCCATGGTGCAGCGTTCGTGAACTTCCAGCAAGTTTACTATGCTCCCGAGGTGACCCCTTCGACTGACCTGTGGAGCAAGCCAGGCAAGGCGCCAGAGGGATTAGCGAGGCTCAGCTTGGATGGTGGGCATGATCTGGTTGTGAGTGGCGATGGAAGTGTCGTTGGGTGGTTCCTTGGTAAGATTTATGATTCCATCTTTTTGCGGCGATTCTGAGTTCATTACGATTAGGGCCTTTCGTGCATACTTTCACCATTTCTCGACTTGAACAATGCTCACAGGCTATTAAAGCGGACACCCAGACCTTTGGAGTTGACTGCGTGACTCGTTTGTTGGACATCACCGAGGTGGACAGTGCGATACGAATCAGAGGTTACGAGACTCCGTCGTGAAGCTCGCGCATTCTCCGGTGTGGATACGGTTGCATTTGTGAATGCTACAATCCTTACTATGGAGCATGGCGACATTCACCGGGACCTAATCAGCGGTGGAACGGTTATCCTTCGGGATGGCTTCATCGATGCAGTTGGCAAGGACAGTGAAGTATCTGTTCCAGCTGGAGCCTTGATCATCCAGACTGACGGTGGTGAGTTGCGGGAGGACGTCTACCTGATGATGATGACTCTTACAGTGTCAAAATTTACTAGGATACATTACCCCGGGATTCATCGACGCGCACGCTCATTGGGATGGAATGCGCATCAAATACCCTGCTGCCTCTTGGGAGATGGAAACCTTCCTTGCATATGGGGTCACCACGATGCACAAGTACGTTGTTAGTTGAAGACGTTGGTACTGCTTCCCCAACTCTTCTTTCCAGCCCAAGCTCGCATAACTCACTTGGCTTCGTTGAACGTGCTCGCGTTGAGAGTGGTCTCATGATCGGCCCCAGGATTTTCCAGACAGGTCAAATCATCTATGGCGCATCCGATTACTCTTACCATCTCGATATTGCAACCACCCAAGAAGCAAAAGAAACCCTCACCCGTATCAAAGCCGAGGGTGGACCAGCGAGCTGGTCTTATAAGAACTACAACCTGCCAGCGAGGGCGTCTAGGCAGCGCTTGTTGCTGCAAGCGAGAAAGATGAACATGGCCTGCGTACCCGAGGGTGTGAGTACGTATCCTACGAAGTTAAACAACGCCACTAATCAATCAAATTGGTTAGGGCATGAATTTTGATTGGGACCAAACATATATTGTAGATGGTAAGTGGATGCTCGAGCTGTAAGGTATGATACTGACATGCCGCATCCAGGAATGACGACCGTCGAGCACAACATTCCTGTGTCGATACTCTACGACGATATCCTCACTCTCTATTTGCTGAGTGGAACTGGATCGACACCGACGCATATCGTTAACTACGGAGGACCGATGGGGGAACAGTTGCTCTGGGCGACCACAGATATCCCCAATGATCCAAAGTATGTGTTACCGCAGCATTGTCGCATGGGCCCATCTCAACGTCACACATTATGCAGACTCAGACGCTTTACGAGGCACGACATCCTAGAAGGATTGTCCGAGTCCACGAGCCGGCCCGCGAACTGTTCGTTTTCTCCAAATGTTTGTTAATACCAGAGCTAACACGCTTTGTTAGCAATGGCGCTTTTTAACGTTTCGTCGACGGTTGCCAAATTGGTTCATAGCGGACTGTCTGCTCACATTGGAGGACACGGGGAGTCCCCACTGGGTCTGATGTATCATCAAGAAATGGCGTTTGCCAAGGCTGGAGGGCTGAGCAATTACGAGGTATTTTTTTGTTCGCGCTGCCGTGCCTATTTCAAAATTGTTGTCATTTAGGTTATTCGTGCCGCAACTTCCGATGCAGCAACGACCTTTGGTCTTAAAGAATCCCTCGGCACGGTGTCCGTAGGCAAACTTGCAGACCTCGTTATTTTCCCTGGGGGCTTTGATTTGATTGATGGTGACATCCATCGGACGAAGGAGATCAGGTTTGTCGCGCGGGGCGGAAGGATATGGGAGGCCAAGACTATGACGGAAGTCTGGCCGGTAAAGGGAAGGCAACAGAACCTGCCTCCGTTTAATGCTGAGTAGTCTACCTGAGATTGTTCCCATTTTAGTAGGAGTTTATTTAGTGTTAGCAGAAAGAGGATCACACGGTGCACAGACAGTATCCGAGTTCATTGCGATCGAGCTCTACATATCGAACTCGAATTCTGAACCTGAATCATCCTTTCTCGGCGATTCGCGGATGTTCTTTGGAGCCTGTGCATTCGTCCTGGTCACTGTAGATCGCATACGAAAAGATGGGTCGTCGTCGTCGTCATCGGAATTATCGATCCGATCCTGGCCCCTTTCTTCCCGTCGGACAGGATGTTCAGGGGGGTCGATGGCCCCACACAACATTAGAATTGCCTCGAGTTCTTTTCAGATGAGTGAATGTTGGCAGAGGAAATAGAAAAGCCAGCACACCTCCAAGACGCCTTTCGCGGTCGGCACCCCAAGCTACGAGCTGATGTCTGATTTCCCCTTTCCGATAGATGATAAGCATTGGTATACGGCTATCAGGTAGATCTGCTATGCATTTGTTGCCGACGATAGACACGAACTTGGTTCGCGGGTGTCGCGCAGCTAAATCACGAACGTGACTAAATGTTCGATCGCTTCGCGAAATACTAGGATAGGGTTGAGATTGGCCAAGTACACGCCGCGGGGAAGGCTCACCCGTCCTTGTAAAGAAAACATACCACCCCCGTGCCCTTCTCGTCTTCATCGCCTTCCTCGCTAATCTTGCTCGCCTCAGTAACCTCCCTCGTGTAATCCTCTCTCCCGATAGGATACACCCTCTCAAAGCGAGCACGGTTTACTGTCTTCCGCTCCTCAGCCAGCTGCTGGCGACGGAATGTGTCTACTGTGCGCTGCAGGTCTTCGTCTGTGACGTCCTCCTCTAGTTCACGTAGTTCATCGGGGGTGAGGTGCACAAGAGCTTCGTGGAGTGTCGGGGATGAGGGGGGTGATGGGGTTCGCGGGGATGCTTCTCGGGGTGGGAGGATGCCATGCTTGCGCAGGGCATCGTTGCTGGCCGTATTGCATGTGTATGAGGGTCGACGAGGAAAGGAAGTCTAGTGCTCACAATTCCGTGTCTTCGCTTGGGTTGACTGCCATGTAGGTAAGTACTGTCTGAAGCGGCGCGCGCCCACAGTGAATCTGTGGCTGTATTAGGAAGGCTGTATTCAGAATTCTGCCAACTGCGACGCGGACTTGAATGACCCGAAGTTGGAAAATTCAGCTGCACTTCCAGCTCAGGGATGTACTGATTTCGAGTACATCTCTGTCTGATCGCAAAGCAGGAGACTCCGATACTCATCGCTTGCTTGATGACAGTGACTACTATCGGACCAACGACCAGGACGACCACCCAGGGTCACATCGTCACTGTCAATGAAACCATTCTCCCGCGCAAGTACCAGGAAGAGATATTTCGCCGCGCCCAGGAGCATAACATCATCGCTGCCCTCGACACCGGGAGTGGAAAAACCCTAATCAGCATCCTTCTCATCAAATGGGTTGTTTTACAGCCGAGCGCTATCGGCAAAGTCGTCGTATTTCTCGTCCCAAAGGTTGCTCTCGTCGAACAGCAAGCAGAATTTATTACGTCTCAGACCCCTTTGAGGGTACGAAAGTTTCACGGAAGCCTGGATTTGGAGCTCTCAGATAGGGCAAATTGGAAGAGCTCGTTTGAGAGAGCGGACGTCGTCGTCATGACAGGTGAGGTCACACCAATTCCTGGGTATCAGGGTGTTGTTTCTCAACGATCCCCGCAGCACAGATATTTCTCAATATCCTTACACATTCGCATTGGAACATCGACAAAGTGCGCCGTCCTTCGCGACGCTTGTTGACGTTCTGCTAACCTGTCGGTCTAGGTCTCGTTGATCATCTTCGATGAATGTCACCACACGCGCAAGAACCACGCTTACAATGGCATAATGCGTGAATACTTTCAAGTTCATCCCGCTGAGCGCCCAAAGGTATTTGGGATGACAGCGTCGCCTATTTGGAATCCCAAGGACGCGGAAGGTTCTTTGTTGACTTTAGAGAAAAACCTGGATGCCACTGTCATCGCCGTGCGTGAGCACGTATCCGAACTGCTTGAAAACTCGCCGCGGCCCGTAGAAGTGCGTGTTTTTAGTACTTTCCGGTCATCATCAGAACGAATACTCATGCGCTTGTTGCAGATAATTAAGGAATACTTCCCTCCGCCTGATAACTATCTCTATCTAAACCCAAATCTTTGGGACACTCTGTCTCTCTTCCAGTCCAACGATGTTGACATGTCATGGGACAAATTACATATGAAGTACCATGTCACTCGGAACAGCCTCGGTCCCTACTCCGCAGACCTCTTTATATATCACGAAGTTCGTACTCGAGTCAATCAACTTCTTCTAGAGTCCGATCCCTTCGACGTCCAAGAAGATGGCATGGACATCGATGATGCTCCTGCATCTCGAAGCACACCGTCGATTCCTGTTGCCCTTGAGCAGGTTGACTCCATCCTTTCTGATTTCAAGCCATTTTTTGAAGATTCTTCCACCTTCCCACTTGCAGTGCCAATCCCTGTCCCGCTTGCTTGGTGTACTCCCAAGGTAAAGGCTCTGACTGAGGTCCTCCTTGCGTACCACACCCCTACATTCCATGGCATTGTCTTTGTAGAGCAGCGTCAAGTCGCTGCCTGCCTTGCCAAAATACTCTCCAAGATCCCCGAACTGAGGGGTCGCATTCGGTGCGCAGAGCTTGTCGGGCACGGTGGACATGGCACACGGAATAAAGGAGGCTCGAATGCGAGTGCGGCATCAGCGGTGAACGTCAAGGGCATGGGTTTGGCAAGACAGCAAGATACAGTTAGGTTGTTCCGGAAGTCGTATGAGGAAGGCGGTCTGAACTTGCGTGCGTTTATTTTTTTACTTTTGTTCCCCGTCATTGATTCACTGTCCAGTGGTTGCCACGTCCGTCGCTGAGGAAGGTTTAGACTTTCCGGTATGTCTCCCTGTATCTTCTGCCTTTGGCGCAACATTAATATAATATGGGGTTGGTAGGCCTGTGACCTTGTTATACGTTTTGATCCGCTTCATCACATGGTCGGATACGTCCAGTCCAGAGGAAGGGCTCGAACCAAAACCTCTACCTTTGTGATTATGGCACAAGTTGGCCACGCATCTCATCTCGACCGTTATAAGACTTTTCAAGAAATTGAACCCGAACTCAAGAAAGTCTACCAAACTCGGGAAAATCCCACACGCCCTGCTTCCCCAGAATCGTCGTCAGACTCCGAAGACGGCGAGCTAGAAGAAGATGATCCCGAAGATCTTGCGGTGCGTGAACGATACACCGTTCGATCTACCGGAGCGGTGCTCACCTATGGCTCTGCCATCGGGCTGATCAACTATCTGTGTTCCCTGATTCCACACGACACGTACACACCCCCCTCGATGCCGAAGTATAGCGGCGACTACGCCGCTGTTTTAGAACTCCCATCAAGTCTTCCTCTCCCGGTCGATCACCTCATATATCGAGGGCCTACGCGGAACTCGAAGCGCGAGGCAAAACGAGCAGTTGCATTCATGGCTGTTAAAGCTCTCCACAGACTCGACGTCTTCGACGATTACCTCCTTCCCTCGACGGGCTCTAAGGGAAAGAGCGATTATGATGCCGATGGTCGCAAACTTCTTGATGTCTCTGGAATCCCGGATATCATGGAAGTCCTTGTACAAGACCCGTGGACCCTGGGCCCAAGACTGCGAATACATGTCATTTCAATCGATGGAGAAGACTCTGCTGGGCTTGTCACTGGCACTCAGTTACCAGCACTTGAACTCTCTAGCGAAGGTCGCACCATAACCATGCGTTGTACGGATGAACTTATATTTCACCCCGAGGAAGAGTGGGAAACCCTTCGCATGCTTGAGGAATATACCAAGACGGGCATCTGGTTCTGTGTCTCCGGACGTCCAATCACGCTGCCCATCACATGCTTCCTCGTTCCGCTCACGGAGCACAATTGCATTGATTTCGAGGCGGTGAAACGTGTCGTTAACGAGCCCTACGGCACATATAACTGGAGAGGAGTCACCGAGAAGGACTTCGATACAAAGATGGTTATGAACTGTAATCTCTATGGCCGTGCACAGATTCTCCACAACATAAGATACGATCTCACCGCGTTATCTGTGCCACCTCCGGGCTCGCGCGAGGCCCCGTGTGCCACCTACCAGGAATATTTCGTGCAAAAGTGGACGAGGAAAAACCGTGAAGCTTTCGTTCCGATCGATTGTCCGCTTATTGAGATCCACAGTCTTCCTCGTGCTCCCTCCAGCCTTTATCGTCCGGCATACAGACACCAAGATGTCGACAAATACAAACGTCATACTGCACCCGTCGGGTCAATTGTCCCGCAGGGTGCGTGCAGGGTTGTCCACTTTCCCCAGCCGGTCTATCGCGCCTTCCTATTCCTCCCTCGGATTTGTAGGCGCGCGACGGATCTTTATCGGGCAAGAGAGGAGCGTTTACAGCTAGGATTACCTCCAATCGACGATGACCTTCTTATCGAAGGATCCACGCTCCCCACCACAAATGCGACATGGAACAACCAACGCCTGGAGACTCTGGGAGACTCGGTGCTCAAGCTCACGTGCACAGTCCACATTATGAACAAGTTCCCTCATCGGCATGAAGGACAGCTTTCTCAACTTCGCCAAAGCAGTATATCGAATCGCACCTTGTTAGCGCGTGCCAAAGAAATTGGTCTCGAGCGGTTTCTCACATCCGAGGCTCAAAGTCTACATATATGGAGGTATACAATACCTGAGAAGTCAGATGTGGTAGACTGTCTGACGCAAGCGAAGCACACGGTACGCAGGGAATACCCCCGTCGAAGCTTGCAGGATTGCATGGAGGCTACTCTTGGAGCGGCATTCCTGACTGGGGGCATTGATATGGCATTGCAGGCTGGTGATGCATTGGGGTTATCGATGGGGGGTACTCTCCCATGGTCACTCCGCTATTCTCGACCCCCAGAGCCCTCTCTCATACCGCCAATTTTCGAAATTCTGCAGGCTTCGATGGGGTACGAATTCCATCGTGGGGAGTTACTCGTCGAGGCGATCACACACCCATCATTTACTACGTCTGCGGGATCATCATATCAGCGTCTGGAGTTTCTCGGTGATGGTAAAGTTGGCCTCGCTGAAGTAGCCAGTCTCAATACTCACTTAAAATTTAGCTGTGATTGACTTAGTTATAATGCGCCACCTTTTCCAAAGGTTTCCAGATGCCACATCTGGACAACTTTCTGCCTCTCGCTCCCGTGCTGTCTGCGGGCCCACCCTCGCATCCGTCGCTGTCAACCGTCTCGGGTTACACAAATACCTGCTCATAAATAATGTCGAGCTTAGCACTGCAATTAGTCGACACGTGCCCCTCCTCGAGAGCCTCTCGCCAGAAGATGCAATCCTTAAAGGTTGGAAATACGATCCTCCCAAAGCACTCAGTGATGTGCTGGAGAGCCTTGTTGGCGCAGTACTTGTGGACAGTGCATACAACTTCGAGAAGACTGCTTCAGTTGTTGAAGTGGTGATGAGTGATGTGTTGGCAGTACTGACCACCAACCTTCCGAGAGACCCGGTATCAGAATTGATGATTTGGGCTGCCACAGAGGGTTGCAGGAGAATCGCGTTTCAGTAAGTACCCTATAGTCATCTTTGATAAGAACTGAAAATGATTTCTTTCCTTCTAGAAAAAGTCAGAGTAACGCAGAACTCCGACGAAACGATAGCGTTTCAGTTATCGTCCACGAATTCGTCGTCGTGGGTCCCATTACAGCAAGCAATCTTTCGCTGTCAAAAGGTCTTGCCGCTGAACGGGCACGCGCTATCTTGAGTGATCCAAGCCACGACACGAACCTTGTCCGATTGTGCCATTGTCGGAGGGCAGCCGAGGAGCGGATGGACGTGTGCTCGGAACCTCCTGGTGACCAGACAAGTCAAAAGGTTACGGATGAGACTGAGGAAGGTTTCGCATCTATTGCAAAGCAGAAGCTAGAGGAGGACTATATCCCCCCCGTCAATTCCGTAGAGGAAGTGGATGACGACATTGACAAGCTCGGCGACGAATCTGTTTCGACCAGAATTTGACACGGGTACCATCTATTCCGGAGGTGGGCTACCCAGGATTCTTGGGATGAACTGCTGGCGATCCTTTGCTCCATTGCGAACGGTTGTTAGCGGTTGTTTCCACGTTTCTTTCACCTCCGATTCCTTTTTATTCACACTGCATTCCCAACTCATAGCACGGACCTCAGGATTTGAGCCCAGTACAAACATTGAATCTGCCGATGTAGGTTTAATACGCCGCACGAGTTGAACTGCGTCGATCTGGATAAGAGCATTTGTCTATGTACACCTGAGTACACTTGCCAATACATACCTACGTAGATCTACCCCTACAAATATTTATTGGTGCCTTGGGACGTAGTACATATCCGATTGCCAAACAGGGTCAAACAGCATCAGGGACGCAGTTCCGAACGTCAACGCCGCGACCGTGGTGAAAACTCACCCTCATTCTTTGGAACTTCTCTATTCTCACCTTATAGCGTGATACAAGACCATGGGAGACGAGTACCCCTCGATGTTCCGTACGGTTCAGATGTTGAACGTATTTTCCGACGCTAACAAAGCAATCTAGGCTCGGAACAGATGAGCCTGGTACAGCTTTATATACCAACCGAAGTAGCTCATGATACCGTTGCTGAGCTTGGGGAGCTTGGAAACGTTCAATTCAAGGATGTTCGTATTACAATTGCATTCCCTGGATAGCCGTTCACGAACTCTTTCGCTAGTTGAACCCAACTGTCAATCCTTTTCAGCGCTCCTTCGTCGGTGAAATTAGGAGATTTGAGGACATGGCCCGTCGTGTTCGTTTCTTCGTTTCTCAGATCGAGAAAGAAAAGGACGTGATACCGATTCGTCCTCTTTACGACTCGGCACCTCTTGTTACTGTTGGACCAAGTGCAGCACACAACATCGACGGGCTCGACGTCACGCTAGCAGAGCATGAGACTAGGCTTCTGCAGATGAACGAGAGTTACAAGTTGCTCAGCGAGCGTACCAAAGAGCTCATTGAGGCGCGGCATGTCTTGAGGGAGACAGCGGGTTTCTTTGAAAAGGTAAGTCAACTGATGGTGGCCTGGATGACACTTACTCGTCATCAAGGCCGAAACGCAGCATTCGGATATCAGGACCTCGTTTGATGATAGTTCAGCCCCTCTTCTCCAGCATGATGATCGCGAAAACCAGTTTTCGTCGACAGTCCAGTTCGATTTGGAGTATGTTCATTCCTTCGGATATATTTTTTGCTGAAACCCTACTCTAGGTTTGTCGCGGGAACTATCGATAGAGCTCGTATCCCAACATTCGAGCGCGTTCTTTGGCGTGTGCTGAGGGGCAACCTTTATATGAACCACACAGACATCGTGGAACCGTTTGTTGACCCTGTGACCGGTTCTGAGACACGCAAGAACGTGTTCATTATCTTTGCGCATGGTGACGCGTTACTCGCAAAGATTCGCAAGGTTGCGGAGTCGATGGGTGCTACTTTGTATCCCATTGATGCTAATGGCGACAAGCGTTCGGACTCGCTCCGGGAAGTTACTGCTCGTCTAGAGGACCTTCAGACTATCCTCTACAACACCGGACTCAACAGACGCATTGAGCTTGTCACAATCGGGGAGAATCTTGCGAGATGGCAAGATGTCGTCGGGAAAGAAAAAGTGATCTACGAGACGATGAATCTCTTCAACTATGACGTGCGGAGGAAGACATTGGTAGCCGAAGGATGGTGTCCGACAAGAGATATTGCCGAGATACAAGTTGCTCTTGGACATGCTACGGTATATCGTTTGCACGTCATTTCGTGACGGTCAATTGATTGCTTTATAGGAGGAATCTGGGACTGGTGTTGTACCAATCTTACATGAGCTCCATACCAACAAGACACCGCCCACTTTCCACAGGACAAACAAATTTACGGAAGGATTCCAGAGTATCATGGACAGTTATGGAATCGCGACCTACCAAGAAGTTAATCCCGGCCTGTTTGCCATTATCACATTTCCCTTCCTGTTCGCCGTGATGTTTGGTGACATCGGCCATGGTTTGATCATATTATTTGCTGCTCTCTACATGATCATGAACGAAAGGAAATGGGCAAAAGGGGGCCTCGGAGAGGTGAGTCAAAGTTTTGAAAGGTTGCTCCTGACTCACTCTCCCGCTTAAGATTACAGGGCTATTCTTCTTGTAAGTCACAATGGAGGATCGTGGGATCACCATTTCTAACACACATCCAGTGGGCGGTACATCATTCTTTTGATGGGACTGTTCTCGGTCTACACTGGCCTCATGTATAACGACATATTCTCCAAGTCCCTTCATATCTGGCATTCTGGATGGGACTTCCCAGAGGGTAATGGGACTGTCCTTCACGGTGCCTCGAATGGACACGTTTATCCCTTCGGCTTGGATCCTGGCTGGCACGGTGCGGATAATGGCTTGGTATTTACGAACTCGTATAAGATGAAGATGGCGATTATTCTTGGGGTAATTCATGTATGTGACACGCTGGTTCCATTGTACAGCCTAAATTGACACAATTTCAGATGACATTCGCGCTGTGCCTGCAACTGCCCAATCACATCAAGTTCAAGCGCCCGTTAGATATTTACGCCAATTTCATTCCTCAAATGATCTTCCTGCAGTCAATCTTTGGGTACCTAGTCGTCTGCATCATTTACAAATGGACAATCGACTGGTCGAAGGCATCAACAGAACCCCCGTCGTTGTTAAATATGCTGATTGGGATGTTATTATCCCCTGGAACGATCGATCCACAAAGTCAGCTTTATCCCGGACAAGGATTTGTACAAGTTATCCTGGTTCTACTTGCTGTCATCTGCGTTCCTTGGATGCTATGCATGAAGCCGTACTTCCTGTGGAAGGAGATGCAGAAAATTCAGAGTCAAGGGTACGTGGGGCTTGGACATCACGACGGCCCTCGCGAGAGTTCCGACGGGGTTCTGGAAATTGAGGAAGAAGGCAGTGGACGGATCATTGTCGAAGAAATGGAAGAAGAACATGTGAGTGATTCGTTCTTCTCTGGGCGTTGTGTTGGTGATAGATCTCGTCAGGAACAGCACGACTTCGGGGAGGTTGTCATCCATCAGATCATCCATACTATTGAATTCTGCCTCGGTTGCATCTCGCATACAGCTTCGTACCTGCGGTTGTGGGCACTCTCCCTGGCCCACGCTCAATTATCCGAAGTATTGTGGAGCATGACGCTAGAAGGTGTTCTAGGAATGGAGGGGGTTATCGGCTTCATCGTAATCGGGCTCGTGGTTGTGTTGTGGTTTAGCATTACTCTCTTTGTTTTGTGTCTCATGGAGGTGCGTATCTATCCTGACGAACGTGCGCCAAGCGTCTAACTGGGATCGATATGTCCTTATTTAGGGACTTGGGGCGTTTTTGCATGCTCTTCGTCTCCACTGGGTCGAGGCGAACAGCAAGCATTATGGAGGAGAAGGATATGTATGTAATGTTCGGCAATGTGTGACGCACATGCTGATTTCTTATCTCCAAACAGGCTTTCACGCCGCTAAGCTTCGCCAACTTGGACGGAGAATAGTTGCACATGGCCATGTTTTATCTCATTTTATGGAATAAGTACAGACATCTTACTACACAATGGCTGAGGCTGTTCTGTACCGCTCCGTGCACCGGAATCCCGGATCCGGCAAATTGTTTTGAAAGTCCGAATGCGATAGTACCTATTTATTACGCGGCGACAGCTCGCTTTTCTACATCCCCGCTCATTTTTTCTTTTCCTCTTCTTCCTGCTTGTAGAGGTCTGTCGTAGCTCGTCCTCGTCGAGTCGTTTTGGCTTGTCTCCTGACCTCCTTCTAGGCATTATAGACTTTAGAGCGTAATAGAACGTTCCCTGTTCGGCCCTTTCTTGCGTTTTGAACATCGAATAAAATTTACATATACCTCTAGACCATCCATAGGTATATCCATGCCCAGTATTGTCGTCCCCCTCTCATCTCTCCCAGATTTTAGAAATGCCCGCTGTTACCGCAACCGCTCTCGCTATTCCTTCCCCTGCCTCGCTCAAGGGCGTTGTCGACGGCCAAGTCGACGTCGCTACCTTCTTCGTCGCGGACAAAGCTTCCCGTGACGCTGCTGCGAAGGCTCTTACTTTTGCTGTCCAAAATAATGGACCTGCTGCCATTAGCGCAGTCGGTTTCACTGAGGCCGCTCTAAAGGCCCTTTCTGACAAAAAATCGCCAGCTGCTCGTGAGGGTGCTGCCGATGCCATTGTTGCGCTCGCTAGGGCTGGTGCAACAAAGGTCCTCGAGCCTACTTTCATTAGCTCAGGCCTCTACCCTGCCCTTATCGAAGGCTTCGCCGACAAGATGCCCGCCGCCCGCAACTCGGCGGTGGGAGCTGTCAGGGAGTTCGCCGCCACAATGAACCCCTGGGCTGCGGCTCTCCTTCTTCCCGCTCTCCTCCACCAGATTAAAACAGCCGGAAAATGGCAGGTCAAGACCGGTGCACTGGCCATCCTGAACCAGCTCGTTGTCAGCGCCCCCGTCCAGACCGCCCGCCTCATGCCTGATATTGTTCCCATCCTCTCCGAGGCCATCTGGGATACCAAGGCTGACGTGAAGAAAGCGGCTCGCGATTCACTTGAAAAGGCCTGTGCTTTGGTTTCCAACAAGGACATCGAACGCTTTATTCCGGCTCTCATTAAGGCGCTAATCAACCCGGTTGAGGAGGTCCCTAACACTATCCAACTCCTCTCGGCTACTACATTCGTTTCTGAAGTAGATTCTCCCACGCTCTCTCTCATGGTTCCTCTCCTGTCTCGTGGTATTAATGAGAAGCTTACCGCCACAAAACGCAAAGTTGCAGTGTAAGCTTATCATGCGCTCATTTTGATCACATCAGAGTTATTCACCTTCGTGTTTAGCATCGTGGATAACATGTCCAAACTAGTCGACTCTCCAATCACCGTTCGCCCCTTCTTGCCTAAGCTGCTTCCGGGT
This sequence comes from Boletus coccyginus, assembly GCA_025782845.1. Classification (NCBI taxonomy): domain Eukaryota; kingdom Fungi; phylum Basidiomycota; class Agaricomycetes; order Boletales; family Boletaceae; genus Boletus; species Boletus coccyginus. The sequence continues at coordinate 385,856 of JAHZSR010000022.1, forward strand.
CTCATCAAGGTTGAGTCTTCGATTGGTGACCCTGAAGCACGTGGTGTCGTTGGCAAGGCAATAACTACTCTTCGTCAAGTTGGTCAGGTTCCTGAGGGTGATGGAACTGACCTTCCTCCTTTGAAAGTCGTGGAGCCTTCTCAACTAGCTTCAACCCTTTCTACCGTATACAAGAAGTTGGGCGCGAGCGCTCCTGGGCTCACGGACGCTACTGTTATGTATGTGTCTCAACTCGCCGCAAACTTAGTGAACGCCAAGAACTTCGACATTTCGGAGTGGGGATCCCTTGCCCCGTACTTGTCCTTCGTCACCTCCTCCCCTGACCCTGTCTCTGTCACGGGGGAGTGGGCTGTTCGTTCAGCTTCTTCGGGCGATGATGACGACGATGTCGCCGAGGATGAGGACGAAGGCGAAGACCTGTGCAACTGCCAATTCTCCCTCGCTTATGGTGCTAAGATCCTTCTCAACACTGCCACCCTTCGTCTCAAACGTGGCCACCGTTACGGTCTTTGTGGAAAGAACGGTACTGGCAAGTCGACCCTCATGCGGGCCATCACCAACGGTCAGGTGGAGGGCTTTCCCTCCCCGGAAGAGGTCCGTACCTTCTATGTCGAGCACGATATCGACGGTAGCGAAGCCGACACTTCTGTCCTGCAATTTATTTTGTCCGACAAACGTATTCTTGCCACTGAAGCAGAGGTCATTGATACCCTCGCCTCTGTCGGTTTCAGCGATGAACGCCAGAAGCATGCAATCGGTAGCTTATCTGGAGGTTGGAAAATGAAGCTCGCCCTAGCTAGAGCAATGCTCTTCAAGGCTGACATTCTCCTCCTCGATGAGCCTACTAACCACTTGGATGTGGTGAACGTCGCGTGGCTCGAAAGCTATCTCACCTCGTTGAAACACTGCACATCAAGTATGTATTTCCCCAGCTGAAGCGATATATTTGCTGACTCTTGTCCGTAGTCATTGTGTCTCACGACTCCGGCTTCCTCAACAACACCATCACCGATGTTCTTCATCTCAACCGCTTCAAGATTCGGAAGTACCGTGGGAATCTCGAGGCCTTTGTGAAGCAAGTACCGGAAGCCAAGTCGTACTACACACTTGAGGCTGCTGAAGATTACAAGTTCAAGTTACCCGACCCTCCTCTTCTTGAGGGTGTCAAGACCAAGGAGAAGAGCTTGCTCAAGATGCGCAAAGTTGGCTTCCAGTACCCCTCGCAACCCGTCCAGCAACTGTACGACATCACTCTCCAAGTCTCACTCTCCTCCCGTGTCGCTGTTCTCGGCCCAAACGGCTCTGGAAAGTCGACATTGGTCAAACTTCTCACTGGAGAAATGGAGCCCAACAAGGGCGGCGAAATCTGGAAGCACCCTAATTTGGTGATTGGTTACGTTGCCCAACACGCCTTCCACCACATCGACCACCATCTCGACAAGACACCTCTCGAGTATATGCTCTGGCGTTACCAAACCGGTGAGGACTTGGAGGAAATGGACAAGGCCAGTCGTCAAATCACCGAAGTCGAGGCACAGAAGATGAAAGATGGTGCTCTTTACATCCACGAGGGACAGAAGAGACAGATCGACGAGATCATTGCCCGCAAGAAATTGAAGCAGTCATACGAATATGAAGTCTCTTTCAAGGGACTCAGCTCTTCGGAGAACCTGTGGATCCCTCGTGATGAACTTGTCAAGCGTGGCTTTGAGAAGGTGAGTTCTGCTTCGCTTGTTATCCATATTGAGTTTAATGTGTCTCCCTTCCACAGAAAGTCCTGGAGGTCGACACACGTGAAGCTCAACGCCTCGGTCTGCTTCGCCCTCTCGTTCGCCGTGAGATTGAGAAGCACTTTGCTGACTTTGGTTTGGAGCCCGAGTTCGTGTCTCACAACACTATGCGTGGTCTGTCTGGTGGGCAGAAGGTTAAGATCGTCCTTGGCGCTGCGACGTGGCGTCGTCCTCACATCATCTGTTTGGATGAGCCTACCAGTATGTCCATTCGCTCTGCAGCGAAAGTATAACTGCTTAATATTGTGCTCAGACTACCTTGACCGTGAGTCACTGGCTGCCCTGATTGAGGCTTTGAAGGTCTTCGAGGGTGGCGTTCTTGTTATCACACACAACAGAGACTTTTCCGAGTCCCTTTGCACTGAGTAAACACCACTTCATTATTGGACATGACATTTTCTAATCGGCATTCTCTAGGGTCTGGGCCATGCGCGATGGTCGTCTTGAGGCATCTGGCCACAACTGGGTCGAAGGACAAGGAGCTGGTCCTCGGATCGACAAGAAGGAAGGAGAAGAGGAAGATCAATATGATGCTATGGGTAACAAGATTGACACCAAGAAGACCAAGAAGCTTACTTCTGCTGAGCTTCGTAAGGTCAGGCTTGATATGAATCCTTGTCAGAATTCATGTTTGCTGACTGCGGTTTCCTGTACAGGCAAAGAAGGATCGGATGGCACGCAAAAAGAAAGGCGAGGATGTCTTTGACGACGACGAGCTCTGAGTCGTGTTGTCTACATCTCTTGCATCACTCGTCGCCTTTACTTGTATCCTCTGTTGTGCTACCTTTGTCTGTTGTTTTTGTACTGTGTCATCATTATCGTATAATTCTGGAATTCATGATTAACGACCCCATCCCTGTCGGAGATTTTTATTGCAATCGACCGCTATTTTCTTGATGAGGTTGTTTCGGCGTGACGGGGGCTCAGGCCACAAATTTTAGTCGTGTTCAACGAACCAATCCCGATACTCGCGGTACCTGGCTATATTTGGACACAGGCTGAGGGCGCAGTGCACAGTAATCCATACTTCTTTTCACGACCACAACATGCCTTTCCTCCGAGATGACCATGACTATCTGTATCCCAGAGACGCGTCCACACAGCTTGCGCCCAACGCTACGCAGCAAACAACTCTCATTGTTGCTGGCTGTTATGTCATCGTAATAGGTATACTATGGTGAGCATCTGACTGGCTCCGATGAACTTCGTCCGGGGCACCTGACGATCGCGTTCGAGGCACGTACCTATCCTCAGCTGGATAAGTTAGTCTCTTCGTTCCTATACGGTGGCCGTAGCTAATCTGTCCCTCTAGTTTATCCATTCAAGTATGTCGAACTGGCACCATCAACCTGTTGGTTTAGTAGTAGACTAACCTATTCCAAAGATTGCTTACGGTCGGTTTCCACGAGGTGAGCGTGGAGCACCACCACTAGTCCGTCCGAACACTCATTTTTGTAGATGAGCCATGCGTTTGCTGGCGTCCTGACCTGTGCGACCATTCACTCTGTGGAATTGGACCGTCAGTGACGTGAACCCTATATGAGTTGACTGTGCTTACCTAGTATACAGCTGACGAGGGTGGCGAGACCCGGATGTCTGGTGGTATACCCTGGATCACTCTACCTGCGGGATATCTCGGCTCTTCACTCATTGGAGCCTGCTTAATCACATGCGGGTTCGACACCAACGCAAGTAAAATCGCGTGTCTTGTCCTCGCCGGATTTTTCCTATTTACACTATGGTGGGCCCGAAGGAATTGGTTGTACGTTTTCATGATCCACGTCGCGCTCGTCTTCATCCAGCTCACATTCTCTTCTAGGACATGGGCTCTTATCATCGGGATGTCCGGCCTAATCGTTCTATTCTGGTTTGTCGAAGGGGGCGTAGCCCTTCGATATTTTGTGAGCATGTTTCTTACTACCCGCCCGCACCAACGCATTCATCGTGTCCTCTAGATCTTGTTTATTGGTGTCATGTCAGACTTGTATGTTCTTTGGGATGTGATTGGTCAGTGCAGATCTATCTTCCGCCTCAACAGGTGTTAATAGCTAGTAGACGATACCATTGCGCGCAAAGTGAATAACTCGGATGCTTCTGCATTCGCACGAATCTGCGGATGCTTTCCATCCCAAGGTTCGTCTTCATGCTAGATACTTTTGATAACTATGGTTTTTGACCGTCCACAGTTTGGGGTGTCATCTGGCTTTTGATCGCATTTGCTTTCTTCGCTGCCGGAGTTCTCGTCGGGCTCGTCGCTTTCAAGGTACCTGAATCCAATCCCAATTTTAAATTGACGTTCCTCATCGCCAATACAGCAATCAGCCGCCCAGCAAGAGGAGGATGCTTCGCATTTCCTCCCTGTTCCTGGATCCAGTGCAGCGATACCAGGGACCACGGTGCCGACTTTCCTTCTCGTCGTCGTTACGAGCCTACTCTGGAAGCTCTTAGCTTGAACGATGCGGAATCGCATGAATTTTCAGTGCGGCCATGTATCTTGGATTCTGTATGTTCTATACGATGTATCATTTCCCAAATACAATCGACTGCAACGCAGGTGTTGTCCCCAGAGCGTTGTGTACCACTGTTATTCAGTATATCGGAATGGCCTCAAGCATGACAACCTGTCCAACATAATGCGAACGAACAGAGATAGTAGGATATTACAGGTAAACAATCTCGACGGGCCAGCACGAAGCCCTCCGCCTTCAGCTCCTGCGATTGCCATAGGTCCTCTCTTCCGAGTCCCTCCGTCTCCTATCAGGTGTAACAGACCGGTGCCTGTAATTGTCCCTCCGCCTACCATCTCTTTCGTACCTATCCTCTCTCTTCGAGTAACTCCTTTCGCGGTCACGCGAATCATCCCTCCGACGCCGATCCATGTCCCGATCCCGGTCACGCCTGCTGTCGTCCCTGGGCCGGGGAGAGGGAGAGGCACGACGACGGCGAGGTGGCGAATCACGTCGACCCGACGAACGATCGTCATGGTACCGCGGTGGTGGCGAGGGAGAACGGCGCGGTGGAGGTGGAGTCCGGGAACGCTCTCTGTCACGACTATCATCCCTATCGCGTTTCGAGTCTCTGCGGCGGTCACGGCCATAGTCTGGGCTGCGTTCCCTGTCACGACGTGGAGGGGTGGGTGTTCTGCGGTTGCGGCGCCTCGCGTCGACAGAGGACCCCGAGTCGGACGGCTCCGAATCTGGATCTGACTCTGACTCGGAATCTGTGTCTGTGCCCGAGTCGCTATCCGAATCGGAGTCTGATGACGAAGACTCTTGTTCGAGCATCGCGCGACGTTGTTCCATGATCATACGAGGCGCGTTCTAGGTATATAACCGTTAACGAGAGCACGAGGCTGTAGCGGCAGACAAACCTTGAGATATTCTCTCATGTCCTCCGTCAGCACGCCTAGACCGAGACTCGTGAAATAGTTGATCGAAAACCGTGTATTCTTCGGATTATCTGTCGGGAACATATTCCTGCACGCGGCCTTTACTTCCTCATCCTTGAACCGTTCCGCGAGATTCTTCAAGCCCATGCTCTCCATCATCTCCTGCATCAAGATCTTCACAAAGATACGAGAACTGGAGGTCGTATCGTCTTCGTTCATCTTGATATTTTCAAAAACGACCCAGGAGATAGCATCGGTGGCAATCATGTGCCCAAAGAAACGAGAAATGTTCCGCAGCCGGTTCGTTTCGTATCTGTGGATAGTGTGGTAATAATTACCAAACGCTTGTTCGAGACATTCCATCCAAACGCGGTTGAGTTTACTGAAACGTTCGCCAATGAGCCCGTAAAAGTTGGAGTAGGACCGTTCCTGAGAACAACACTCGATAATCATGTTGATGAGTTCAATCTAAGAACGGAGTGCTTATCAAATGCTGTTGACGACTGGGAGACCGTACACATACCTCTTCGCCCTCCCCAAGTTGAACCTTGAGAAGTTTGTGCACAGCTTCTTCATAGTTCAGGGCGTTCATGATAGTGAGGTATATTATTCGTCGCAGATTCACCAGGTTGGTCCCAGTATAATCCTCGATACCCTCTTTTTCTTCAGCAGCTACACGTGTTCGTGAGTATAAGCACCATACTCGAGTGGAAGGCCAATCACCTTCCTCGTCACCCTCCTCTTCTTCACTCGACTCGGAACCAGACTCTTCGTCCGAATTTTCTCCAAGGATCTCGGCCTTGATTGCTTTATATTTCTCTTCGTTCTCCAGATAATTGGGGTCGAATTTGAAGATGTCTGCGCCAACGAGTGAGTCTGCATTGTGATCGACGAACTTGCCAACTTACTTATTCCTTCTTGGACTTGTAAATCATCCTCCAATTGAATCTGGTGGGTAATCTGCTCATCTTCTTCTACTAGATCCAAGCCCTCTGGCAATATGGGATTGTCCTTGTATTTGTCTTTGCGCACTTGCATAAGAACCTCGATCATGTATTGGACACGGTGACTGATAGATCCTTCGTTGAGAACCGCACGAAAGCGTTCAAAGACGGTCGCGTTTGCTTTGGGAGAGTTTTCCGCGAGAAATGCGCCAACTTCACGAGTAAACCCAACGGCAATCTCAATGGAGTCATCGGTTGGGCGCTCGAGCAGCAAGACAAGGATTTGAAGTGCAATGATCTCGTGTGCGACGGCTTGGTTGACGAGGTGCGCTATGAAGGTGGTGGTTGAATTACAGACAATCTGACGACATTCTAAGTGCTCGGCGGGAGGCGACTAGATGAGCGACATACTTTATCGTTTCGTTTGAAAGCCCTCCTGAACTGACTTATGAGTCGGGTAAGGACCAATTCTCCCACTTGGGGAAGTTTTGTGTTGATGATAGCGACGAGGGAAGCGAAGACTGGTGTGAAGGGTAAACTTGCTGCCTGCGCTTTCATGACGCTACGTGCAAATAGTCCGCGCCCGCGAACGAGATCCTCAGAAAACAGCTCCGGCACGACCTGCTTGATGTTGGCGATATTAACACGATTGACGATACCGGTGATGGATTTACGGAGTGCATCCCAAGAGAGCCGCTGGTACTCGGGACTGGACTTGTCCGACGCGGCGGCGGCTTGGAGAGCGCGGAGGCGAGCAGGAGGGACGTAGACTCCACCAGAGCGAGAGCCAACGAGCTTGGCGAACTCGGCTTGCTTCTGGGCCAAATCCTGTGCGCTCGCTTGTTCCTTTGGTTTTGCAGCCTTTTCGAGTTCGACTGCGGCCAAGCGCGCGGCAAGTTCTCTCTCGCGCAACGCTCGTCGGACTGGGTCGACGTCGTTTACCTTGGGGAGGTCGAATTGAACTCGGGGTGGTGGCGAACGTGATCTCCTTCGGGTGGGTGGTGGTGGCCCGTCTGAGTGGTCTGGAGAGAGCGAGCGAGACCTGCAGCACAAGTCAGAGTCACTGTCAAGGAACAACAACGGGTGGGCGAACCTTTTTCTTGTAGCCATTCTCGTGGACTCGATTGCGGTAGTCGTGACCAACTAAAAAGAGTAGTCGTGGGAAAAATACCGACGGGACCTCCTGTCTGCAAATCTGAGCACTCGACTTGCAAGTTCGAGTCAGGATGGAGAAACTGCAGGCACTTGCATCGGTCGTACGGGTAAGCACATCCACATCCACATCGGAGATTCAAGACCAACCATTCCGAACAGCTCAACGAGCGCGTGGTGCGCATCCTCGGCCAGGTAGGCACTCACCCCTGACGCACAAGCACCGTCTGACTCGGCCGACTGACAGAACCCAGGAAAATTCACATTGCAGGGTAAACGTCCTCATACATCGTCCTGTATCATCTGAGTCATGTATTCCAGGCACAAACACCTATCTCGTCGGCGAGAACCCCCCCTATACTCTCATCGACACTGGCGAAGGGAGACCAGGGTACATCCCCCTCCTCGAATCCGCCCTCGGGCATGGCATCGGCGATGCTAATGCTGAGTCGCAACGACAACATGTCTCAGATATCATCATCTCCCACTGGCACCCTGACCATGTCGGTGGGCTCTTCTCCGTGCTAAACCTCCTCAAGGGCCTCTGGGAAACACGCAATGCATCGCTTCCCTTCCAACCTCCGCGGATACACAAGTTCCCGCTTAAATCACTTCCAGACGAGAGGTTCCAACACGCAATCCAGTCCATCGAACCCGGCATGTACGCGCCCAGTCCGAGTGGATCACTATTCCATGACTTGCGCGATGGTCAATCTTTCCCCATCTCCACCGCTTCCGACCCGGGTGCCAGCTTCCAGGTTATCTTCTCTCCAGGACACACAGAGGACTCCATTGCTCTCTTCTTTCCCTCCGAGCACGTACTTTACACGGCTGATTCCGTCCTCGGGCAAGGGACTGCCGTGTTTGAAGATCTTGGGACGTATTTATCGACCCTTCGTTCGCTTTTATCGTTCCTCGACAAAGACACCGCCATCTATCCCGCTCATGGACCCGTAGTTCCAAATGGCGAGCAGGTCGTAAAAACGTACATTGAACACCGGATGGAGAGGGAAGGTCAGATCATGCAAGTCCTACAGCCGGCCCCAGACGATCTCGGAGGGGCTTGGTCTACTTGGGAAATCGTTTCCAATATATATGCAGCGTACCCCCGTGATTTATGGGAGCCTGCCGCACGGAGCGTTAATCAACACCTCTGTAAGCTGGTGGCTGAAGGAAAGGTCGAGAGGCTCGGTGGCGAAGGGAAAGACACTAAATGGAAACTTCAGACTGAATTATAGTCCAGCCTGTGGTTTCATGTACGCAGGAGAATATTTTATTTAATCATAGCATGTAAGATAGCGAGTCCTGAAGTTCATTCTATAACGCATCAAAATTGATGTGATGTGATGCTCTCCTTCTCTCCAACTCGTCCTCTCGCTAAAGTTCACTTATAAGTGACATCACCAATAACGATCAAAGACAAACCTACCTTCTCATTGAGGTGCAATATGAACACGATGGTTGCTAATATCGCAGTGGCCACGACAACTGTCAGCGTCACCCAAGGAATCCATTGTCCGGGCCTCAAAAACAACTCGCGTTTCCACGATCCTTCACTCAGTCCGGGCGGTGGATGGATGACGACACGGGAATTTGGGATGACGCCCTCCATGTTGATAAAGTGGTCCTGGATATGTTTTGTGGATCCCACAAAAAGGTTCTCAATATAGTTATTTGTCCGACCAAGGCCAAAGAATGAATAAGGGGCAAGCAGCGAATGGTAAGAAGTTTGAGGGAGCTGGCCGACTGTTCGGCAAGGAGTCAACGCATACGAGTAGGTAGGTTAGCATTCTGACCCCCTTACCTTGAGCAGCTGACCGTCGACCAGAGGTGTCAAGAACAGTATACTTGTACGATGCTCCGGAATAGCTCACGCCGAATGGCTGTCTGGCATTGAGACAAACTCAATGATGGATGCACAACACTCACAAGATAACTCGAGCCGTTGGGCATGGTGCACCAACCATTGTTACACGCACCATTCAACACTTGTTCCCATCATCAGTGCGCGCACGACAAAAAAAGTTGTACACACTGGTCGCCTTTAGGAAGAACGCGTCATAGTAGATATTGTTCTGGATGAACGTTATTGTGCCATGACCCTGCGCTCCCGTTCTCTGTACGGCCACATCGAGCGTCCCCTATTCGGCACCGGCGTGTTATGTCCCCTGGCAGACACAAGACAAAAAAAATACGTACATCTTCATCCATGTCGATAAATGTCACACCCCGCGCATCGTACACGGCTTCTAAACTCTCTGCGCCTTTCCCAAGAAGCCTGAACCCACGCCGGCCCTGTCCGTTCGCATCACACCCTGCAAGACCCTTTGCACATGGTTCCGAAATCAGAAGCTTGGGCGTGTGTCTGTCTGCGGTTGCGGCGATTACCAACATCTCCGGGAAGCCATCCAAATTTGTATCTCCAAGGCGAATAGGAAGCGGGAGAGGTGGAGAAAAAGTAGTATCAAGTACAAGAAGTGAACTTGAAGGGGTGTTGACAAGAGAAGGGAAGGGGATCTGAATAAAAGCCTGGAGGATTTTGACGGTGAGGGAGAGCCATAGCACAAACAAGACTCCTCTCACATCGTTATTTCCGTTTGTGCTGAGATCAAAATTGAAGTTTGGGTCCGCGATGCAAAGCTTTTCGGGCGGTCGGCAGAGCTGATTCCCTTGCTTATCGACAGTCTGGGACCTGGCAGAGGGGCACACCGGTATCTGCTTGTTATAGGCAATGTTGATCAAACAGCCAGAACCGATGCCAGTCGAAGACGACACCGAGGAGCATGTCGGGAACACCATGTCGATGGTCCCATCTCGATCTGTAACGTATACATTGGTCCATAGTCCACACCTACGCCAATCGACTTACCAATATCAGCAAATGTAATCGCTTGGACTCCAGACGGAAGCGATTGGTGTTGCGCAAGAGAAAATCCAGACTGCTTGTTATTCACCCATATTTGAAATGACCTTCTGCCTGATCCCTCATCACAGACGAGAAAGATATCTGAGAAAGTGAGGCATGAGCATGGCTCTGTTTCCATAGAATTAACTGACCGGCGAGACAATCCCCATTCAAATCAATGACTGCATTGCTGTGGGGAGAAACCAATTTGCAGCGCGCACCGTCGAAAGGGGGGTCGACACTGAAAACAATCAGCAAGACGATTCGTGAGGAAATCAAAGACCCACAGGTCAAACAGTGTCGGTTGACTTTCGGAGACGTTCCAAGTATTTCTCCATGCTTTGAAAACATTTGACGAACTCTGACCAGGGGGGATCATACCGAGCAGATCGATCTTCATGTCCCCATTAAGATCGACAGGTATGGGTTGTGGAAGCGCGGAGGAGGGCGACGATATCGGGGTCGGCTCTGTTAAAAAACCTCAGACGCAGACTGAGAAAGACATATCATGCACATACGGAACGTTCCATCGTGATTACCCATGTAGAGGGCCATATTGAGAGTGGTTGCAGAATTTGCGCTCATGACAAGGATGTCAAGTTTCCCATCCAGTGCGAAATCTCCTGGAATGACGTTGTATATAAGTGTTGGGTGTCGCAGCTGAGAGCTCTTTTCGAAAACGAATGCATCTAGGGATAATAGTGAAGAGAGAGATGACGGGGGAGCAACTGATTTACCATGGTCCCAGATGTATACGGATAGAACTTGTTGACTCGAATCCAGTGTTAGCACGTCTAGGCTACATCCCGGTCGAGTCAATGACAAGGCGGGCGAGTTGTTGTTCACTTACAAATGATCTCCGTTGAAGTCCCCGAACGCAACTATACGGTCTCCGTCATCCAACCCCATAGAGCCCGCCTCAATGAGAGAGTTCTTTGTAAATCGTTTGGGAGGGAAGGGCCATAATGAGAAGACGGGGGAGACGAGGAGTGATATCGCTAGAAGAATATGGGAGGAGTGTAGAATTGAGCTCCGGCGCGTGCGCGAGCGGAAGGAGAGGGAACACCCTAGCATATTGGTCGCGTGGCCAGTAAGAAGGTGTCGATGGTTTGAGGTCCAGCAAGACTATGCAGGGGGAATGAGATGGACTCCGGTTGTCGACAATGTCCAAGACTCATAACCGCATGATACGGAACGCCGTAGCTGCATAGCACCAACTTGCAATTCAAACACGAACAAACTACGCAATCGACTCGGTCCCAACAACAGTAGGCTTGTAATATCTGCACCCCAGGCTACTCAACCGTCCCGGTAATGCAAGCGGGTAGATACAATATATCTAAGGTCATCTGAGAGTATCAAAGTCACCCCAATCGTCCTTTGTCACCGGCTTGGTAGGGGCAACAACACGAGCAGGTTGCATAGGCGTGAACATGGATCCCATTGAAAGAGGAGAAGATTGTAACGGAGGCGACGACATTGGATGTGGGGGGATAATCATTGTCGCAGAGGGAGGTATAGTTCGGTACAGTGGAGCTAGGAGGGGATGCCAAAGCGTTGGATGGAGCTGCTGAAAGATCAGAGAGCGATATATTATAATTCGGCTTCTGAGATGCTGCGGCAGGTGGCGTGGAGTAGGACGAGATGGGCTGCAGTACTTGCGAAGGTGGATTCGAGATGCGATATGATGGAGGGACAAAGACACCCCACTACGCGCCAGAACGCGCCGCAAGCACAGCCTTAGCGCCTTGTCACTGGCACTACTAGTAGCAATACCACCTCGCCACTACTAACACCCATGTGACTCAGAGCGCACACATGCACACAGACCCGTCCCATCCCACCAGCTGTGCGTCAAAACGTGCCCCAAGTGCACCCCTGCTGGCGGCCTCATCAATGGCACCCACACGAGTGCGCAAATGCATACAGGTCCGTCTCTTCCCACCACCTGCACGTCAAAGCGCCCCGAGCGCACCCCCGGGCTGGCACCTCGTCACCACCTGCACGCACCAGGGGTCCAGTAGCCCACCAACCACACGCATGCTCGCTCCCTCCGAGTCACCGAGCCTCAGCCACCCTGCCGTCGCTCGAGCGCGCGACCGTGCCGCCCAACCTAGTACCTTCACCTACTCTTGCCTACCTTCGCTCACCTCCCCACCCTACTGTACAGTCCCTGCCTGCCATGCCATCCTTCACTGGCACAGAGATGGAGCTGTACTCAGATGAGGCGCAAGATGAAGCCTTCGAACATATCTTGGAACTGATTCAGATCCTCCTTATTTCGTTACTCGAACTTCTTGTTTCTGCCAATCCCCCCCGACGCGAACCGATCAAGTATCACACCTCCATCCTATCTGGGTACTCCTGGGTTCTGGAGCTCATTGCAGGTCATCCAGATTGCATCAAGTGCGAGCTTGGGCTTCCCAAGGAGGTTTTTCTTTCACTTGTAGCTGAATTTCACAAACTCGGCCATCGGAGTACTCAGAAGGTCAAACTGGAAGAGCAAATTGCAATCTTCCTCTATATGTCCATTACTGGCCTTACAGTGAGGCATGTTGGTGAGTGCTTTCAACAGTCGAATGATACGATCTCTCGGTTTGTGACCGGGTACCAATTAAATGTTCGTGCTTATCTTAAGATTCAATAGATACTTCAAGAAAATGCTCAATGTCCTTGCAAGCCCACCATTCTATACCAAATATGTATCATTTCCAATGGGTGAAAGTGTTCCATCAAAAGTTCGTCGCAATCCCAAGTTCTTTCTGTATTTTGCAAATGCAATCGGAGCCATTGATGGGAGCCACATACCCATATTTCCACCTTCTCATCTTTGCCCCACTTACCGCAACCGCAAGGGATTTCTATCCCAGAATGGACTTTTTGTTTGTGATTTCGACCTCAAATTTACCTATACGCTTATGGGTTGGGAGGGGTCTGCAACAGATGCCTATGTCTTTGATGATGCTGCAGGCACAGATCTACGGATCCCACCTGGGAAATACCTTCTCGCAGATGGAGGATACCCGCTCCGAGACCAGTTACTTGTTCCCTATCGCAGTGTGCGCTATCATCTTGTGGAATGGGGCTGCGCTAGTGTGCGGTAAACTATATATCTTTCAAGTTTTTACTTAGTCTAATCGCTCGCACCCTGTCAGTCCTTCAAACCACGAAGAACTGTTTAACTTGTGCCATGCGTCAGCTTGGAATGTCATTGAGTGTATCTTCGGTATCCTCAAATGATGTTTTCGTATCCTTTCACTTTCCACTGAATTTCCCCTCGACGTACAAGCAAGATTGCCCACGGCGCTATGCGCCCTTCATCAGCAAATCCTGGTTTTTGCCATAGTGTTCATAGTACTCATAGTACTCATAGTATTTATAGTGTTTTCATAGATGATTCATAGTACTCATAGTACTCATAGTTTATAGTATTTTCATAGTGATCTCATAGTATCCATAGTATTTCCATAGTATTCATAGTATTCATAGTGGTACTCATCCCAATCCATTTTTTTAAATACTCTTTAACTAGTACACTTTGCTATATCTTTTTGCCACACTTTTTACTATACCTTTTGCTACACTTTCTTTACCACACTTCATTAGCACAATCAGGGTTACTGTCTAGTGCTGTCCAGTATCATAGTACTCATAGTATCATCATAGTCTTTCATAGTGTTGGCTAAAATCATAGTATGTCACAGTTTGTTAGAGTATTACCATAGTCTGTCATAGTATGTCACAGTTTGCCAGAGTATTGCCATAGTCTGTCAGTCTGTCACAGTCTATCATAGTGTGTCATAGTTTGTCACAGTATAATAATGATAGTAAAAAGTGAATCAAAAAGTGTAGGGTTAGGATTAGCATGAATTAAAATTAGACTTAGAATTGCAATGTCCAAAGGATGGTGAAGAAGTGTGGCCAAATGTGGTAAAAAATATGGCAGGGTGTAGTGAAAAGTGTACACAAGTATCAGAAAGTGTAGCAGGGGTGGACAGAGATATTTAATGAAAAATGTAGCAAAGTGTGGTGTCAAAGGTCAGAGATGTAGTCATATACATCCAATGGTTCATATTATGCAAGGTCTTTTGGTCTAATGGTTAATGTGTTTGAAAATTGTCATTTTGGGAAAGTCTTGAGTTCAACTCTTGCCACTGGCATATATTTATAATTTCCATTTGATCATTTGAACCTATAGTAAAGAGTACATGAAAAGTATAATAAATATGAGTGTAGTCTTGAAATTAAAATTAGAAGTGTGTAAAAGTGTATTATAGGGATTGGATTAGAATTAGACTTCAATGTATATTAAAAATGTAGGATTGGGATTAGGATTAGTAGTATACTACAAGTTGAGTAGGATTAGGGTTAGTAGGTGTATTAATCAAAACATTAATTTTTTGGTTCATTTTTTACTCAACTTTATTACACTATGACACACTATGACACACTATGACACACTATGACACACTATGAGATCACTATGACACACTATGATAGACTGTGACAGACTATGAGATCACTATGAGAGTCTATGAACACACTGTGAAACACTATGATTATAGCCAACACTATGAAAGACTATGAGAGTACTATGAGAGTACTATCTATATGGACCCTCACTATGAGCTCTATGACACTGTCCAGCACTGTCCAGCACTGTACAGCCAACCCTTATTTTGCTGATGTACCTCAGCTTGATGGCAATTTCTGATACCTAACTACAGGGAAATCGTGTTTTATCTCATATGCTATCATCGAACTGCTTTGTGAGAAGCAGCCAGTAGCCATCCAGGTCACCTGGAATGAGTGCCATCCACACTATCTAAAAGGTTAACGGTGAACGGGTGGGAAAGTGGGACGAACCAGCCAAGGCTGATGCCTATCTTGGGTGTTTCGACAATGTTGCAGTTGGTCGAGTGTGTCGAGTGTGTTGGGTGCAGGTGGGATGTTGGGTGCATCAGGTACCATGTATTTTTCCATGTGTATTTCCTTTTTTATCCTTGAAAACCATGTGGCTCAGCTGGCACCAAAACTGTTGCCCATTGGGTGCACAGCTGCATTCCTTTTTGGGAGTTCACTCTCATGCAGTTGCCACATTGCATGCACATGCAATTATGTAATCAAGTCCTTGCCTATTTTCCCGCTACTCCCTGCTGCAGTCAGCTCTGCTTGACATACAGCCTTCAAAAAAATCAGAAAAAATCAAAAGAAATTGGGTTTCAATTGCAATCAAGTTTTGAGTCAATCAGGGTGAGTTCAGTTCAACTGAATTGATCATTTTATGCACAAAATTCATTGATCTGGTAGTGATCTGATAACTGATCAAAATCTATATCCTGGTGCTGAGGTGTGTTCTCCTCTTTCTTTTCTCACATGTTCATACTTACATTTACAACAAGCAACCCTATTCCTGGTATTGCATATATTCATTTCATTGTTTTCATGTGCATGCATGACTGACAACACTACTTCTTTCTTCTAGGATTATCTTCACTTCCTGAGTGTTTGCTGGCTTTCACACACTCATGTCTTACAACTCTCGACATTAATGAGCACCCGGAGCTAGGATCAAAGCATTGCCCTTGTAGGGGTTTAAATTACCATTGGCCACGTGATCGCCCTGGGAATACGATCCAGATCTAAAGCATAGTTTGGCATTGCACCGTGCCTCCTGGTCATATCCACCAGATTACCCATGTTTTTGCATCAGGGAATCGAAACAGGTATTTGCTGTGCCATTGACATTTCCATATTGCAGTGTAGGAATGTTCCAGGGTTGTAACCTGTTGTGGGTTCACATAATTATCCATAATGTCACATGGTTGATACTTCACCTACGAAGTAGTGCTGGCTAGCTAGGAACAACAAGTAAAGTTCTGAAATCTCCGGTTCCTGTCCTGCAACTCCGCTGTCCAAGTACTCAGTATTTTTTTGCTGTCCCTGTGAGGCAGCAGTTTTGTGTTTTTTTTTATAGATCTCATGTGAGTCATATTTCATGATATTGTATTGACTTTGTGTAATGTAATTTCAAACATTATTTTAAACATTAGGGCTTCTCCTCCAACCTCTCCTCAACATGCATGGACTGCTGGCCATCAGGCTGAACATGACCAATGTGTTCTTGGCTCCCCTCCCTCCCATCGTTGTCCTCCCTCTGCTACTTCAATGATTTCAAATATATCCAATGCTTTGATTGTAAGTGGCTATGGTTTTGAGAACATTTCATTCTCAATAAAAATTCAATGTCCAGAACCACCCTCCAGTGCCTGTATATCAATATCCAGGCATTCCACGTCATTACATTGAACATCTTCATGTTCAGCGTATGCATCGCTTGCGCTCTCCATCTCCACCTCCCATTCAACTCCAGCCTCCTCAACCATCACCTTCTTTTTCTGCTCTCCTGCCTGCTCCTCAACTACTACCTCCTGTACCTACTCCTCTGCCTGCACCTCTGCCAGTGCCTGTTGATCATTCTTTACCTCAGCTTCCACAACCTCAAAGAGTGGACTATACTGCAAGGTTGATGCAGAACTTTCATTCTGACCATCAAAGGCGTCGTTCTAGACATTCCAATCATATCTCCACCTCCCACACTGCCAATGCTCATGCTGGTCCTGTACATCCACCTGCTATTTCATATCAGAATGTCATCAATTTCCAGCACAAGGCTGATCAGCAAGCTCAGGCTGAAAGAGAACATGTACACACTTCTTTTAGACAATCGTTTCAACAATTGCAACAAGTGGATCAGGAGGCTTCTTATAGGCTACAGTTACAAAATCAACAATTGCTTCAGCAACGTTTATAACATCAGAGACAACTAGAACAGGAGCAGCAGCAACAGCAATAGGCTTTGCTTCAACAACAGTTGAAGTATCAAAGACATTTGGAGCAGTAGAGACAAGCACAGCTTCAAAGGCAGATGGAGCAGCAAAGACATTTGGAGCAGCAGAGACAAGTTCAGCTTCAAAGAGAGATGGAGCATCAAAGACTTCAAAGAGAAATGGAAATACAAGCTCAACAAGAGCAGCAGCAGCAGATACAACTTCAATGGGAGCTGCAGCAACAATGGCAATTGGAGCAACAGCGTCTGGCTATGTTACAACAGCAGATGGAACACCAAATACAATTACAGGAGCATCAATAAGTATTACAAGAGCAGCAGAATCAGAAGCAAAATGAAATTCAACAAGTACAACAGCTTTCTCAATCACTTCTTTCTCAAGTCCTTGGTGAACATAGTCAACATTCAGCTGAATAGTATGAGCAAGATCAACAGAGACAACAACAGAATAATGCTCATCCTGATTCTCCTCCTTCATTACCATTACCATCACCATCATCTATATCTTTTCAAAGATCACCATCACCACCTGCTGTTCCTGCTTCTGCTTCACCACTTGGACCTTCTCCTACACCACCTGCTGTCAGAACACCATCTCCAAGACCTCCTTCACCTCCTCCAAATTCAGATCCAGACTCATCTGATTCCAGCTTCAATGATTCTGATGATTCTGATGATGATAATGAGCCACAGCCTCCTTTTCATGTTTCATGTGGTGGCAGACCATATGCTGAACCTATTCTACCTCATTCTCTTGGTCACATGAATGTTCAGTGTTTCCACTGCCATGCTTTACATTTCATGTCAGAAAAACTGTCCAACTCCAGTGTACAAAATCCACACTTTGGAATGTGCTGTCTTCAAGGACAAGTCAATCTGCCTTGGGTACAAGAGTGGTCACATGTCTTGCAAGAGTTGTTTGATGATCCTCATGATCATAGAGAGTTCAAAAAGAAAATATGCCAGTACAACAATACTCTTGCATTCACCTCTGTGGGCTCTGCCATGGACAATGATGCCATTCAAGGTTCTGGACCTGCATCCTTTTGTATTCATGGTGCACTCCACCATCTCATGGGAGCTCTTATATCACCTGATGGATTGGAAGCTTCCTATGCTCAGTTGTATATATATGATCCACAAGAAGCAACTGATAGGTGTGTTCAACGCAATCCTCAGTTGAATGGTGGCATTTTGTTGGAGCTCCACAATACTCTCAGAGAAAGACATCTTTATGCTCCTCTTTACAAACAAGCCTATGAAATCATGAGGGTAAGTGGTTATTAATTATTACAAACCAAGCCAACTCATCACAATGTAATCTAGGCCAAACCTCCTGAGGAACATACTGATATTCGTGTGAGGCTTCATCTACAACAGGGTGCAGATGCTAGAAGATACAACCTACCTACTGTGGAAGAAATTGCTGCAGTTGTTCCAAATGATGGCTCTCAACATGTCAGAGCTGACCATGACATTGTTGTACGTCTTCAAGGAGGTGGTTTATGTCACATCAGCAATCTCCATCCATCTTATCTTCCACTTCACTATGTTCTTTTCTTTTCATATGGTGAAGAAGGCTGGCATTTGAACATTCCCTTACAAGATGCACATGAAAATCCACAGCACTCCAAAAAAGTCACTCAGCTTCTTTGGTATGCCTATAGACTCCATATATGTCCATCTCAGACAGAACCACAAAATCTCTTCAAAGCTGGTAGACTCTTTCAGCAGCTGGTCTGTAATGCCTGGGCTTCCATTGATCAGAGCAACCTTACCTAGGCTACAAACAATCAGACAAGACTCAGAGCTGATTTGTATCAAGGATTGAGGGATCACATGGGTCATGATGGTCATCAGAGCATGAATCAAGTTGGCAGAGTCATCTTGCCTTCTTCTCACAAGGGTGGAACTCACTATATGCAATAACTCTTGCAAGTCTCTTTGGCCATTTGTCGTGAATATAGGAAGTCAGATCTATTCCTAACCATGACTGCCAATGGAAGCTGGCCAGAAATCACTCAGAATCTTCTCCCAGGTGTGTGTCTATATTTTATTTTCTATCCAGGTCTGACCACCTGTCTAATCACTCATCATAGGCCAAACTACTGTATCATTGCACTCGATTCGTCAGGCCGTGTGACACGTGACAAGGTTTACCAGAAATTTCATTCGTCGTCAGTCCATGTGACGCATTATGATAACTAAAATTTCATCATTTCATCATTTCGTCACTTCATCGGGCATGGAGACCGAGTACCCAATAAGAAATTATATTTCCAAATGGTCAGATATGGCATTGTACAGTAGCAGGAAACTCTGTCTCTGTCTCACTCCGAGTCAAAATGTCTAGTCTCATAGCCCTTACTATGCCTGCTACTGCAGTAGCAGCTCTGCTGCCCAACCCAAATCTATCAATTCTAAAACTCCTTGAATTCCCCCTTCCCCCTATCAATCCAATCAGCCCATCAATATCTCATCTGCACCCATCAGCCTACTTTAGCACGGATCAGCCAAACATTGGGGATTTTCAAACAATCAAAACAATACCTGTTCCTCCCCCTAACATCATCGACACTCTTCTTTCCCATCACTATGCTACAGCGCCGACACAGCCTGCTGAGTCTACAGACTCCAAATCATCCATTCAATGTGTTCATCTTGTCGACAATGTGATTGCTTACCATCTCCCACTTTGGGTGATCACATACTGGGTTGAAGTTTTACAGCTGCAAAAAAACATTTACCAACCTTGGGTCAATGCGGAGAGGGTTCTTCGGGGTCGAAGTCGGTTCAAGAAGGGCACTAGCCAAGACAGCCTCAATCTTGTCCAGCAAGCGTACATGATGCTTGGAGTGCTGCCATGGTCTGGCTTTATACTTGGGTTTGAGACGCACGAAGCAATCACTCACCTCACAGCCTATTTGACACGGGAATGGCTATCAGACATACATGAATCGCAGATGCTTGACTTGTTGCGAAGCACTGTCTATCGGCAAGAAGGTGTCATCAAAGTTGAAATTGAAGGCCCATACTTCTACAGCTATTTGAAATCAGCCTTTGAGGCCGGCGAATTGCAATACAAGAACTCCACTTCATTTATGCATGCATGCAGCTTGGGCGAGGCACTTCAATCGGGTCAACGCACAAGTATTGGCTTCATATCAAACATCCATAACAACCACTGGATTGCTATGGTTATCGACTTCTCGAAACAGTACATCTGGTATGGTGACTCACTTGGGGGCCAACCGGACATAGAGTTCATTACTGTTGTTCAGTGGTGAACTCGATACCATGCCAAGACTCTGTTTATGACCAAGGAACTGGCAATTTCTCTTCAGCGTGATTCATTTTCCTGCAGCATTCTCGCATTCAATGCGCTCGCACACTTCTATATACCAGACAAGTATCCATTGATGGATGTTGAATGGGTTGATGACGAGCGGCTGAGGATTTTCCTGGCAATTGGAAAACGTCATCTCAATCATGTATGTTGTTTTGTCATGTTGCCACCACACGAACCACTCACCTAGACTGTATGCAGGGAGCAATCTTCGAGTTAATGCCCCCCCCCACCTCAGTCATGACATCCTCTTCCATGGAATGCTCTTCAAGTTCAGCATCAGTACCCGAGATGGCAACTCCAATACCCTCTTCCACAGAATGCCCTTCAGCACCAGTACCCAAGACGGCAGCCCCAGCGCCCTCCTCCACGGAATGCTCTTCTCCTACACAAAGTAGCATTAGCTTGGATTTATCCCACCTGATAGGAAAGCAACCACCCACAACATCACCGTCCAGCCACAAGCCTGAGCTCGGGCCACCACCAACGAAGATCCATGCTAAATCAACTATCTGTGTTGCGCTCACGAACCAAGCTGAGGGACAATCTAAGGGGCTGATGAAGTGGTTTACAAAAGGCTCACCTATGGATGCTCGAGCGCAGGACAAGAAGGTCAATGCTATGATTGGTGAATGTCTTGAAGACTACAAGTCCATGCGTCAGATAGAGGTGGAACAACACAAGCACGAGAAGCATGAGAAAAACAAAAGGAGACAGCAAAAGCACCGTCAGAAAGTTTATGCAGCTGAAGTTGCTCATGGCATAAAATCGCCCAGAGGTGCCAAGCACAAACTCGGACGATGGCTGCAATCCAGTGTGTCACTAGAAGAGATCAGTGGCATGTCGGAACCATCGATCGCAGAGCTATCACATCCTTACCGCATGTTCAAAGAGAAGCAACACCTAGCCAAGAAGCATCCTCAGGGCCGCAAGAAAATAAATGAACATTGTGCTGCGACTTACCACAACTGGCACTCGCCATTCCTTTGGAGTCAGATTGTTAATGCAGCCCGTCATCCCTCCGTTGGGTGGAAAATGAGTAGCACACAAATTGTTTCTTTGCTGAAGCAGCAGGATCCTACCACATTTGCAGGACTGTCACGTTCGACTGTGAACAGTTGGATTGACCGTAGTGAAGACAAGCCAAGATGGTCAGTGCGTGCACTCCAAATGGCTAGTGACGGAAACAATCCCGGCTTGGGGAATAAGGGAGGAAAACGCGGTATCTTTGTGCAGCTTGAGTTCATTGATTCAGTAATTAGCACTCACCCCTTTTCCAGACACATTTTCCAACTGTTGAAAAAGCAATCATTAATCAATTAAATGCTCTACAAGATGGATCTGTGCCACTTACCATGGTGACAATAAGGGGAATTGTCATAGCGATGCTGATGAACACGGCACCGGAGATCTTCAACATCAAGGCTCCAGACGGGTCATCATTCCGGTGCTCAGATTCCTTCTTACGACAATGGCTTCGTAACACATTGGGTTGGTCTGAATGAAAAGCCACTCATATGGCCCAAAAGCTGCCCGAAAATTGGGAGGACATCTGCGAAAAAGCAATCCTTCGAATGGCATATGTGATGAAGGAAGAGGACATTCCTGCGGTGTTGTATGTCAACACTGATCAAACTCAGGTCGTGTATGCACAGGGTACAAACCTTACCTGGACAAAACGAGGCGCCAAACAGGTGGCAACCATCGGCGAGGATGAAAAACGAGCATTCACTGCAGTGATCTCCGTTGCATGCTCTGGGAAATTGTTGCCCCCACAGCTGATTTATCAAGGAGCAACAACAAAGTCCTGTCCACGGTCTACAGCAACATGCTACAATGAATGCATCAGCCATGGGTTCCGCTTTGAGTGCTCGAAAATGGATACCTACTGGTCCACACAAGAGACCATGGAGTCCCTCGTTGATAACATCATTGCGCCGTACTTTGAGGCCGAAAAAAAAGCTCTAGGCCTTCCTCCATCTCAGAAATCAATCTGGCAGATTGATGTATGGTCCGTCCATCGCTCGGACAAGTTTGTGTCATGGATGAGGAAATCACCCTTCAATCATTCTACAATTTGTCCCGAGAGGTTGCACAGGCATTCTACAGCTGTGCGATGTTGGAATTCAGCGCATCTTCAAGCACGCACTGAAGCGATCTTACCATGAAGATGTCGTCAAGATAATGATGGCTCAGATCGACAGTGGGGCATAGGCACTGGTCTTCGATAAGCGGCGTGGACTGCTGCGGGACTTGAGCGTGAAGTGGGTCTGGGATGCGTACACATCTGTTAACAAGAAAGAAATCGTCATGAAGGTAAGAATTCCATGAACAGGGGTGTTTACACTCACCAAGGCTATTGTGGTAGGCATTTGAGTTGGTGGGTGTGCACAGCCATAATCTTTCGTACGGAAATTTGACGTCCTATGCAACCCGAGAAGCATTGCATCAGTTAAAGAACACAATGTAGAATACTCAGTAAGTCACTAAGTAAAACTAAAGGTAAGTGGTCCGATGTAAGTACTGCTTAAGTAAGCAGGTAATACCAAATATGGAATAAAGATTCCAACACTCCCCCTCAAACACAAGGGGCTAACTATTAGCTGTAAGTGTTTGTCCAAACAGAATAGAAGGTAAGATCAGAAGAAATATACCAAAAGATTCAATAAATGACTTGTAGTATAGTCCGTATTGATGTCCGTAGGTGGTAGTCGCGGTGCGCTCGAGCAGTGTCCATATATGGTAAGTCGCGGCTCGGCTGCAGAGTGGCTCTGTCGAAGTGCGTGCACTCGCCTCGATCGACTCCGGTGCCACCGTCTTCACGTATCGTGACGTGCGGCTGCTCCTACAATATATTGAGTTAATATACAACCTTTCTAGTGCATCCGATCTGCCCAATACGGCCTCGACGCGGCCGTATGACTTGGTAAGTCGGTCTGCTCCTGCTAACCCTTCTAGCGATCGATTTTAGTCGTCCACGACGACGCGGTGGGTTCGGATGGTCGGCGAGTCGTCTGGGATGGTTGGTAGGTGCTGTGGATGGCCTAGGTACGTTCGCCGTTGTGCGCTTGTACCGCGTGTGCTGATTCGTGTTGATCCCAGCTAGCGGTCGTGTTCCAACTCGTTTCGAGTTGTAGCGTGCGCCGCTCGCTGCGCCACTCCTCTGGTCACCATTCCCATCGTGTCCGACGCCTTTGCCATCGTTTCGGCGCTCCCGATCACTCCCAGCGCTCCCCACTTCGTCTCCATCGCCCAAATGGCCTCCTGGCCTGGTTTCTTGACACAGCGCGCTCGTTTCGACGACGCGCGTGTTCCCGTCGCTCACGGTGCGTACTCCATCGTATTCGGCGCCTTCTATAACCTCTTGGCCACCCGAATCGACCTCGACGTCTCCCGGATCTCCCAGCTCGCCTCTATACTCTCCAGACCCGGTATGTGGACACGATGCGATCGTCTCTGCGCCGCGCGTGTTCCCGTCGTCTATGGCACGTCCCTGGGTGCCCTGGAGGTCGCCTGGTACGACCGTCTCGCCGCTTGGGTCGTCTGGGTCGTCTGGAGGTCTCATAGGTGAGTTTCCTCCCTCTACCTGCTCTGAGCGTGCGCGCTCGCGTTCTGACGCATCCCGCAGCTTCCTCGGCACGTTCCTAGGGTCCTCATCGAGTTCCGACGCTCCCGACACGTCTGGATTGGCGCTGGTAAGTCCGACGTCGCAGCTCGTCGATACTCGCCACTCCCCCTCGAGCTCGACGCTCGGGGGTCCATTCTCTCGCGCGGATGGGTCGGCTGGGTGTGTAAGTGGTGGGGGTGGATCTGGAGGTGCTCTAGGTACGTCGTCGACTGCCGTTTCACTGCGCTGATCGTTTTCTTCGTCAGCTGCTGTCGATCGTATGTGCGCACCTGCGCATTCTCTCTCCCCCGCGATCGACGCGTTACGATACGTCGTCGCGCTCTCCCCTGGGCCCTCCACCTGTCTCGCTTCCTCTGCCGCCTCCGCGTCATCCGCTGCATCCGCGCTTCGATGCGCGACGCTTCCACTTGGATCGACCTGCACGTCCGTGCGGTCTCGCGGTTCGACTTGCGACCTGGTAGGTGGTTCGTCGGGCTTCCCAGCTCGACGTTCATCGTCGCTGTCACTGCCCGCACCTTCCTCGACACCTCTCGATGTCCCCGACACCCTCGTCTCGACCCGCACCTCGCCACCTCGACCTCTCGTGCCCGCTGGCTGGTCAGGCGGCTCTGTGGGTGCGTCAGGACGACGCTCGTCGTCGCCCGTCGCATCCCCAGTGTCGTCTGACGGTCTGGGTGCGTTCGTCGACTCTGCGTCTCCGTCGGGGTGGATGCGCGACGCACTTCGTGTGCTCACACTGGTGTTCGTTGGCCAGTCCGTTTCATGCGCGGTCAGCTCCCTGCTGCCGCTCGTCTGACCTGCGTGCTCCCCCTCGAGCGGCATGCTCTGGGGTGCGCGCGATGTTGTCGTGGTGGTCTCGTCTTCGGACGTCTCCACCCGACCGTCTTCGTTGTCGACGTGCTCGTGCACTCGACTCTGTTCCTCGTCGCTAACCCGTTCCACAGCGTCCTTGCAGGTCCCCTTGGGCTTGGTGCGCGCGTGGTCGACATCGGTGTCGCCACGATCGTCTCGGCTGCTCCGTGCGGCAGGTCCCTCGCTGGTAGCTCTCCTGGCTCCAGTCACTTGCCCACTCGCCTCAGCCATCTCACCGCCCTCTTCGCCTGCCGTTTCGGCTCGTTCGTCGGCTGTTTCGACCTTTCCGCCTGCTCGTGCCTCGAACGGCTGGTCCTGTGGGTTGCGCGATGCGTCCGTCGGCTCTGATGGCTCGGCGCATGTCGCGCTCGGGTTCGTCGTGTCGACGGTCTTGTTGTCGACTTCCCGACTCGCTGTTGGGCTGCTCGCCGGGGTTGCGAGGCCTACGCCGTCAGCGCTTTGGTCCGTGGTCTCCATGCCCGGTCCACTTGCTGCGGCTGCGCCTTCGTCAACTCTCCCGCGCGGCTTCTCGCCCTCTCGTTTCGGCTCGCGACGCTTCTTGTCGCGTCGACCTTCGACCTTGGCGCTTCTGGACTTGATATCGACTCCTTCGCACTCGCGCGCCTTGTGGCCGCGCTTGCCGCACTTCTGACAGGTCCCGCGGTACGTTGTAGGTACCCGCGCAGCCATTCGTGGCGCTGGATTAGTCGGCTTGTCGAATAAGTTGCTTAGGTAGTCGTAGTACTCGTGAGCGGTCGTTAAATCGGTATGGTCCCAAATGGACAGTGGGGTGGTGGTCACCAGCATGTACTGCGCTTCTGTGTCGTCGCGCATCCACGTGGCTGCGCGCCACGGGTCCCATGGCCCGTTTGGCTTCGTTTTGGTCCCATCGAGTAGTCCAAGTAAATCTTGTACTTCCGCTGCTTGAAAAAGCTTCTTGCGGTAATCTGACCAATTCCGCCCGTTTGCCGCAAGGTCCGGAACGAGAAATTTCTTGCCGTTCTTGGCTCGTGTCGAGTAAGGCATTTCTCCAAGCCTGAGTGAGTGAGCTCTTGTGGTCACTGAGAAGCACCAGGGCTCATAACCTGTAGAATACTCAGTAAGTCACTAAGTAAAACTAAAGGTAAGTGGTCCGATGTAAGTACTGCTTAAGTAAGCAGGTAATACCAAATATGGAATAAAGATTCCAACACACAAATCCTGAGTTTTGGAGAGAATTAGATGAAGGACGACAGCGTGCACTGGCTGACCTGGAAGCAGCTGCTCTTGAGGATCAATGGATCAACGCTCGTGTCGAATCGATAGTGGA
The DNA here is from genome assembly GCA_025782845.1 of Boletus coccyginus. Lineage (NCBI taxonomy): Eukaryota > Fungi > Basidiomycota > Agaricomycetes > Boletales > Boletaceae > Boletus > Boletus coccyginus. The sequence goes on from JAHZSR010000022.1 coordinate 412,020, forward strand.
TGATGACAGCGCTGTTTCAAATCATGAGGTTGCTGCCAAGTTGATGAGACCAGAAACAGGAACCACAGTTGTCGGATCCATTGGGGACTGTCCTTCTGGTGCCGTTGTGGCCATTGGAGAGGCTGAGTCGTTAGATTTCTGTGCAGGAGAGGCAATCACGACACAGGTGGAGGAAGGGCTTGGGCGTGGGAAACGTAAACGCAAGGCAAACAAGCTCTATGCCCATAGCTTCTGGCTGAGTCACAACGACTAATTAGCCTTCCATAGTGTAATTACAAAATACATATACCTGCAAAGCGATCTCTAGTCGTTGTACGAGTGGAGAACAGGTTCAAACCGTACTATCCCTTTTTACTTCCTAGGCACGATTAAATCGCTGATTCACTGAACATTTCGTCAGTCGAGCCAATAACGTGTAACAAGAACAAACTTTTCGTCATTTTAGGGCCCGTGTGACGCATGACAGATGAACCGGTTGAAATGGTACAGTACTATGGACAGGCCTGACCTGGTTGCCAGAGTCTTCCATGCCAAGCAGCAAGCTCTTTTGAAGAAGATCAGAGATGGCTACTTTGGTCAGGTGGCTGGATTTGTCTACACCATTGAATATTAAAAGAGGGGACTACCTTACATGCACCTTTTGGTCTTTTTGAAGAAACAAGACAAGATCAGGACTGTGGAGCAGATTGATGGTGTCATTTCAGCACAAATTCCTGATTCCAACCTTCATCCACAACTTCACTCTGTGGTCACTAGATGTATGCTCCATGGTCCCTGCTCTCCTCAGAGGTGTCTTGAGAACAATGTGTGCAAAAAGCGCTTTCCCAAGCCTTATACTCCACACACCATCATCAAGGAGGATGGTTATACAGACTATGCTCGCCCTGAAAATGGCAGGACCATTCAAAAGCACCAGGATGTCTTTGACAACAGACATGTAGTTTTCCATCCTAGAGAGCTCTTGGTGCAATTTGACTATCACATCAATCTGGAAGTCTGTGGCTCCATCAAAGCAGTCAAATATATCCACAAGTACATTTACAAGGGTCCAGATCATGCCACCATCCAGACAGAAGGCCATGATGAGATTCATACCTATCTTGATGCCAGATACATCTCCTCCACTCAAGCATGCCATAACATCTTTGAATTTCCTATGCACATGAAATGGCCTGCTGTCTATCATTTGCCAATTCATCTTCCTGGCCAACAGTCTGTGGTCTTTCGTGCTGATGCTCAAATTGATCAAGTGGTTCAAAATGCCAAGGACACTAGGTTGCTTGGGTGGTTCAAGGCAAACCAAGATCCTAATCTCATTGCTGCTGGAGCACATGATTCTCTCTACCAGGACTTTCCAAGGAATTTTGTCTGGGACTCTGGTCATGCTGTGTAGAAAATTCGTCAATGATACAAGGCCATTGGACACATGTATGCTGCTTATCCAAATCAAGGGGAAATCTTCTACTTGCATCTTTTGCTCACTGTGGTCAAAGGTGAGATTAATCATTATTGACATGCATGTAGGTAATAACCAGTGTCTTGCTCTCATAGGTGCTACCTCTTATGAAGATTTGAGAACTGTCAATGGTCATTTTCATGATTCCTTTAAAGAGGCCTGTTGTGCACATGGTCTTTTGCAGGATGATAGAGAGTGGTTCTTATCTCTTCAGGAAGCTACCCACTTTAGTACTGGTTCTCAGCTTAGGCGCTTTTTCATCATCATCTTGGTCCACTGTGGTCCTGTGGATCTTCACCATCTATGGGAAGCATCTAGAAATAATCTCTGTGATGATTTGTGTCATCAGCTCATCAATGTTCTTCATATTCCTGAACCCACTCAAGATCAAATCTATGACTATGGATTGCATCTTATAGCAAAAGACCTCAGAAGACATGGAAAACGCTTGCAGGACTTTCCACACATGCCTTTACCACAGGGCAATTGGGGTCTTCAGAAAGGGAACCAGCTCATCAATGAACAGCTCCAATATAATGTCCAGGAATTGCAGCAATTTGTTCAAAGAGGCCTATCCACTCTTAATCCTCAATAGAGAGTTCTCTATGATGCAGTCATGAATAGTGTCATACACTCTCTTGGATCTCCATTCTTTCTTCATAGTGGTGGTGGATGTGGCAAGACCTATCTGGCAAATCTCATTGCTGCTTCAGTTTGTGCAAGAGGTGAAATTGTTCTTTGTGTGGCTTCAACTGGTCTGGCCTCCCTACTTCTTCCTGGTGGTCGTACAGCCCATTCTCGCTTCAAGATTCCCATTCCCATCAATGAACAAAGTACTTGCAACATCAAGAAGGATGATTCTGTCCATCAACTCCTTCAGCAGACCTCTCTTATCATCTGGGATGAAGCAGATTCTCAACACCACTATGTTCTGGAATGTGTGGATCATACTTTGAGAGACTTGCTCAACAGAGAACGTCCATTTGGAGGTATTACCCTTCTGCTCAGTGGAGATTTCAGGCAAACATTGCCTGTCATTCAGCATGGATCAAGAGAGCAGATTGTTCCAGCCACTCTCACTCACTCCAATCTTTGGCCTCTCATGAATGTCCACTATCTTCATCAAAACATGCAACTTGGCCAAGATCCAGAATGTGATGCATGGGCACAACAGCTTCTCCACATAGGTATCACTGATGATGATCTTGAACTTCCTGAATACATGCACTGTGGTAATGACATGCCAGCTCTCATCAATGCCATGTACTCTCAGCTGCTCACAGGAGACCTACATCTCCCTGATCAATACTTCCTTGATCGTACCATCCTCAATCCTAGAAATCTTCAGGTCCATGAAATCAATGCCACCATCCTAGACTCTGTTGTACCTCAGGAAAAGCTGACCTATCTTAGTGCAGACTCAGTCACTGATCAAGAATATGACTATGTGCTGCCAGAAGTCCTTCATATTCCCTCTGGATTTCCCCTGCATCAATTAGAGCTGAAGATAGGAGCACCCCTTATGCTGTTGCACAACCTGGATCCTATTCATGGTCTCTACAATGGAACTTGCTTGAGGCTCATTAGATCCACTAGGCAAATCTTGGAATGTTGTATATTGGGTAGAGATGGTGGTGACAATGTGGTCATGATTCCTAGAATGGTCCTTGACTCTGGCTTGGAAGATTCCCCAGTTCCATTTTGTCGCTTTCAATTTCCTGTCCATTTGGCCTATGCCATGACTATCAACAAGGCTCAAGGACAAACAGTCAAGCATGTTGGTTTGAATTTAAGTACACCTGTTTTCTCTCATGGACAGCTGTATGTGGCACTTTCAAGGTGTACCCATCCTAGAAACATCAAGGTACTTTTTCCTGAGGATCAAAGAAATACCAAAACCACAAATGTAGTTTGGAATGAAGTATTTAGAAACTTGGAACTATAGTTTGTATGATGTTGTACTGATGTAGAAATCTCTGATTACATTTCTGTGACTGACTATGTGAGTGACAACATGAGACAATCTTATTGACAACTTACTGCAAGTGATCAACTATATAATGCATGACTGACTATATGATATGTGACTGACTATATGATATGTGACTGACACTATAGTGTGTGACTGACTACTGTATATAATGTGTGACTGACTACATACTGTGTGACTGACAATACAACTGACAAACTTATTTATATTGACAACAAGTACACTCTCACATTCCAACTTTATAAACTAATGTAGGGAATTTCAACACCACCTACTTTCTCCCACCTGGGCCAACGGCCCAAACTCGGGTCCCACCTACTAGTATATTCTTTTCTGAAAATGGCGTCCATCATTACGATCATACATTCATGGACCCCTTAATATCCTATCCAGGTATATGGGCGTTCTCCGATTCCAACCATGTTGTTCAGGTCCCCACGGTCGCTTTTACGGACACTCCCCGCATTCGAACCTTCCAAACAGCTTCCTCTCGTAATGATCGCCACAAAGGGTGGATGAAGGAAACCGACGTTGTACCATATTTCATGGACCTTTGGTCTGCCGAAGAGATCGAGGATCTCGCGTATGTTGAATTGCTCGTTGCCTTTTTTTTTCTGACACAATCGCACACTTAGTTTCATTTTTGGACACGACATCAACCATGTTAGGAAACTTGCCAAAAAATGGGGCCCCGTTCCGCGTGCCCTTCTGAAGTTTTATCGTAAGCCTACACTGGAGACGGCATATCAACGCGCAGTTGACAAGGCTTGCGAGAGGGCCGCCCGGGAACCTGATGCCGTCATACTGAGTGGTCCACTTGACTTGTCCACCGTTTTCTTTCTCAAACCTAGAGGCAAGGATATCATTCATCGCAGTGATTCCTTTTTTTTGTCCCTGAGCGTTGGCTCCTTAGCCGGTTAGGCGAGCAACTTATCTTGGAGCCGGATAACACAAGAGCCGATTTCTTCAACATCATGTCTTGCTCTTCCCAGACCCGCTCGGCTGCAGACCGGATATTTGAGGAGCATGTCCATTGCTATATTCTTGGCAAGAAAAGTATCACCATCAACTGGTATGGCAAACAACCCCAGGTTTTTAACCTCCCCCACCTCCGGGTATGCACCGATCTCAGCGATGTCACACCTACTCCCCCTTCCTATTGGCGACCCAAAGAGTCGAACTTCGCCGGAATCGATGGTGTTATAGTTACTGCAGAGTGCGTCCTTTTCATACAGGTGACGATCGCACAAAAGCACTCTAGTCCTCAAGGTATGTATTGCGTATGGAGAGAGGCGCCAGCCCTGCGTAGCTTGAAGTGGAAGATTGTTTTTATTGGATCCAGTGAAGACCGTATCAAGGCTGTCTCAGCGAAATATGTTGACAAGCTTGAGGTTGAAAAGGCAGAACAGAAAAGGGGAAAGGAAAAGCCTTCGAAGGAGCACTTACCAGTTGGGCGAGTTTCGATCCTCCCCGGCAGCCTTGAATTCGTGAGTTACCAACTTAACGTGGGATTGCTGATTGATGGATCGCGTGCAGGATTTACTTCGTGATGATGAACCCGAGGAGAGTGACACTTAGGCAGCGGGAATATCGCAGGATAGGGCACCAATACCGGTTACAGCTTTCCAAAGTAGAATGAGATTTGTCGTTTTTGTTGTTGTTGTGTAAGTTGACAAAATAGATTGTATCGACTATCAAACTACGCAATCGACTTCCGAGGACCCAAAAATGGTAGGCTTATAATATTTGCACCCCGGACTACTCAACCGTCCCAGTCATCTAAGGTCATCTGAGAGGATCAAAGTCACCCCAATCGTCCTTTGTCACCGGCTTGGTAGGGGCAACAACGCGAGTAGGTTGCATAGGCGTGAACATGGATCCCATTGAAAGAGGAGAAGATTGTAACGGAGGCGACGACATTGGATGTGGGGGCATAATCATTGTCGTAGAGGGGGTATAGTTCGGTGCAGTGGAGCGAGGAGGGGATGCCAAAGTGTTGGACGGACCTGCTGAAAGATCAGAGAGTGATATATTATAATTCGGCTTCTGAGATGCTGCGGCAGGTTGCGTAGAGTAGGACGAGATGGGCTGCAGTACTTGCGAAGGTGGATTCGAGATGTGATATGATGGAGTTGGCTGTGGATGTGTCGAGAAGGTCGACCTATCGAACGACGAGGAAGGTAGTGGTTTGGCCCCAAGCCGCGGAGGTCGTGAAAAGGATGTATCGGTCACAAGTCGCGGCGACGACTCGGAGGGTAACGATTGGGTCTGAGGGAGTTGAGTAAGTGAGGGTGCAGGTGGACTGATAGTTTGTATTGTTACGGGTGTTGCAACCGATTGTCCAGGTGTCTGTTAGATCATCAGAATTTGGTTCTGGCTTGAAAGAGAGAGATTTGCTAACCTCAGGAGTGCTATTAAATATGCTGCCCCAGACATCATCATCCCAGCTTTTTGAGCCATCGACAACCGTATCAGGCTTTATATTAGCATTGGTACGACCCACAAGTGTCTCAAAATCGACACCCGAGTCAAAGCTCGGCGATGTAAAACCATTAGCGGGTGTAGATCGATCTTCTATGCGCTGTGAATCTCGCAAGAACTGGTTGTGTTCCTTCTCAACCCGTTCTCCGAGTTTGCGGATGACCGCCATAAATCGCTGGAATTGTTGGACGTTCAACACTACGAATGAGCATGAGCACTAGCCAGCGTTGATATCCTCGGTCAACCTACACGGTCCGATGGACATCGACCAGAGCTGTGGAAGGACAAGGGTTGCTACTGCTTCTCTGTCGATCTTAGAACCCATAGCCTCTTGGACGGAAAGGGTAGCCATCTGTAAAAATTGAAAATCTTGTTTGGCGGCACAGGATCGTGGAGACGTACCATCACAGCCGGTTCCTTCGTGCGGATCTTGGACAAGAGAGGGCATAGCTTTTGTGTAAGATTCGTCTGACGACACTTTTATTCTACGCTCCATGTCATGAGAAGAGTGGACTAACTTGATCAAGAGTCTTCACCATACTCAGGAAGGTGACCAGTGTAGCAACCTTCACCGATAGTAGTTTGGTCTTCGTAAATACCAACTACGGAGACGTGAGTGCGCTCCACGATGATGGTCTTCAAAACGGGACATACCGCAACGCGGGGAAACAATACACCGGATACTTCCGCATAATCAATCGTTTCACAAAGGTTAGGGACCACACCTAAGGCCCGTTCTTGTACCTGTGCAACGAGATCATTTATATGCGAGGCAAAATGCACTGAAATGCATACCACTGTATGCTCTGACTCCAAAGCATTATATACAAGTGGCAACACCTCTTCACTAGACGTCAACGTACAAAGATAGCATCCGAAATCTAGGACATACGTTCCCGGAAGACGCCTTTTTCGGTTTTGCTCTGTAGCATTTCAAGATTATCCAGCAACGTGAGCATGTTTTGCGGTGGATCTTTGACAGTAAACAACGGCTTAAGACTGGGCAGAACAAGCTGTGCAAACTGAGTAGCCGATAGAATATTCGAGATGGCGAAAACATTGGGCAGGATATACGGAAGAAGATGTGTGTCTTTCATCTGCAATTTCACGTTGTCTCAGCACGCATTTCCACAACAGCAAGACTGGGATTGCCATACTTCTTCAAGCAGTGATGGCAATATCTTTCGAGTCCTCAAACCTTCTGAGAATCTACTCAAGACACTGGTTAGACCCTTCATGAAGGATATTTTTTCTTCTCGGGTCTTTGCCGTAAAATTTGATCGGTCCAAGAAGTTTAGCGTGGAAATTGGGAGCGAGGAGAAGAAAGGGTAGGATGGGAGAGTAGCTGGAGTTGGCCGACTTTGGGACCCTCGCGTAACGAGTGACCGTAAGAGATCTTGGTATGCGTGCTATGAGGCTCGGCGGAATGGAGGAAACCAGGAAGGTAAATACCCTGCAAATCTGTGTCCAAGTTCTCGATATCTGGAACTGGACGACCCGCATTATCGCGCAAACCGCCAAGACTTCCATGGTTCTGAAAAGGTGATTTACCTCGACAGTGAACAGCGTATATCACAGCACCGAGAGAGTACATGTCAGATGCTGTGACGAGTACCTCATCCAAAGCATATTCTGGAGCTGTTGCGATGCTTTAACTTGACACAGTCAACGGCAGAGATGAAAATACCAATGTAATCAAATGAACGCTGGATGTAGGATGGGACACGGCCATCAAACCCGGGAAACTCCCACCGTGACGGTGATCCGTTGGCAGTCACAAGGGGGATAGTCATGCCCAACCCAGATATTTTCCAGTCACCCTGCAACGACCAGCAGTCCGGCTTAACCGAAATGTCATTGTCATGGAACTTCACATACGGCTTCGTTAATAATAACGCATTCTGGTTTCAAGTTTGAATGTATTAATTTTGCCGATGAATGTAAGAACGAAAGTCCCTTGCACAGCTGAAGGATGCCCTTTTGGATCTGGGGTGAAGATAAAGCTACTAAGCGAAAGTGCAAGAGTGCCGTCACTCACTTCAATTTCATCCAGTTCAACGAGAGGGGTGTAATGAGATCCTCGTGGTATTGACATGTCCAGAGATGAGAGAATGGGTTCCGTCGCAAAGATGAGCTCGTTACGAGTTTCCTCCAGAGGCTCAACCATCTCTTTACCATATCTGGTCGGTACAATAGGCAGAAAATGATGAGAGGACATACCTAGGATGGACGGATGGCGCAATTTTCCCAATGCAGCAGCCTAGCAATTCGATTAGTTCTATATCAATACTGGTAAACGCAGCTGTGACCTCGGCCTTCAGGATCTCCAAGATGTGTTCCCTGGACAGAGGTCCGAGGCCCTCCATCTCAGCTCGCTTGTCAAATGTCCAGACAGAAACACGCTTGCTTGTGACCTTGTGCGTCGCCCCTTGAACCTTCCATAGACCAACTCTGACCGAGGCTGGCAGCGGTGTGTGTGTAACAGAAGCCGAAGATCCTGAAGGGGTTGGGGTGGATGATCGACTACCATTTGGTGGACCGATGTTATAGGACTGTGATATTGCTGTTCGCGAGAAAAAGGATGTTGCTGCGGCAAGCATCACGTCGTCGAGCCGTCTCTCAAACTGCCAGCCGGGATGGTAAGAACAGGCACCTGCTGATGTAATCTAATGTACGTGGTCCGGTTCTCCGTTTGGGCATAGTACAAGGAACAGCATGTACCTTGCCTCTAACCCCTACACTCACCAATGAGGCCGACCCTTCGTGTACTTGACCGGCGCGTGGTGCGCTCGAAGAGCACGGCGTTCGTTGGACTTGGTCGCATGGGCTCAGAGATGGCCTACAACCTCTTCTCTAAGGCGCTTGCACAATCTGCTGGTTCACACTTTGTGGTGTGCGATGCGTTGCCGGAGAGTGCAGCGGCCTTCCGTCAGAAATTCCTGTCTCAGTTTCCGAGCGCGAGCATTGACATCGTCCAGACCCCTGAGGAGTAGGTGACTCAATTCAATCGTGCTCGGCATGCAGATCAGCTCATGTCGGCGCGTTTGGCAGAGCTGTACGCTCTTCTAAAACCGTGATCACGATGTTGCCCTCTTCACCCCAGGTCAAGACTGCCTACTGTGATCGAAACGGGATTATATCCGCGCTGAAAGCATTGGAGGGTACCGAGTCACGAAATTCTCTATTCATTGACTCTACGACACTGGATGTGGATGTCGCACGCCAAGTCGCCGGGGATGTCATATTGACAGGGGCATCAATGATTGATGCACCCGTATCTGGAGGTTTGTATTACTCAAATAATTACCGGCTCGACTGTTGAATGCGACAATAGGCGTCACTGGTGCGCAAGCGGGCACGCTTTCGTTCCTCGTCGGGGGTACAGAAGCGTCTTGCCTCCGAGCACGGCCGATTCTGGAGCTGATGGGAAGGCGCATTATCCACTGTGGCCCGTCCGGTGCGGGACTAGGCGCGAAGGTTTGCAATAACCTTGTGCTAGGTGTCCAACAGATCGTCGTCGGAGAAGCTATGCTCCTTGGGCGGAAATTAGGACTGGACCCGGCAGTTCTTGCTGGCGTAATTAATAGCTCGACAGGAAGCTGCTGGGCTTCTTCTGTCAACAACCCGGTGCCGTCCTCGCTTCCAGACAAGACGCCACCTTGTGAGAAGGACTACGAGGGTGGCTTTGCCACGGCCCTTATGCTGAAGGTAGGTTTATGTATTCCATATGCTCGAGTATGTGTTGAGTGATCTGTCCCGCTAGGACATAGATCTCGCGATGCACATCGGAAAGGCTAGCCACAGCGCACTTCCGCTGGGCGAGGCCGCGAGGGAGATTTATGAAGAAGCGATCCGACGGCGGCCAGACCTTGCCAAGAAGGACTTCTCGTCCGTGTATTTACACCTGGAGGAGCTCTGAGCCGGGACGGGACAAATTCATATTAATGTGCTGATTAAGTTGAGGGATATAATGCAGACGTTGTCTTACGTAATACACCACACTTGTTGCCTCCGCGACGATGGTATAAAGGGCCGCCGTGACAACCGATCAGCGGCTCTCCCCGTCTACCTGCACAATATGTCTGGCGACGGCGACAAACCTAGCGCTATCATTTTCGGTGCGCGCTCTTCTCTGTCAGTCCCTTGATCCGTTTGCGATCTATCACAGGTGGCCTCAACACCTTTTCTCGCGCTCTCGCCGGCTTCCTGGTCCCCCAAGACGGCGAACGTCTCGTCTCGGTATGTTTCTTTCGTCTCCCATCTGTTCTCATTCCCCGAACATCATAACAGCACCTACGCATCGTGGACAAGTTTTCCGTGTCCCCTCCCACAACGTGAGTGCACTTGTGTCTGCTCCCAACACCACACTTATTCTTATCTACATAGCTATCTTGGAGCAGAATTTCCAAAAGTTCTGTCTCTGCCAGATGTCGAGTATCGCCAGACCAACCTCACTGTCCCAGGTAAGTCGCCGCCCGTCGGAACGATATTCATCTGAATACAGCCAAGCCGCTGTCGCCTCTGCCTTTGATCCATCCCCGGGAAAGGCCCCGTTTTCATATGTATTTGATCTCACTGGAGAGGTTAACCATGACCGTGGAGAAGTCGTATGTCGCGTTTTCCTTCGTCTGTCTCCTATTGTTCACCATATTACGTTTTAGATTGCCATCAAGCTGACGTTCACAGTTGCCCGCAACATCGCATTGGAGGCCGCGAAACGCAACGTAAAAGCATACGTGCGCCTACAACAACCGGTATATCAATCTTCTGACAAGGGTACCCATGACGAGAATGAAGATGTCAAACCCGTCAGACCTCTTGACGTTTGGTGGCACGAAACACTACGCATGCTGGCTTCTATTCAAGGGTAATTGTCCGAAACAAGTCTAAAATAGTACGCTAATACTCACTAGGTTGAACCTTGTTATTTTGCGGTGTGGCTTTGTGTATGGCCCATATGTGGAATACGGCCTCTGTGAGAAACATACTGCCGGTTTGGTTATATGACTCTGACGTCGTGCTCCAAAGATCCCCTTGTCATCACCGTCGCATCAGTATACGGCTATATGAAGAAACCGATGAAGACGATGTAGGCATGGCTCAACACGTGATATATTTACGACTGACAAGCATTCGTAGATGGGGACCAGGCAGGGAGCCTGTGCACACTGCACATGTCGAAGACGTGGCGGGTGCAATATGGGCATGTGCAGTATGGATGAACCAACATGGTCGTGAACAGGCTATTGCGCTGGCTGGAGAGACGATACCCTTTCACAACGAGAAGAGCAAAGCCAAGGAAGTGGACGGGATGGTTTCACCGGATGAACGGCCAGTCGCGCCGTTGTTTAATTTGGTGGATGACTCGGAGACGACACTCGCGAAAGGGGGTTCGATGATTACCGAGTATTTTGGGACGACGTTTGAGTTCTACTCAAATTTCGAGACGACGATTGCAAAGGTGCGGTGCCTCTGTTTGCTGGGTGATGCGACTTGTCACGTTGACCGCCCACTAGCTGAAGCTCGAGGACTTGGTTGAAGAAATCAACGAGCACCACGTCGGGACATGGACAGAGATGCTTCAGCAGTCGAACCCGCCCATTACACAGACACCATTGACCGCATACATGGACAAGTATGCATTATCAAAACACAAGCTTGCATACAGCAACGTGAAGATCAAAAGCATTGTTGGATATGAACTGAAGCGACCGTTGTTCAACCGCGAGACGTTGAGAGAGGTGGTAGAAAAGTGGAAGGAAGAGGGGACATGGCCACGCTTAGACGGGAACTGAGGCTGTTGATTCGGTTGCACAAACATCTACGGACGTTGTGTTTTTTTTTGGGTTGGTGCCTGCATCTTTCCGCTCTTGCAATCCATCGCTCGCCATGTTCTGACTGTTGTTACTCTTGCTGTACTCTGCTGACTAATAGAATTTTAATCCATCAACTCCTCTCAATCACAGTGAGTGAAATGGCAGCCAATCAGGGCCATTCTAATGGCAACCATCGAAGCGAGCAACCGCGATTCTCCTGAAGGCACCCCTCCTGCCATCGAGGAGCAACAAGCACTTCTTCAACCTCAACCAAGCATGGGTTCAGACACGGCCAGACCAGATGGCCGTGGCGGCGACCGCTCTGCAGTTGTTCTCGTATGGGTGTGTTCGGCGCTTCGTCCCCTGTCCGCGTTTTAATCCACTTCCCCCCTCGCTTTGCGGCCACAGGCCTCATTTTTGGTGAGCATTTATGAAACAGCACATTGTCTCGTGTCTAACAACCCTAGGTCTTTGCTCTATCGACATGGGCCATCATCTTCACCAACGACCCAACCTCCCTCGGTTGGTTCGCGTTCCACCCTTTGTTGCAGAGCTTGGCCATCGGTTGCTTCACGTACGGTGAGCACCGATCGCATAATTTGCGTTTCACTTACCATTTTTTGTGGTCATACAGGTATTTCGACCCTTCAACCCACCTCCCAACCCCACACCAAGGCTGCAGGTCTCCAAAGGCACCAGATCGCCACGATCTATATTGGTGTCCCGCTCATCCTCGCGGGAGGGCTCGCCATCTTCCTTCAGAAGAATAGCCATGGCGCACCGCATTTTACGACTTGGCACGGTGTAAGCGCCCGCCGTTCCTTGCACGTTTGCTGTACATTCATGGCTTGCTAGACGTTTGGGATCATCACCGTCGCGTGGATCGTCGTCCAAGCCCTGGTCGGAGGCTCGACCGTGTGGTTTGGCGGCGCTGTCTGGGGTAGTGGAATGAAGGCCAAGGCTATGTGGAAGTACCACAGGTAACGAACGACGTGTGGCTTCCTTCTATTCACGCTCAGGCACCTTGCGGCTTTTAGATTGTCGGGGTATATCCTCTTCCCGCTCCTCCTGTTTACAGCACATCTGGGAGGGGGTCGGTCTACCTGGGTAACCGATAACAGTGGTCCGTTTGTGCAGTTGCTGGCCTACTCAATTGCGCCGCTTGTCGTTCTCGCCGGGGTTTACTCGCGTATCCGGTGAGCGGTTCGGGGTCTCGGAGAAGCAAGATATATTCCTAACCGCATACACTAAACAGCCCGTCAAAGATGAAGTTCTTCTGAGACGTCCCTGGTTACTCTCATTATGCAGTCCAGTCTTTGCCTAAAGTGTTGTATTGCCTATGTGACCATACAGAGAATGTATTGTTTTCGTGTCGCTCAACCAGAAACATGTTTCAATTCCGCTGAAGGCGTGCGCTGGGGTACGGAGACTACTTCAGCCAAGAATCCTGGCAAGAACCGTTCCAGTCTTGCTTGCGTTGCAGTCCACATTGTACGCTGCTGCTCGTCACGGTCGTCCTCGGCTGCAGGTGGTGGGACAAGGATACTCGCTGCATTCATCACCAACACCACATTCTTGAGTGATTCCGAAACTGCTTCATACTGCACACACGCCAGTCAACGCTAGTAGGTGCGATGGACAAGAACGAGCACATACCAGCTGTTCGCTCTTCTCCGCACTGATGAGGCGGTCAAGCAAATCCAGGATTTCGATCCACAGTATGCGGATGTCCGCGTTCCGGTGGCTTTGGGCGACTTGGAGATGCATAAAGGCCTTGCACAGTAACGCAGACGCCCGCAATCGCGTCTCCGACATGCCTTTTGGATCTAGCAAATACACTTGGGGCTTCAAGAGCTCGTCCAAGATGGGGAAGATCACGCTGTTGAAGATTTCCTCGACTTGGCCATGGTCCGCCTCATCGTAGATGAGTTGAGGACCGAGCAAGAGGCGTTGCAGCTGATTAATGGCAGTGTTTCGGAGGAGTCGGGATGGATTCGTCGACTGTCTTGCCAAGGACGAGCTCAACGGAAGGCAATAATACCGCCAAACTGTTTTTTTGGAAGCATCAGCATCAAGCTTACACCGTTTCAAGTCAATCGATGGGTCACCTTGTCCGGGCTGCAACTTGGCAGACTCTGCAAACGGCGCGATAATTCTCTTCAGGTCGAAAATGAGATCGATGGACTTGCGGCCACGATCGATGGAGGGTGAGCTAAACGGAGTGTGAGTGAGGGCCGGCTATTAAAGAGAGTTGACCGACTCTGCAGTGGGTTGCTGCGGTGTCCGACGAGGCCTTGGTGGTGTCAACTGTATCGACGCCCCCGCAGCGGTAGCAAAGTCATCCAGGGTAGACAAGAGTCCCGCAAAGTTGTCTGGGGTGATTTTTTGACCAGATCCTTCGGAGGCGAAACTCGCAACAAGGTTGAACGTGGACCGAGCTGCCTCAGGGTTCGAAATCGTTGAGCGGAGCGCTGCAAAGATGACATTCCATTCGGTCTGCGTGCTAGTTGACCATCAATAACGCTCAATCCTGATACTGTCGGAAAGGCTAAGAACGGCTCACCTAGAGGAAGGTTTATGTTGCAAAATCAAACCCACACCTGCCACTACGTGTTCCGCAACGGAGTTTGCAACTGGCGATGGCAGGTTGGCGATCAAATCGAGTGATATGTATAGTTGATCGCGCAAGGCGTCCTTCATTTCGAACATGTTGGCATTAAACGCCGGTCAAGTGGACGTATGCTCACCTTTTGAGCAAGAATCAATGCAAGGCGTAAAAGTGCAACAACAGCTCGCTCAATGAGCAGGACACTATAGTGGGTCGAGGCAGACAGGAGTGCCGATAGGTGCTCGAAAATCACGGGCCTAAAATGCGCATAATTCAGTCATGGATGTGCGAATAGCTAGTGAAGACTTACCAAAGGTCCTCGATACACTGGGTCGCATGGCATGCAATACTTACCATCGTTTCCAGAAGGAAGACAGCAGCGGGATCGTAGGGTAGAACGTAAGTTCCGTCACTTTGGGATGGTCCATTGTACGGGCTCGCGCCATCGTCAGATTCTTGCTTGAGCCTGGCAATAGTTCTCTCGTGTGCGAGCGCCTCAAGAGCTCTGATAGCAGCGACCAGAGCCTCCGAGTCTAGCTGCCTACAGGACGGTCAATAATTTGCGTTATCCTCTCCAATACGGACTCACATAATCTGGGCGTAAAGTTCGTCTAGACGACATGACGCTATGCAGTCAATGGTACATAACGTGCTCTCTACCTCTTGGTCCGTGGCTTCGGGTACGAGGTTGTCGGAGCTCGTGCTATAAGGGGTCATGAGGTATGATGACAGGGTAGAAAGTAAACCGCCATCACTCCTTGGAGCTGGCCTTGATGGTTGATTGCCATGGAGTGGTATCATCGTAACTCCACCAAGGAAATCCTCCATTTGTAGCATCCTTGTCGGTAGCAAGGAGTGCATGAACAAGTTCTCGAACATCTCGAAAATCTACATTGGGGTTATCGCTTGAGGTGATGACAATGATAGTAGATAATCTTACTTGCGTCCAACCCTCGCGGAGAGCGTTGCCATTACCATTGACGATATTGAACAGGACCACCGCAGCCAGTTGTCCTTTGAAGTTTGTCCCAAATTTCACAGACAGTGAGGAAACGGTAACAGACTGTCGCTCAATCTCAACTACTGGGTAGTTGGGGACATGGACAGGGAGGCTCTCGGACAATAGGCTGGTGGCATGCGAAAGCGAGACTACCACAAAGTCAAATACGTCTGGCAGATTGAAGTGACCTGCCAGCGTAGCGCATTGTCTGAATCCTGAAATTGCTCGCTGGATCACATATTCGTCATCGAAGGTAATGAAGGCATGGGCGATGGCAGATATAACTGGCTTCCAGACGGTTTTAAACATGTCGAAATCAAAGAGAGCCGCGTTGCACATCATGAAGCGCCCTACGAATTTTCTTTAGTCACGAACACTTTTAAGATGCTTCTACGGACCTGATTGTCGCGAGCGGGTAAGAAGCTCCTTCCATGCATATTCAAACCCTAGCTGGCCAGTGTGCTCCTCCGGCATAATGATTTCACGCTTGCGGATCGAGTCATAAATATGTTGCTAGAAAAAATTAGCCAGAGCAATGAGGATCGGGATAGCCCATACTAAGAACTCGGGTGAAAAGTCTTCTCCGCCATTCTGTCCCCTCAGGTTCCGCCGGTAATCCTCTATTGTCATCCGTTTCTAGTATATTATGAGTCATAGAAGAGGATAACAAGGTTGCACTTGCCCGAATTTGAGGGTTGTGGAGGTCGGTGTTAAGCATAATAATCGAGAATGCCAGCACATAAACAGCGTCTTGAGTTTTGATCTCGGCTGGAAATGAGCAGTAAAGTAGGTATCAGCTTTGGTGTGATACCAAAGATGTCTATACGTGCCTGGTTTTGAAGCAAAATAGACCGACGCAAACGTTTCAGCGATACGATCGATTTGTTGACCCTCCCCAGGAAGTCTGAGGGTTTCAAGCATCTCCCGCATGGCATCCACCACCGGTTTCTGACGATGTAGGTGTGAGTCACGAGACATCCGAGGAAAGAAGTAACTCACATCTTTGAAATCGAACAAGTTCATGAACTCTTTCAGTAGCTCTAAATTGTCTGGTTTAGAAAGGAAATCCCCGAGTAGACGTTTATCTAGGCGAGTAGAACTCTTAAGGAACTTTGCTAGACTCTTTGCCCGAGATACTTCTGGAGAGAGGTCCGAGTATATGAGCTTGTTCTCCTCCAGGAAAGCGAGTCCGAGCTTGGGCTTCGAGTTGAATCGGACTGCCCCTGTCAGCACCAGCTTCTTCCTGGACTTGTTTTGCAAGAGTTGCTCCGGTGACTCGAAACCCTATGATAGCCTCAGGACGTATCCCGATGGATGCAAGTGAGACATACCGGTTTCCAGGCTTCGGTTTCCTGCACCGTAAGTGAGCATATATGACAAGACTCAAACAGACACCTACCCCTCGAGCGCGTGCTGCCATGTCATTCACGAACGCTAGCAACATATCCAAACAAAGGTACTGCGAATGCAACTGTTGCGTCTCTGGGGCAGACGAGTATTGCCAAGGGTGCACCCCCTACAAACGAGAATGAAGTAGCGAAAGGACGACGACACGTGCCAGACCAACCTTTGTCAAGAACTCTATGAGCCGTTCGAAAAGATTCTCGCAATTGATGTCACAATCATAGTTCGTGTAAAGATCAACCATGAAACTGGGATGCCGAGATATCTGATTCAATGTCTCCAACGTCAAGTCGCGGGTGTCACCGCGGGCAGGTTGAACGGGGGGACGGGAAGGCACAGGACTGCCCTTCTCTAAATCAAGTTCTGTGTCAACTGGCCCGAGAGTTGGAGTCGAAGTAGCGGAAATGTCAGGACGTGGCGAGCTTGTTTGGCGCTTCTTTGTCGTGTTGGATCTCTGAAGAGGGGGGGTTGCCAGGCGATCGATGCTGAAAGCCAGAAAGAGCTCCTGCTGCAGCTTGAGGTGTGGCCGCATGGTCTCGAACAGCGAGGAGATCGTTCGCAGAGCACCTTGCAGCACAGCGGGGTTGTCAGAACGCGCGAGCTGGAAAAGGAATTTACATCCGTGATCTAGAATCAGGACTACAAGGGAAGGGTAATCTCCGATCTTGGTCCCGCAGGTTTCAATGGTACTATTCAGGATGGTGAGAGCAGTTAATCGCGTCGAATCTGTGTGAACTTGGTCATTTGGATCGAGAATATTGACAAGCACCCGAAGCAACTCTAAGAGGGCTGGAAGCCCATCTGGAATTGATTAGACACGAGAAAGTCTCAAAGGACACGAGTTTAAACTCACAAGGTCTGGGTGCAACAACAGATGCCTCATCCGCGGTTCTGCCCGGAGTATTGGCTGCATCGGATGTGGGATCCTGTGCTACAGTATCTGTATACTTTGTCTGTTCCCCATCTGTATCTGGACAGATCGCGTTGTCGATCACTTGACTGTGTGAGGTCACGGTAGTCGGGACCGACAGGCTAAGGTCGCCGTGCAGAGGCTCATCTTCGTGAACCAGAAGTTTCGCTTCCTCCTCGGCGGGGTCAAATTCGTAGAGGCGCCCAAATATCGTTCGAGCGATTGAAAGCATCGTCGACTCAGCAGACCGCCGTAGGACCTCTTCGTTGTGTTCGTCAGGACGCGAAATCATGGAAGATGATGCTACAAACCGCTTAATCTCATTTGACAGCACGTCGTTAACACCGTCTCCAACATCTCACAGATCTCCACATCGCCGAGGAACGCTCCTACGCTACTGCCAACCATGCAGTCGTGGATTACTGCCATGATTTTGAGTAGAACAACCTCGTCGCCCGACGAGTCACTCGCTTCGAATTTACAGTGCGACACTGCGCTGCTCAGTTCGACCAATGCGATTTCCAGTTCGATGGAATGGGCTGAAATCAGCCCACATACAAAGAAACTGTGAAGGGCGGAAAGCGCCGCCGATGTAATGGGACCCGTTGAGATTGGGGAACGAATGAGGGCGAAAAAGGGACCGAGAAGCACAGGCAGGGATATGCTATGGATATCTGAAGTACCATGAGGCATGAATCTCAATACAAAGTTGGACCGACCTTCAGCACCACGAACGGTACGCTTGAGTTCTTGAAACCCACCCATGAGATCTGCCTCTGGTGAGACTCTCCCAGGACGTCGGTTGTTGTCTCCAGGATTTGCTCTCCGAAGACCGAGGTCCCTAGCCAACGCGGAATCCCGAGCATGGAGCATATGTGCTGCAGAGGCCCAACGCGAATTCTTTCGCATGACCGACGTCACGGCAAGTATCTCTGAGAGGAGAACATGCTTTTGAGCTATTCGAGGCGTTGATCCAAGATATGAAGAGTGCATAACTGGCACCAAGTTGGTTAGTAGGATCGCGCGCACTCAGCGTAACCCAACCCGTAGTTGTGCGTGTGCGTGTCATTTGTTTGTTTTAGAAGCCTTTGGTAATCAAACCATCTACTTTTCCAAAATAGTCACGGCCGAGGCTCCGGGCGTCTGAATCACCTAGCCCCACGGTTGTACGGTACCAATACGCATGTGCGATGAGGACTGGCCAGCATGATTCTACGCTTGGGGCAGATTGGTTGGCATGTGCATGACCAATCTACCGATGCCGCGTCACTGTCTACGGTCGCAACACTCAGTACAGTAGTTCGTATTTCGCGACAATTGATACAACGAGTCCACTATTTATTGCCCCGAAGGCTGGCCAGCATCCGCCCGCGTCGCCATCGTAGCCTGTCCAGCTGCAGTTGCTGCCAACCGAGAACGCTTTCGCTCGGCCTCTTCAGTGCCATCAGCATGTTGTTAAAAACACAATGATAAGTAACGCACCAGCCTCCTTCTCTCGCTCGATCTCGCTTACTATCGCCTCGATTTCCGAGAGCTCCAAATTCTGAAAATCAAACACAGTCCGTAGAATACTTGGAAGACTTCAGGATTGGCTCACAGCGATCTTTCCATAGCCTTCCATCACACTGATCTCGATATTCTTCGCTCCTGTTTGCACAACCTCGAGAAGACTCTTAACTGTCAGCTTGATGCTCTCTTCACGTGTCATATTGTCCTTGTGATTCTTCTCTAAGAACTCGCGCACTGTTTTGGATGAACGACCGATGGCATTTGCCTGGAAATTTTTGGGAACTATTACAGGGAGACTTGAAGAGGGCCAGGAGGCCACCGACCTTCCATGCGCTGTAAATACCACTGGGTTCTGTCTGATACAGTCTTGGTCTGGTGCCGTGAGGGTCGAAACCGACGATTAATGTTGAGATACCAAAGGGGCGGACACCACCCGATTGCGTGTATTTCTGATCGAATACGAGGAATTGAGGGTCTGCTTGGGTCCATGAAAGCACGCCTACCTGTTGAATGCCTGCGATGTGTCTTGTGATGTATTCCACTGTCACTGGGTCTTCTACCGTTAGTCGATGGCTTTGACATTCTATCCGCGCCTTGTCGATGAGGACACGTCCGTCCGCAGTCAAACCTTTGGAAGGTGTGAGTCCGAAGCAATCGATCGGGGGCGAGAAGTGATACCAGCGAATGCCAAGCAGATGTGATCGTCAAGCATCACGACCTTGCGGACTGTACGGGGGTCCTGAAGCTGTAGCACGGATTTCTTCTCGACGCCCAATACAACGACATCCTTGCCTCGAACGCCGACCTAGCAGAGGAGTAAGACGGGGCCTACCGGAGGCACGCGAGAGACAATTACCGCGCACGTCCCCTTTCGAACGGCTTCGAGTGCATACTCGACCTACATATGTCCCATGAGATGGAGGGATCAAGGATGACGCGTCCGGACACTACCTGGAACAAGTGGCCGTCGGGAGAGAAGACAGTGAGCGCTACGGTGCAAGATCAGTGGTTTGTTCGGAGCAGACAAGTGTTACTCACCGCGATCGTAGGACCTGGACATGGTTTGTGTATGAACGCGCGTCCAAAGCTGGCGTATCCTCCAAGTTGCTTATGTAATTCACTCTGAATCCCGCTTGACACCGCCACCACCGGGCACAATTTCTGCATGTCGGACGACTGATATCCAAATAGTGGAGAAGAATCCGAATAGCGTAGACGCAAGGTACTCTATCCTTGTTTCCATTATGATGATCCTTTTTGACACGTCGTAAGCCTTCCTGGAAACAAGGATCTCTGTCAACTCTGCTCCGTCAACCTCGATGGTTTCACCACCGCGGCACGACGGGGTCACTACGACGAACACAGCTCGGGTCTGCAAATAAGTGCGCTTTGAGCAATCGTCTTTCCCCGTGTCTCCGAGCTTGATGTGTCTGCAGGTTCACGCGGAAGACCAAAACGCACTTCCGTGGCTACCCCTCAGCGAGAGACAGCGCCGATGAAGTCCAGGAAGGGCGCGGAAATTGCTGCGCAAGAGGATATTTTCTGGTATCCGACACAAGCGGAGGCACCACCTCACAATTACAATCCTGGTAAGACATCTTGTAGAGAGGTTTGGATTAGTCCCTGACGAGACTATACATACCAGGCGTCCTCTCGATTTTGAAACAGGCACTGAAGAAATCCCACACGAAAGGCGCCACTCAACGTGCCGTTTTGTGCTACGAGCGGACACCTCATATTCAGCGCGAATCTTTTGACATGGCTTGGGGTTGCGGGCACGTGGGCTCGTCTGACTTTGGAAACACGAGGTTTGGGCTGATTGGTTTGGCTACTGTATCTTCAGATATCGCAACTTTCTGATGGCATGTGCCGCTCTCATGGACCAGCAATTCCAGTCCGTCTACTTTGCACACCTCGATGACCCGTTACCCCCTGGTGTACGCAATCTACAACGCTGGTTAGAAGATGCTTGGAAATGTGGTAGGATCACATCACTTTCAACTGATTTTCGGGTACTAACAAGGTTTGACAGGCTACGATGAGATCGGTGCTCATGATTTCGATCACAAACTAGTAGGCACCAAGAAGAAAATCGGGACTGGAGGTAGAGTGTAGTGAAAATAAGCAGACATTAACATCTGATACAGACCACCAGACCTCTACGTTGCCTTCACGTCTCGCAGAATCCCGTAAGATATATGATAACGTGTGGCTGGCATGGATAACTGAGTGGGAAATCGGTTTAGCTGCACACTTGTGGATTTTGACCTTAAGAAAGCCCCAAAAGGTTTACTCCTTCATCTTGTGGAGACATCCCACTCACCCCGATCTCACAGGATTTGATACGCTGATAGAGTGGGTTGTCAATCACTTCACCGAAAAGCCCGAAGGAGATGTCAACAAGGTGCTCCGTGCTGTGTCACCCGTTGTGGCCACGGGTAAAATGCCTGTTATAATGCAGTACGATGGTCATTCCGTGACAATCGTGGGGTATGAGCTTGCGAAAAACGGTAAATACAACCTTCTTGCGTTCGATCCTTCAAGGTAATGTTTCGCCAACTTGAACAATCATGGATGTTGAGGATTGATGTAACTGAACAGCAAAGTCGCTAAAGGCATTCGTCAGGCTGCCCTCAACGTGCCAACTAGTGTGGATTGGGCATCTTCATCATCCTTCTCGCTAGGTAAAAGCAAACGCCGTGACCGATCGAAGTCCCCTCCCAAGAAGCGATCACGTACGAACGTGGATTCCGACGACGAAGTAGTTAACATACCCGAGTCAAATGACGAGAACACAGACGATCCGCGTCGAATTGTGGCCCTCAAGTCGACTCTGGATCCAGATACAGTCATCAAAGCATTCAGGTTGAAGAAACCTAAGTTAGTCCACTTTCGGCCGCATACCCTATCATTTAACCTGGGTACTGTTTCAGGAATAAAGACGACTTCCAACTTCTTTACTTTACTATGGGTGATCCGCTCTCGGACGAGGAACAAACCGATTGCAAAGTCGTTCTCAGCGTCGCTGAGTGTTAATTCAATCTTACTGTATATCTCTAGAGCTCCTCAGCACTGTGCGTGAACCGATCTGTACGTCTTGCAGAAAGGGACGATACGCTGACTATCGCAAACCTGAATTTATATTATCATGTGGAAGTCATTATGCTCTGAGGCGTTCCAGGTGTAATGTCGGACTGAGAAGTTCCTGAGGGAGGTAAAAACAACGCAGTGACCGCCGACCTCACAGCCCTGTCCCAGGCTTCTTGTATACGGTATCCTCCTGCTCTCATAATGCCCTCTCGGTCCTCTCGTACTGCCTCACTGTAGACGTCGTCGTAGTTGTCCCGCAGGGTATACATATCCTCGTACGTATACCAATCGTCCTGAAGGGGGATGTGTGGCACGTCGGGAACGGTGGTGCTCTGCGCCGCACGTGAGCGTAGGAGTTGTGCACTGCTCTTGGCCAAAGTGGTAGCAGCAGTGCGAGCAGACAACCGCTTGTTTGCCTGTGCACGGGACTTTGCAATGACCCTGGCAGCATCTTTGGTACTCGTCTCCAATCGATTGATGATTTCTCGTCGGTCTTTCTCCTTCTCTTCGCGTTCAAATTCCTCCTCTCTGCGGGCTTCGAGTGCACGTTGTTCTCTTTCTAACCGATCTTGCTCCTCCTGGTCTTTTAAAGCTTGAATGTACTGTTCGTCTCGTCGCAAGTTGAGTTCGATAAGTGATGCATTCTCCTTGCGATACCTCTCTACCCTGGCCTCAGTCTCCGCAATATCAACGTCATTAATGAGATTGAATGCTAGATTCGAGTTGAAGAACGAAATTTAGCGAATCAGATATATGGACTTACTTATATCCTCGACTTCTTCGAGGTAGTCATTATACAACCGAAGGTCTGGGAAATCATCACGGCGCTTGTTAAAGCTAGAAGAGACGCCATTGGGATAGTTGCGAATTACAAGACAAATAGACTTACTCTTTCGCTATGCGCCTCCGTACTGCGACTTCCTTTTCGACTGTGAGGTCCTCAAACGTCTGCGGGGTAAATGCTAATTTGCGGAGGATCTTCTGACATATTGGACACGGGGCAGGTCCGAGCGTGAACAACCGATCGATGCACGATTCACACCTAGGTGCGCGGTGGAGGTTGAGTTATGGGAACCACACGGGCACGGTGCGAATTACATTTTGTGATAACACGCGCTTACGAGCAATCGCAACTTTGGGTTGAGATATCGGTCGGACTTGCACACGGGACATTGATCGTCCATGGACTGCCATGGTTCCTGTCTCAGGAAACCGAGGGAAGGATGGCGCACGCGTAAGACTTACGAAATATTCAGAGGTTCTGCCAGATGCATCCTTGACACCACCACCGAATACCGTGAAGGAGGTACTCTGGACCTGAGGTGTATTGGGCCGGGTGGAATGAGAGTTTGTTGCAGCGGTGCCCCCTTGCGTACGGTAGTGCCCTTGAGCCATCCTCCAGCATTGCCTGCGCGTGACATGGTAGTGGAGAGTCGAGTGAAGGGGCTTATATAAACCTGGACGAGTGGACAAGGCTCCGCGGCCCGAGTGGCTACTACGCAGCACAGAGTGTACAGCCTTCGAGGTAGTACTTGAGACGTGTTTCGCTCGAAAAGAAATAATGGCCCAGGAACACCTCCAACCAATCTCGGAGGTCCTCGGTCATGTCAGCTTAACAAGAGTTTAAATAAATGGCATGGCCCATGCAGCCCAGGTTTCAGACCCGCCGTGTTGTGAACTCCAAGCCTACTGGGGGCCAGCGATTGTCCTCGGCGGCTAAAGAGCGCCCCGTGATCAACATCTACATTCCAATATCCCCGGTTCGAGCGAGCTTCTGAAGCAACCACCGTAGGGCGGGGCCGCATCGGCAGAACCACTACTCTCAACCCAACCATCGCCTGGCTACCACGCCCTGAAACAAGGCCATCTCTGTGCGTCCGATTATTCTCATATATCAACCCGATTGACGCCCCCTCAGCTATATAACTAGTCTCTAATACACAATCAACTTCTCCAGTCCTTCTCGACTATCTCTGAACCATTCCTGCATTTTTCCTCACTTCTCTCCCGTCTCTGTCATTGCTAGCATCGCTCGGAATCCATCTCAAATCATCAAACCATGGATCATTTCCATGCGCCAACCCCCCAGTCTGCCACGTCCATTCAGCCAGGAATTGCATCATACTGTCGTCAATCTGCACCTATGGTCTACGATGTGCTTATGACCCCTCCCGTGTCTCCCAGTCATAGCGAGGGCGGGACAGATACTAACGTCGTGGTGGTACGCCAGGATCAGGGACTGTATGCAGAGAAACCATCGAACAAAGAACTCCAGTTACCACGGCACCAAGATCCCGTTGCGCAGGCAACCTATCCTCAGCGACTACGCACTCCACCTCCTCAGCCTGTCCGCTCCCTCGAGAATGAGCAGGTCCATGTTGAGAAACCCGGCGTTTTGAAATTAACCGATTTTGAAGTGAGAGGAACTTTGGGTACAGTTCCGTTGTTGCTTCTTGATCCACGCATCACTCATTGTTTTCTCCAGGTACGGGGACATTTGGTCGCGTTCTCTTAGTTCGTCTCAAGTCAGCAACTCCCGGCTCTCAGAACATTTTCGCCATGAAGGTTCTTCGGAAAGTTGAAATTGTCCGCCTCCGCCAGGTCGAACATGTCAATGCCGAGCGTTACATCCTGTCGCGGGTCAGGCATCCTTTTGTCGTAGACCTCTTTGCAACCTTTCAGGACAGCTTGAACATCTACATGCTCATGTCCTACGTTCCCGGTGGTGAACTATTCACCCACCTTCGCAGGGCCCAGAAGTTCACCCCCGATGTCACGCGGTTCTATCTGGCTAACATCATTCTTGCCCTGAAATACCTGCATTCCTTCAACATCATATACCGTGACCTTAAACCCGAAAACCTCCTTCTGGATTCGCGTGGCTATCTTCGTTTGACAGATTTTGGGTTTTCCAAAATAGTCGACGATCGCACATGGACCTTGTGCGGTACACCAGAATACCTAGCCCCGGAGATTATCCAGTCCGAGGGCCACGGGAAGGCTGCGGACTGGTGGGCGTGCGGAATTCTATGTTACGAAATGCTTGTTGGCTACCCTCCATTCTTCCACGAAACTGCGTACGGCATCTACGAGAAGATTTTGAGAGGAATCATCCACTGGCCACCCACCGTGGATCGGCTTTCCAAAGAGCTCATCAAGGCATTTTTGCACCCAGATCGTACCAAGCGCCTCGGGAACATGATTGGTGGTCCGCAGGATGTTCTTGATCATCCGTGGTTCCGTGGCGTGGACTGGGACGCGTTAGAACGCTGTGAAATAAAGGTGATTCCCCCCCCCCTCCATTATGATTGACTGATGGCCAACGTTCGCTTACCAGGCACCGATCATCCCTCATACAACTTCACTTGACGATACCCGTCATTTCCTTCACCTTCCACTCCCATCCCTGGACGATATGCCCGGACTTGTCATGGAGGAGTGCCCTCCCCCCATCCATCAAAGATTCGAACCAGCTATATATCAGTTCCTTGAATTTTAATCGCTCGCCCTCGCCACCGTCGTCTCTTGCGAGAGTTGATTTATAACATATCTCGTTCGCCTCTGCACGTGTGTCGTTATCTGACTTGGCCTTTTGCGAGCGACTCGGACTCGCATACCCATTCTCTTTGTCTTCGTTGTTTTCATCCTTGCCTCTCTTGTGTAGCTTTGATCTGCAGCATGCTGTATCCCTCATCTCGTGGCCTGGACTTAGGATCATTCTCCCAGCGATCTGGTGACCTTTGCGTATCAATAGTTGTAATTAAAAGTTTTCCACCTTTGAAACATGCCTGTTCGAGTTCAGAACTCTGCCGAGCAGAGGTTGCACCTACCATCGGTTGAATTCAAAGCCTTTAGACAACAAGAGTAAACAGGCGCTCTCGCAGTGCAGCAGCTCCCTGAAAAGGCAATCGATACCGAAATTTCTACGACCACACATATGCGGAGATGGCGCGTAGACGAAAGAATCGGACGCATCTCAAGGGCGCGGGTGGAAACCCACAGACACTGGATAACGTGCCAAAGTCCTTTATCATCAAGCATGGCCAGGTCGGTTCTTCTCTAAGTCAGCTCGTCCGCGACTTGCGAAAAGTCATGGAGCCAAATACTGCTACCCGACTAAGAGTTCGTGCTGTCTTTCACGGGCTTTTTTGAATATGCGTGCTTGATACTTAATATTCTAGGAGCGCAGACGCAACAAACTAAAAGATTTCCTAACGATGGCTCCAGCTCTCAAAGTATCACATCTGATGGCAGTCACGCTGACCGACGTCGCCCCATCCCTTCGTATTGCTCGCTTACCAACCGGGCCGACGTTTAGCTTCCGAATCGAGCGATATAGCCTGAAGAAAGACTTGATGAAAGTGTCCCGCTCGTCACGAAGTCAGGGTTTAGAATATCTGACCGCACCGCTAGTTCGTTATTTCTTCGCGCCTTCACCTTTCTTTCCCCTGATCTCCTCGGTCTCATAGCTTGTACTCGCCTCATTTCCTCCGCCCTCTCCAAATACACCCCCACATTTACCTCTTTTAATGAAGGCATTCCAGTCCATGTTCCCCCCACTTGCACCAAATTCGATGTCTCTCTCAGGAGCGCGTCGTATTGTCCTTGTCGCCTACAACGCGGAAAGCGGTACCATCGACTTTCGACACTACTTGATCACCGTAAAGCCCTACGGTGTTTCCAAACGCGTTCGGCGAGTCCTCGAAGGCGCTAAAAAGTCCACTGGTACCTCCAAGATAGGTGTTCTCGATCTTGGAAACGAAAAGGACGTCGCGGATTTCTTGCTCCGAAAACGGGGAGAGATGGGACCAGCTAGCGAAGGAGGATACGAATCGGCTGCTTCCTCTGCATCGAGTGTTGCGGGAGATGACGCAGATGCGGTCTCTTTAGCGGATGATTACGTGGGGAGAAACAACAAGAAAGGGCAGAAGAAAGCGGTGAAGCTGGACGAGATCGGACCGAGGATGGAACTTAGGCTCGTCAAGATAACGGAGGGTGTCCCCGGGAAGGAGGGTGCGGTTATGTACCATGAATTCGGCAAGTACCTTTCTGGAGGCCATCGAACCGGTTTCTAACGACCCTTGTAGTCAAAAAGTCGAAAGCAGAGGCTGCTGCGCTTAAAGCGTCTCATGCAGCAAACGAACGGTTGAGGAAGCAGCGAAGGGAGGAGCAGGAAGAGAATGTGCGGCGGAAAAAGGAAGCAAAACAAAAGGGTCAGAAAGCCGTGTCGGAAGAGGCCGCCGATGATCCAGCGGAGGGCAGCGGAGGTGAAGAGGAATACGAAGAGGATGATGCTGGGTGGGACGAGGAGGAAGAGATCAGCGACGTAAATGATGAAGGTTCTGCCGATTCTGAGCAGGACAGCGAAGAGGAATTTGTGCCACCACCACCGAAGAAGACCAAACTTTCGGTGAAGAGATGATATATTGTATTGAGGTATTAGTAGTTTACCATGTACGCACTGAACAGGAGTCGAATGTGATGGATATACGACACTCGAAAGTGGTTAGGCGGGAGGAGCAATACCGCTCTCTCGAGCATGAGGACCAAATAGACCACCGAATGCGCTTTCTAGCCTCATCTTCACCCCTTCCCAATCATCCAATGCAGGTCGGACATCAAGATAAAAGGAAACACCTGAAGAACCAGTGGCACGCCCGGTGTAAAAGTCAATAACGTAGCGAATCTTAGTTCCGCAACGATCCACGACCCAGTCATGGCGATCAAAGGGTGCTGAATAGCTGGGAGGCACAATCCCATAAGCCCTGTGTCAGGATCTGAAAAGGCGCCTACCCCAGGAACGTCATCAATCTCGCTTTTGGGCTCATGTCATTTGGTCTGCCTTTGAAGTTCACGAGCTTGACGCCACCACACCTCTCACCACCTCTGCAAGCTTCCCATTTCAGGACCTCGGACCAAGCGCGCTCGTTCACAGCATTGTGGATGGGTACGATGGTCTTCACTTCCGAAGCTTGAGGGTTGTGGTTCTTCCGAGCCATGGCCGCGAAGAACTGGGCTTCCGAAGGGTACACCCAGTTAGAGTCGGGTGTTCGCGGTATCGACGAGACCTCGCGGTCCGTGGACAAGGGGGACTTGTTCGAGTGCGGTGGACTCTTCATGGAGAAGAGGGAGGACCAGGTAGACTGTGTGCTTGGTCCTACCGGACAACTGTCCCCCGAACGTTGACCATGGTCCACCGGACATTTGTCGGTCATCGCAGCTTGCAGAGAAGTGGTGATTATATCATCAGGTTACTGTAACACAGCAAATTTTAAGTAACTCCTGATTCATTCGTCCGATACGTAACTACCCGAGACCGAGACCCGGACTCGACGAAGGCCCTGACATAAATGCTTGATTATCTCTTCAGCATCATGTCCTTCTCTCAACTTCCCGTTCAC
Organism: Boletus coccyginus; assembly: GCA_025782845.1. Classification (NCBI taxonomy): domain Eukaryota; kingdom Fungi; phylum Basidiomycota; class Agaricomycetes; order Boletales; family Boletaceae; genus Boletus; species Boletus coccyginus. The sequence continues at coordinate 440,685 of JAHZSR010000022.1, forward strand.
AATGCCGTCTTCAGAACCCATCTTTTCCACTCCCTTGACCAGGTTGTTGAAGATCGACCATCCCATCATGCTAGCAGGCATGTAAAGTGAATAGTTCACTACGTTATCGTCCTTTACGAACGTGACAGGAATGGACATTGCTGCTGGCCCAAGGTTGGCAGCGACCATAACCAATTCCGGAGGTATTGGTGTCATTGGGGGCGTTGGCAGAACCCCAAAGGTGCTTCGGCAGTCCATTGATGATTTAAAGTCGTACCTCGAGGACAAGAATGCCCCGTTCGGCGTTGACCTACTTCTGGCTCAGGTGGGCGGAAGTGCAAGGAAAACCAACGTGTGTCCACGTTTATCGTGTCATCCGAACACAGTTTCTTTATCTCGATTTTTCAGTATGATTATACCAACGGTCAGCTCGACGAGCTCCTTGATGTCATCATCGACAGCAAGGCATCCTTATTCGTCAGCGCAGTCGGAGTACCTCCAAAAGCTGCTGTGGATAAACTGCATGCAGCTGGTATACCTGTCATGAAGCAAGTTCATTCCTTTGGCTCAGTGTTCGATACTAACGATCCCGCTAATTTAGCATGGTTGGACACCCAAAGGTGCGTTAGTGATATACACCACCTTGTATAACTCTCACGTTCTCAGTAGCATGTCAGTAAAGCGCTCGCTCAAGGTCTGGCCGCTTATTTATTATTCGAAATCCTTGGGCTTATGCCTCGTTCCCAGGCGTCGACATTATTTGTGCGCAAGGTGGTGAAGGCGGAGGTCATGCAGGAGACACTTCCTTCTCCATCCTCATTCCTGCTGTTGTTGATTTATGCAAAAATGCCAGGAGTCCGTTGACAGGCGGGCCTATCGTTGTTGTCGCCGCTGGAGGTATTGCGGATGGCCGCGGTCCTGCTGCAGCACTCTTTCGTAAGTGTCATTCCATATCATCTTTGGCCTGATTTTACCCCGAAATTGTCAAGATACGGAGCAGATGGTGTCTGGGTTGGGAACACGCTTTGTTGCCAGCGAGGAATCTGGAGCTCCTCCGAAGCACAAAGAGAGTGTCCTCACCGCCGGATATGACGATATCGTTCGGACTCTTATCTACTCTGGTCGACCGATGAACGTCCGAATGACATCCTATGTTACCGAATGGGAATCTCGGCGGCAACAAGAGATAGCAACGCTCGTATCCCAGGGGAAAATACCTCACGATGTTGAGTTAGAGAAGCACCCAGGTAGATCGCTTGAGGGACGAACGTGTAAGATGGTGATGCTCTCTTTCATCTTATCTGTCTGATCGTATTTCCATTAGGGTTGATGGGTAGAGTTGCCGGATCTATCAACGTTGGTCTTGTTCCGTCCGTCTATCTCTTTCGTTCATGCTAACACCGACTCTGTCGCATCATAGGAAATCAAGCCTGCGAAGCTGATGTACGAAAACTACTTCAGACACCCGTGTCCCCGAGTACTAACGATAGGACCCTTAGTGTTGATGAGATGCTTTCGCAAGCAGCCGCGAGTCTGGGAATCGCGTCGAATCTGATGGTCCCGAAAGCCAAGCTATGAATGTCCATCTTTCGACCGCATTACATCGGTATATACTACCTCTAGTCTTAGAACAAACCTAGAGTGCGTATGGGGAAAAGAAGTTTGAAATAGCCCTCTGTGCCCTTTGGAAGCGTGCCGCCAGTTCGTGGTGTCGTGTATCCTGCCTCGGGCGGTGTATGTGGGCTGTGTCAAGCTGACCTCGACTTAGTATTATACATTCCGTGGAATTATGGAAAGTCAAGTTACAGGCAGTAGCATACACGACAGAATTGTCATGTCCAAGAAATCGGTACATATACATCGCATCCCAGAGACGAAAGGAATGGGTCGTGCATGAGTGCGCGGACGCAGATGTTGACGAGGAGGTCGGAGGAGCGCGCAAGAGCTGCACAGGTTGAAGGGAGAGCACGGAGACGCGAGAGAATGTGTCGATCAAGGGGGGAGAGGAAGTGCGAGGACACACTCACGAGCGGCATCGGGAATCGAAGAAACTGATCAGCACACTAGAACGGATGATGGGGACGCACATAGAACATCCTCTAACCATTCTCCACCGGTTCCAAGTCCAATCGAGCGACCACACACGATCGTCGAGGACACAAATGGGGTCAACCATCAAGCCACATAAACCGGGAGACGAAACTGTCGTGACAGATAACCTATAGAGCAATGAAGAATGCCCACGAGGACGGTGATACAGAGGTGTCAAGCCGAGATACCGGGCCATGTAGACGAGGGGATCAAGTAAGGAAGCGTCTAGGGCGATTGGAGGCGCAATGGATGGTGCGACTCGATACAAGTCGAAACACAACCGACGCTACACTCGGAAGACAACCATCCACACCACCTATCGAATGTCCCATACGACCCATCAAGTCCCGGAACCCACCGTGTTGACGAGAGACTCGAAAGAGATCTAACCAAGTCAATTGAGTCCGAGCGAGAAGATATGCTGTGAAGGATCAATCCCAAAGAGCGATACACGATGACAACAGTACAGGAGTCGATCGAGGTCGACCACGCGCCGCGACTCACCACATGGACGCATCGCTCATGAGTCATGACAGCTCCAATCTGCGTATAGAATTTTGCTTCTTCATTGGAATATTATATCTTTTTCTGATTACCCCTTATTCGCTCGAGGGGAAGTGTTGGATGCGGGCAGTGTATTAGTGCGGTAGCACAACCACAGCTTGACTAAACACGAATGACTTACTTCGAACCTCCGCAGGGTAGTTTTGCTTAGGCTTTGGGCCCTGATCAAGCCTCAGGACACCGGAATGTGGACGGTTCGTCCTACCTACCCAATTGCATACTGCACTCTGCGATTATTCACAATGATGGGATCCACCAATGTTAGTGTTTCCACGACTCGGCCAGTCGCAAGCCGGCTCCAGCTCTCGCTGGCTTGGCGCGGCCCGCTCATGTTGCAGCAGACCTCCTGGATAGCGAAATCTAGTCTTCCATGCCAGCCCCACTGGCGGGTGGTACGGGTCTGTGGAGACCCATGCCCTGCGAGGATACGGTGTTGGTGGGTACGGGTACGGTGTCAAATTACCAACCCGTGGTGTCTCCTGTGATCAACACTAGATGTCCGCGGTATCGACGAGACCTCACTGTATGTGGACAGCGACGACTTGTTTCCTGTATGCTCATCGTGGAGAATAGAGACAAAGTCTGAGACTGCGTGCTTACAACTGTCTCCCGAATGTTGACTATGCCAGTGGTTCACCGGGCACTTGTCGGTCCGAGTCCAAGTTGCAGTGGTGATTATGTCATCATGTTTCTCTGATTGGCGACCTGGCGACCTTCTCGCCATTGACACAAAAAACACTTGATTTTGGGGTCCCATATGCTTGCCCATATGTAGTGACGCCTACCGATGGCATCTCGTTTACCCCTGGTTTAAATACTTCTCTCCACAGCATCATGTCCTTCTCTCAACTTTCCGCTCACAATGCCGTCTTCAGAACCCGTCTTCTCCACCCCCTTGACCAGGCTGTTCAAGATCAACCATCCTATCATGCTAGCAGGCATGTAAAGTGAATCGTTTTCGCTGCGTTGCGTGTTTGACGGTGACGTGGCAGGAATGAACGTCGCCGCTGGCCCAAAGTTGGCAGCGGTTGTGACCAATTCTGGAGGCATTGGCGTCATCGGGGGCGTTCGCCAAATCCCAAAGGTGCTTCGGCGGACCATTGACGATTTAAAGTCGTACCTCGAGGACAAGAATGCACCTTTCGGTGTTGACCTACTTCTGCCTCAGGTGGGAGGAAATGCAAGGAAAACCAACGTGTGTCCACGTTTATCGTGTCATCCAAACAAGATCCCTTTATCTTGTTCTTGCAGTATGATTATACCGATGGTCAACTCGATGAGCTCCTTGGTGTCATCGTCGACAGCAAGGCATCCTTATTCGTCAGCGCAGTCGGAGTACCTCCAAAAGCTGCTGTGGATAAACTGCATGCAGCTGGTATACCTGTCATGAAGCAAGTTCATTCCTTTGGCTCAGTGTTCGATACTAACGATCCCGCTAATTTAGCATGGTTGGACACCCAAGGTGCGTTAGTGATATACACCACCTTGTATAACTCTCACGTTCTCAGTAGCATGTCAGTAAAGCGCTTGCTCAAGGTCTGGCCGCTTATTTATTATTCGAAATCCTTGGGCTTATGCCTCGTTCCCAGGCGTCGACATTATTTGTGCGCAAGGTGGTGAAGGCGGAGGTCATGCAGGAGACACTCCCTTCTCCATCCTCATTCCTGCTGTTGTTGATTTCTGCAAAAATGCCAGGAGTCCGTTGACAGGCGAGCCTATTGTTGTTGTCGCCGCTGGAGGTATTGCGAATGGCCGTGGCCTTGCTGCCGCTCTTTCGTGAGTGTCATCCATATCACATTCGGCCTGATTTTACCCCGAAATTGTCAAGGTACGGAGCAGATGGTGTTTGGGTTGGGACGCGCTTTGTTGCCAGCGAGGAAGCAGGAGCTCCTCCGAAGCACAAGGAGCTTGTACTCTCGGCCGGACATGACGATACCGTTCGGACCCTCATCTACTCTGGTCGACCGATGAACGTCCGACAGACATCTTATGTTGCTGAATGGGAATCCCAGCGGCAACGAAAGATAGAAACACTCGTATCCCAAGGGAAAATACCACACGATGTCGAATTAGAGAAGCACCCAGATAAGTCGCTTGAGGGACGGACGTGTAAAATGGTGATGCTCTCTTTCATCTTATCTGTCTGATTGTATTTCCATTAGGGTTGATGGGTAGAGTTGCCGGATCTATCAACGTTGGTCTTGTTCCGTCCGTCTATCTCTTTCGTTCATGCTAACACCGACTCTGTCGCATCCTAGGAAATCAAGCCTGCGAAGCTGATGTACGAAAACTACTTCAGACACCCGTGTCCCCGAGTACTGACGACAGGACCCTTAGTGTTGATGAGATGCTTTCGCAAGCAGCCGCGAGTCTGAGAGTCGCGTCGAATCTGATGGTCCCGAAGGCCAGGCTATGAGTGTACATCCCTCGGAACCTCGATCCCATTTGTGCACTACGTCAGTATATATTAATTCTAGTCCCGTAACAAACCAGGGTGCATGTGAGGAAAAGAGGTTTGAAGTAGTCCTCTGTGCCTTTGGGAAGTGTATTGCCAGGAGTTGATCTTGTCTCGGAAGCATGGCCTTGAGCCAAGGTCCTACTCTCTTGGGCATTTGCCATTGGAAAGACTTTGCACACGCTCGGATGGCACAAATTCGTAGGTAGACTCAGTAGTCAAGTCCAAAGGATCAGTGTGTATACATCGCATCTCAGTGCAGGCCAAGCCAGGGGACAAGACCACTGCCGAACGAATGCACCACGCACAAGCACATGGATGCAGATGTCGAGAAGGAAGCCGGAGGAGTGCGCAAGTTGAAGGGGACAGCCTGGGTGAAGAGAGACAAGAGAATATGTTGATCAAGGGGGAAAGAGGAAGGGCAAGGGCACAAGCAGAATCGACATCGGGAGTCGAAGCAACTGATCAGCGCACTCAAATGAATGACGAAGCTGTACCTAAACAACCCCCAACCACTGTCCTCCACTGGTTCCCGGCGCAATCGAGCGACAACACAATGACGAGGCATGAGATCTGAGAGAGGCGAGAGAGGCGCAATGGATGGCAACGAACAGCGCATGGCGCAACTCGATACGAGTCGAAATGCGATCGGTGCCAGTGGCTGAAGTGACAACCCGACTCGGAGTCAGCGCGAACAGTACAACGACAACGACGGAGACGCCTGGACCATCAGCACCACCTACAAGGTATCCCAGACGAACCATCAAATCCCCAAACCCACCACATCAACGAGAGACTCAAAACGAGATCTAGCCAAGTCGATTGAGCCCGGCTCGGAGCCGGAGGGTATGCTCACCAGGTCATAGGGTCGTATCGAGGTGGTATCGGACGGTTCGGGTGCATCGCACACGTTGTATATATAGAGTAGAGATGGTGCAGGATCAGTTCTCAGTCCCGAAGCGCGATACGGGAAGACGACGGGTTGGTCGAGTGCACTGCCGCCACACGATCGCTACGAGGGCCAAGATTTCCCATATCTGGACAACACTCGGACACAACACCTCCGAGTCCCGGGCTCAACAGCTCCAATTTTTTGCTCGTGCATTGAAACATTTTGGACAAGTATTTCTTTCTGATTGCCTCTTATTCAGTAGACCCACTTCCGTTTTGGCGGGAATGCGAATTACTCGAACCTTCGGAACTTCGTATCATGACTGTATTACTAGTACAGTCGCCAATTTAACTTGAAGTAGCAATGGCTTTGCTTCATTGGACCACACCTCTGTTACTATGGACCTTCGTCCATACGCTCTGATTTTTTGGACTTGAAATCTGGGTCTACCTACCGAGGAATTTGTGCCTTTGAATGTCCGGAGTCCCTCCGATGCCTAACTTGAATGCCGGCCCAAGGCCGCCGTGCTTCCTCCGAGATATGGGGATCGGTCCTTCAAGTTATCGCTGAACACGATGATCACTGTTGTCCAGCTTGACCTCGCCGTAGCCGTTGCAGCCACGGTATTTCTTACAGCCGCACTCGTTGGTGATTCAAAGGGGTACATTACCAGCCTCTACCAATGGCTCAAGGGACAGGCGTTCAGCGGGAAGAATAAGCTCCCAGACTACTCGAAGCTCACGGGAATTCCTCCCCCCAAACCAATCTATGACTTCGAGATCGACATTGCGAAGCCCCGTCCGTACAGACCTTTCCGATGGGAATATCATCAGACCATGTGTAAGTTACTCTGTCGATGCGATAATCCATGCCCCAAACTGAGCGTCCTTGGAGCGCTTAAAAAGCTCGAGCCCGACTGGTGGATTGAGCTTCACTCCGCCTATCGTGAGCAGATCGATCAGCGGAAGAAACTCTACGCAAAGCACGGCAAACTGGTGCTCGACGAGCTTCCTGGGAGTCAAGAAGCATCGAGGGAGCACATGGAGATGGTTATCCAATACGTTTGTCAAAGATACCCCAACCAGTTCCACTACAATGACTGGACCGGCGTGTTTTCTAACAACATCCTCGGAATCAAGGTCGACATCAGCACTGTTAATCCGTTCATGTTTCTCCTCGAACACATTCCGGAGGACGTTCTTATCGTGCAGGAAGATCCTGAGACTGGTTTATACATCTTACGGGCTGGGGTGGCATGCTCGGCTGTTGGATGGAATATTAATCAGAAGATAGGAAGACCGTTACACCAGATTCATGAGCCTGTCCCCGATTACAAAGAAAAGATGGCTTTTTCTATGGACAGGTGATATCAATCCTATAACTCAGATCCGAGCATATCTCACTCTCCTTACAGGTATTTCTCAAAGGTGCCCTGCAATAAACCCATTCAACGTGGTTCTTGGGATCTCGAGATTGGAGAACCCTTGTATCTCCAGACGGACGCAGTAGAGTGGAATCTTCGTCAGACACAGGATCCTGACCTTCCACTGTCCAACATATACTTGCGTGTCGACTGGCAAACGTTACGCCGTATGCCCAAGTCCCGTGCTATGGCTTTTAACTTTAAAGCCCTTTTCACGCCCGTCACAGATTTCCGACGAGAGCCATATATCCCTAAGCTTGTCCTCAAGATATTGCTAGAAGGGAAGAAGCCATTGATGGTGTACAAGAGCGCGTGGCACGTTGAGCACAAGGTGATTCCGGCCCTTAGAGAATGGGCGAAAGAACAAGAGGAAAACGGACTGGTTCCAAAGGGCTGGGAAGAGAGGACGCTAGACGAGGATCCGTTTTATCCGGGATGGAAGGACCACTACCCAACGCATGCGTAGGATATATATGATATTTATGCCAGCTCAATCTTCTCCCATCAATTCAGCGAGTTCGCGTTCTTCTTCCTCTGTTATTTCGCCTGTTGGTGCATCTCCAGCGGGTTCTGGAACAGGCGAAATGACGATTGGCTGTGCTCTGCAAGCAGGATTCTCGGGCGTGGAGGTAGCGAGCTCTGATAAAGCTCGATACGACTGAATCTTCCACCATAGGGATTGTACTTACCACTATAGCGCCACTTGCGTATGGTCCCGTCTAGACTAGTGGAGATGATCCATGGCTCGATTCTTGTCTGTCCGGCTTCATTCTTACTCGTCCGCATCCAGAGTCTGACGGCCGTTACGTCGTGCCAATGAGCATCAATCTCTCCTAGAATTTCGGGTTCGGATATAGTGGAAAGATCGTACAAACGAATCACGTCCCCGTAAGCGGTGACGACGTAGGGCTCCGCAAGAGGTGTGAGCGAGAACGGGAGAACGGCACGGACTGGGAGTGGATGGTGGAGTGGAGGAATTGACCTGGTCAAGGCAGGGTCAGGAGGATAGGAAGTAATTTGGACCGTTTCGTCGGAAGAAGCTAGAGACGGTCGATCAGTGACATAGAACGGGGCGATCAGTACTCGACTTTACCCGTCCAGATCTGGCCGGCTCCATAGAGGATCTCCGTGACCCTTGTTCGATGACAATCTAATGTATCTTGCAGATCGCTTCGCCATCGCGGGTTGGGTCCGGATTCTCTCTCGAGCTTCCATATTTTGATGACGCCCATCGTGTCAGCAGTCATCAATGTAACCGATGTCTCAGAATGAGCAACACCAGCCATGCATTCGACGGGACGACTGTGGGCAGATAGGGATCCAGCAGGTGTGAGTCCTCTCTCCAGGACGTCAGTAAGGTCCCTGCGCACTGGTTGATTAAGATAAGAGTCCAGATGTGAATGTCCACCTACCAAAATCGGATCGTTTTGTCTGAACTGCTTGACACCAGGAGTCTGGCAATGGGTAAGACAAACAAGCACTTCACAAAATCCTCATGAGCGACAGTTGAACATATCAACGCTTTTGGCTATAACAATCAGAATGCTAGCCCAGCAGCGCGAGAAACGAGAGTTACGGACATTGGTGTTCCATAGTTTGATCGACTATGAATCAGTTCAGTGCTAACGCAATGGGTGTGATGAACGTCCGGCTTGCCTTGTCCCAGGATCCTGTGATGAGTATCCGACCAACAGCGGGGAAGTCACTCTTGAAGAAAGCCAAACAAGTGACAGGCGCAGTATGACCTTTATATATTTGCAAGGTGTTACCCGACTGGTGTTAAGATTTGGCGAACGTTCAGCGAGAGACGACTTGAACTCCTTGCCTCTAGGTCAATCTTCTTGGCCACATGCGTATTTTCAGCTATCCAGGCCGCATTGCCTTCGACGTGTATATCCAAAGCTACGCCGGCCAGCTGGATCGGTAGGCCGAGAGTTTTTGTTCTCTCCGATTTTTGTCGGCGAGCCTGTAACACGCTTTGGGATGGATCGCGGATATCTGCGACAGGCCACTTGCCTCGTTGATCGCGAGTTCTGCTTCGGATCTAAGAAGGACCGTGTTGTCCATAATCTGTCATATGTTGTTGAGACAAACCAAGGTGTCCACTGGCACTGACTCGGACTCAGGAATTAGGTAAACGGCTCGCTGATAGTGGCGTTCATCGACCGCGTTCATGCCAAGCAAACGTCTCGCGTCATTCAAAGGTCCATCTACACCTACGTCCTCCCCCGTTCTACAACCCACTCAGCCTGTCATCCCTCCGCCATCCCCGTCTCGTCTTCCCGAGTCTACATTCCATCGGAAGCTGAGGACGCTGTTCCAAGAACTACGTTCGATATCACAGACATGGGACGACATCGTTCTTGTCGACGGGCTGAAAGCGGTGCGTACGCTGGTGGATGCTAGGACAGAGCTCGAGTATGTATGTGCCATCTGTTTCAAGCTAGTGATCTCAGGCTCTACCTCGCCGTGTTAGTAACATGCTGTCACTGCTTCCTCCGGATAGCCAGCCGCGATCCGAGATCGTTGGACCCAAGCTCGTCATTATGGATACGAGCATAGCCCAGCTCGACGTCGTAGCTGCTAAACTCGTGAGGTTCATCTCTACGTGGTGGGGGCGATGTCATGAAGCGTTCCACAGCAAAAGTTGTTGCGGCGCGTGAGCACCGTGCTAGACAGCTTGGAAGCGTTATACCACGAAGCTCAAAGGACGAAAGGCGCTAGGTGGTGCCAGGAAGAAGTGCTTTGGGTCTCGTGGCCACTCGAGAAATTCGGTGTGATATCAATTTAGCAAAGGCTCTTGCCATCAACTAATCCTGCGCAGTCAAATCTGTGGTGGACGTCGAACCACCGTATCATCGGTCCCTCGCTCTCATCAAGGATATCGTAGATAGACTACGAAGTCACTCCGTCACGTTTGAGGCGTCTAGAGACGCTATCTCTCAGTGGGTCGAACAGCCGTATCTCATCGAAGATGGGTGGGACGCCAAATGGGAAGATCTCTGTGCAGTCGAGATAGAAAGATGGGATGTAAAATAACATGACACAAGGACAGAGTACAACGGAGTCCCTACGAATCTTCTTCGTCTGATATCTGGATTTCATCCATATTGCCTTCTGGTTGAGTTGGTTGTGCGTCAGTTCCTTCTGGTGTAGGAAGTGCCGTCTTCTTGGCGGCAACGAAAGCTAGCCCCTTTGCCCCACTAGCTTGTTGTTCAGCGGCGGCCATGGCATCAGTTGGCGGAGCGACAAGCTCCGCGGATGCTCCATTTTGCTTGGCAGATAAGGTCTGCGCGGCGAGGTAAGATGCTTCTGTGTTAAACTGAGCCTGAACGCTCCGTTTAATCCGTAGCATTTCTCGGAATGTGTCCTCAGAACCGGTTTCGATCTCAAAGCTGTTCCACTCTGCCCAGAATTTGGGGTTAACCCGTGGGTCGCAGAATTGTGAGGCATGAGCATAGATGGCACGAGCACGGTCGATTTCCCCGAGCTTGCGTTCGAGAGCAGCGAATCGCAGGCACATTTCTGCGGTTTGCTTGTCTGGTAGGACCTCCAGTGCCCGTTCGTATATGGGTCGCGTGGCTGGCAGGCCATAGTTCGCCGTGGCCTTGGCAATGTATACAGTAAACATCTGTTCGTTGTCGTTCAGCATTCAAAGATTATTCACCCTGGTAGGAAACGCGCATACCTCAAACTTGTCTTCATCCGCAACTACTTGCGGAGCTCGTTCGTAGATGGACATAGCGCGCTTTGCTAAGCCGAAATCTTCCTCGAGCTTGCCATACATGAGGAACAATGGCTTGCAGGCCTTTGGCGGACATTTGTCAAGTGCCTGCTCAAAGAGGTCTCGCGCTCGCTCTAACTTTGAGCCCCCCTGAAAGAAGGTTAGAATTTGTTCGAAAGCAATTTCTAGATCAACGCACATATCGTTTCACAAATTTGGACAAGTAAATATTCCAAATCTCGAATGAGATAGGGAAAGTGAAAAGCTCCGTCCCGCGTTCATATATCTGCCACTCGAGGGTTATTGCAGGGAAAGGTATCATAGATAATGACCCACTCTGAAGCTGTCCTCCCAGTACTGATTCTCTTCAAGGAAAGCGGCGTAGTTGACTATGATCTGTGCATTAGCAATCTTGAGGTCCATGATCTTTTCGTAAACTGCTTTAGTTGATTCGACAGTGCCTATGGATTCTTCGAGGTCAACATAGAATGACCAAAGTTTCAACGACTTGAATAGCCGCGCTTGGACGGGGAGTGACTAAGAGGACCAGTCAGTACTTTGGACGGGCAGTTGAGGTTGACATACGTGATCGTGGTAGTTGATTTTTGTGTTCTTTGGGATGGCAGCTGCTCGTTGCATAACACGGATAGCCTCATCGTAGTTTCTACGTATTGTTAGTACATTTCGGGTACGACGGTGGAGTAAGGGCTTACTCAAGACGAAGTTCCATCTCTGACCATTCGCACCAAATTTCGGCAAGGTCTTCGACGTTCTTGAAGTTAACCTTTGTTGCCTTTTCGAGGATCTTGCGAGCGCTATCTGGATCAGACTCCGCTGCGCCGGAAACACCACCTTCCTCGTAGAACCTCGCGAAGTTGATATAGAGGCGGTGGAGATTCGCGGTGGCTTTACGAGGTTGGACAGTTTCCAGCGCTTTTGTGTAGGTTTCAGCCACCTGAGAATTCATCAGTATCAACGAATTGAAGGGACACTGATTACTTCGTACCCGCTCGTCATTTTCATCCCATAGTGCAATCCTCTTCTCCCACTCCTGTACGTCATTCGGATTTCGTCTCAAAAGGACATCGTTGAGAAGAAATGGTCTTCGATCCATCAATGCTGCAAATTCCTCCATTTTGGCATCAAGCTCGCGCTCGGTCTCCTTTGCATCTTCCTCGTCTTCATCTTCATCCGGTTCCTCCAAGGTCGCCATCATTGCGCTGAGAAGTGACTCGGTAAACTGTACGTACGCGTCGAAGACCTGGGTAAAGTCCCTGATGGTAAGAACCGATGCGATGCCAGCTTCGAATGTGCTGTTTGCACGGTCGAATTCACCACGCTTGATCCAATACGTGGCGATTCCACTCCATAGACGGCCGGCTTGGTCCTTGTAGACCTCAAGACCATCCTTATGGATTATGTATTCAATATTCAGCTTTCGCTTGCTCAGGGGATCTTCGTCCTCGTGATAGGCTGGGAGTGGCTTTCCATCAGCTGAGATGGACACTGCCGGGCCTGCCATACGGATAAGCTGGCCGTCCGCTGGGGCAGGTTCCTGAGCGTTCTGAGTTTCGGCTTCGGCTTCGGCTTTGGCATTCGCCTCGTTTGATTGAACGGTGTCGGAGACATCGAGACCAACGTCATCGGAGAAACGTTCAACGACGTCGATGAAATCTCCGAGAAGTTGATACGGGCTCTTACCCTCCGGGCTGACATATCCACCCCGCGCTGCTTTCCTTGCCAAGGATAACAAAAGCTTCGCGGCTTCCAAAGGTCTCGGGTCGGAGTCGGCGGGGGAAAGGAGGATGGAGGCGTAGTGCTCGGTCAGGCTTGGGTCTACGACAAGATAACGGCGGTATACCGAGACAGTGGTAGCGCCACCTTTGCCCTCAGCCCAAAGTAGATATCTGACCCAGATACGAGAATGTAGGGAAGGTGGCAATGTGCGTAATGCGCGATCGAACGTCCGCCGAGCATGGGTATGCGAAACCACGGGTGGGCATAGCGGGTGGAAAAAGAGAGAGAAATACATCAGCCAGAGACGCGGAAGCTAAATAATGTATTAACACAGCTGAGCGATTGGGTCGGACAAATGAGCATACCTTGGGCAACCACATCAGGGCGCGCTCATATGTTGCAACAAGAGCCTTCCACTCCTCCCATCCAACGACACCATCGAGCCCGCCTTCCCACTCTTCTATGCTCTCCCGCTCTTCCTCCAATGCATCCTTCATTTCAGGAAACTTTTTCCTCCCGCCCGCCTGTTTCTTGTGCACCAGTTTTCCAAGGACATATGACATCCTCATCTGCAGATACGGTTTCCATAGCTTGAAGGATCCCGGGAACTGAACGAGCGCAGCTTCGTAGATGTAGGTAAGACATTGCAAGGACCGCCTTGCAAGCGGAGTCGAGACTGGTCCGAGTAGCTGGGCGCTCTCGTCAAGTGAAGGGTTTGCGCGTCGTTCTTCCTTGAGTAGTGCGTTGAACGCGTCCCTGGTGTTTTGTATGGCTGTCAACCATGCCCGGAAAGATGATGGGTTCCGGAGTAGGTCTTCTTCGCGGTGGATGTCCTGGACGGTGAGCAAGTGTGGGTGGGTCGTTGGCGTAGGTACTGGCAGCGTCAAGGGAAAGAGAGCGGAAAGACTCTCCAGCGTTGTCGACTTTTCAGCGATGGAAGGCATTCTGGAGTCCTGTTCCAAGTGGAACTCTCCAATATTTATTTATGTAATTTCTCCGGATAAGTGGCTTATCTCACAACTATGTTTGTACCGACTTGAGCATAGTGCTACTGAGGTTCTATCTGACTTGATCATGGTAAGGCCACGCGCTGATTTTTCGCTCCACTACCAATGCGCGTATGCAGCACAACGTCAAGCGTGTCCCGCAATCCCAAGAAGCCATACAGGCGAGGAAAGAGCGCGAGAGGTCGCAGATCGCCGAGTATCTTGCATTAACGAACAGTGTACTTTCGCGCGTATGTTCCTCGTCGCGGCATCCGCTTATCTCGTCCCTCGTCTCAGCCCGTGTAACAGAAAAAGGCTTGCGACTGGAGTCGTGATGCGTTTGATCAAACCGAACAATTGCTTGAGTTGAACCCGGAATTCTACACCGTCTGGAACTATCGGAGGCGCATCATGCTCAACGGAATCTTCCCTCAGAGGTCAGTGGATTTCGCCTACTTTGTTTATCGAAATATCATTCGACCCTCAGTACCCCCGAAGACAATAATAATATGCTCGCTAACGAGTTGTCGATGACAATGGCAGCACTGCGCGAACATCCCAAGGTATACTGGATATGGAATCATCGTCGATGGTGCCTGGAGAATGTTCCAGATGGACCAGCGGTTGATGGTCAGCCATCCTTGCAATGGCGAAAGGCAAATTGGCAGAAGGAACTGGCTGTCGTCGAGAAGATGCTCGATGCGGACGCACGAAATTGTAAGCCTACACATATTTCGTTCCTCGAACATCTCAACTCTCCAAGTTCTCGCATGGAACTACCGGAGATATGTTTTGGCAAGTATGCCAGATCAGCGGCCATTAATAACCGAGCTGGCATACACCACGCGCAAAATTAGCGCAAGCTTCTCTAATTTCAGCGCATGGCACCAACGTTCGAAAGTTTACTCCTCGCTATGGAACGCCGGTGAATTGGATCCCATTAATTCTCGAAAAGAGGGTATGTACCTGCTTTGCCTCTGGTGTTCCGTGGCTCTGACACGAAACAAAGAGTTTGATCTTGTGCACAATGCACTGTTCACTGATCCCGATGACCAAAGTGCCTGGATCTATCATAGGTGGCTTATATGTTCGGGTGTGTACACGTTATCACAGGTTCGCTATGTAACTATAACGGATTTACAGGAGAGAACGAGGAGCAGCTCCGGCAGGAGGTTGCTATCATTGAGGAATTGTTAGACGAGCAGCCAGATAGCAAGTGTAAGTCCTTGTCTCGACCTTGATTCAGTGTCACATTATAACACACGCTAGGGTGCATGGAGTCGTTGGTGTACTACAACCGATTGTTGCTGAAGAACTATTGTCTAGACTCCGAGGACATCAGGCAGAAGTGTCTTGGCTTCCTGCAGCAGCTAGAACGGATAGATAGTCCGCGCAGATCAAGATACCAAGAAATAGGTGAGTGTTTGTAGGATGCACTGGGGTGGACATTCACATCGACAGGCGAATAGCTCAACAAGTCAGAGACCAATGAATTTCCCAATCGTGTATAACAATAACAATGCCCACTCTTCTGCGGCAAATTACCATTGGTCTGATGTGCCCACATTCTGAGCCCTTGGGTCTAGAGCGCTCAAGGATCAGCGTTCAACAGCCCCTTCCGCACCTACACTCGCGAGGTCGGCACCCGCAACTGATGGTCTACTCAGCATCAACAGGGCCTGAATGAGCAACACTCACGTGGGGTGGCAGCCGCAGCCGTTTCCGCCGCAGTGCTCGTCGACGGGGATAACAGTAACCTAGAAGAAGAACAGTTTCAAACAAGCGAGGTGCTCGACGAGAAGATGCGTACGTCGTTCATGATATGAGGTCAAGTAAACAAGTATTCGGTGTGAAGAAGGCTCGATAGTTGTCTGATGCTCGTCCTGGCCCCATCAAGTTGGTTTATATACCATAAGCACTGTATGCAGCTATTGTGTTTCACTGTGACCTTTTCCAGACGGGTGCACGCGTCACAGTCGGCGAGGCACTCTCCCCGGCGTTCCTCCTGCTTTGCCTGCCCACAGAAGCATCAAGAGGGTAGGCGATTTCTGCACAATCGTCCTGCTTTAGGAACCCGCCTGCCAACGGTGGGTGGACTTCGCGTCGCATTTCCCCCTCCGGGCAAGCAGTTTACACTTGCGGGACATTGCAAGCAAATTTACACCCCCCACGCCCGCAATGACCGGACTTTTTTTTTCAGGAGGGAGGGTATTTTCCCCAATCGTCATTGCGTTCCATACGTTCGTCTGCCAGCTTTATCGCCAAATCTCTTCGCGGGATACGACGTTGCAGAGTCTAATTCCCAAGAACGACCGTGTCACGGATCTAGGATCTCCTTTCAGGGTACCCTGCATGAAAAATCCACACGACTGTGATCCGCACACCTGGCATTCCCGCGTTGGGCTCGCTCGGTCAAGGCAGTGCCAACCTATCATTGTTCAATGGGTCCAGGGATAACAAGCACCGGAAGTACCTTCCAGGGGTTCTTAAGTCTCAGGCAAAGTGTTCGGAGCGACGTACCATCTCGGACGTTCTACAAGTTGAAGATTTCTTGGGGTTCATCCGGTAATCAGGTAGCTGTGCATGGCCGAGCGAGATATTGCCGAAATCATTCGTAAATATACCATGATCATCAAGGAATGCTAATTAGTATTGCTACGAGCGTGCAATAGAAGGCCTGTGACCATGTGTTCCATCATGTGTTACGTGACGAGGAGAGCGAAGAAAGCCTCGCTCTCGATGACCTAGGTATCACTGGCGCGTTGATCCCGATTTCCATGAAAGTAAGTGAAGTACAATGTGTGATGGGGAAAGAGGTACTGCATATTTGAGATTACAGGAAACCGCTGCCTATACTTCATAGGTCTCCACTTTATGTGTGGGCCAAGGACCCTTCTCAACTTCATGGTTTCCAATCGGGTGTGATGAGGTAGAATCCTTCCTCGAGGACTGGGATACACGAATCGTGTCCTGGAACTCGACAGGGGTCATCCCCCTCGCTGTGCTTGAGAAATAATGCACACTCCTCTGCCCCATAGCGACGCGAATCAGTACCACGTAGAATGCAATGGAAATGATCGGCATGATCTGTGGGAGAAATGTGAGTTTCTGAAAACCATGAAACGGGATAAATTCACCATGTCCAGGACAACGTACTGGCCATTACTAGCATTGACGAAACAAATGAGTGCAGCGGAGAGAGTGGCGGAGTACAACAGCGCAGCATCAACGAGGACGCGTAGGACTGGCATCATCGTACTTTTTCGCCGAGACACGCACGAGTCCAACATTGCGCTCTATAGTCCAGATGCGATACGCGAGGAGCCCTAGCATTCCGTTGAAAGTATGACTAGACCCTGAGGCTGCATTAGCTTACCAGAACTCAGCAAGTTGGCCGCGAGCGTCGAGGCGTAAAACGCCGTGATCCACTGGGCAGTTTCCTTGGCAAATATATTCGTATCATTTGTGGCTTGTGAACAGCTGTAAACTGAACCGACACCAGTCACTGAGGTGGAGACATCATCAGTGGGGAAGATCTCTGCAAAGTGAATTCGTCGTACCCGCAACACTGCACCACAGCATTGAAGGGAGGATGATACTCCAGAACGATTGCCACACGACATAACAACGATATATCTAGACGTGGATCGGCAAAGGAAATCCGTATGCGAATTGGAACGACTTACCACTACACCATCGCCGAGAAGTATTTGTAAGGTATAGATTGCATTTTTGATCACAAAGGTAGGTTCAGAAACATCTGCGAAGAATGCCACTGGCCCGCCAGGGAATGTATTGGCGTCCTTTACCAGGCCTCCGTCAAGGCGCACAATATCGACGAGCATATGCTTGAATGAAAGATAGATTGTCAGAAAGAAAGTCGGGATCCTCGACATCGTCAAATGAGCTTACGGCAGTACTGAGAACCAGGAAGACGACGGCGATTGAGATCATCGTCCGGTTGGATGCACTGCGGTCCTTTTTGCGAGTCAACACCCACATGGTGCCGATGAACATGAGCACCGAAAATCCTACATCAAACCTGGTTAGCAGACGAGGGTTGCCAACGTTGCGCAAAATGCGCACCATACAAAATAGCTTCGAGTGATGTCGACATAATCGCGGCATTGTCCAGGGCGATTCCTAAACTCATGGTAACGGCGAAGGGGGTATGGAGGGTTCGAACTTGGTGGACATTATTATAGGCTTGGAGTTCGAGTTGAATCACAGGAAACCAGCGCGTTTGATGGATTCGACATCAATCATCCCGTCCACTATGAGAAGGGACTGTGAGGGACAGAATCCGCCTGATTGCACACTGACACCTGCTAGTAGGAGTGGGCAGCAATGTGAACAATTGGTATCCACCTTTCCACAGGATCCGAGCACTAGGCTGTTTCCAAAGACTGCATTACCTCGTGGCTGGACCCCTGAAGCACGATTATGTAATCGCACTTGACATTTTCCTTCTGGTGTCTCCAATACCTACTAGTGAGGATGGCTTCACGTTCGTTGCTCTCGAGTCGGATTGGCGCAGCATCGAACCTGTATGTCCGACGACCTAGCTCGTCAACATATCCGATTACTGGTTTCCTCTCCGCCGTCAAAGCAGCCAGAGCCGGTCACACCCCCACACGCATCCGGCAAGAAGCAGTCATGGCTAACACACACAGTCAAGGCAAATCCCGCCCTATACGCCATATTTCTCGGCTTTGCGCGTGCTCTTGGCTACAGCTCTCCCAAACAGCTCGCGAACAGACGCGCATTACACATGTACAACGCCCTGTGTGCGACGCGTGCAGACCAAGAAGCTAACTTTTGGAGAAAAGGTATCACTGCCTCTTTTCGTTTTTCGTTCTGCGGGTCTCACGCATGCTTTCCGGAACGATCCCTCCAGAATGTGCACTCCCTCCTACCTTTCAGTCTTGGTTTACCGTGACTAATTTGCACGTATGGCTCCTTACCGTCCGTTTACGGGCCCTCCCTGCGCCTCATGGATTGAACCACATACAAGGGTTGATCGATCACTTTTTCCAGGACGTCGAAGAGCGCGTCCGTGCCGTGCTTCAGCCAGGGGTCCTTCCACCCCGTTCGACATCTGACACACCCCTCGCACCACCTGCATCTAACGAAGCTAAACACAGACCAGAGCTCAGTAAATATGTTTCCCCATATCCTAACAGCTCCTTTTACACCTTCCCCTCTCCTGTTCCGCCACCCGACGCGTTTCCATCCCCGGCTGCGTATGCCAAGGCAGAGAAAAGGGCGAGAGCACCGGAGAGCCTTATAACGAGGCACATGAAGATATTCAAGGAACAGTGGGCGGGTATGGGCATGAGTATGGATTTGGGGCTTGTAAGGGGGGACGCAGAGATGGCAGCTGCCATCTGGAGAAATCTATTGGGTGGAAGAGGGGCGAGAGGGATCTCCCTCCCTGGGATGGATGCAAAGCCGACTCCGAGCGGGGCCGAAATCACAAGTAAACCAGGGTTCAGACGTTCCGTAAACCTCGTCGGAGGTCTCGTAGAGAACGTGGAGAAAATCGATGTCGATGCCGAGGAGGCCAGAGACGACTGGAGTGGCGTTTATGACTTTGATGCGAACGAGAGTGATCGGTGGGTTCTTTGAGTGGAGCTCGTATGCGTTACTTCGTTGCTTACTCGTGACAGGTACATCGCTTACCCGGAACTCATGGAAACGCTCGTCGTTTACCTCAGACGTGAGGCGCAGCGACTCGAGCGGATTCCCGACCAAGTCATCCTAGGACCTCGGGAGGTGGGTAAGGAGGGCGAGGGAGTGAAGAAGTTGGTGTGGGGGAAAGTGAGACCTTAGGGAGCTTTATGCAGTGAGTAACTTGGTATCTTGATCTACGCTGAGAGTCCAATTTCCTTTTCACATAAAAGATACTTGCATCGCTGCATCCGTACTGTAGCCTACTGATATTTTCCCCGACATGGAAGAACACCGTCTCACTTTGCACTCGTTCGAGTCTGCGACCGACGACCCCGATGATCAGTCACCTGACCAAACCTCAAATGTATTGCGCCAGACGGCCTTGACATGGTCGTAAGATGCACGCCCAAGTAAGTAGTCAATGGCTACATATGCACATGAGAATCGAGATCGATTCGGTGGCCAGAAAATGTATGGAGCTTTCGATCTCTTATTTCGCATGCGGGTGTCCGGATGCTTTTTAGTACTAATCCCGCTTCGCCTTGCACGAACGATGTCAAAACCGTAGGCGCCATCACATTTCGGGAATCTTACTTTTAGGACCTTGTTGTCGATCGGGAGGAGTCTGTGCAGCGATGCTCTCGACTTGCTCCAATACGTTTAAGAATTGGATCAATCCTCTACGCGTGGTCCTCGGGCTCTCGAATCTACTCCCACTCCGAGCTCCCGCTTCAATGGGAAGCAATTCGGACCAACTTTCAACCGCCTATTGAACGCTCTTGGGGGGGACCGCGGTGGTTCTCGCAAGTTAATGGGAAACACCCTGGTAATCGCTGGAAACGGCAGGAAAAAACGTGTTCGTTTTCTTTCGTCCCGATGCTTTCCCCTGGCTGTTTTGAAAGAGTCGAGCAAAAATCGGTTCCTCTTCCAGTATCGTTCACGGAGAGGAAGCAACAACCGATCGTAATCTATGCTCCAGATGGGTTATATATCCCGTCGCGGTCCTCGCTGATGGGAAGCACGTCGTGAAACGGCGGCGAAGAACGGAAGCTTCGACGTTGGTGCATACTACTAGAAGATGGCAAGGAGGTGTGTGTGTGTGGGGGGGGGGAGTATTTGTTTTCAACATTGCGGCGTCACAAGATGGGAAAGCTGATCGTCAGTGGGGGCGAGTCGTCTACTCACGGCGACGACGTGTACCTCAGGCTGGCTCAAAAAGGTGGGGTGGTATCGAACCCACGGTGCCATGCGCAGCGTCACGGTGCACACCCTTGGGTCGAACACACCTCACCTGCTTACGAACCGTGACCGTGCCACTGCTTCCAAGTTGCTGCTATCGTCATCAACGGCCCCACCGTGGCGGAAACTGCTGCTGGCTGTCACCCCACCTAAGCGCCCTTGCTTTGCGCGCGACGCAGATGCCCCACCCCAGACGAGCGCTCACCTACTCATACCTTGAAATGTATGCAATGCTACCAAATCAACACCAAATTGCCATCTGGCCAATTTCTGTGCGACTGTCCTGCTTTGGGCACCCGTTTCCGAATACTACCACCCAGAGCCTTTGGTGGGTGGGCTTCGTGGTGCATTTTCCCCTCTGGGGGTAAGCAATTTATACTTGCGGGACAATGCAATTAACTGTTCACCTCCAGTGCCCGTCGTGACCAGGCCCGTTCTTTGCCGGGGAAAGCGCCTGCAATGTCTTTGATTTTGATCGGCAGAGCGTCCCGTCCCGAATTCAGACTGATTCCTCCAGATCAAGAATCTCACCGGATTGCATGGTGTGATGAGGCAACTATGAGCTGAGCAAAGAATCGAGAACTCCCCCTACGTCCGAGTAGCATCCCAAAGGTATCCCGCAGTTGGATCCATCCTTGGACCTTGCGCGCGCGCGCAAGACCTAGAGAGACAAAGTCGATTGCAACACAGCGGATGATACCAACAACTACATGCGGTGACCCACCATTCCATGATTGAAGGAGAAAAAAAAAGATAAAGCAACAAGGCATATCAACACATCAAAAACGAAAATTCGTATCGGGCGTGTCACATCCGTCATGAACCTGGCATGAACTGGGCAAAAAAGTCGTGGAGACGTTCAACATTAAGATGGCAAAAAAAAAAGAGAAGAGATAAACAATGTCATTCTGTTTGGTTCTTTTTTCTTCCTTGTGTTGGAATTTTCGTCAACAGGGTGGATACAGGAAAAAAAAGAATTTAGACTTGTTTCCGAACGAGAATATCTTGTATTTCTGCGATGGTCTTGGCCGAATCCACCAATTGGGGTCCACCAGGGAGAATGGCCAGACGTTGTTTCGTGGTGTTTAACATGGCCTTAACGTTAGGGACGACTCGCGCAATGTAGGGGGAGATGAGAGGTTCCTGAAAGAGAACGCTTCAGCCACTGTCACACCAAGACGGGTTAACGAACGACGTACGTTGATGTTCAAAACAGTTGCCGCCCTCTGAAGCCACCATAGCGCAGACTTGAAAGCTTCATCCACAGGCGGTGTCTCTCCTACAATGCCAGCAAGCTAGGAACAGGCACGTTAGACACTGCACAGATAAAGGGACGAATTACACGTACGCGGTGCAATAATGTAAGAATAACAGCCTGAGATAGTGGCCCAGGACCATTAAGTGGCATGACGATCTCTGGGTTCGATCGTGCCAACAGTTCTCGGAGCTGCTTGGAGTCCTGCGTACCCAGCACCGCCAAGTAAGTGTCGTCCCATTCTTCAGACTGGACTGGGGGGGAACGCTGAGAAGCCAGGGGTGGTGGGGGCGGGGGTGGAGCAAGAGGGTGCGAAGCTTGGGGGGCAGCAATGTTTGGAGAGGAGTACCACGAGCCATGCATCGGCTGTGCTTGCGTCTGCGGGGTATAGCCACTGAGAGGCTGCGAGGTGTAGACCGGCTGCGAGGAAGGCGGAAGGTTCGGTTGACGGTGGTGAGACTGAGCAGTCATCGAGGCAATGTTGGACACTGGAGAAGTGTTGCTAGGCAACCGGTGATGGGGGTTCGTCGCATTCATGGTGAGGAATTTGACCTGGTCAGAGAGAACCCTGACAGAGTGCTCGAGATCCCTAATCAGTGACTACGAGCTGTGTGAGGAGTCATGTCCAACACCAGCAAACGAGGTACGAACCTCCTGACTCCGTGCCGCCTCCGTTTGCCACGTCATGGAATCCTTCTTCACGTTCAAGATTTCCGTCCTCATCTCACGCAAAATATCTTGGTGCATGGCCGAAGTCTGCTGAGAGTAGGCGGGTACAAATGACTTGGAAACCGTATCCTTGACATATCTCTCGATGAGAGGGTTTAGGTTCGTCGAGAGTATGCTGGCAAAGTGATTCGAAATGTCTGGTCTGAGCAACAGCTTCTCGATCTCCACGGGAAGGTTCTGACGATCGGTGTGGTCAGCTCAGCTGCTAAGCCACACCAAAGCAACTTACGTTTTGTATATACTCTGTCAGACCCCGTCCAACATGCTCATTGAGTGCGGACCGAACCTCGCTTCGCGTGATATGCTCCAGGGCAGGAAGGACCGAATTCTGGACCTCGGCCTTGACGGCCATCTCCACCACGCGCGTGGTGTTCCTTGTGAGCTCCGTCGAGATCAACTTGAGGATCTTCTCCTGTCGATTGATGTCCTCTGTTTGCTCTTGCGCCCGGGCCTCGTCGAACCGTTGTTCTGACAAGCACGTGGTAGCATCAGGACCCGCTCGTCAATGCTGGGATGGCACTCACGCTGCTTGTCCATTTCCTTTGTGATCAACCGCCCAATGCGTGTGTGAAGGTTTTCCTCGCTCTTTTTGATCTCCTTGGCGACGAGCTGAGCGACGCCAGAGTCGCTGATGGAACCCAAGTCGGCCTTTGCTCCCTTATCCTTGTCCTCTCTATCCCTGAAGGCGACGTTCTTTCCTTTGGCGCTCTTTCCCTTTGCCTCGGACCCACGCGCCTCGTCACGAGTCAACTCCGATTCAATTTCTTCAGAAGGCGGTGTCCGCAATCTACCGGGAGGAACAACAGAAGAGGCTTGTTGCGGAGCTGGTGCGGATCCACCGATGATACCAGGCGCCTGGGGCATCTGGCGAGCTGGTTTGACGTCCAGCGGTGCAGACGTTGGAACCTGGGGTTGCGTATAGGATGGGAATTTGGCAACGGCGCTCACGAGCGCGCTCTCGTACCATTCCTTGCGGACGAGAACCTGATCAACACCTGTCGAGTGGACGGAAAAGGCGACGAGGGCAAGTTCACCTGGAGGCACTTTCGCTGCAACACAGGCGGCATGGGCCTCGTCCCCAGTAGGATCAGCATCCGCGGAGAGGATGACAAAATGGATGGTAGGCTTCGGTCCGGAGAACTCGACGACTTGCTCGAAGAAGCCACCCCGTACAAGTTCGCCGGATGGCGAAGCCGAGACATCAAACCCAATCTTCAGCGCAATCAAACTGTCCCTGCGGTTATTGGCAACCCAAAGGGTCTGGATCCTTGAGTCATAATTGACGTGGCCAAACATCTCTGGGTCTTCCTTGGTACCATTGACAAATCTAAAGGTGGAAAGAACGTTCTTTGTGATAACGGAGAGCAGCTGGAATACGGTGCCATTCTTGCGGCCAATGACGATGCCATCGTCGATAAAGGACAACGAGGATGGAAGATCGTCTCCACGGACGCGGTGTGTCCAGAATGGGCTCTTGTCATGTACGTTCCACAAGGTCAGAGTTGAATCCTCGGAGATGGTCGCCAGCGCAAAGTGAGGAACGTCAAAGTCAAACGCAACCAGGCGCTACGCGAATGCATGAATAGATGGGAGACGAGCAGTGGGATTGCACGCTTACGGAAGGGATAGAAAAAACTTGAGAGATGCGGTCCAGCCCAACCTGTGGCTGAGGTTCACCCCTGAATGTACGCGCAGCGTCCGCCAGATCCAATAAATACATCCTTGTTTCAGAAGCAACTGCGAGGGTGTCAGCTTGTTTGGGATGCCACTTGACCGAGTGCAAAGGATCAGCATCCGCGCTCGGTACGATGCACAGCAAGATGTGTCCACTGGAAAAACATGAGCAGGAATGGTCCGCGAGGGGCGCATAGACACGTACGGAACATCATCCGTGATGACCTCGGGTAGTTCCCAAACGACGAAACCACCGTCAGAGGTGACACCTGCGAGTCTGTTGCCGTAAACGGCCATATCGATGACCTGAGTTGCTGGGGCAAAGACGGTAGGCAACTGCAAGAGGGTGCGATCACCGCTGGAACGAGAAATGACGCGGACACGGCCTCTGGTCATGGCATAGGCAATCCAGTGGGTCGCGCCGATGGTGGTGCCGGGCAAGAAGACGGGGTCCTGCTTGACGAGGGCGATGGCAGTCGACTTGACACCATCCCTGGGTGCCTGTATTTCGTCGAGAGGCTGAGAGACGTCGAACACGATCATCTGGGGCTGAGGACTGCACGAGAGTGAGGGCGAAAGCTAGAGGGAAAAACGAGAGTGCGCACCTGGGGCTTGAATGGGGCTTGCCCTTGTTGACGGGCTTGGGGCGGGGGTCGTTCTTCCAATTTGGGCGGGGAACTGGGGAGCCTTCCTTGTCCCTTCTGACAGGAGGGATGGGTTGGGGAGACTCGGTGGACCTGCCCTGGGGGCGGGGAGGCAGCTGCTGAACGGGGAGCTTGGGTGGGGAAGCGCGAGGGGAAGAGACGAGGGCGGGCTTTGGTGGGAGAGGGGGCGGGGGCATGGGACGCTGCTGGGACTGTTGGGGGCTGGATGAGTTGGGTTCCACTAGGGAGTACTCTTCTGTAGTGCTATAGGGGTCATACGAAGGGGAAGGTGGCTGAGCAGTGTAGGGCGCCTGGCCGCGGGTGAGCTGCTCGATGAGATTTTCGACCGACTTTCGCTTTGGGTCGTTGAGAGAACCGAGGGAGGCCGGGGTCCAATTGTCTTCGTTGGGGCTGGAGGAGGTGCCGGGTGCGGGCTTCTTCTTTACACCGTTGGAGACGAGGGCATCGAAGGGGGAGATGAACTCGAACATGGACTTGCGCGGGGACGGAGGGGCCTGTTGGGGGGAGTGGGAGGCTGGGGCTGGGGCCGGGGCCGGGGGTGGCGGGGGGAGCTCCCTGGGAGGGTCCTGGGGGACATAGGCGTCTGCAGGGAGATAGGGTTCGACGGGGGGCGGCTGGATGGGGGCCAAGAGGGCCTGGACGTCGGGGTAGTTTGATCTCGGTGTGGTGCTGTCGCAAGGGTCAGCAAAGAAGGCATCGATGTAGTCCCAGGAGGCCATGGGAGGGAGGGAAGAGATGAAAGGGTAGAAAAGGAGAGGGAGGGCGCCTCGTGGGATTGGCGAGGCACGCCATGGAAGATGATCTGGGTGCGGGGGCATGGCGAGAGGAAGGACTCACCCAGCCATGAGCTGTTCGAGGAGGATCTTGCCCTGGGACTCGCTGGCGTTGGGGGGGGACTGGCCGGAGCGGTGGGAAGAGGCGGGCGGGGTTGGGATCTGGGGGACGACGGAAGCGTGTGCGGGGATGGAGGTCGCGGCGGGGTAGAGGAGGGAGAGGAGGGCGCTCTGTCTGTCGGCGGCGGATGCGGCGGGGACGTTTGCGGTGTTGGGGGAGTCGACAGCGGGAGTTGCGGGTGCGGAGTTGTTTTGGGGGAGTGACGAGTCCATCGTCGAGTGGAGTCGAGGAGAGGGTCAGAGTCGCAATCGCCCAACTTTTTTGACCGCGTGCGCGTCGCCTCGTTGATCACACGAGGCACCGTGCACAGCCACACTCCACTTGTCGTCCACCACGATGTCCAAGGGCTGGCTCAACCTCGAATCCGGCCTCGTCTCGGACACCCAGTTCTTCGAGGGCGACTCTGCATTCAAAGCCCTCGGCCTCACCCGCACACAGAGACTCTATGGCTTTGTCGGCTGGTCCGTCCTTTTTCCCCGTCCTGCCCGCCGCTCACCCCTCCCCAGCCTTGTCGCAGGCTTTGCCCTCAGCCTCCTGGGCAGCATTCTGCTGTTTCTGGGCCAGCTCAGCACCTTTGCAGGTCGGTCGTTCCCGTCCTCTTGCCCGCCCTATCACAACCCTTGCCAGTCCTCTACACCATCGGCATCCTCGTCTCCCTCGCCGGCACGGGCTTTCTCATCGGCGTAAGCCAGACCATCTCTCCACGTTCTCTCACTCATATCAACCACAGTTTGCAAGCCAACTGAAACTGGTAATTCCGTGTCTCCCATCCTCCCTCCGCTAACCTCCCAAAAGATGTTCAAACCCGTGCGCATCATCGCCACCATCGCCTTTCTCGCATCCATCGCGCTCGTCTTTGTTGGTGCCTTTGTCATCGGGAGCGAGGTCTGTCCCCCCCCGTTCTCCCTCCTCTCCCGCTCACGTGCCGCAGGTCCTCTGCATCGGCAAGTCCCGCCCTTCACTCCTGCCGTCAACTCACCCCTTTCCAGTGTTCGTCGTCATCGAGTACCTCGCATACACCTGGTACTGTCTGTCGTACATCCCTTATGCCCGCTCCGCCGTTTTGAGGGTCGTAGGGCTCAGCTAGACGCTTGACTTTACGATACTCTCCATGCTCACAGACTCGTCTGCTTAATGGGTACCGTCACTGTATTTCGCTCATGACTATTACATTCGCCTGATGATCATCCGTAAGCGATGCATCCCATCGTCTCACCCCCTGAACGAGTTCTTCATCTCCCGCAACCTGTCCATGATCGCACTCTCCCCACTGACTCCCGCAGCGTTCCTGTAGAGCGAATTCACACAGCACTCGCCCACATCCAACAGCCACTCACTTGACCGCATCACTATCAAGCCGCATGAACACGTTCCACTCCTTTTCATCCCCAATAGTCGTCAGCCCAGCCGTGATCTGGCTCTCTTTGACCAGTTTCACAAGCCGCGCTATTCCCGGGTTAGCGGGATCAACCGACTTTCCAAACGCAACGCTCCCTGCAGTGTACTCGTGACCATTGTACACCACCGTCTCGTCGGGCAGCGTTCCCAAGTACGACAGCGCCGCGTGCATCTGTTCCCCGTCCCCCTCAAAGAACCGGCCGCAGCCACCTCGTGCCTGTCAGGTCATGTACAGGTACAAAACAGTCCTTTGTTTACCTTGGAAAAGTGTATCGCCAGTCAAGACGCCACCGGCCTGCGACTTGTTCGACCTGTCAGTGATATAGTAGCAGATCGAGTCCTGTGTGTGGCACGGCGTTGCCAGACATCTGTTTCGAAATCAACTCTCGCTTAGCAGCACAAGTGCAGGACAGCATACTTGACGTGGATGTTGTCTCCGATGACGAACTCGTCCTTGTCCTTGACGACGTTGGTCACAGCAAGCACCTGCCTGCTCCCACCGTAGATCGGTGCGCTGGGGTACTTGGAAGCCTAGAAAGCAGACGGGATGGTTTCATATGGAGCGACGAGCCGTAAGCGGGGGCACTGACAAATGTCTAGTCGCCGGGTAGGACGGTGAGATGATGTGGGGTTGCAAGCATACTTATGGAGACAGACCTCGTTCCCGCCGCTGTGATCGTTGTGATGGTGTGTCGTGATTGCGGCAATAATTGAGACCCCTAGACCATCTGCGGCGGCCTGCACTTTGGGGACGTCGTATGGGTCGACTGCGGCAGCCTTGTTGGAGGGCTGGTCGATGATTAAATAGGCATAGTTGTCCTGCCTAACAGGCACCGGCACGACTCTCATGGTGGGGCGTGGACGTGGAAAGGGGAAGAACCTTGGCCGCATAAGCAGTGAGGCAATGCAAGCTGATGGCAAATGATATTTTCGTGTATTCCCAAGCTGATCCCATTCATCCCAGTGTTGATATCTGCGAGGATTTTAGGTAAAACTAGCTGACGTTTGGTGTCTTGCATCCTCCGTCCTCCAGATGTCGGTGAGCCCCTCGTCGCGAACTTGGCCGAGTCCGCGCTGACCCTTTTTTACCAGACTCGCCCCGGGCCATGTGAATCCGGAGGGTGCACCTCCCCTCCTCCAGGAAGCTCAACCAGTGCAGGGCCCACCACGACCGTTGTAGTTCCCATTTCAAGTCTTGCGGCACTCTCTAGTTCGGAATCTACCTCGTCACCAACCGATGCATCCGCCCAATCCTCCACTCCGGCGCCCACCGTTGATGCGTCGTCCTCCACTTCTACACTCGCCGAATCCTCCACCGCTGTCGCAACTGCATCCTCCACATCCAATGCAGCCGTCATTGCCGGAAGCGTGATCGGCGGCGTCGTATTCCTCGCATTGGTTGTTCTGGGCATGCTCTTCTACCTACGCGCGCGTAAACGCAAGCGCACACCGCCCTCGTCCGAATTCATCAACTCCATCAGGGATGGCGCTGCGCCCGTCCTACGCCTCGACTCAGGCGCCGAGTATACCTCCGCATTCGCCGAGAAAGGCAGCGGATACACGCACTATCCCCCCACTCCCCCGCCCCCGTTCATTCAAAACTCGTATTATAACAGCCCACAGATGCTAGACACGAAGTTCGCCGACGAAACTGATGTCCCGTCCGAACGACTGAGCATCGAAAAGCCGCTCCATCCTCAGAGATTTTCCTCCCCCGACTCGTTTGTCACGCGATACCGTCCAACGACGAGCATCGGGAGCAGGAAGGAGCTGTGGGGAAGCGACACAGAGATATTCTCGGGCGAGTTGTCGCCAGTACGCCAGTCTCCGACGCGCGATTCTGTCCTCCAGTTTGCCACACGCTTTTCGTTGGACGATCTATCCCCGCAGCCTTCACATCCTTCTCATTCACCACCACCGCTACATCCCTTGCGTCGTCAACCAGATTCGGAGGGGACCTGACACTGGAATATGTGTAGTCAATGAATCTGTACTTCTTACCCATTTTACCTATGCTCTCGACCCTAGTAGTAATTTATACTGCATTGCAGACGATTACGTAATTGACGGTGCATGTCGTGGCTGGCAGGAGCGTAGGCCAACATTGAACATGTTGGATCACTGCTCCATTTCGCACAAAGGTATGTCCGTTGACCCATTCAAGACCTCGTTCGAGCTTTGGTTGCAGGCGGCGTCGTACTCTGGTCGCGCTCGTTCACGCCCGAAGCATCTCATATAACTTCCTCCGCCGCATCGCCGGTCAACTCTCTCATCCGCGAGGCACTCATCGAGGGGCGAACTGCCGAAGAAAAATACGAAAAGGATGGCTACGCAGTCAAATGGACCTTTGTAAATGACCTCGAGCTCATCTTTGTCGTACGTCCTCGTTCGACACCCGCATGACGTCGTTCGTCTTAACCCCCCCACCCCCTGCACAGGTTGCTTACCAGCGCATCCTGCAACTCACGTATGTCGAAGATCTCCTCACGGCCATGAAAGCACTCTTTATCAAGCTCTTTGAACCTTTTCTTGCGACGTTCGTGGCATCGCTGCATGCCATGAACATCGATAAACGGGCTCCGTCTACCGCGCGGGATTCGTCCGCCCCTTGGAATTTCGCCAAGGCGTTCGAGGGTTGGGACAAGCTGTTTGACAAGCTGCTCAAGGGCATCGAAGAAAAGGCTGCACAGGTGACGGAGGCAAACATGGCGCTCGTACAGTATATTCATGCGTTGTGTAGGAACGCAAGTCCCGATTCAGGCCTGCTACGCACGTCGAACAGAGTATTCCTAGTCCCCCTTTGGACGATTTCAGTACATGCGCGTTTTTCGTTTTTATCCTTTTTCTCTCCCCCTGATGTGCATCTGTCTTGTAGTACCCTCCGAGTCCCCGAATGTGCCGCAGGACGAGCAACAGATAGCGAGAAATGTACAGGCCCTCAAAAACAGGTTACGTGGTCGTGGCGGTAGGCGTGGTGGCAGGGGGATATCGCGTGTCGAGTCTGGAAGCGGACGAGACGGTATCCCTACGTCAGCGTGAGCCCTCCGAGTCCAACAATCGCACCATCTCATTTCCCACCTAGTCACGAACCTACCAAGCGAAAAACCAAGGCAAAGACAGGGCGAAAATGGGGCGACGAGACGCCCAGCGAATGTGACATGGCGTCGCTGGACTTTAGTTCCGATAAAGCAGAGTCTGGCGCCAACGGGCGCCCGATGCTCGACTTGCAAAATCTCGTCGACGAAACCTCTCTGGGGACGAGAACCAAGGATGGGACGTACGAGGTCAAGGATTGGGACTTTGGTCCAGGGGACGACGAGACCAGTGACGTGATTGCGCGAGCGCTTCGACCCGACACGGCGAAACAGTCACCAGGCTCTCTGGGTTCATTAGGTTCCCTCTTTGCGCGTCTGACGGGATCGAAGGTGTTGACCGAGGACGATTTGGGACCCGTACTAGAAGGTATGAAGCAGCATCTCATGAAAAAGAATGTCGCGAAAGAAATCGCGGACAAGGTGTGTGAGGGTGTCGGTGAGAGTCTCGTCGGCAAGAAGATTGGCGGCTTCCAATGTATGTGTGATGAGGAGTAATGGTACCGTTGCGCTGAACCGTATCTAGCGACGAACAATGCCGTCCGCGCAGCATTATCGACTTCCTTGACCAGAATCCTCACACCCAAGACTTCCACTGATCTATTGTTGTCTATCCGGACAAAGCTCACATCACCTCTCCCTTCCTCTCAACAACGAATTCCGTATAGCATCGTTTTTGTAGGTGTCAATGGGGTCGGCAAAAGTACCAACCTGTCCAAGGTTTGCTTCTGGCTCATCCAGAATGGCTTGCGCGTCTTGATCGCGGCCTGCGACACTTTCCGGCGAGTATATGTCGTCATTTTCTTTTGGTTCCCCCTTTCAACTAGGCTATTTGCAGGAGTGGTGCTGTCGAGCAACTCCGAGTTCACGTGCGCAACCTGAGCATGCTTGGAGTTGACGGTGCTACCAATAGCAAAGCCCGCGTGGAGCTCTACGAGAAAGGCTACGGAAAGGACGCTGCAGGGATCGCCAAGGAAGCGGTTGCACACGGTCAGTCTTCTCAACGAGGCTACCGCTTGACCTGACCCCCAGCACAGCAAGGGACAATGGTTTCGATGTAGTGCTCATCGACACGGCTGGCCGTATGCAAGACAACGAGGTGAGGTCGCTGTTTGTCCCTCTTTTTCGTAGTGCTCATCTTCGACACGCATACAGCCGCTGATGAGGGCGCTGGCCAAGGTAACTCCACCCGTCTCTGACTGCACGCGCAATGACACGTCGACACGTTGTAGCTCGTCGCCGTCAACAACCCAGACAAGATCCTCTTTGTCGGAGAAGCCTTGGTAGGCAACGAAGCCGTGGATCAGCTGACGAAATTCGACCGCGCATTGCGTGATTTCTCGGGCGCCTCTACGGGCAAGAGCCGTGGCATTGACGGCATGCTAATTACCAAGTGGGACACTGTCGATGACAAGGTGCGTAGCACCACACGCGGATTGGGACACCGCCCATGCTGATCTGTGTTCTAGGTCGGTGCTGCGCTTTCCATGACCTACGTTACCGGACAGCCCATTATTTTCGTGGGCTGCGGTCAGGTTCGTGATTATTTGCACATGACGTGATGTGAACGGCTGATGGATCGTGACGTGCAGACTTATACCGATTTGAGACAGTTGAGGGTGTCTAATGTGGTGCAGGCTATTTTGAGCGACTGAGGCCGTACAGTAATCGTGTTCGGTCATTTTAGACATCAGCCCCGTGCATGCATTTCCGTGGCGTTGGACCGGGATACCGATTCTTATCGAAAGTTGTGACAGGAGCGTGCATGTGCGCACCAACTTGGAACGGGTCTATGCAAAGTTCCTGAGGTCACCGTCAATGTAAACGCCGCACTCCAGCCCCAGCAAGTCATCCGCCGGATCAGAACAGAACGGGGATGCGCCAAGGCCCTCGACGGCAACCTGACGTATTGCATGCAAGGTGATCTATCAACATTTGTGCGGCACACGGTCTTTTTTTGTCTGACAGCCCAGCATGAAATTCGTCATATCCGATTGCAGGATGGGACGCTGTTTGTCCACGCACTGCGGTCCACGTCCAGCGACTGAGTGACGGCATCCGACCGAATGAGAACGTACGACCTGCAATGGCAATATGGCGCTCTCAAGTCCAGCGACCTCGCCGATCAGCCGAACAGGATACGATCCGTTCGAGTGGCGTAAAACAAGTCTATACGGATCTTGTGGACCTGATGAGTCGACCGAAAAGAGTGCTACTGGTAGCGTCGGTGTTAAAGGCAACGACCGGGGAGACACCGAGATCGGATGGAACGGCGCGCGCGCCT
The DNA here is from genome assembly GCA_025782845.1 of Boletus coccyginus. NCBI lineage: Eukaryota > Fungi > Basidiomycota > Agaricomycetes > Boletales > Boletaceae > Boletus > Boletus coccyginus. The sequence goes on from JAHZSR010000022.1 coordinate 473,439, forward strand.
CTTCTAGAGTCGCTTCGAACACAATCAGGCTTGTCCGCAGAGAGCACACACATGTGAGACGCTGAAGGGGGGGGGGGGTGAGTCAACACGCGCGGCGTGGGGCATATCGCCTTCGAGGGGGCTCCGAGTCGGTGGCAAGTCGAGACGTGACAAGGACGGCGCTGACAAGCTTGGGAAACGCGAGGAGCTTGCCAACCATCATCATCACGCCCACCACACAGATGGCATGCATGATGGCGCTGTGTCGGCGGAGGCGACTTGAGGAGACGAGTTCCACGCCAAAAACGGACAATGTTGTTGGCCACGGAACCGTGTCTCGTCCCCGTCGGTCGACCGGACGAAACGTACGTGTGCTTGTAAAGTTCCGATCAAATAGCTTACCACGCTTGACAAACGACCGTCGACCATCGGACAAGGAAGATCAATTCGAGATCACAGCAAATGGCGAAAAGAGTCTGACATGATGTGAGGAAGCAGCAGAAACCGCGTGTTACATGCGCCTGGACGGGTGTGATAGTCACTGATATATTATGGACCTCGAGTGTGCTGGTACAGTCTCTGGTAGTATATCGGATAGTACACCCGCCTGTCATTACGATGATCGCGGGAGAGCGGGGTTCGACTCCCCGCCAGAGAGACTTTCTTTTTCCCCTCGTTGCGCTGCTCGGCACTACGGTACTGTGAAATCTACGGCAAAACATGTTACAAAAAAGAGACACCGATATATTCGGTGATGGTAGCTGTCACCGTTTGTGGCATGACGAGACGTCCCGGTCTCCTGGCCGTGTGGCAAAGCGACACGAAAGTAGAAAAACGTCTGTCGGTGGCTACAAGACACATGAAAGAGTTCCGACGATGGAAACGCATCGCCAGCTAGCTCGGGTGATTATTTTCCTCGATCCATTTTCGCACCTCCATTTTGTTCACCATGTTCATCGCCTGGAGACGTTCCTCCTGCGTGCGATCCTGATAGAGCCGCATGATCTGTCCACAGACGCTCCACACGTCATCCCAGGGCGCATCGAATAAATCCCACCAACAATTGGGTGGCGTAGAGGGAAGCGAGATACCCAAATGGCGCACGGCAAGGAGAATGGCGGCGCTGACGATGGTGGGCACCGCATACAGCGCATATGCCGGCGTTTGCAATCTGGGCACGTGCTCGCATCAAGGCGCGACAGACGCAGTCAAATCACGCACGCGTCATTCAAGTATCCCCACGCCTTGGCACACGCGTCCTTGTGATTCATGAGGCCGAGCACGCGGAGGTAATTAATGAGCGTGCCATAGGGCAACACGACGTGGACGTTGAACCCGAGGCGTTTGAGGATTTGCATCTCGGCGACGATGATGGCGTCTTTGAGGTCGTAGAACGTGTTGCCAAAGTACGACATGGGTGCGTATTTGAATTGGTCTGCATTCTTGCGTGCGATGGGTGGCGTGAGCGCGTGCGTGTTGCGTTGGAGAAGGAGGTCGTAGACGTTGATGAGGTCACGGATCCGAAGCGGACATTCTTCGAGTTTCGAGGCGAGATAGAGTGCACCCATGGCCACTTCCTGTCAGCGGAGGGGTTCTGTGAAGATCAAAGGCGAAGACGGGAGGGAAGAACGGTGCCTGACCCCTATGCTAAACTGCTTCATCGAGGACGTATACCAGAAACGCTGGTACAAGATCTGGGCGGCAGCGACCGCCACCTGCTTTCTGGGACGAGCGTTATGGGTGATCGGAGGGTGTGGTCTGGACACGCACTGTTTGAGAAGGACGCCGGCTTGGTGTATGAGTTTACAGCCAGACGCTCTGAGATCTTCCTCGAGTTCTGGAGGAATCCCATCTTCGCAGGATGGCGTGCGTTCGATTTGGACGAGCGTCGCGAGCGGGACGAGGTCGGGCGCTGCCATTCGCGTTTGTTGCAGGGTAGGGGCATGTAAAGCGGACCAAACAAAGAGCGACTTCAAGTCAGTGGCATCCCCCCAAGCGCAAATAAGGGCAGTCGTCTGCATGTCGAATTTCCCTGGCAAACCCGAGTTCTCGAGGACACCGAGCGCATGGCCCGAGCCAGGCGACGAGCGGCGTCCAAGTGGTCCCGGGCGCGCATCACCAGACCGGCACGCGCATCAATGGGACGACAGAGACAGGGACAGAGATATGCGCGACCGCGAACGCGGGAACCGCTCGCGTTACGTCCCCAGTGGGCCAAGGTCGCCTCTTCCCCTGCGTTCCGCGGATACTTATATTGCCAGTTCTCGAGATACTTATCATGGGAGGGAGTACCGAGGCTATGATGCCAGGGAGGACCGCAGGAAAGACTGGGATCGTGACCGAGACAGGGACAGGGACAGAAACAGAGACAGAGACAGGGACAGGGACAGGGATCGGGGATACTACAGACGAGAAGACTCCTGGAGGCCCCAGAACGACTATAGTCCAAACCGTCGAAGAGGATATGGTCCCAGGGACAGTGAATGGCGCCCTCGGGATGACTACAGAGCAGAACGAAATTGGGAGCGAGGGAGGAGCCGGGACCGCGAGGATCAGCGTCCCAGAGATCGCGAGCATGACCGACGACATGCTTCCCCGACCTATCGTCCTGTACCATCCTTATCCCCGCGTCGTGGTGAGCCCATTGCCACTCGTATTGGTGCATGGTACTCATAATACGCTAGATTATCGCCGTGTGCCCCCTTCTTCTCCCCGCCGCGCCCAGCCGTCATATCCATCTCGGGCAAGGCGTTCGACTTCGCCCAGAAGCACAGGAAACAGGTCTCGTAGATCATCCCCCGTGCCTCACGTGCGGCCAGAGCCGGCAGACACCCGTCCACCTCGCGATGTCCCTCGACCGCCAAGGAGCCCATCTCCTCGTAGAGCAAGCCCTAGCCCAAATCAACATCCACGCTCCGCGTCGAGTCCTGTACGGTCAGCACCCCAACGCCAGTCTCCTGAGACAGCGGGTTGTCAGCTCCGCCACCTTGACGACTCCCACAATCAAGGCGGATCTACAACTGTTCCGGTGGAAGATCAACCTGTCGAGGGAGCTGCTGTGTTGGATGGCCAAATGGACGTTGAGATGACTACGGAGCCGCTTACCGAGGGGAAGGATCGTTCTGACAACCGAGAGGCGGAACTACGTATCAAAGCAGAGTCACCCAGACGAACAGGATCCCCGACGGAGTGCCAGCAATTGATACCAAACGTTGAAACTGTTGCAGTGCCATCAAACGAGGCGGTTGTCACACAACCTTACCTGCCAACTATTCCCAGGTATGATGCGAAACCTAGGTTTAGCGTCGCATACGAGAGCGAGGCGAGTCCGTTTGATCAGGAGGTTCTCATTAATAGTTCACGATGCCATTTTTTTAGTATAACCGACTAGAAGCTCATCGCGCTCATGCAGCGGGAGAATGTCGACGCTGCTTCAAAGCAAGCCGTCGAGCATTTCACGAGCTGGAGATGACCATGCTGGACTTGCGTGCAGCGCAGCATCGCCGAGAACTCGCGGAAGCACACCGTAAAAAGGCACATCATGGACAGCTTGGGATTGATGCCGAGAGCGCAGTGAACAGATGATCGTGATCGTAATATGTAGTACATCAACGCGAACGCGAAATTTGATTGCACACGATATGCGCCCGAGATGGATCGGACGGTAACGCAGAAAGAAACCCAGATTTCTGAAACAGACGGATGAGTCAGAGGCTGGCACGGGGCCATGCCTGCATTGCCTCGAACAACTCCGTGGGTGACATGTTGAGCTGCGGCGTGCGGTGGTAAGACGATCGGCCGATCGACTGGAGGGAGTGGCTGCTCACTGTTACACACTGTCGATTGTCCTTGGCCGGACCGCCGCCTCGACAGAGGGTAGTGGCGGGGGAATCGCGCTGGCTGTCAAAGGTGTATTGTGCGCAGGGATATTCCTAGAGGGGCTGAGCAGATAAGAGGGAGATAAGAAAAGGACATACCGAGATGAAGGCATGCAGGATGGCGTTGGCGTCGGATTCGAGTCGACGGCGAATGGAAGGTCAAGGTGCCCTATGACGTATGAGGCTGTGACAAAGAAGGTGGCAGGAATACCAAGGGCGGGATGGCATGTGGGTGATGTCCAGTAAGTATGATACAAGTAAGGTATGTGAGTATGATGCAAGTACATATGCGGCGTGTGTGCGAGTTGCCATCAAATCGCGGAGGGTGGCGTCATGTGTCACAAGAAGGATGCTGTGGGGTGGCAATATGGGAGGGAAGGGACGATTGTGTGTGAGAGACCACGCATATAGGCAGCCTATGCACGGGGGCGATGGTTGCCAGAGCGATGGGACAAGATGGCGGAGGGAGGGTGATCCCAGGGCCGGTGGGAGTGAGCAGATCTCCATCGGTGACGCTTCGGTTGTGGGTGGGAGTGGACGGGGTTGTCGTCCTTGTCGCGTTTCCGTTTCGACGGACGGTGGGTGTACGGGGGGTGGGAGAGATCCTCGTCGGTATCAGGCAAATCGAACTGGAGGAATGTGGGGGAGTGGTAGGGGAGTGGACGGGGTGCGAGGAGGGGCACGTTGCAGACGACGTGGAGGGGGAGGGGGGGGTCGGGGTCGGGGTCGGTGGAGAAGGAGGAGCAGGTGTCGGAGGGGGAGGGGGGGACCGAGTAGTCAAAGGGGGGCAGACGGAGGGAGTCCATGGTGGGGATGGGAGAGGAGCGATCATGGCCAGCCTGCGAGGTTATAACGGAGCCAGGGACAGATGCGATGGCGATCACGTAAACGGACGACCTCTCTTTCTGTCTCACTCGACCACAATGCCCTCCATCATCAGCCACGTGCTCCACACCCACCGCTGTCCCTACTTCGTCCGCCGCAATTCACGCGGTTCCCTCCCCGTGTATTCCGACATTCGCAACGGTGCAACGCGCTACCTCATCCATATCAGAAACGTGCAAGGGCGCGTCAACGTGAGCCATCTCGCCGCTCCACCTCCCCTTCCTCACCCTGTCCAGGACCTTGCCCAGGACCTCCAGCAGTCCCTGTTTGACGCGAATTCACCCCACGCACAGCGTCTCACTGTCAAAGTCAAACACCAAAGGCACGTCGTCCTCTCTGGCGGCCGCTTCAAGAGGGACGTGATGGCGTGGCTCGCAGCCAAGGGCTTCTGAACCCCTGCCACAATTCCCCGCTTAGCACCCATCCATGCCGTTGCCGGCTTTCATGGGTTTCATCGCATCATATATCCGTAGTGCTCTTGTCATTACTAAATAGCCATCATATCTTGGTCCCCTTGTCTGCATACCTGGGCATGTCGCTACTGCAGCCCCAGGCCCAGGGACTGTCTCCTCTACTCTAAGCTGTCAGGTGGGGCCAGCCTGGCTTCCGAGTGCTGCGCCCAAGCCATCTTCATTAAGAGTCCCGTCGCGTCATAGCCGCCGTGATCCTCGCTCCCAGGCATCCTCCTAAAATCGTAATTATTTTTCACGCGCCGATCGTTCCGTCCCGATATCCGCCTCTCGACCTGTCTCCATCTCTCTTTTTTATCTCGTCGCTTGACCCACTGATGGCCGCCCCTGTTCCCCCATCCTCTGCTCAGCCCACAAATGGCCCCACCCCTGCACACGCACCACCAGCTCCCTCCCGCGTCTCACAGCGGGATGGTGGAAACACCAGCCTGGGTACCTTTGGTGTGCGTCCTAATCTCCCTCCTCCCCCTCACCCCGTTCATCTTTCGCAGGTCAAGTCCGGATTAGCACAGATGCTCAAGGTACAGTGCCACAGCCGTTGCCACAGTGCATTTTTAATTTCACCTCTGTTGACGCATCACCCGCATAGGGAGGCGTCATCATGGACGTCGTCAATGTCGAGCAGGTAACGTTCCCGCTCGCAGCGAGCCCGTGGTCCACCTGACAGACATCCGTAGGCTCGCATCGCAGAAGAAGCAGGTGCCTGTGCCGTCATGGCACTCGAACGTGTTCCCGCCGACATCAGAGCGGAAGGAGGAGTCTCCCGAATGGTAACGTCACACGACGTCCCTTTTTGTGCAAAGTTCACTTGACACCTCAGAGCGACCCTGCCATGATCAAGGACATCATAAACGCGGTTACCATCCCCGTCATGGCCAAAGTTCGCATTGGACACTTTGTCGAGGCACAGGTACATTTCACATGCACTTGGTTGTGTCCATATCCCTTATCTACTCCCCCGGTCCAAGATACTCCAAGCGATAGGCGTCGACTACATCGACGAATCCGAAGTTCTCACCCCTGCAGACGAACACCACATTAACAAGCACGGTTTCAAAATTCCCTTTGTTTGTGGCGCCCGTAACTTGGGCGAGGCGCTGCGACGCATCTCCGAGGGCGCCGCGTTCATCCGGACAAAGGGTGAGGCAGGCACTGGCAATGTCGTCGAGGCCGTTCGTCACCAGCGCACCACGATGAGCGAAATTCGCAAAGCAAGCGTCATGAGTGAAGAAGAACTCTATGCGTATGCAAAGGACATCCAAGCCCCGTTCCATTTATTAAAAGAATCTGCCCGCCTGAAGCGGCTTTCCGTCGTCAACTTTGCAGCTGGCGGTATTGCAACCCCCGGTACGTACACGGCACCCATGGGTATGTGACTTGTTCTGAGGTCTCGCAACAGCGGACGCTGCGCTCATGATGCAGCTTGGCTGCGATGGAGGTGAGTCGACATCTCATTAGCATCAATCGCGCACAGTAACGATGCACATCAAGTGTTCGTTGGATCCGGCATTTTCCACGTGCGTTTGTCTTGCCCCTTTTTTGACCTGAAACCTAACTGGAACCATTATCCCAAGTCTGGCGACCCAGCCAAAAGAGCCAAGGCCATCGTCCAGGCTGTATGCGCTCCGCATTTCCACGCACCATACTCGCTGACCCCGAAACTTCAGGTTACGCACTACAACAACCCCAAAATTCTCGCCGAGGTACGGAACGCAGATTAGGTGGATCAACGAAAACTTGACACGTTCCTCAGATCTCCGAGAATCTTGGCGCACCCATGGTCGGTCTTACGATGTGAGTCCCGCCTATCGTAAAACAACAACCCGCACTACATTTCTCATTATTCGTACAGCGACGCAAATCTCAAAGGCGGACGTCTCGCGGAAAGGGGATGGTAGATTTACGGTGTTCAGATGCCCAACACTAGATCACATATAAAACATCTTCTTCAGCATGTTCTTGTGCGCTCCCTGGAAGCCCGCCTTCCATCGGTCGAGGTTGAAGCTGCTTTTGCCAGAGGTGACCGAGGCAGAACTGTCATCGTACTTGAGCTCGGGGGGAAAGTGGAAGCTCGCACGGCCGCAAACAAGCTGCGCAAAGGTTAGCAACGCTACTAGGCCTGCTCACAGCCAATCCACATACATCAGCATCTAAGGGTCAAAGTGAGTACAGTGCCGAGACGACTTGTCAATTTTACTCACAATACACGGGGGCCGGGATGGAGACGGACCGGGTTGCTCGGGCGTAGGCATGACACAAGGCAAAGGAGAGTTCCTGCAGACTAGAGCGAAATTCAGTCGCCACGCCCATCTTCCTCGTTCGTCCGAAAACTCACGTGTCAATCTTGCTGGCGAAATTGTCGTCCCGGATGACGATGTAGTGAGACGGCCTGCTTGCTGCAAGGCGATCATGGATGTGCGACATAACGCGCCATACGGGCGAGCCACTTACTTCCAAGTAATCCACCATGGGATTGTAGGTAGTAATCCTTGGCAATCGGGTTTCCAATGCCCTGGTCAGCAACAAACCCTGCCGGACAGTTCCCAGACCTGTCTGCATCCCTCCTACAGGACTATGCTAACCAATGCAAGACAGAGCTCGACGGAAACTTACTCGTTCTGCGGGAAGAACCGGACATGATGACTAGAAAGCATACATTAGTGACTCCGTAGAGTAGACAGGAAATACTGACCGCTTGCCGACAACAATGAACGTGATAGTGGGCTTTGGCTGACGCAGATTTCTCACCCTCCAAAGCTCATCAATAGCAGCTTGGCAAGGCAACAATTAAATTATGCTCTGAGCAAGGAGGTAGAATTTACCTTGGATGTCCTGGATCTCTTTCTGTGCGACATTGGCATATTCGCCCTCGGACAACCCATCACGGAAAAATACAAGTTTCTCGGGGGCTGTACGATTTGCGTTGCCGAAATCATCAAGTGCTTGCTAGTGAACAACTCAGGAATTTAGCTATCTCAGCCATCTGAAAATACACTCACATACACCATATATTTCAACTGATCAATAGGCTCAAAACGTGGTGGCTGAATGGTTGTATATGAGTTATACTTCATTGCTTGAAGGTCATAGGAAGCCACAAGGGCAGCAACAGAAGGCTGATCAATCACACCAGGTGCTGGGTGTCCTACATCAGCCCCTGTTTTTCAGTCAGCTAATCTTGTTAAATGAGAGGGCAAAAGTTTAAAATTCACCCATGATGATGTAGGGCTTTCTGGCAAGCCCCAACAGCACTTCAGCACAGGGGACTGCATTAACACCACCCAGTTTTGCATTGATCCTTCAGACAGCAATATTAGAGGAGCTTGTTCAAGAAACTCGATACTCACTTCATTGCCACATTATTGCAGTATTGGTCATTGGCCCGAGCAACCTTATCCACACGCTGAATAAAATCATCAAGTCAAGGGGGTTGAAACAAGTCAGAATTTTCACAAAGTCAAGACCTACAACACATTGTGTGACAACCTAGAATAAATTGGTTATTATGTGGTCTGTGAGCCATTGGATTACCTACCCCCTGCAGAACATCCCCATGCCGTTTTACTTGGAATCTAATTTCTGGGGCAGATGGGGGAAGAATGACTATGATCAAGTCAGGTTGGACATTATGCCCAGCAGTTGCTTCTCTGGCAGCCTGGATTAAATCCTACAAATGTAAATGTAAGGAATAATAATGGTCTGGGATGAAAAAATGAAAAAACCAACTTGGGTTACATTGCTTCCATTTCCTTTGATGTAGGCCCGGGGCTGGAGAGGCGCCATTGCTTCGACAATTCAAAGGTATGTTTACATCCAAAAAGAAAGACATACACATTCCTATCAAGATCGAGTAAGAAATGACTCGGAGGACAGTGAATACTGAAATTCACATACCTAACCTTTGGCAATTGTCTGCGATCATCTTCACAAACCTCTCGTTTGCTTGCCTATCCCTGGAGGGATTGGGACTATAATCAACAACAGCCCAAGAAGTAATGCCTTTTGGCTCCGAAAACTGCTGGTTCACTGCATTCCAAGCTCCAAACCTTGGGACCTAATGTAACATAAGAAACAACATCAACTCTGTTCTGAAGAAAATGTTTTACCAATGGCGCAGAACCTTTGCGGTATTGCATCGGGGGGGTCGATAGGACTTTGCCGTCAATAGTGGTCGGCACCGTAGCCACTTCTATCCCAGCATCTCTCACGAAAGGAGACGAGGCATAGTTCAAGGCCTCACAGAAACATCCAGTGGTTAGGAGGGTATGGCACGACAAATGCAAATGCCAGTGCTTACCGCGTCAGCACCTACAATGCCACGACGGATGGCCTCAAGCCGGGCCCTGGGTTTGTCGGTGGTAAACTCGACCATCTTCTTGGTCAACTCTTGAGGTAACCTGCGCTTGAATCGCTGGTCGGGCGCGACAACGCATACCTCGATGGGTACAATGCTGCCGCCCCCAACCTTGACGCCAACGGCTTCAGGATACCTGAGCGTGATGTTGTACGCTTCTCTGAAATATGCCTATTCGCCGTAACCGGTGAACATAATAAAGCAGATACAACGCAGAACGTACCTGAACTGTTGTGGTTTGCACGACACCTTCATTCTTGTCCTTGTTCCACTCAAATTGTTCAAATCCAGCACGGGGGACGATCGACAAGATCTTTTTCTTGCCCTTGCGGTGCGTGAACGTAACCAATATCCCCCCGAAGAATTTCTTGAGCTTCGCAAGATCGGGCCCTTCACTCAGGTTAAGTGCACGAGGGTGCGTTGTCCCCAAGAAGCTCAGAGCAATCTCGGGCATGGGGCCTGCTTGGTAGCTGAAACAGGCGATTAGCAGGCTTCTAGGACCGTGGAAAAAGCTTACAGGATGCCGCAAGACGTGTCAATGTTTACCAGGAGCGTTCGAAGCGTGGGACGAACACTCCTACACACCCATAGCGGTCAACATCCGTGTTCATCGCCGAATACCCAAAATGGACGTACTGGTAATACCCCTTCAAAATCTCGAGACCGCCCCCAAGAACCCTGCTGCCGGCCTCTCGACAGAAGAAAGCCCTGACGTTGTTAGGATATTTACTAGGCGATGGTGAACATCAACGATCCAAACGTGCATCTGACCCGGAGGACGACTCACAGATTTGGTGCCTGACGCAAGATGAGTTGCACCAGGTTGAGCGCAACGGTTGCACTGGAACTGAGTTGCGTGGTACGGCCATCAAGAAGGCCCTGGAGATCCCTGACGCGCCATGAACATGTAGTATCCAGTTAGACCAAAACCCTGCATACTCGAAAGTGATGGGCGCGGCATTGACGCGCTTCAAAGCGATTCTGATGACACCGCGCGATTGACCTCCCTCCCTAGGGGGGCGATCTGACATGTTGACATCAAACTATCGGGTGCGTGATCAGAACGCTACATGTTCTTCAGCCCTCCGACCGACTTACTGTAGCGGCATTGCCGAAGGAGAGAACGGTGGAAGAGTATGCGATGGCATCGCCGTCGTAGATGGCCATGGGCGTGAAAACGTCTGTATGCATATGGTTTTGAAGTCTTTCGAAGACCTCGATGCGTCGACGTGTATTTTTTTTTTCCGAAATCTTCTCGTCATCGAACGCTGAAAAAAAACGGCCGGAACGCATGAGGGGACACGACATACGTTTGTACGTAGGTTTGCGGCACTCACAAACTGTACAAGTGACCCGTACACGGGAGAGTAATTGGAATGATCAATATTACGTAGAGACAACATGCCAGCGAAGCTCACCATCATACTGGTAGTACGGTTTCCTGGGAAGACCAGTGATCTTGAACGAGTTAGTGGTGACCTGAAGTCGCCGTGTGCCCTGGAGTGGGCCGCCGGGACGAGACATGAGATAGATGGAGCACGATTGAGAGAAGTAAACAGAGGGGAGACCTGACTGGTAAGAGAGTGAGTGGTCGGCTTTTGTAGTACTCGCCTGTCTGGTTAAAATCGATAAGAAGGAAGCAGTTAAATGGGCGATCGTCTCCTCTCGCCACACTCAGTCGCAGACCCGATTATCAATATGTCATATCAGATAGCATCGTCCTGCAGGCATTCCACGCGTAGCAAAAGCTAGTATTAAAAGGGACAAGCAACAGACGGAGGCCAGCTTTAAATGAAAACCAACACATGTCCAACTACACTTTAGCAGTACTTTGGAGAGAAGGTAATATGTAAAAGAAAGAATATCGCTCCTATTGTACCGCATGCGTGATGCTGACGATATCCTTGCATGAAGTTGATGTCAAAGGACGTAAAGAGACCCTCCCATTACACCACAGGTGTTCCCATTCAGCAGCATCCGCCAGCCTGCTGTTGCTGTACAGATTGGCCCGGGGTGACAGTCGAGGACTTTGCGCCTCCGGCGGGTGTTGACGTAGATCCCATTCTGAAGGAAACTCTTGGTATCTCAATACGACGCATTTGGGGGTCACATACCTATCTTTGATTTGCTTAGCCATGGTCAAGAACGCCTGCTCGACATTCGTTGCGTTCTTGGCGGAGGTCTCCAAGAAAGGGATGGACAGCTGATCAGCGAATTCCTAGAATCGAGTTGAAGAGGGTGGGCAAGGATATATGAATCAACAACGCATCACCTTTGCCACGCTGTACTCGACCACCTTCTTGCTTGTGAGGTCGGACTTGTTCCCTACCAGCAACTTGTTGACACCTTCTGACGCGTACCGATCGATTTCCTGAAGCCATTGTTTGACATTCGTGAAGGTATCTAGGGGTCCCGGTTGGCAACCATCGTTGAGCAGAGACGGAGGAGACTTGCCATTGTCCGTGACGTCGTAAACGACAATGATGCCATGAGCACCCCTGTAGTAGGATGAAGTGATGGTGCGGAAGCGTTCTTGACCTATTTTACAGTTGTAAGAAATGATGTGTAGAGGGTTGGAAGAGAACGAACCGGCAGTATCCCACTGGAGAACGCGAATGGGATGGCGTCAGTGACTTTTGTAAGGCATAGCGTTGAATTTCAAGTGAGATAGCTCATAGGTAACTTTGTAGTGTACGAGAAACAACCAACGAGCCCCAAGAGACCGAAAGAAAGACTCACAATCTGGAGCTTCACGGTCTTTCCTTCAAGTTCGATAGTACGAATCTTGAAGTCTACGCCAATAGTACTGATATAGCTCTCCGTGTATGTGTCATCTGCAAACCGAAGAAGCAGACAAGACTGGAGGTAGACACATTTTGAGCCAGTTGAGGTGATTGCCACAGAGCAGAACGAACCTTTCCGACACCAGAGTCGCCGATGAGGAGAAGCTTGAAAAGATAGTCGTACTCGCTGGTATGCATGGTGAACGTTGGGATGAGAGAGAGTTTGGACGTTGAGGTTCAGTTGACCAAGAGAAGGGATGAAGGCGCTGTGTGCTGCGTGACGCGTGGCGAAGGGTGTGACGCTCTTGCACCGCCACACCTCCTCGGTCTCAAACCGGTCTCCACTCGTCCCCTGCCATCTGCGGTTGAGCAAGTCCGAGGGCCCGTTTAGTGCTGCTCGGACTCCTTGCAAAAAAGTGACAGTATGAATTTAGTTCAGAAGGGATGGCCGCGTCGCTACTGTTCAGATTTCTGTCCCATTCCTAGTACTAGCTCGGCGAGCACCAGCACTAGAGTTCGTGAGGCTGCACTGAGGCACATGGCAAAGACCTTGCCGGCACGTGACCACCATACGACACGCCATCACAGCTCTTACCCCGTGTTTTCTCTCTTGCCTCATTTCGAGCCTGGCGCCTTGTTCGAGGACGTTTGAACAGTTCTAGGACCATGGAACCATCATACCAAGCTGGTGTTCGCCGACCTGATACGAAAAAGAAACTCGTCGTAGTGGGTGATGGTGCGCGGGATAGTTTGTTCGTCTTTCGCAACACCATTCAATGATATCATACTAAGGCGGATGCGGAAAGACGTGTCTCCTCATCGTATACGCGGAAAACAGGTTTCCGGAGGTGCGCATACATTCACACTACCCCGTCAGACGCTCAGAGAGCAGCTACCGGACAGTCCTATATACCAACAGTATTCGAGAATTACGTGACGCAGATCCAGTTCGAGGGAAAGCTCGTGGAACTCGCGCTTTGGGACACCGCAGGACAGGAAGAATACGATCGATTACGACCGCTGAGTTACCCGGAGAGCGACGTGATTCTCATCGTCTTTTCAATCGACTTTCCGGTTAGTCTCGGAAATGTTCAGGACAAGGTTCGCATTTCAGCCCGATGTTTTACATTCCCTCAACTCTGGTTTCAAGTGGTATCCCGAGGTAGCACACTTTTGCGAAGGCACGCCCCTCATATTGGTTGGCACAAAGATCGACCTACGACGAGACGACCAAACACGGCGTATGCTCAGTGCGCAGGGGCAGGTCCCAGTGACGGCAGAGCAAGGCGCAAACGTGGCAAAGGAGATTGGGGCCAAGTACGTTGAATGTTCAGCAAAGACTGGCACTGGTGTCCAGGACGTCTTCAACCTCGCCCTCAAGGAAAGCATGAAAGGCCGCTGGGGAAAGATGGTGAAGCAACGACGTTGTGTAGTTGTCTAGCTCGATGGCGTGTGCTCTGTATGGCCCGCCGCACCGCTTTGCTGAGAGTATTTGTACGCACAGATCTTTCTTGCTATTGCATCTTTATCACATTCGTAGAAATGCATCCACGAACAATTTATTTTTCTTTGAGGTGACAAGACTGGAACGCGGTTGCAACTCTCCAGGAGCGGTAAGATAACCATAGGAATGCTACGAGGATTACCGTTGCGGTCCCCATCTCGACAGGAAACAAGTCACGCGTGGAAGCGACAGGGACTTGAAGCGACGCATGATACGATGACACGCTTGGTACTGAGAAATGCGCCAGCGAACTAAGCATGTTCGAATTTGCTACAGGTGATTCGGAGGAAAATGCAAAGGATGCACTTGCTGAGGCGGCATCAGCGGGTGGAGGTAGCATTCTGTACAGCATACGCACCAGACAGAGGACAAGCCCAGAAGCACGAGGGGGCAGATATTGTGATTGACTGGGAAGAAGTCGGAGCCGTACCTGGTTCGCCATACCGCGCATGGACAGGAACGTCCACAGCGATTTGTTTCGGGCGAACATCGGCAGGGGTGGCATTTATGAGCAGCAGGGAGTTGGGAGTTCGATTAAGGGCAAACACGGGAAGCTCGAGGTTAGATTCGCCCCAGAACTCAAAGGAAAGACGGCGGCCCGTGAGTTCATATCGGTCGATGATGATGGTTTGGGGAAATGTGTACAACACAAAGAAAGAGCAATCTGGATCAGGAGGGTCCAATGCAAATACTGTGGACAGGGTCGAGTGGAATCCACGGTGCGGCTCGAGGGAATGCGAGATCACTGTCGAGGACATTGACTCGGAGGATGACCAAGGAGTTTCTCGCACGTGTTTGACTTTTTGGCTCACTCGGACCGTTATCATGAATTTCAACCGAACCGCGATGGAAGATCACAATAGCATCCAATTCCCCTCGGCCTCTTCCCAAGAAACCCTGGAACCACTCGGAATCCTCGACGACATGCGGGCTGCAGTGGGCCTCGTCGACGATGCCCTCCTTGCAGCTCGCTCCCACCCCCCGGTCATCTTTGGCGCCGGAGGTCCTATGTACGTCCAGGTCCTCACCAAAGAGTTTATCTGTCACATACAGTGCACACAGGCTAAAGCGATTTGACCAATCTACTGCATCTAGCCGCAAAGGCTCTCAGGCACCAACCCCTCCGCGTTCCGTGGTGGGCATCGGAAACAAAGGTATGACATCGTGGATCATTCCGCACGGCCAGCTCCTCATCAAGTACCACAAGTCGCGAAGCCGGATTATTCTGAAGCCAAGATCGTGCTTGCTATGGTACATAACTCTCGCCTAGCCCTATCCAGAAGGCTCACAATGCTGTCCAGGTTGGACTACCGGCACGGGGAAAGTCATACCTCAGTAATAAGCTCATGCGATATCTTAAGGTTGCCATTCTTATAACCTGCATGGCCTGTTGCTGAGTTTGCCCCTAGTGGCTAGAATATGATGTTGAGGTAGACAAGTCCGTAAAGCGTCGGATACACATGCACTGACCTTTTCGCAAGGTTTTCAACGTCGGGCAGCTACGCCGTTCCCGTGCTAGGCAAAAGGCTTTACAGTTTGTGCTGCTGACCGTTCAACATTCATGAACTCATGCTATGTATCAGGAGCGGGATCAAGGAGGATCATACAGCGAAATATTTTAGTCACGATAACGCCGAGGCAACTAGGGTTCGAGAAAAGTTAGCCGAAGATAGTCTAGAGATGCTACTCCAGTGGTTAAAGAAGGGCGGCAACGTAGCTATACATGGTGAGATTCTGCTCGGGCCGTTTCGAATATCAGGCATTGAGCATCGCACAGATGCTACCAACAGCACACGAACTCGGCGGCAAGTGTCATGCCGTCACCACCCTGTGTTGAGCTTGATGGCGTTGCAGAGCTAAAATTGAAGCCCGCGTTGCCAAGGAAAGGGGGATCCAAGTCATATTCATCGAATCGGTCTGCAACGATCCTGCTGTGATAGCGGCCAATGTGGCTCTCAAAGTTTCTTCGGGCGATCCAGATTACAAAGACCTCCCGAAAGAGGTCGCTCAACGCGACTTTCTCAGACGTATCAAGGAGTATGAAGCAGTTTATGAGACCATTACAGAACCCCACCTCTCTTATATTCGGATAACTGACGTCGGAAACGAGGTCACTCTCTCGCGCATCAATGGATATTTGCAGAGTCGCATCGCCTTTTATCTCATGAATCTTCACGTGAAACCCCGCAGTATCTTCATTTCTAGAGTAAGACCTCCTAATTTCGACGGATCCAACTGAGAACTAGATGTAGCATGGAGAAAGTCAGTTCAACGTCAAGGGAAAAATCGGTGGAGACTCTCCACTTTCCGAACGTGGCCTTCAATATGCTAGAGCACTCCCGGAACTCGTCCGTAAACATATCGGGGATGCGCCACTGACCGTAAGCCCATCTAATGATATTCTGTGCTCACCCCATGCATACCTCCACAGGTCTGGACGTCTACTCTTCAGCGCACAATTCAGACGGCAGAGGATCTACCTTATCCTAAATTGACGTGGAAGTCCTTGGATGAGTTAGATGCCGGAGTCTGTGATGGAATGACATATAAAGAGATCGAAGTCAGTGAGGGTAGGATTTCGAACAAGGAAATGCCACTGATCCTTGGTTAGCAAGCATACCCGGACGACTTTGCGAACCGTGATGAAGACAAATTCAATTACCGTTACAGAGGAGGGGAGTCATACCGTGACGTAGTCGTGCGATTAGAGCCTGTTATTATGGAGCTCGAACGACAAGAAAATATTCTCATCTTCGGCCATCAGGCCATCCTGCGATGCTTGTGAGTTCTCCTTGTAATTATCTCGTTATTTCCCTTCAAACCCGTCGTGGTGTAGATATGCATATTTTCTTGACCTGCCACAAGTGGACCTCCCTTACATCAAAATTCCGTTGCATACAGTCATCAAACTGACCCCGAAAGCGTACGGTTGCGATCAAGAGAGGTCTCGATTTATACTTTTTGTTTGCTGTCGCTGACGGTGATGTTCCAGGTATACCTTACCCATAGGGGCAGTAGATACTCATCGGCCCAAGCCGAGTGCTTCTCAGTTGGAGCTGCCTGTGGCACCTTCTGCACGGGAGTATTACGGAAAACGTGTGTAGTGGCCCGGATTTACTTAGATTCATTGTTTCTTGATGTCCTGTGCAACCTTTACTGGTTGTTTTTAGTGCATCCATCCTCGATTGGTAGGTTTTCGGAGTTTTAGAGAGATCTGCACAGAAGGATGTTAGCCTCTCGTCATGAGCGTATAATGTACTAGACATACTGCAGACCGTTTGTTGGCTCCAAGTGTATATGTTGGCTCCACCCCTCGGCCCAACCGGACCGGAAATTACTGTGCAACACTGGCTCTAACTTAGGCCCCGACGAGTCCACAGTCGATGTCCACAATTTTCTGGCCTCGCGATGTCCTTTATGACGGTTACTTCTACGGTTGGATCAAACATCATACCGTGTGTGTCGCTGGTGTCCTCAAAACAAATACGGTGAGTCAAATTCAGACCCGCTCGTCTTCGTATTCATGTCAGCCAGCGAATCGACGCCGATGCAACTCTAGCGAACGCAATCCGCTCGAATGATCTCCGAACACTTCTTACGTCGTGCGGGACACCTACCATCCTCGGATATGCCACTTTTTCGTCCTCCCGCCCCGGACTGATTACCCCGAACATAGAGGATCATGATGCGTCATTGTACATTCAATTCCATCTCGCACACCTTACAAAGATTGACGAAACATCCAGGATAAACCCATTTCGTTTCATACACTACCGCCGCCATGCTAAAGGCTCTATGAGGTTTTATGCCGCTGACGTTGATGTATCGAGTCTGCCTCCACTCCCCAACGAAGGGAAGACACCAGTGGCGGTGTCGCTTGCCCATGACTTTACGCGGAAGAGGGATGATAGACTCAACGTTCCCGAATACCAACTCATAGTTTATATGGTGAGCAGTGTTCGGCTTTTCATGTGTCGTTCCGAACACTAGCACACAGTGGAACGCAGCAAAGTCACTCGAAGAAGCTGTGGAATACAGCAGAGCTCTGTCTTCGAAGCACAACTCGAGTAAATGGGTGGACAGAAACTTTGAGCAACCGCAACACCACATACCGTCGGGGGGATATGGTTTTTTATCCAAATTGAGAGAATTCAGTTTCGCGGGTTCGTAGCCTTCCCATCAATGAGAAAACAAAGTACTGAGGCTGCCTCAGTGCGACAAACGGAAGCGCGGGCAATGATGCTGTATCAGCTAACTCAACGGCGACACCTGCAATCTGACGGGCATGTAGCACTCTCGAGTCTCGCGTATAACAGGTATCTCAGTCGTATGTCGAAATTTTGACCCTTGCGTGATCCCATGAAGGCATTATAACAGCATATGGACAATCCTGAACGATTTAATCATCGGTCTGGCATTTCGCCAGTTCCTTTGTCAGAATCGAGACGCCCTTAACGCCATGGTAGCTGATGGTCTCGAGGTACGGCATCCAAGGTTAACGAGAATTTCCCCCCCTCCATGCTCATCGTCCTTTGACAGAGCACCCTCGCTGTCCGCATTCAACGGGTGTTATTATGGCTAGATAGCTGGCCCGCAGGTTTGAAACTTAATACGGAACTGAGCAGATTGTATTCGCATGGGTTCATAGGCTTGATCACACGGTGGACGAGTGGGTATCTAGCTTATTCTTTTCTCGCGGTCGTTTAATCCAGTGCCATAGAGCTTCTTCACCATAGCCTATCACTATCACCCGCCATCAGTTTCGTCGTAGAGACCACCAGCCTTCTCGGCATGACGATGACTTTATCATTGTCCCTAGATCTTATCAGTGTTCTCACTGCTCACCTACACACTTGTTACTTCATCTCCTCAACGATCTATCGGCATGTACTCTTGCTGATCGGTTCATTGTGGAACCTCTTTAGAGGTGCGACTCTTTACCTTGAACATGGTTGCTGCATCACATTCAATGTGGGATAGGCAAACGATATAACACACTCCGAAATCGTACGGATCCTTGGGATTACGATGTCGACCAACTGCTGCTCGGAACAATCTTGTTCACACTTGCCGCTCACCTTTTCCCGACGATCTTGGTTTATTATACACTGTTCGCACTTGTAAGATTTTTCCCCTGTCACGGCACACGTCTGAGCATTCCGAATCAGATACGACTTGGAATAATTATATTGTATGCCAGCTCCGAGACGTTACTGGCTTTCATGAACCATTTTCCGTTGTTTGCCCTCATGTTGAGGAGTAAGGACCCTCAGAGACTACCTGGTCGGTGAACTAGACGATACCCCTACTTGTACGACGATCTGACAATTAGGAATCCAGGGGATACATACCTGCAGGTGAATCACACTGCTTCCGGTTGTACGGTTACGGTTGAGGTATGGATTCTTTCTTTCTTGACAGACATCTTGTTGATCTTCACAGAGTTACCCACTTCCATATGCAATTGTCTTCGCGCAGTATGGTGGGTGTTATTACATTCCTCTCCAGCACAAAACCAAAACCAACATATTTTACAGCAGGTCTTTGGCGGCGACTCGCCCGACATTACCATCCAATCCGTCTGGGAAAGAGGCTTCTACGAGGGCAAGTGTTGGACACATTTCCCCAAGCATCTACAGATCCGCCATTGGATTATTGACGGTGTTGGTCATGGAGTCCTGGGCGCACGTTTTACGTATCTGCCACTGTCGTTCCTAGTCGCGATCTCAGTGGAAGTCCTCTTTATATCAACTGAAACACTTACTTCACTTCTGCTTCCACTTCGACAAGCTTGCGCTTGTGCATCTCTGCCGCACGCCGATTAATATCCGAAACTTCTTGTGTATCCGGGAATCCTATATCCCAATACCCTGGTGGGGTTTTTGGTCTGTGCCAATGATGACGGTGTCGTGATATCAGCTGTCTATGTTCCTCTACCTGGTCGGTATTTTCCTTGTCGTTGTCCGATGTGTGAGGGTTGAGAGGTACTTTGCGCTTTGGTGGTGTCCGCCAGAGTGGCTGTCGCGAGGCCGGTAATGGCCCAACGGCTTCATAGTACTGGAGCGCACGGGATTCAATCGGCGGAGGAACCTCACCAGAGCCATCGCCACTTACCCCACGACAGCATTCACAATCACTTCCAAGCATGTGCTTCCGTTCTTCCCGATTGCGTACGACAGCATCATACTGGAAATCCACACCATGGTTCCTGTCTTTCCGAATTGAAAATCTGGAGTTGATCGTGTCCATTCCCGACCTATAGGTACAGGTGGTGTCATGATGTGTTAACAGACCGCCCATTAAACACACACCGTGCTTGTGCATATCTTCCCTTGCGTTTGCGAGGCTCGGTCAATGGAATTGATCGAGATGGTTCTGCTTTACATGGCATCTCTGCAGACTGTTCTTAGTACACAGCCGGTTCGACGGGACGAAGCCGACTTACCAATGTTGTTATCAAGTACTGACGATTTATCGTCATGATTGCTAGACTGCGACACCAGAAATGGATCTCTGTTGTTTCCGGGAGACGGCGAAAGAACCCTGTGTGGGGATTCACCAGGATAAGATTTCCTGCGCTGGTGTGTGGATGCTACGGCTACCGGAGAGGTATGAGGAAGATCGACTTTCGTACGACGAATGGACTCTTGCTTGAAGCCCTTGGTTTCATGATCATCTCGTCCTGCGCGCTCAAGATTCGGCCCAGACTCTCCGGACTGCTTTCGTTTACCAAGTACCGACGTCGGGCTTGTATACGCAGATAATTCGTCAATCTTGACGTGGTCATCCGTTTCAGCGTGTCGAAATAGCCACCGCTTGAAGTCCCGCCATTTCTTATAGTCGGCCTTGTAACGTTCTGCGGCGCGGGTCTTGGCTTCCAGGAGCGTGTCGTACCGAGCACGGAGTGAGTCGAGCTCTGCCTGAAGGTTGGCAACTTGAGAGCGTAGGCTTTCTGTGTCTGTAGGTTGTTCCATTAGCTTTCCATGTGATCCGAGTGTGCACGAAGGAGTCCCTCCACTGGCCGAAGCCGAAGCTTGTGAATGTATTATATGTCACGTGGTCGCGTTTCATCAATCAATCAAGTTGACAGGTCGGTTAGTACGGTCGAGATCTGCAGTGCGGGGTTTGCGTAGCTGGCGTAAAATCAGTTGCCTTGAGTATTCCACATTGACTCTGGGCCAATACACACCTTGTGGAGTACTCTCGTCATTGAGCCGTGCCAGGTACGTGATCACTGTATTACTGCCCAGTGTAAGATTAAGTAAAGTATGCCAGTGGTTGATAGTTTTATTATCGCATTTCTAGCCTGAGCACTGTGCGGTTCATGAAGTGGTCTGGCAGTGTCATTCCAACTGTGTCGGTTTTCAGGTGCCAACGGGCCAACCGGATTTGCTCATGTTGCCGGTTTGCCGAATATTAGCATTCGGATGCGCTGCGGCTTGTGACGGAAGGCCATCTAAAACCTGGCTGGTCTCACCTCCTCAACCTATCCTTTCTACACCCTCGCAGCGTTCGAACATCATGGTCACCATAATTCCTCCGCCAGAGAAAATCGACTATAAGACCCAGTCTGTGCCCGTGCCCGGGACCAAACGCCCGGGGCAAACTGGTACGCGCCCTTCTCTGCAGCTTGTCCCAGTCACTTTCATTTAGTCTGCCATATAGCACATTATCAGAATGGTGACTATAGTTCCGTGATATGGAATATTATCCCTCTGACGAAGTGTAGCCTTGTTTGGATTTATCGATGCCAATTCGCCTGGGGTTCCCAAGACCTTGCCAGAGGTTTTTGATTGTGGTTATAACCAGAATCCAGACGCCAGGCTTTTTGGCCACAGGCCCGTCATATCTACGCAGCCATTGAAGTTCGGACCTTATGTATGGCAGACCTACCAGCAAGTGGATGTCAGGAGACGCAAAATCGGTAGTGCATTGCATGAACTCTTCAGGTCGGGGGTCTTGAAGGCCGACGTCATGGAAACGGTGGGCATCTGGTCACAAAATCGACCAGGTAAGTGATAATAGGGTGCTTGGGTACAATGGCGCACTGACGAAAACCAGAGTGGCAGATCGTCGAACTTGCTCTTCATGCCTACGGTAAAGTCGGCGTCAGCCTTTATGACACCCTGGGAGTAGATTCAGCTGGTAAGGACAGAACTCACTGATGAATATATTTCATAGGCTTACCTTTCGTAGATTTCATGTACGGTGTTCTAGATGATCGGTTGCCACTGGACTCACCCGTACTATTAGTATCAATCAGTCTGCACTCCCCATCGTATTCACAACCCCCGACCACATACCGACGCTTCTCAGGATGTCTTCCAAAATTCCTGTTTTGAAGATGATCGTCTCGTTTGACCCACTGGAGAAACAAGTCCGCCACGCGCTTGCTTCGTGGGCCGAAACTGTTGGTGTTCAAATAAAGGAACTGAGCGAGAGTGCGCGTACCCTGATCCTTAGCTCCTCCATTACTCAGCGTTCGATTTTCAGTTGAGGCTTTCGGTGAAGCACATCTCATAGGCCCTCTGCCCACATCTGCGGACCAGATCGCATCATTGTGCTACACTTCTGTACGCCTCTCATCGCTCATGTGATCTCGTCCTGACCCTTTGGTTTACCAGGGAACCACAAACCGTCCCAAAGGTGGTACATTTCGCTGGCACTTGATTGTTTTCTTTGTTGATATCATGGCAGGAGTTATTCTCACTCACGGAAACCTCGCGATCTCGGCGTATTCGAACACGTGTGGCATTACCAGACCTCCGGGTATCTGCATCCTATCATATCTTCCATTGGCCCACATATACGAGGTCATTACAGTGGTTCTATACCATAACCTTCGTCTCATGAATTCATTCCAGCGAGTGGTGGAGTTGACGATGATCGTTCTCGGTGGTTGTGTCGGATTTTTCACTGGCGATCCCCTGAGACTTATCGAGGATGCACAATTGCTAAAGCCCCATTACTTCCCAGCTGTTCCACGTGTTCTAAATCGAGTGTATCAATCAGCTATGGCTGCTGGCAACGCACCCGGCCTGAAGGGAGCATTATTCAGAATGGCTGTCCAAACCAAACTTGATCAGCTCCACAAAACTGGTATCAACACGCACCCAGTATGGGACTTTCTGGTATTCAGGAAGGTGTGTGATGTTCTGGGATATAGATGTTTACTCAGATGCGATCCTTTTTTGTGAAGGTTCGGGCCGTCCTCGGTGGCAATGTGATTCTAGTCAGCACGGGTTCAGCTCCAATCAGTGCTGAGGTGCTTGATTTCTTGAAGATAGCCCTTTGCTGTGAAGTCCTCGAAGGTTAGCACTTTACTATTTTGTCTCTGACCGTCTCTCAATCTTTTTCGCCTTCCAGGGTGAGTCTGAGAGCTTTCGGTGGGGTATGAAAGGTTGATGTCCCTCTCAGATATGGTATGACGGAGAACTGCGGTGTTTGCGCGCACACCCTTAAAGATGACCCCAGCAGTGGTGGTACCATCGGGCCTCCTCAACCTGTCAACGAACTGAAACTCGTCGACGTGCCCGAAATGAATTATACATCCGAGGACAAACCAAACCCTCGCGGAGAGATCTGTGTCCGTGGCATGAACTGCTTCATTGGATATTACAAAAGTACGCACCTAAACCTTGGCGCGACCACAAATTTACATGGCAACAGATGAGGAGATCACCCAGAATGCCTTGAAGGATGGGTGGCTACACACGGGTGATGTTGCCGAGGTCGATAGCCATGGCCGCTTCAAGATTATTGACAGAGTCAAGGTGTGTATCCATCGCACCCTCCATGGTGCGCTGACACACCGTTACCTCATTGCAGAACATCATGAAGCTCTCGCAAGGCGAGTACGTCGCCCTCGAGAAAGTTGAGAACACGTACACTACTTGCCCAATCGTACAACAAATCTATGTGCATGGCGATTCTTTACAGTCCTATCTCCTCGCGGTCGTGATCCCCGATCCTGTCGTCCTCGCACCTTTGGTGTCGGCAATATTTGGGAAGAAGATCGCTGCTGATGATACTACAGCACTCAGAAGGGCAGTGCAGGATCCCAAAGTGATTCAGGAGGTACTTGAGTTGCTCTCCGAGGGAGCAAGGAAGAATCAACTTGCTGGGTAGGGATAGTTTCCCCCGTCCGACTGCCAACTCATTTATTCTTCCTTTCCTTTTCCTCTAGGTTCGAGTTCGTGAAACGCATTCATTTGAGCATGGACCCTTTCAGTGTCGAGGACAACACGTTGACACCGACCCTCAAACTGCGACGCAGGGAGGCCCATGACAAATACAAGGCGGAACTCGACGCGCTCTACGCACTTGGCGAGGTGAACAGTGAACCAAGCAAATTATAATCCCTTGGATCCTATAGTTGTCAGAGCGGATGGTCTACCCAGAACAAATTATCCATTAATGTCTCATGACCTTTACATATTTAACCAATCTATTTGAATGTAACTGGGTGGAAACGATGGCCTTATTGCACATTTTCGGTTGACCAGCGTGATCTACCTGCAGGATATGGTACAACACCAAGTATGGAGTTCTACATATTCGACATCACGATCTCATTTATTGGCTCGACAGACTCCTTCGAGATATCACCCACTGCACACCTCACTCGGAAACCGCTTTCTCCCCCATAGCGAACCGAGCTTCTTCCTGATTCTTATATCTACTTCTTTACGCATTGTAGTTCGTTACGATGTAAAGGGTGTTCAAGGAACGGTTTTCTTGCTGTGAAGCGAAATTTGGCGAGAAATGGTCGTACTAAAGTATGCCAGGGAAGCCATGATGACAACCCACAAATGCCCTCCGAGAAGGTTATTGTCGATTGATAAGGCGAACAAGGAGCTAAAGTCAGAAAATGAGCATGTGTCAGATATCTCGGAAAGCACCGAACCTCACCTGACCAAGAACGGGGAGAATGATCGCGCTAAGCACATGGTAAACTGGATGATGCCATTTGATTGACCCAAAGATGCCGGTGAAGGGGCATTTTCTTTGATGAGAACCAAGCTCAGCCTGTTCCAAATCAGCCACCGTTCCCAAAAAGAGACGGAAAACGACTGACGAGAATGCCAGGCCACACGCTCTTGAAACCACGAGAACGATCGCGATGCCAGCCCAGAGGGTAGCAGTGGTATAAGCATCCAGCTGGCCAGTTTCTTCATCGATACCGCTGCGCGCGATGGCACTCAAGATAGGAAGTGCGATATAAGTGAATGGCCACAACCCCATGCAGAAGTTGTACATCTTTGCACAATCAAACGTGCGCAATATGTATGACATGATGAAGACCTGAAACGCAACGGATATGGCGCCAGAGGCTGCTAGCGAATAACCAATCTGTGATTCCTAGCGAAACAAGTCAGGTCGCACTGCAAGCTAAGCGGAGCTGACTCACAGAGAAGGACAACCCGCCACTGTCAAGGGGAGAGTAACAAAACAAGACAAAAACGACGTCGAAGGCCGTTGCGAGGAAACTGAGAGCAAAGCCAGACATTGCCAATGCCCGTATAATTGGCAGTGATAACAATTGCCTCAACTCCATAGGCTCGTCAGGGGCCGCGGGAGGGGAGGAATTCGCACTCCGAAAACTGTCAGACACAGAAGAGTACTTTTCACCGCTCTGTTTACGTTTGCTGGGAAGAGTCTGCGTAATGGAGATGGTCAGCAGGACAATAAAGAATGCGAGTGAGGTGATATGTTACCTCCTCTAGGAAGGTATAGCCGAGGGCAACGCCAGTGATGGCAATAATAGCGGCGATGAGGCATGGGAGAAAATAGGGGTATTCCCTCCAGAATTCGTGATCGAAGAATTGCGGGTACTTGTCAGAGGGATGTGAGAATGATCCACCGATCAGTGGGCTAAAATTAAGAGGAAATGAAAGGGATTATTTTGATGGGCGGGATGAGTGAACCAACCCAACGATTGCACCCAGAGGATAGATAAGACCATAAATAGGAAACACAGCGGCCTGGTTAGTGGCATCGGTAATTTCGCCCAGTACTGAATGAACGACGGCGACGTTGCCAGAAAAAAAGCCACCTGCGGAGAGATTGGTAAGGAAGGTGAAGGAAGGACACAGACCTGGGACTGACCGATGCATCGGGCGATGAGGACCGCGGCGAACGACTTTGACAATCCGAATATTAATGTGGTGGCCGTGATGCCAAGGAAACCTAAGAGGATGACGGGACGACGGCCGATGACGTCTAAGAAGAAGGTGAGCGCACGAAGAGCGGGTTGGGAATAGACGGACCAGAGAGACGAGCCCAGTGGTATATGGAGGTGAGTTGAGTGACCGCAAAGGCACTTTCCTGAGTATGGTGAGGAAGAAGCGTCAGAAGCACAGATGGAGACGCAGCGTACGACAAGGCCGCTGTAAAAGCCCACGCGGGAAGGGTCGTCGGTAAGGTGAAGATCGATCATGAACTCATTCACGTAGGGAAAGAGCTGGGTGAACGCGATTGGTTCGACAATCCTGACAGTGCAGAGCGCTGCAAGCTGGCCCTTTGGGATGGGAGTGGGGGCGGGCTTGGCCAGTACCTGTGACTCGAGGAGGGGACATGTCTCGTCCAGAGGGGGGGCGGTACTGGCGGAAGCCATGAAGGAGGGTGTGGGTGCCCAGGGTATTTAAGGCGGGGGAATACATTGACCGCCGCTGTTCGGTGCGGGACATGGGCATCTGCAAAGCAGACGAGTAACGTTATCGCTTGAAGTCTCTCCGACAGCCTATGTGGTGATTTTGAAGCCCTCTCATTGGCTGGTGAGCTCTAAGCGACCCAAAAAAGTGCATTTAGGTCATGCCAACCGCGTACCTTCCACAAAATGTGCTGTTTTGTGGCGTTCCAAGTTGCTGATGCTGGTTGAGCAGGACATATTTACGTCCAAGAAGACAGGGGCACATGCTTACTTAAACGGACACATCACGGCCAAACACGGCCAAACACGAGCACGTCGGGGCGGACGTTGTGCGCAAGTGTCTTGGCCCGTCCAAGCTCAGCGCACCTGGCAGTGAGCACGCCTCTCCTTACTATCACGTCAACTACACAGTCCAAGTCGGCTAAGATGAACCTTAATATCAACGATAATCCTCTCCTCGTCGCCCCAAGACCCGTCCGACTCACCCCTGCTTATCCCCTCTTTACTCGTTCTCTCAAGATCGTCCCTTCCCCACCTGACGATCTTGAGAACTTTGATGATACAAAGCACGCTGCCCCACAGCCCCTAGATATGGCCCCCTCCCCCCGCGCTTCTCCCCGGTGCGTCCCCTTCCCTTCATCCATACTTTTCTATTCAAATCTGTCCCAGATCTAGCCTTCCGTCAGAAGCGCTCGAGGAATTTCTCTCCATCCTCCGCCCCGCCATCTTCCCGCCATCTTCCCCTGTCCTCCGTCAACGCAGGAACGGCACTCTCGCCTTTGGCGTCGCTTACAAGGCAAAGCCAAAGATAGACTCTTCCTTCACAAAGTCAGACCAACACAATCTAAGCCTTGCAGAGGAAACCGGGCAAACTCCTACCTGCTCCCCAGAGCCTATCTCTGACCACCTCGCCGGCAACTGGGATATCTTTGCCCCAGACATCGCCTCCAGATGGCACGCCCAAGTCCTTGGTATGTTTTCTTTTTCTCGGTCTATCGGCTGCGGCCACTCATCGTCCCGTATTCGTGCAGCATCTCCCATCTCCCGCATGCAGACTCGCAATCCTTTCCCCCGTCATGCCGCCCATGATATCACACTCTCTCCCATCCACTCTTCCCCCACGATGGCCCTCACACCCAAATCTCCCACTGCTGTTCCCCTCCCCGCTCCGTCTCCCGATGAAACACTGGAGGTCTTCTGAGCATCAGCCATCCTTCTCTCCGGCTGTTTCACCCCCTCACTATTAGCATAAGCCCACGTCCGCAAGTCGACAATGCCATTTACGTATCCTCTTGACGTCCGCGGCCGCCAAACACCCCCGATCACCTTGCTATACTATAACATTATCCGTTCCTTCTTCCTCTCCATACCGCTCGCTTTCCTTGTTTCTACTTCCGTCGCCCTCCTTGGTGCGACTTTCTTTACGGAGAACACCGTCGGCGTAAAATTAACCCTGTGTACTATAGCTTGTTCATACACTGATCCTGTATCAGCGCCCGGTAGTAATGACTTTGTTCAGTATAAATTAGGCATCTTTCCATATATCATTTTCTCGTTTGCAGTCACATCGCATTTAGAACAAGCCATTCGCGTGATCACATTCAGCATCATATCAGCGTATTACCGAACATCCCAATGTGCTCCCTGCACCAAGATGCTCATTTCCGTTGTCCCCATGGGGTTAGTGGTAGCCTTTACGGATGCAGTGGGCCCTTGGCCAGCCCACCCACGTCCTCTGTGAGGTAAACAGCGGCCCCATCGTCATTGATGTAGAAGCAGTCCTCCAAGCGAATCCCGACCTAACACAAAGTTGGATTAGTCCGCACCAAGGCGGCACACGATGTCTCGCGACGTCCGCGTGCCTTTCCTTTGATGTAAACTCCCGGCTCGTTGGAAAACGAGTGTCCGATGTCGATAATCGCATCGGATCCACCCCTGAGGTAGGGCGCTTCGTGATCTTCTAGACCGATTCCTGTTGGCGCAATCAGGTCAATAAGGTTCAAGCCACCGCACCAGGCACGATAATCACCGTGTCCCACTCTGTGGGTAAAATAAGGGCCAAGCCCTCGCCGAGTCAGTTCTGCGCGCGCAACTTTGTCCACGTCTGCTGTGATGGTGCCTGCTCTGGCAATGCGCAGCGCCGCCGTTTGAGCGGCGTGCACATCCCACCATATTCGAGAATGGTCTTCAGGTATCTCACTCTCTTCGAGCTGGAACGTCTGCACACCCTGATCAGTCAGTTGTACATGGCAAACTAACAATACTACCTCACCCTCGTGACATCGCTGTGGTACCCAAACAGTACGCCTCCAGCATCGATTAAAATCAGATCCGAGGTCCCCAGCACACGATCGGTTCCTGTGCCATGGGGAAGTGCGGCATTTTCTTTGGCCCCGGAGTCAGATCAAGATGGTGAAAAATGACAACACGACGCACCCCCGAACAGCACCAACGCCCATCTTTCGGTCAACCCAGCAACCGCCAATGCTTCATCCACCATCTGGATCACCTGAGACTCGCGCATACCGATGCGTATCTGTGCCCGAACGGCGCGGATCGCGAGGACTGTAATCTTTCGGGGTGTAAACTAACCACAGGACGTTGCCGCCACACAGGACATACCTCGTTCGCACATTTGAGGAGCGCAATCTCTGAAGGCGACTTGCGCTCGCGTAAAGAAGTGATTGCCAGCGGTGCTGAAAGCACTGAGAGTCCGGGTTCCGCCTTCTCAAACCCATCAACAATGAAATGGCGGGTCATTCCGTCGATGTAGATGGGTCCTCTGCTAGACGAAGGGAGTGCCTCCACTGCGACGGTATACGGGTCCTCGTCTTCCTGCCACGCCACATACGTGACGTTCACGCCGGGAACGTTCAGCAGCTTCGCACGGTCCGCTTCGAAGGAGGGTGTCAAGATCGTGATGCGAGCCGACACTTCTCCCTGGTAAACGAAGGGAGAGATGATGAGCAGGAGAGGCCGTTCAGAGAGATCCCATGATGCATCGGAGATATTACCGAAGAACAGGGCGCGGGCGCCTGGTTCGGCGACGTAGGCAGACCCGTTCAGCGCATGGAGAGCGTGAGCGAGCTGACGCTGCCTCTCGAGGAATTCCGCAGCGTCTATCGGTTGTGTATCCTTGCAGTGCGCTGCGAGTCCCTCCCAGGGATCATTGCGGGTGAGAAAGACGGTGAAGAATGGTAAAGGGAAGAACGTCGTGGACAAGAAGAGGGCAGTGGTAATTAACAGAACCTGTTGGTGAATGAAACCCAGTTAATACTTGAACGCCACATGAAGATGCAGCATGTCGATCACATACAAGCTTTGCAATGTGGCCAGTGCCGTGGCGTTTGGCGTTGTTGGCGACAAGTGGCTCTGATCTGCCCATCCAGCTCAGGGTACACAATGGGGGAAAAGTGAAGCTTTGAAGCGCCAGTCGCACTGCCCCCTGCTTTCCTCCACCCGATATCGTTCGTCCACACACCTCGCGATGAGCGAAGCTGACACCGAAACGCTGATCGCAATGGTGACCAGCCTGCTAACCGTCCCAAACCCTGGACAGGACGTTGTACTTGACACTCTTGTGCGGTGCAGCGGTGACGTCCAAGCTGCTGCTGCATTCATTGATGCGAAACACGCGAGAGACAGTTCCAAGCCCGCCAGTGCAAAAAGAAAAGCTGCCTCCTCAGACTTGAGCAACTGGCTTGTGTCACCGCATCCTACACCCTCGAGCTCTAAACCGCCTAGTCTTAAAAAGCGTGCTATGGACACAGGTGCACTCGCAATCAAAGACATCACCCATTTTTCTGGCAGTTCTCCCGGGAAGGATCTTATGAGTGTCTTGCGTCCACCGTCACCATCCAAGCCATCGGTACCGCGGTTGTCGCCTCTGATGCTCTCCAACCCTTCCATGGTAGCACAGCACACTCCGTGCACTTTGCATCTCTCCGTTCTCCCTCCAGAGCTTGCATGCGAACTGTTCTACACCATGATGGACTTATCACAGTCGTGGAAACGGAACACTTGGTGGCTCTTCGACCGTATCGTCGAAAGCCCTCATCGAACGTCATTCTTTGTTCGGAGGATCAACGGTGTGGACGACAACGAAGCGTGGCAGGAGGCCGCACAATACTGGTGACTTCAGTCTTGCAACTCACGAGAACCGCTGCTGACTGCGTATAAGGTATAATGGGCGGCCGACAGAACCTCCGGAATTCTTCCCAGAAGTGATGGAGAAAGCTTGCGGATATGTTGAGAACATTGTTAATGACGAGATGCGTAAACGCGAGAGACTTCCATTTGAATGGACGGGCCTTCGTAACGCAGATGGCCAGCTATGGCATGCGAATGTTGCAGCCTCGAACTGTTATGAAGGCGCACGAGAGAGCGTCGGGTTTCATTCAGACCAACTTACCTACCTTGGCCCATACCCTACCATCGCGTCGTTGAGTCTCGGCAAGTTAGCTTTTTTTTTCTTCGACCGAGGCCGAATTCGACGATGACGTTTTCATTTGTATAGGAACCACTCGGATTTTTCGCCTACGAGAGGTCGTCCCTTCTGATGACATCGGCAACCGTTGCGCCAGGACATTTAATATTCCCTTGCCCCACAATTCCGTACGTCGCGCTGTATGCCCGATAATCTAAGCCTTATCAAACGGCGTTATCTCCAGTTAACGATAATGCACGCAAAATGTCAAGAGTCGTTCAAGCACTCAATTCCACCGCAGCCTACTCTTGACTTGTACAGGCCCCTTTTCCCACATCCGGCGAGATCATCTTCCCACCCAGAACCTTCTAATTGCCGCATCAACATCACCTTCCGATTTTACCGTCCGGATTTTCATCCAAAGAGTATCCCCCGGTGCAAGTGCGGCGTCCCGACGATCCTTCGACCTGATATGAAGAATCGGCATGACGACGAAACAGATCGATACTGGTGGGTATGTTATGCGGGTGCACAGAATGACGGAAAGGGCTGCGACTTCTGGCGCGTTATGGATATGCAAGCTGAAGGAAGGGGTTCTGCTTTTACCGATTCCGGTCAGGAGTAAATGGCGTCGACGAGTTGGAAATCGTGCCGCAACAAGTAGGTGCCCCCACTTGCGGCCGCTGTCAAGGCCGACGCAGCTTAAAGTGTAGGCGGTATTCCGTGTGGTGCCAATGCCATGTGACGGGGAAACCGCTGGGACAGATCACTTCGGCACTTTATGAATGTGGAGCACACGAGGGAAACTGGGTAACGTTCAGGTCAGTGTAGCTCCGGTTTCGTTCATCAGACTATCCTTCACGGAGTAAGGTATTCACATCAGCAAAATGTGGAGCTGCCCATCGTGTTCAGTGTGGAGCGAAATATTGAATCATATATCACGCACACCCTGTTCCCTCATTTGCATAATCCTGCCTCAAAGTTGTCACAATCAATCAGCCTTGATATGGACACCTTCTCTAACATTCATTATGCATACACCCTGATCCGGGCCGGAGACGCCCTATCAACTATCATAGCCCTGCATGCAAATTAGCTCCGCAGAATGGAAGTTGACAGGTCTGGTAATTTTGCGGGGCCTACCACTTATGCGGTGTACCGTGATGACGGTCTGTCCTTAGCAGGGTACCCGCGAGCGATGAAGAAGCGGGTTATCTCCGTATTACCTACTGTAAGTCACGGGCAAGTCACCGAGCTAATATAGTTAGGCTGTCGGTCTCTGTTAGACCTGTGACCTTTGCAAGATATGACACCGTTTTAACAGCGTCTTTGATTGCCTCGTACCTCGGGGGTAATGTTGCGCTATTCCTGGGTATCAACGCCCTGTTGTCTTGTTATTCTGGCGCATTTAAATTTCCTCTGGTATAGGAACGGGGTGCCCTTCTCATACCGTCCTCTCGGTAAAATCGAACCTGTTTCGGATTGACCACGCCTCAGACTAAACCATTTTGAATTTATCAAATTCCCTCTATTCTCAGTACTGCGGTGATTTCCATGTCCATGGGTGAACCTGGAGCTCAGTTCCCCGTGTCACTCCCACACCTGTTGACATGATGCCAGCGGATTGATCTTTAAGTTCGGGTATCAGGAATGGCGCGCGCGATGTACATAATTTACTCCTGTCTCCCCCCTTGGTCACATAATCACCGATCACATCCGCTGGCGAACCTGACCTCTAAGTTTTCCGGCTATAGCTAGTACCGGAGGAGCACTTCCCACTCAAGTCAAACTGGTGTCGCCACTGGATAGCTCGCGAAATAAAAAGTGTGGCTCACACTAGACCAAAAACTTTTTTTTTTCTTTCATTTCGCATGGAGCACGCGCCGCATGAAACGACGACGAAAGAAGAGATCTTGGAGCGCCTTTAGATGCGCAGTGATGAGCCCAAATCGCGCGTTCTTAGTTCAGGTCCTTTTGATCTTAGCGGCGATACGAGTCACGTGCAATTTTCATACCCGCCCGCCCCCGAAAAGGTTGGTTGTCCACAAGCTACCCAGGAACAACACACCGACGACTCGTGCAACTCCTACCACTCTCAGGCAAAGTAGAACAGCTCTCTTGGGCAAGTCATGTCACGGCTTACGTTTCAGTCCACCTCACCATACAATCTGGGCTCGACTGTAAGATTGAAACGCTGTTCAAGCGGCAAGTACGCTAACTTGACCTGCAGTGGTTAAAGCGCTGGGCACCCACCTTCAGTATCTGGGGCGTTGGTGTAGGAGCTGCAGGGTTGTTTGTACGTGTCAGGCATTTCTGAGTTCAAGTCCAGGTCCGAGGACTTTTCTTTTTGCAGTTATTATCTGTGACGCCGGTTGTGAAAAATGGCCTTCTGGTAAAGGTGCCGCTAGTAAGCCTTACTTGTTTTCCGCCGCGTTTAGAGCTACTTAGAACACGATGACCAGCTTGGTAGCTATTACGAAGATAAGACCCCTGCATCGGACAAGCCTTTCTGATTGTCTGTAGACTTCTAAACCCGCATCAATAATCCCAACAATACCATATCACCATTGCCGGCATAGCTAGAGAAAATGTGGGCACAGTTGATTAAACTATTGTTATGGTCACATTTTCGTTCTCTTCGAGTACCCTTCTGTGATGTTGGCGCATAGATCAATCCCAAGATATTCTCCCAACTGTTTGACTGCTTGTAGCGTGCCACCAATGGGAACGTCTGATATACTCATGTTAGCACTTGGACATTGATTTTGAAGGATTTGAAAAATGCTAGTCACGTCCGTTGTCATGATGGAAGTGATTCTACGCACGTATCGTCGTCATTCCAAGTTGCTTGGCTGTCTTCAGGTTCCTGTGGCATAGTGTAGCAAGAACTAACGGCGGTGGATGAGAACTTACATTCCAATGTCATCGAGGAAAATGATATCCTCCGGACTGACGTTACTTTCTTTACAGGCATGTAAATAAAACTGCGGATCAGGCTTCCTACAGAATGGCGTTAAATTGTTTACAAATCGTGAAGTAGACCGACGGAGCTCACCGTAAGCCTACCGCACTAGAATCGTAAAAGTAATCGAATAGTTCGCGCAGATGGTTCGGTATAGGTCCGTCTTGCCACCCCAGGAACTGCAGTTCGACGTCCGGGATTTCTTGCGACGGTGATACGCCCGTGCCGTGATATCCCCCAAAGTTGTTCGTCAGCGCTATGATACGCCATCTGCCCGCAGCTGCAATGTTGTTCACCGCTGAGCGCTGAGCAGGAAACTACACGGCGTGTTAGTTACCTCGGAGGTTTGTGATGGCAGTGAGCACGTGGACGTCGTAAGAGGTTGCTGATCGCATCATACGTCCAAAAAGCTAGTGCATTTAGTTCGACAATGTAACCATCGTCATGAACAGGAACCCACATCACGCCCGTCGATCTGGAGCTGTTTGGGAAGTTTGGGACATACTGAAGGTGATATGAGGCCACGGTGATCTGTCGCGGTCGAATTGCACACACCAATTCGTTTCCGTTCGCAGTATTCCATGTACCATATGTTTCCGTTTGTGGTGTCTGACAGGTCCCGACCGAATGCCGTGTAGAAATCAAACAAGGGCAGCTCTCCCCGTTCAAACCTTTGCCAGGCACCGGACGAACCGCGGGACGTTCTGAAAGTACCATGAGGATCGGTACGCCGTGGGAGGGGCGTGTGTTTACATGGATACATTCAGGTAATGGAGCGGCAACCCTTTTTCTGTCTCATAATCTGCGATCGCGATGAACGGGCTCCGGAGGACAACGCCGCCAATCTGCAACGACCGCATGTGAGGTGACGGCAGACGATCCGGCGTGATGCCAATGAGAATGGCCGAGCGCACAGGAAAGTATGTAGCACTCACATCGAACATCACAGCCTTGACGTGACGGATATCCATCGCTCCGTGATACAGGCAGGAGCACGTGGAGTACAATGGAGGACCCGCACCGCGTATTTGGGCCCTGCAATGCCGGCGAGGCTTTGGCGAGCTGAAAAAAGACGCTGATTACGGTCAATCAGACACTTTGAACGAAGGAGAGTGCTACTGCTGCTGTGTCGCTGCCTGTGACACCAATGACCTTGGTCAGCTCAACGAGTTACAACTCATCTGGTAAGTAGCGCCGCGGAGCTTGAAAAAAATCATTCGTCCAGGCAAGGGACCAATCAGTAGCAAGCAACACCCAGAGGTGTCCAGAACAGCAATACGATCCCCATGGCCAACCCACGTCAACGTCGCAAGGCCAAGTCCTCCACCCATAAGGCCATCTCGCATTCCAAAAGAGCCAAGCGGCTCCAGAAGAAGATGCCAGGTAAGGACCTAATAGTGCCACCTCTACCGCCGTCGCATGTACAGATAGAAGCTGATGCCGAACTGTCGAATCTTTGCAGCAATCTGTGGACCGAAAGCTTTGCGAGATGCATGGGACCCTTCTAAAACCGTCCACCAAAAGTGAGTTTGTCGCTCCACATCATCTCACCCAAGGGGATACATGGCAGAAAAACTGACTAACTTCCTCTCCGCAGTTACCTAGCCTTAGGATTTCAACACGATCTTAACCCTATGTCATCAGGCGGTTCCGAAGTCAATTTCAGTCGCACTATTAATCCAATTATTACATGTCAACCGCACCCAACCGCTTTATCTTCCACAATTGAAGACGCCCGATCATCTGTTTCTGAAGGACCCACGGACACGTCTGTACTCCCAATGGGCTTCGGACGAATAATTCGGGACTCGTCTGGTAACATTGTCCACGTGGAGCTACCGGGCGATGAAGAGGCAGGGTATGCCTCAAAACGAGAACTGGTGATCGATGCTCCAGTAGTGACGACAGAATCAGAATTGCGGATATGGGCTCATGATCGTCCCGAAACGGGGCAGGGAGCGGGCTCGGGATACATGGAGAATACGACTGTTCAAGGTTAGCTCTCGATCTGTACTGGACCTTGCTCAACTGGTATTTTCGTCACTATACGGGTCGAAGTGTTGCCGAGAGGTCGACACTGAACTCGTAACGTCCTCTTCTCACTTGGAAAATGCTTGAATACTCATCAACGGCCCAATAGATCTGGAGAATCTCGCTGCTTCTGCGATCGCTCGTGAGCGACATACTTCCTTGGGAGAGAGATCGTATCTAGAACGTCTTGTCAAGAAGTATAGTGATGATCTCCACCGAATGGCTCGTGATCGTCGATTCAATCCGGAACAACGAACGGCTAACGAATTAAAGAGGGCTATCACCAAAGCCGGGGGATTTGGAGCGCTGTATAAGAGCACGGTCACGGAAATGACCGAATAGCCTTGGTCATTTGTGCTATGGACGAACGGCATTCCCCGACTGCCGGACGATCCCCATTTTGGGAATATTATGTGACAGCGTGACCGTTTGAGAGGGTGTCACACCGGGGGTTCATTTTCAGTCAAACCTGTGTTCGGAAATGACGCGACCTTCGGAAGGCATATCAGATCTATTGGATCTGAGGGGGTAATAAACCTTTTTCCCTTCTTACTTCTCTTCCAATTATATACTTTGTTTCCATTGTGGTACTAGTACGACGGTTTGGCGAGAGGCGAGCGCTTCCTGACAAAAGGACGAGTTAAAATGTGATGGGCCCGAGTTCACGGCAAATTCCGACAAGAAAAACTTTATGTGCTCCATGGCATGACTTCAATGACGCAATCGCAAGTCGAAGATGGCGCCAGCTGCGAGAAATATGAGATCTCTTGGGTTAGTACCTGTGAACTTCACCTCAGGTTGACAATGCGCTTACCGGACCATATAGTCGACAAATCTAGGCCATTTAATGATCCCAAGTTGGAACCTGGTTCCAATATCGATATCAGTTGACGGCAGCCTGCAATCAGGCAGGCCAGTGGCATTCCCGGGCGTCGAATCCGTTTGAACCCGCTGATACTGAGGCTCACCGGCTCCCTGTCGTATGATGGGCCGTATGAGTTCGAAGCTCAATGATCCGTGGGTTCGAACTTGGCCGCGGCGGGACACGCACTTGCCGGACGTGGAAGCACGTGCCTCACCGGATAACGGCTACCATTTTTCCCATAACTCTTACAGCCACACTGTAGCTGCCCAGCATCGCGCCTGTACCGCATGGACGAAAACAATCATCAAAGGTATACTCAACTCGATCCCATCGACCCAGCACCAAGTCGACTAGAAAGGTGCGTAGGAAATCGTCTGGCATTGATTGAAACGACAATAGGTTTTGTGATAAAATATACTCCATTGGGTTAGTCCAGAGCGGGATGAAAACCTGGCCCCAATTGCGTGTGGATGTGCGGCTTCGACTTACGGCATCCGCTTTTCTCGTGTCTTTTTAGCCGTGCTGAATTGAGACATGTCTTCTCGTTTTCGGCTGTGTAAAACACATCGAATTCCCGAAGATCAACGTTAACGATCCATGTTGTTCACATCCTCAAGTCCGCACCACTTAAAAGCAAGCACCACTTCTCCTGATGGGGCGCGATCACATTCATCTATCCCCTCCATGTCACGCCGACCTTCATCTTCCGTACCGCGCACCACATCGTCCGCCGCTGCTCCTTATCCTCGGCGAGCCCCAGGCCAGCCCAAGTCCACAAGACAACAGTTCTCTGCATGCGGTGCATGCCGCATGAGGAGGTTGGGGATCCATGGTCCTACCTTTGACGTATGCTGAGCACAACACTATAGGGTGCGCTGCGATCTGAAAGAATTTTATTCTACAACGGCCAGTAGCCTGCAGCAACCATCATGTTCTAACTGCAGAGAGCGTGGCATCAGATGCGTGTAAGGCTCCCGGATAATTTGTGTCCCATATCCTCGCTGACC
This sequence comes from Boletus coccyginus, assembly GCA_025782845.1. NCBI lineage: Eukaryota > Fungi > Basidiomycota > Agaricomycetes > Boletales > Boletaceae > Boletus > Boletus coccyginus. The sequence goes on from JAHZSR010000022.1 coordinate 511,235, forward strand.
CCTTTTCAGGGACGAGTTCGCAGAGGTCAAAGCCGTCAAGTTACTTCGACGCGGAAGACGACTTCAGCAAGTCGAGTAAGTTCTTGTCATGATATCTGTACGTCTGGTGATGCATAGTTCTAATTTTACAGAGCTCGCTATGGAAAAGTGACAGATGAAGGCTCAGCCGTGTCACCTGTCCCGCAAGACCCCACATCAATCACGTTTTCCACGGAGACTGCTACCACTGGGGATAGCTGTATCCCACAAATGCAACTTGCATTTCTTACGTCTTCATTCTTCCGGATGTTCTGTGTCCAGCGTCAGTATCTGATTGTCTATCGTGATTCAGTCGGCTGACTTCTTGCAGGCCCAATTATCGAACCGGGCGAATTTGCCTCCAGATATATTGCTCACGTAGAGGGGACCGCACCACTTAGTAACGAAGGGGAAATGCTCGCCATGCTACTGGTTACCTGGGCCGCGTCTTTTGGTATAGACGAGTTTGGTAGCAAGGAGGATACTGAAGACGCCGCATCAGAGAGTGGCGAGGACCTTCACTTTGCCCTTGATGGTGGTGATAATCTTCCAAATTCTAAACGATGTGCGAAGTTGCTTCGCACTGAGGCTATGACCAAAGAGATACTCACACTAGTGGACCTCCACGGACTATTACGTCGTCCATCTTGGGATGGAGTCAGAGTCCTCTTGCTCTTGCTCCCATTAACTCGCGGTCAGTCAGTCGCTGTCGTATTGTAACTGGTTGTTCATCGTACCCAATAGGCATTCAGAGTCCCATAGAACGTTTGGTGAGTGTCCCTCGAGCCGGTTCATTATGGTCCACTGATTCTTCGCTAGACCACTTATGAAGCAACTTTGTCTCAAGCTTACTCACTGTGCAACGTCGACGACCCTCCGTCCGTCAACAGTGGTCTGGGACCATACTGTGACTTACTTATCCGCGCTCGGATATTCTGGTATGCCCATGTGCATGAAGGCATCACCACGGGACTGAATGGTGGACGCCTTGTATTGTATGGCGACAATACTTGCTTTTGTGGCTATCTCTGAACTCGCTGTTCCAGGGATGGTGATGATCTCGATTCTTTTCAGAGCACTCTTCCCCCTCGGTATTGTGCATCAGCCGCCCACAGCATCACTTCCTTAGCGGATTCATCTCACTCTTCGCCGCCGTCCAGCTCACCCGTTACGCCAACCTTCCCCTTTATCACCCCTCTAGAACCTAGTCATCCGCGAGCCACCTTAGCCTACCTGGTGACGACCCAATACTTTTCGCTGGCCTTGGCTGTGTCTCAGGCGTGTCGCGCCATACATTCTACATTGACGTGTCCTCGTGCCCGTCGGCGCATCGAATCCGGCGTCCCCATACGCAAGGAAGCGGTGATAGAAATCTGGGACAATCTCGAGTGCTGTTGGGACAACTTTGAAACATTGCGCCATAACCCTTCTGGCGTTGGCGCTGCTGGGGGTGACCTTGTCCGGGGCGAAGATGTCGAACGCTTCGTTAGTGGTTGGCAGGTCTTCATCTTCGGATGTCTCAACGTCATCCGTGAAGCGCTCCCCAATCTTGATGAAAATAATCATGCTTCCCCCGACCGGACCGCCATGGCCAGCCTCTCTCTCAGTGCCATTCGACGGTGTCAAAAATTCCTTCCCCGGGTGATCAAGATATTACAACGTCACCTGGACGTGCCTTCGAGCTTCTTCGCCTATGACGCTGGCTTAATTCTGGATGGGTGTTTCTTCGCCGGCTTGCTCCTTGCGCAGAGCGATAAACTTGATGCAGATGGGGATACAATAGGATGGGACTCTGATTGGGAAGAGGGTGTGATGGCTTGCCTTCAAGCTCTTGGTGAGGTCCGCTGGGTACACTCCCGCAGTCAGGAACGAGAAAAGACTTTAAAAGGTGAATGGGAGGCGCGGATTGGGCGCGACACCAGTCGACGGCAGGTCCAGCAATCGCCGAGGCACTTTCCTATCAAACAAAGCCCCGGTCACTCCCCCTGCTTAATGGATAATAGGCCTCTGACGCCTTCACCCCCCTCCGCTTCCAAACCACGAACCCTCTCCCTGGTAGCCGCAGGCGGGCAAGTTCGTCCCCTCCTATCACCTTTATCGGTATCCTTCCCGCACGATGACAGTGGACCAGACACCGCGCTCACTGACCGTAGCGGCAGTTGGGAAGTATATACCCCTCCGCCGACCTCGGGATCCATGACAGAAACAGCCATGACACATCGAAGTCTGTCGCCGATTTCTCTTCCACACCATTCCAATATGGAGTCTATATGCAGTGTTGTGAAGATCGAGAGTCAAATATTCGGGGATGACTCTGACGTAGATCAGTTCTCATTCACCGTCAACGGGGCACCTGATTCCCGGAGTCCGGTGGGACTAGTTCGAGCTCGGTGGACACCATTCATTAGCGAATATCTCGACCCACGCGTCATCCTAACGACTTCTGATGCTGTTTTGGATGACGGATTCCCCCCACTTGGGTCCAACTCCCGGTCGTATCTTTCTTGAGGCTCACTTGTATACTCTGCCTCACCGTCGCAAAAACTCGAGTTATGTACACCAACGACACAGGACTCTTGCATTGTAAAATTAGATGATGTACCTTGTATATCCCCTAGATTGAAGATACCCTTCCTGTTTGCCAAGATATAAAAGAATCGAATATGGGCCATACTATGATCACAAAACGAACGGGTGTATGTACGTGATCGGCCGAGTTCCCCGCTCCATCAAGCACCTGGAAGCCAAGAACATGTTATAAAATGATCTGAACCTTGCTTTGTGATCAAATGATGAGATGCGGCACTTGACGGCAGAGGGACGTATGTACATATCTCCACCTCGGTAATAAGCCCCTCATGGAGAAATGGAAAAATGTCATATCACTCAATGTGCCGCAATGACTCGATCTGATCAAGTGTCGTAATTTGCCTCGGGTACGCGAAACAAATAAGGCATGGTCATGTTGAACCTGAGGTACATAGATAAGTAGGGCATTTAGGCGACGACGTGAATTCATGACGGACGCGACGACCATATGCATTGATAAGAACTGTCCGAGGTGATTTGGTAACGCGCTTCTGGCTGGTCTTCTATGACCCATCGAGTAGACGTTCTAGTGCTTTCCCGAACCGCAATTAAAGCTCGCGTTGATTCGGCGCTTATATGAGGTAAGTGAAGAAGTGGGACTCGGGGTCCCGCTTCCCAATTCCCAAATCCGGCGAGTCGCTGATCACATGGGGAACGTGCCCGCATGCGCGACACATCATCAAAAAGCGCCTCTGGAGTGGTCAAAATCCCTGAGATAAATATCTTTACTCAATTCTCCTGCAGGGGGTGACTCACCCGTGTGGACGCGCGATGACCAAGATCCGCGGGAGTTATGCGGTGGATGTACCCTATCTCATGCAAGCGCTAAGTGGAGCTGTTCTCATCGCTTGTTTGTCTCTATCAAAAAAAGTCTCAATTGAGCGCCACCAGACGTCTAAGGTTTTTGACTTATTCCTGTTTAAGTAAATCAAGGACAAACACTAACGTTTGCAATGCCACTTTCATAGTACTGTTGCACCGATTCCCTACCCAAGGCAAGGTGAATCCATTACTAAAGAGAGAAGCAAAGAAACTCAAAGCGGCGAATGTGCGCGATAAAAAATATTTTCGAGCTCCGAGGGGAAGCCCAGGACAGTGGATCGTCTTTTCGTAGATAGGTAAGTTAATATGGCTGGACCAAGGGGTTGAAATCCGACGTGAATACCAGAATTCGATTGACCCGGGAACGCATTGTATTGTGTGTCAGAAGTGTTGATGACTTGATGTACAGGTGGCTGGCGCTCTTGCAACCCATGGTTCTGTTAGCAGGCCGTGGTTATGTCTGTAATTACTATGAGATAGCGGCATGCGTGAGTTCTTGGGCCACTATGTAAAGAAAACGTGCGCAAGAGCTAACGCGCACGGCCACGAGTGTACTATCCGCCCGAATAACGATTTCCCGTGGACTGCCTGGAATTGGTCCTGCGAAGACCTGGACTGCTTGCAGGACAGAACCATGCACGAGGTTACTTGGGATTATAGCGTCAAAACAACTTACCATCAAATTTGAATGTCCGAACCCTCATAGATCGTTAGGTGTGGTAAGGAAAATGGTCGGATCATCCTCACTTGCATCCAAGGGTCGAGGAGGTCAGCTACTAAACCGCTAGGTTTTCGCGAGCAACTGCTGTCGAAAACTCCGTGAACAATGACGAGATCAGGGAACCGAAATTCCATCTCGTCAGGTCTGGCGTACCTACACATACTTCTTGCATGTCCGGGAAGGGGAGTCACGTCGTTAAATCAGCATAAAAGTTGGTCTACTGGAAAAAAGAAAGGGGTTGAGATAGATATGGATGAACAGCACGTGACCGATTGATCCCAAAAGGAAATTTACATAAGGAAGCTTGGACCATCCACTTTGGTCGGGCGACTTTTTATGTGAGGCGCATATCCAGTATCACTCAGCGCCGGTCCCTCACAGTATCCAGTCAGTCACCTCTTGAACATGGCTCGTAGTAAACGCAGATCAACGCGTTCAAATCCCCAAAAATCCCGCGAACTGAGCCCTCAACTAGAGCCGCTCTCTCCGTTGTCAGCGAGGTCATCACTAACACCAGTGCCTGTACCCAACGAGCAATCTGGACCACCAGAGCAAGCCCCCGAAGAAGCACAAGAAACGGTACAGGAAACCCCTGTACAGCCTGTGCCAACGGCGTCAGAGGAAGACACCTGCCCGGCATGTAAAGACCTTCCCGCTGATCTGCAGTCCACAGTCTCCAAGGAAAGCTGGATAAGATGCGATGCTTGTAAGAGCTGGTATCACTGGGTGTGCGCGGGGAATGGTGCGGACGTCGACACAATCGACAAATGGCAAGTCTATGCTTGAGTTGCTACCCGAGTATTCGTTATAATGTGTATGTGTGATGCATACAATTGTCATAGGTACTGCAAATCGTGTGTCCTCGAGAAACCTTCTCGGACGATCACACTCAAGCCACCAGCCCGTAAATCGGCACGCAAACGTGCCCAGCCTGACTACGTCAACCTGAATGCGGGTGTGGAGGTCGACCCCAGCAGATGGTTACGTGTCATCCAGTCGAAACCGATCAAAGATGATGAATTCAGGCGGATGAAAGGGTCGGACGTTGGCCTGGAGTGGGTGGAGACCGACGAAAATGCCATGAAGGAGCCTATCGTTATCGAGAATCCGGAGGGGCTCGGGATGAAAATGCCGGACGCTGACTTTACGGTCTCGGACGTAGCGAATGTTGTGGGGCATGAGACCCCCCTAGAGGTCATAGGTACGATCACTTATTAAACGTACGTCGAATGGCAATGCACCTCTCCGCAGATGTCGCAACTCAGTCAAACTCTCCGGGGTGGACCCTTGGGAAATGGGCGGAGTACTACAACAAAGAACCCTCAGCCAGGGACAAAGTACGGAACGTAATTTCACTCGAAATCTCGGGAACACTGCTCGCAGACCGAGTGTTACCACCGCGACTGGTCCGCGAATTGGATTGGGTGGATAAATTCTGGCCAAGTACACGAAGGGGGAAGGGTCATGCATATCCCAAAGTTCAACTGTACTGCTTGATGGGTGTCGCATCCGCCTGGACGGTTGGTTACAGTCTCGTCTCTCGGATCACAGGTGCTGAACTCCGTCTAGGACTGGCACGTCGACTTTGCTGGCTCGTCAGTGTATTATCACATCCTCAGGGGATGCAAGGCAGGCATCCTCCATTGAAATCTTGGTGTCATCTTCCTGACCTCCAGGACAAAGGTATTTTACTTCATTCGTCCCACTCCTGCAAATTTGGCTGCGTACGAGCGGTGGTCCGGGACAGAACTACAATCGAGTACATGGCTAGGTGATATGGTCGACGAGGTTGTCAAAGTCACCCTTCACCCCGGCAACACTATGATCATCCCCACCGGCTGGATACATGCTGTCGTGAGTTTAATTCCCTCTATCATTTTTCCCTATTACATCGAAATTTCCAGCACACACCCGTCGATTCACTTGTATTTGGGGGTAATTTTTTACACTCGTACAACGTCGGTACACGTAAGTATCTGAAATGCCGTCGTGACATTGCATGCAGCCTTACTCGTGTGACAGAGCTCAAAGTGATCGAGATTGAGAAAGCTACACGAGTCCCCAAAAAATTCCGTTTTCCTTTCTTCACCAAGTATCGCGATTCTCCTGCTTATTTGTCGCTGTAGTTGACACCCCTCATCTCAGATTGTGCTGGTACGTGGCTGACAAATATCTTCGTGATATTAAGGTCAAGGAAGAATTCTCTCCTCGGGTTCTGGAATCGCTGGAGGCCCTATGTTCGTACCTTACCTCGGAAGTACGAACCATGGAACGTGGAAGCGAAGCAGCCAAACGAGATGCAAAGGAACAAGTCCCTACAGATAGAATCAAAGACGCGCCGGCACTCGCGAGGGAGCTCAGGTGGCGCATCCGGTTGGCAGCGGGAACGACGAGCGACGACGAGGAGCATGGAAGGCCGGCTAAAAGGGCGCTGACGAATGGGAGTGCGAATGTGAACGGGGGAGTTAAGAGGAAGCGATCGCCTATCGAGATGCAGGACACAGAAACAGGGACCACACTGGCACGGGTGCAATTTCGGAATTTCCAACCGAGGGGGTGGGATGTGGTGGAGGATCTTCCAAAAGAAGAAGAAACACAGACTGTGCAAGCTGTGTGCCCGGAGGAGGTGGGATGGCAACAACGATGGATAAAGTGGGACGATGGAGTGTTCGGAGGGGATGGAGGACGGGAGGCATTGGTGGACCGAAAGCGGGAGATTACTATCAGGGCTCGGAAGATCGATGGAGGGGTGGAACGACAGCGGATTGAGCGGGTGTTTGAGAAGTGGGAATGGCCCAGACTCGTTTCTGACGAAGACGCGGTGGATGTCGAGATGAAACGGGAAGACGATGAACCATCACGTCAAACGGACGTCGACCCACACATGGATGACCAGAAGGAAGAGGAGGCGGAAGCGGCCAAGGACGCACAGGAGGGCGGGTCGGATAGGATGGTAGATTGATATGTTTGAATTCGCGTATGACCTATTTATCGGCGGTGGGAAATCTGCGGGGCCTTTGATTGAGGTCCTCGACCAAGTGCCGCGAATTCGCCTCGTCCCAGCTCTTCAAGTGCTCCTCCCTAAGCTGACATTTCTCTCTTCACAGTCAGTCCAGCCCGCACGACAAAACTCGCAGGTCGAGTCCGCACTCCAACTTCATTTCCACCATGTCGGGTCTTGCCTATGATGTTCCGGACAGCGGTGAGATGAACAAGTCGGGTCCTTCCCCACCAGGTCAGTTAGGCACGATTCGTGGAGATTTCAATCCAAATTGGACCCCCGGCAATCACCCCCACGATGCTGGTGGCCCAGTAGACGGTTTCTACCCACCCCCGCGTGTGTATCCTGAGTTCGCGTTAGACGTGCCCTGTTGACGACTCTACTCCAGAAGCCACCTTCATGCGTCATACAAACCACTCCGTCCCTTCTTTGCCTTCCAGAGATCCCCCGCCGTACGAGGCCTCTCCCGACCATGTTTCTCCCCTACCGTCCATCCACCGTGATGCATCAGCCCTTGTTGATGGCATGAACGCTATGCGCATAATCGACCCTCTCCCTCGTGGATCTAGTGCCATGTCGTTCAGTTACGATCCTATCCCTCGTGCTGGAACGTCCATGTCCATGCAGACCACCTCACAAAGAGGATTTCCTCACCCTCGACACACCAATACCCTACCCCCTGCCCCTAGTGCAACTCTTCCTTTGCGCCCTCAAAGACATCACTACCCAGTCGACGACAGCGGTGTTATGTATCATCAGAGCTATGCTGACGAGTTTCCCCCGAGCAGGAGCAATGTCGGCTACCCTGAAGGTGGAGAACCCCCACAGGCGGGTGCAGACGCCGACATCGTCAGCATGTATAGTTATGATGATGCAGCATCTCCCCCTACCAGTGCATACCCCTCCTCCGAGTCATCCGCTCCCTTTTTTCAGAACTCATCTGCGCAACCATACTATCCCCAGAGGCAGTTTCAACAAGGTTGGCAAGGTTCTCAGCAGAACTCGGCACCACAGTACGGACATACCCAACCTGGCCCACTGCAGCCTGGTGAATATGACCACCTGTATGCCGCGGCCTCTAACGTCCTCGGCATGGGTCCCCCTCCCCCACAGCCACCAATGAACCCCTACCTCTCCCCCGGTTCGTACAGTCAAACCCCTCTTCAGGCGAGTCAGTCCGTGCCATATCTCCCACCATCTGGTGTATACCACTCGGGTCCTCCGGGTCCTCCAGGGACACCAGCCCCGCCGGGCCCGGGAGCATACGGTCCAGCACCCACCCTTCCCCAAGGATTTGATGATCCCGAATTTGAGATGCGATCATCAGGTGCCTCTCTCCGTCGGGCAGGTACCACAGCTTCCGTCAATCTCTCGACTCGTAAAACCAAGGCTGTTGATCTCACCGCCCCTCCCTATACCAAGGAATACATTGATCAGTACCGTCAACGTATCAAAGCGGATCCGGATCCCGAAGCTCACTTTCTGTATGCCAAGTACCTCATCGAGGCTGCTAAGAAGATCGGAGCTGATGCTAAAGATCAGAGAGCTGTGAAGAGGTATAGGGATTTACTCATCCAAGAGTCATTGAAGACCATCCGGAGACTTGCAACTCAAAATGAACCCTACGACGAGGCTCAGTTTTTCCTCGCCAACTGTCATGGCACAGGAACACTCGGTTTGCAAGTAGACCACGAACGGGCGTATCACTTGTATTTGCAGGCTGCGAAGCAGAACAATCCGTCGGCGGCGTATCGTGTTGCCGTCTGTAACGAGATTGGGGCGGGAACGCGGCGAGACCCCACTCGGGCTGCTGCTTTTTATCGCAAGGCCGCTTCTCTTGGAGACACAGCCGCAATGTATAAACTCGGAATGATCCTCTTGCTCGGTTCTCTTGGCGAACAGAAGAACCACCGGGAAGCCATCAATTGGCTGAAGCGCGCAGCTGAACAAGCAGACAAGGAAAATCCCCATGCATTACATGAACTTGCCATGCTTCACGAGATGCCCAACTCTCAGTTGGTCATTCACGATCCTGCGTATGCAAAGCAACTCTACACCCAAGCAGCACATCTCGGCTATACCCAATCGCAGTTCAAACTTGGGCAGTGTTACGAATATGGTACCCTCACGTGCCCCGTGGACCCTAGGAGATCCATAGCATGGTACACCAAAGCAGCACAAAAGGGTTTTTCGGAGGCGGAGCTTGCATTGAGTGGATGGTATCTAACAGGCAGTGAAGGTGTCCTCGATCAGAGCGACTCGGAGGCATATCTATGGGCGCGTAAAGCTGCCAATAAAGGTTTACACAAGGCCGAGTATGCGGTAGGCTATTATGCGGAAGTTGGTATTGGCATCAAGCAGGACATGGATTTTGCGAAACGGTGGTACATGCGAGCGGCAGGTGTGCCTTTCCTCCCCTCGGTACGTTTGATGTGCGATGACTGATCGTACCACAGCACAAGGGAACAAGCGCGCGATGACCCGACTGACAGAGATGAAACGCATGGGCAACAAACGATCTAACGTTGGGCGACCCACACGCCAGCAAGCCAAGGATGAGTGTGTGATCGTCTAGCATGGGAGAGGTCGAAGGATGGTGGAATTAAAGTCGCTATGACCTCGTCTTTCTTTACTCGGGAGTTGATATCCTAATACCTGCACGTTTCATTTCGAGCGTGGTCAGCGACTCGCGTCATGGTTGCTTTTGCTGTTTTTCGGATTTCTTGTTATCGATGTTTTTAACTCGCGCCGTGTTGACGTAAGTACCAGGCTTGAAATACCTCCTATCAACTATCGACAACGTTGAACACCACATTGACCATGGCTGCAGCCAAAGACGACGTTCGAACCTCGTTTCGTCATGCAATCTGCCTGCCTCTCTGACCCTCCCCTCGGACAGATCTCGCTGTTGGAGCACTTGGACGTCTCTCAGATAACCTGTCTCAACGAAGAGGGACTACACGCCCTCAAACCGGTTCTCGCAGCCAAGACACTGAACGCGGAACCCGATGTTTACCTCGAGAGCAGCGCAGACGCCCAACTACTCTTGAACATCCACGTAAGCCGTGCCCCCCACCCCCTCTCAGGGCCGGGGCCCGCTCTGACCACACCCCCATCCACTGCTAGTTCAACCAAGCGGTGCGCATCCGCACGCTCGTCCTACGATCCTCCACAGCGCCCGAGCGCGGCCCCAAAACGCTCAAGCTGCTCGTGAACAAGCCCGCGATCAGCTTTGGAGACGTGGAGGCAGCCAAGGACACCGAATTCACCCAAGTCGTGACGCTGTCCAAGGAAGACGTTGGCGATGGACGGCCGGTGGCACTCAAGTTTGTGCGGTTCACGAGCGTGAACAGTTTGCATGTGCGTGTGTGTGTGTCTTTGGTTGTGGTAGGACTGACGACGAGTGCGTCTCGGCTAGGTCTTTGTCGAGTCGAACCAGAGTGGGGACGATGATGTCCAGACGCGCATCGATGCGATCGATGTGCTTGGCGTTCCGGTCGAGTACGTGACGTACTTCTTTTCGTCCACGAACCAACTCATCCAGCCGTACAGGGCGACAAAGAACTTGAGCGGACTCAGGCAGGAAGACAGCTAGTCTTGGCGGGCACCCATATTCGACTAAACTACCTTTCTTTTATCGTTTGCAAGGGTCTCTTGTACACTTTACACTATTGTTGTTTGCCAGACTCTGGTCGTGGCGTGGAAGAGGTGTACGTTCGTTAACCATAGATCGTCTGCAACGCCATCCAATCTACTAGTTACGAGCCTTACTTGCCCTCGATCTGCAACCACATGTTCCACCTTTGCCTGGCCTCTTCGTCACCCTCGAAGACCCAATTTACCTTGATCACTTCCGAGAATCCTTCGTTCGTCCGAGGTTCTTCATAGTTTTCGCGAAAGCTGCTAAAGGCTTGGTATGGGAGGATCTCTCTCTGAGGCTGGCAAGTCGGGACGGTGAACAATCAGCGACGAAGCAGTAAACGCACGATGCGTGCTCACTTGTGTTCCATTTGACGGGGGCTGGTTATATGCGCGGTATAGGTTGTTGTGCCATGCAAGCTCTATCGATCCTTCAAAGACGAAGCACCGGACACGCACGCCAACTTTCTTGGCTAGATCCACGTAACACTTTCTTGTCACGGTGCTTCGGTTGGTGTTGTCTGGCGTTGACGTTCATACCCACACTGAGAGGAAGAGAACGACAGAGCGTACCTATCACGCAGCTCTTGGACGCTACGAGGGCCTCCTCTGCAGCTTTCAGGCATTTTTGTCTTGTTCCCAAAGTGTCCTGGTTGACGTGCACGTATCCAGCAGGCACAAAGTGTCTGCGGTAAAAGGACGATTTTCCGAGGCAAGGGAAGCCTATCAAGAGGACGAGTTCCGTTTTGGGCGGTACGGGGATAATTTCCGCTGTGGGTGGGGAAAGAAGATCTATCGCTGGGAAGGAACGACGTCAGAGCTCGAAAACGGACGGAGAACGTATAGCCGACTCTTTGGAAGACTAGATACGTGGAATCCGGGGAGCTTGTAAGGGGCTCTTGGAAGACCGAGGAAGTATTCCTGCCCGTGGATGAGAGATTTTACGTGAAGACTACTCGGGGAAACAGGAACGGACGGACCTCGGGCGTATGAAACTGTATGCCGATATTTATCGCCCACTTTCGATCCGTCGAAGCAAAATCGTGTTCTCGCCCTGCGGCGTCACCGACAAAGAACGCTGCCTTCTTGTCTGTGTCGAAGCATCACGTCTTCCGAGTTCCGGCGCACGTTGCAGACATAACGTACCAATGTCGACATGTTGTTCCTTGAAGATGCGTTCGAGCTCGTACCACATGCCAGGCATCGGTTTCCTGTAGCCGTCCTTTGCACACGCAGCGAATATGTGGAACGGCACGTCCGGAAGCTGTTCAGCGCGTACCACCGTGTCAGAAAGTTGGGGTCGGCGAGAGAACGAACGAGACGGGACGTACCGCGTCCGCAATGAGGGGTATCTTTTTCTTCCAGTCTCGTAGCGCCGCTGCGTAGATGGCCTGGTTGGAGATCAACACGATCGCGTATCTGAACGGACGCACATCGCGCCAACGCGCGTCAACGTGGAGAACGTCCGTGATCACAGACAACACACCCGTCTTGGTACAGTTCTTTGAGCTTTCCGGGCACGGATTGGCGCCACCACTCCCACTCCAACGCCTTTGTGCCCTTGCCGCGTTTTCTGCCGCTCCATTTGATGACCGTCCCGTCCAGGTCAAACAAGGCGACTCTGGGACGAGCGGGTGGGTCGAGGTTGACGCCGTGCAGACACGTGCGTTTGGGGCCGAGCGCGGGTTTGAGCCATTGAAACGTCGAGGACGTGCTCGCTGCTTTGGAGAAAAAGGGGTGGACTGGGTCGCGGTGGTTACTAACGACGAGCGTGCGGGACCTCGTTAGCGTGCTCACTTTTCGCGATTTTGCGAGCGTTGCTCATGGCATCGTCCGCGGCATCTGCACTTTCTTGGAGTCGTGCGATGCTACGTTTCTTGGCAGGCTCTGGGTCGTCATGTACTCAGTACGTACTTTGTGACGGCGAGGTGAACCTACGTTCTGCAGCGGATTGGTTCGACGGGCCAGGCTCGGACATGGTCGCAACCAGTGTAAAAGCAATGCAAGTGTTCCATAAAAACCGAATATAGTTATCTAAGGAGCGACCAGGTTCTAGTAGTACAAGCGCTATCTCCCTCTGTCTATAGTTTCGTGAATCTATCATGTTACTTTGACTTGTCGCTCAAGAAGATGACACCGGGCAGGGCCTTGGGACACTCAGTCTCGTGTAGACCTTGCTATGAGGAAAGCTCACCTTGCCCTCGAGGAGTTCGAGACTCGCACCACCACCGGTGCTGACGTGGCTGAGCTGATCCTCGGCGCCGTACTGCGCTGCAACAGTTGCAGTGTCTCCTCCACCGATGATGACGGTGGCACCCTTTTTTTTAGCCTCGACGGCCGCGTCGAGCAGAGATTTCGAACCACCTGCGAAGGCGGGGAATTCAAACACACCAGGGGGTCTACAAGAAAGGGTGGTGGGTTTGTGCGTCTGGGCATGTACGGCATCGCACGCACCCGTTCCAAAGGATCGTCTTTGCTGACAGGACAGTCTCGCGGAAGAGCTCACGACTCTTTGGGCCTGCATCGAGACCCATCCAGTCATCGGGAATACCCTCCTTCTGGGTGGCACTGCCGGTCTACACGAAGGGGGTCAGCGACGAAACGACAACACGGAACGTTTCAGACCTTGGCGTCCTTGTCAAACTTATCGGCAGTGATGTAGTCGATGGGGAAAACGAGCTCGACTTTGTTGGCCTTTGCCTTTTCGACGAGAGCAGCAACCTTTTCCGAGCCGTCCTTGTCAAAAAGGGAGGTCCCAATCTTTTCCGATGATCAGAGACGAGCGCCAAGAGTGAGCGGTGAATTCTACGCACGGAGACGTTGTTGAGGGTCTTTGCAAAAGTGAAAGCCATGCCACCACAAATTATAAGGGCGTTGACCTTGTCGAGCATGTTTTCGATGAGCTTGATCTTGTCGGAGACCTTGGCACCGCCAAGGATAGCAAGGAAGGGGCGATCGGGGCTCTCGAGGACCTTTGCAAAGTACTCGAGCTCTTTCTTCATGAGGAGACCGGCAGCCTTTTTCTGGAGGTCAATGCCAACCATGCTGGCGTGAGCACGGTGCGCGGTGCCAAAGGCATCGTTGACGTAGAGGTCGCCGAGTGCGGTGAGCTGCTTCTTGAACGCGTCTACGATGTCCTTTGGGACCTTTACCTTGTCTGGGCCTTTGCCCTCTTCGGCGCCATGGAAGCGGAGGTTCTCGAGGAGGATGATTGCACCGTCCTGTGCGTCATTGACGGCTTTCTCAACGTCGGGACCGACGCAATCGTCAAGGAAGATGACGGGCTTGTTGATCTTTTCAGAGAGAACGTCTGCGACGTGTTTGAGCGAGTCCTTGACGGAGCGCTTTCCGTCTGGACGGCCGAGGTGGGACATGAGCACAACGGCCCTGGGTTCTGGAATCGGGGGTCAGGGGGCGGAGGGGAGAGAGGCGGTTGGACATACTCTTGTCAAGGACAAACTTGATGGTGGGGATGGCGGCGACGATGCGCTGTGGGATGACGGTTTGGCGCTGGGCATCGATCGTGGGATCGGGTTACGCACGGCAGGGTTTGTGATGCAGCGGCCGTTGTTGGGATCGTCTTTCATGGGGACGTTGAAGTCGACGCGGATGAGGACGCGGCTGCCTGGGATGGCATTGGCAAAGTCGGGGTCGTCGACAAAGAGCTTGTTTGCGAGGGACATGGTCGACGGTGGGGAGCAAGGGGCAGATCAGATCGCACGAGATTTAATATGGATCAGTGTGTGCGTGGGAATGCAGGGCTTGATGGCAGACTCCAACTCGCTCGGACTCGACTTTGAGCAAGCGGCGGCGACGGAGGAGACGGCGACAGAACAAGCAGCGAACACCGAGCAAGAGACAAAGGAGAAGAAGAAGCCATATGTGAACCCAGAGCGCGTCAGGACGGGCGGGCCACAGCGGGTCGGTGCCGCCGTATGCTGCCGCGTACTCGACTGACTGGGAACAGGAAAAGCCCACTGAGGAGGAGCTCGCGGAGACGATGCAGCGCATGAAAGAACAGAACGAAAAGATAAAGCAGCGACGTCTGGTAAGTACACGAGTTGGATGCGGACAGCGCCACTCATTGGCCGTAGGATGTCAAGGCGGACGAGGATGCATTCAGAAAGACGCAGGAGGCAGATCGCGTCAGGCAGGCGCACACGCGCAAAGTGCAGGAGGGTGTCGACCGCACGCGGGAACAGAACGCACGGCGAAAGATGGAGAAGATGGGAAGCCGTGAATGGGACTCGGGCAAGCCCACGGAGGGCGACGCGAAGCCAGCACGCGGGGGGCGCGGTGGGCCGCGAGGACGTGGTCGTGGTCGTGGTCGCGGTGGTCGCGGTGGTCGCGGCGCTGCCCCAGCACCCGACAGCGAGCCAGCACCGGCGACGACGACGACGACGACGGAGACATAGCGTACATGTATGACTAAGCGAATCACTGCTTGCGATGGGACGGGGTGCGCTCCTCGCCGCAAATCTGCCGCAGCTGCAGAATCTGATCAAGCGCGACCCGGCCGGGTACCGCGACGAGTTCGTGCAGCAGTACAACCACTACGACAGCATCAGACAGCTCTTCGCCATCAGCCCAGACGACAACGCCGCCCACTTTCGCGAGCTCGTCGCGTTCATCGCCCAGCTTGCCGTGTGCTATCCAAACGAGACCGCAGCGTTTCCCTCTCACCTCTCCACCCTCCTCCTCGAACACTATGGCGCCCTCAGCCCAGACACCCGCAAGACCCTCCTCCACAGCCTCGTCATCCTCCGCAACAAAAACGTGCTCACGTCCATCGAGTGCGCACCCCGCCTCTTCTTCCCGCCTCGCCTAACCATCTTTCCAGTCTCCTCAGGTCCCTCTTCCCCCTGCTCCCCCGCACCACCTCCTCGTCCCTCCGGGCGTTCATCCGCAAGACCATCCTCTCCGACATCCGCACTGCCAACCTCCGCACCAAGAACCACAAGCTGAACCGCGCAGTACAGGCCATGCTCTTTGCCATGGTCGAACGCGGCATGGACGCAGACGTCCTCGGCGACAAGGGCAAACCCCGCCCAACCCCACCCAACGGCGAGGATGCCGTGTGGGCCGTCATTCTCACAAAGGAGCTCTGGAAAAAGCAGATATGGTCAGACGCCAAGTCCGTGTCCGTCGTCGCCCTCGGCTGCTTCCATCCTGCCATCAAGGTGCAGAGTGCATCCCTCCACTTTTTCCTTGGCAGCGACCAAGACACGGAGGACAGCGACGACGAATCAGACCAGGCGAGTATCACTTCCCTTTGACCTCTGCGCCCTCTCATTTCGCACAGGAAGTGGATGTCAAGGCACTCCATCATCGTCGCGAGATCAACAAGAAAACGCGAAGTGGCGACAAGAAATTCCAAAAGCAACTCACCGCCGCCAAAAAGGTGCGTCCAGAAAGTATCCCCCTTCTGCCTACCCACAACCCGTACCGTCCACAGAAAAAGAACAAGGCATCCGAGTCCGCCACGCCCAACTTCCCTGCCCTACAGCTCCTCAACGACCCACAGTCCTTTGCCGAGAAACTCTACGACAACCTCAGCCGGTACGACAAGCGCTTCTCCCTCGACCACAAGATTCTCCTCATGCAGCTCCTCTCCCGTGTCATGGGCTCTCACAAGCTCTCTGTCCTCCCTTTCTACACCTACATCCTCAAATACCTCGCGTATCACCAACTCCGCGTGCCCGCCATCCTCGTTGCACTCGCCCAAAGCGTACACGACCTCACCCCGCCAGACGCCCTCACCCCTGTCGTCAAGAAACTCGCCGCAGAGTTTGTTCACCCCGGTGTCGGCAGTGAAGTCATCGCTGCGGGGATCAATGCCATCCGCGAAGTGTGCCGCCGGCAGCCTTGGGCCATGGAGGAAGATCTCCTCGGAGACTTGGTCGACTACAGGAAGAGCAGGGACAAGGCCGTCACCGCCGCTGCCCGGGGGATCTTGCAGCTCTACAGAGAGCTCAACCCGGGAATGCTGAAGCGGCGGGAGAGAGTCAGGTCTTCTTTTTTGCTATTCCATCGTACGTTCTCATCGTTTTTTTAGGGCAAGGACGCGAGCATTGGGATGAGCAGTGGCCGAAAACCGTTGCCATTCGGACACTCGGCGGACGCAGCTGTGGACATTGAGGGTCTCTCTGTACGTGTACCTTTTTATCCTCGTCCTTGGGAGTATACGACGACTCTCCATAGCTCCTAGAAGTTCACCTTCAGAAACTCCGCGACGACGAGACGGGCGAAGTGGAAGAGGATGACGAGGCAGGTTGGGAAAACTGGGACGTCGAAACAGACTCGTCAGGACCGGATTCCGAAGGGTGGATGGACGTCAGCTCTGACGGCGAAGATCTCGAGGTATCAGATAGCGAGGACGAAAAGGAGGCGCCTTTGGCTCAAGCCAGAGACTTGGAGAAAGGTGCCAGCGAGGCGGACAAGGATACTCAGGCGCAGGACAACCCGATATCGACTCTGGCTACTACCAAGGTGACCTTATTGTGGTCGTCATGACTGGGATTGACACCTGTGACAGATTCTGACACCTGCCGATTTCGCACTGCTCAACGATCTCCGTATCAAAGCTGCGACAAAGGAAGTCGAAAATGGTGGGGGTTCCAAGGCCAAACGCAAACTTGCCGCCCTCGAGGCCTCCAAAAAGGCCACCACCGACGATGGCTCGGCGGACGCGTTCATAACGGAGAACGACATCCTCGGCCCTCGCAAAAAGGCCAAGGCAGACTATGCGGACCGTGTTGCGTCCATCGAAAAAGGCCGCGAAGGTCGTGAAAAGTATGGTTCGCTCAGGGGAAAGAAGAAGAAGGAGACGCCGAGCAGTTCGACGAATAGAGAAAAGGCAAGGAACAAGCCGATCATGATGATACTCAGTAGTGGGGCTGTCAGGGGGAAGAAGAAGGCGTCACTGAGGGAGAAGCAGCAAAAGCTGAGAGCACACATCGAGCGATCGAAAAAGGCACATCATTGATGCTGCATAAACCTACACGTTTGTACCTTGGTCGGGCGCTAGAGGCGTCCGTTTCTGACACGCTCCGCGAGGTCATACCCCGATGCAAAATGAGACAGCCTGGCGTCTACAATGAATCCCTGGCCGTACGTGAGGCAACGTCCTGAGTGCAGAGCGTCTCGCACAAACCTTTTCGTCGTAGTCTTCGAAACAAATCATTCGCACCACAAGTCAACCCGAGACGAACAGACGCACCTTCTAACACGCGCTTTAGCTGAGCAAGTTCGACCACCCTGACGACGATATGTTCACCCGGATCCGGACTGGCGGCCGGATACTCCATCTTGTCCTCGAGCTCCACCTTGAGCATGACGAGCTTCATCGTCGCTGTGGTCATGCCTGCGTGCGAACAGCATGATGTGACATCAGCGAGGCATCTCTGAAAATAAATGCGCCTGCGTGCACACCTGGATCGGACGCGACGGTAGGTGAACACTCGATGACGTCTTGGAGCGTTGCTTTGTACCCCGTTTCTTCTTCCAACTCGCGCAGGGCCGCGACCTGTGCTTCTTCGTTGGGTCCACCCACGGTCGTTGCTGCGTTGAGCAGACCTGGGGTGCCGAAGTGGAGGGTCAATGCGCGTGTCACACGAGCGATGGGGGTGAGCACGAACCGGCTGGAAACTCTGAAGGAAAACGGACGTGGGATGAGGTAGGAAGAGGAAAGGAGGGGTGGGGGGTCAGGCGTTGCCTACCTATGACGTATTTATCGAGCGGCGGACGGTACTGTTCGATGATGACGGTCGACAGCGGGAAGGCGTTCGACTTGGACTTGAGGATGGCGAAGATCGCTACGGCTAAGGCGGGGTTTCAGGGCAGCGTCAAGTTTGGGCGAGAGAGGGCGACCCGACCGTCTTTTCCGGTTTGTCCCTGTACGACTTTGCGTTCGGCACATTCCCAGACGCGCTGTTGCCCGTTGACCAGATGCTGAGAGAGGGGTTGCACGAAGACCAGCGTACCTTGGTGCCCTCCTGGTCTTGATAGTGGATCTTGGTCAATCCGACAAATCTAGTGCGAGCGCCCCGTCGAGCTGAGGGGGATCGTCATGCAACAGCGCAGAGAGGACCCACCTTGAATGTGCACTCTCGAGGGGTTCCGTTGAGAGGACTTTGGGCTCGGGCATGGTGCGGATTCTGGAAAGAAGTCGAGTTTGCGTGATTCCGACGAGTCTGCCAAGGATGGATACCATTCAGGTTCAGGGGCTAGTCCTACCTAACTGCGTTACTTTACCCGACTGGGCTTTCGTCGTTTCTTTGGCTGCTCGATTTTGTCCTCCAGTTGTCGTTTCGTCCCCTTGCCCATCCCTACAGCTTTCTTGGGTTCCTCCTCCTCCTCCTCCCCTTCTTCACTGCTTTCTAATGCCTTTTCTTCCACTTCTGCAACCAATCCGTCCCAACGTCCACCTTCCTCGCTCCCAAGATCACACGTCCATATCGGCAGACTAATGCTCGTACTCGTTTTGATGTGCAGACTCTGAACATTATCCCAACCACCCTTGATATGACTGACGATCGCTGGCAGCGCGGTCTCTAGGTTATTCCGTATTTGTTTTGGCGTGTGCGACAGCAATGCTATCTTCACCGACCTGTACGAGGGGCATGAGTCCAAAGCATGCAATGCAGCGGAAATAGGAGCACGTACGTGCACGTCCCTTTGTTTTGGTGCATATAAGACGACTCGATAGCCCGCTCGAGCTCGCCCTTGAGATCCTTGCGGGTCAGACAAACGGGAATAGGTTGTCTAGTCGACGGGTCAAGTTGCGTGCAGAGTGCGCCGATAGAAAACCCCCACGTACTTTTTAGCATCGAACCATTTCGAGCCGAGCAACCGCGGAAGGAGGGGCACCACCCGCTCGTCCGCGAGAAACATGGCGTTTTCCTTGAGCAAGAGTCGACGTGCCTCGAACGGCTTGAATTTTCCCTTGAGTTTCTCCACCCCAACGACTCTGGATATAAACTTGATCTGATGTCGTTCGAGAAGATCCTTGTATTGTCGTTGAGGATCTTTGGTGATCAGACACACGCCCGACGTCCGGGGATCGACGAGTGGATATTTTAGAGGACTGAACCAGCGATGAGCGGCAGTCCGGTATGGCGACAGACGAACCTACATTCGAAACGGTTTGAGTTTTTGTTCTGGATGCATGGTCTTGACGGCGATCTGGAGCCATATGTGTTGCTCCTTGCCCGGCAAGAGCTCAGTCTCGGCACGGTCCTTCTCGAGTTTGGTGGCGTATGCGTGGAGCGCATCTATGGCGCGTTTGCACTGTTTCACGGACACACGCGCGTCCAGGAGCTCTGGCTTGGCCGCCATCGTGTGAGCGTTGTAGACCGTCCTCAGATCACTTTTTCTTCGAAAGCAGACAAGAGTGTTGTCCCGTGTTTGTCTCAAATTACCTTGCTTGACAAGACTCCATAATGATTACATAATAAATAGCCCCTGTATTACCTGATTTTGCCGGTCATTGTTTTGCTGATCAGCCTGGGTTAGAATCATGCGCACAGCAACAAGGTTCAAGCCCAGGGAAAACGGGTTACTATCAGGCTGTGTTGACGCGTGACACGGTCCACCGAAACGTTCGTTCGTCGTCAGCCTATGTGACACGTTATGCAACCGGCATTTCAGTAGCCACGCCGGGTCCATTTAAGTTGGTCGCAAGGATGGTGTAGCAATTTTGGCGCGATCCGCACCTACTAAATTCAGCCTAATATTACTCCGTAGTGTGGTCGTGAAGTGGACGATATAGTACGTCAAACTCAAGGTCAAACTTCATTGTTCAACCTCGCCGGCAGAAAATGAGGCGCATGTCGGAGAAACTATAATGTCTGTGCAAAGTGACCCAATGAGCTTTGCTTTTGATTCGACATCAACATCTCGTGCCGGTGAACTGCAGCTCACAGTGCGACCACTGTTCGTCGTGTCACCACTTTCCACTAGAGTTATTTGTTTCAATTTTGCTACTAAGTGGTATTGGACAGCATAATAAGTTAGATACAACTCGGAGATAGTGTACAGAAGATGTGAAGCGATGTATGACGACACGAATTCCTGAGAGTGACTCGCTCCCCGAGGGTCACGGTATTGCATGGTTGCTAGCACCTAAGGATGTGAGGCATGACGAGTAAGGTAACAGTTACAGAGATCTTAGCATGCTCATACTTGTTCCCCGTTGTCCTTGTAGCTACCGCAACACTGGGTGGAAGAGGAACAAGGGCCCTGTTTCTGTTTCTGTTCTGGTTCTTTCTCCGCTTCCGCTTCTTGTGTCGTAGTGGTTGCGGATGTATCTTTGGAAGGATAATGCGCACAACACCTCCCATCGAAATCTTTGTTCCGCGCCCACCTGACCATCTTGACCCCCTCCCAACCAAACATCAAAGCAATCACGATCGCTGTCGCTGAATCGACCCACCATCCACCATCCCAGAACCGATAAATCAACGACCCGATGAGCAAGACAGCGGAGAGTTCCGTACAGCAGAGCGCACAGAGGGCTTCGCCGTTGAGTGCACTCGAGTCGAGGGCGCGGGCGAGGTAACGTTTGACGAGGTAGAGGATGAACGTGAAACCCGTAGAAGTGGAGGCGATAAGAATGGATGGGAGGGCCGCTGAGGGATGGTCGCGTGCTGCGAGGGAGGAAACGGAAGTGCCGACAGCAGCAATGGAAAGGGCGACGAGGAGAACGCCGATGATGTTCGTTGCAATGCGTTCGATTCTGTGGAAATTGGTAGAGTGCAAATGAGTGAAGGATAATCAAATCTCAACAAGGAAGGTTTTACCGGATGATTTGTGGGGATGTCTCCTCTATTTCGTCGCCTGACTTGAACACACCGATGAAACGCCACGTGACGAGGAGGTCTGAGATGACCTCGACGGCAGACTGGAGGCCGTAAAAGACGAGTGCACGTGAGGACGATTCAGCCCCAAAGATGACGGACACAACACCCTCTGCCGTGTTGTAGAACAAGCTGAGGATGCTGACCGCAATGGCATACTGTTGCAAACGGCGGTGCGATGGCATCGTGGATGAGAAGGGGGAATAAAGAGTTAGGGAATTCAGCTCAGTGCAGCATTCTGTTCAATCCAGATCCCAGTCTTAATATACGAGACTTGAACTCCGGTTTGTTTCAGTTGCTATGCATGCGATGGGCCTCAGGCTGGAGTATGGCCCATCAGCGAAGACGTAAAACCCGGCTGCCAAATACAAGCAGAATCGGAATTGGCCACGCAAAGATGGTTCGGTATGACATTGATCGGAGGCAAGTATTGGCGGTCTTAGCCCCAGTTAAGGAGATCAAGGCCAAAAGTTAGGAAGATGCATCTTGGGAAAGAATCACTGGGTTGCTTCCCAAATTTACCACGGAGTTGTTGATATCGTTTCTCGATCGCGTTCGAAAAAGTTTGAACCAGTTGGCATTTGGAGAATTGTGGAGATAAGTTTACTTGCATCGTTGCTTTCCACTTGGCGAGGGCCGCGAGGCCGCATGTTTCAGAACGTTCATCGATTGTGCGGTTGTCGCGAGAAGTCACATCTGGGAATTGGATTTTCCGGCGCCAGAGTCCACCGCCGGAGTCGGTCGGACTTCGCTTGAAGTCCTCAGAACGCGGAGAAAGAAAGGATTAGTTCTGTGCAGCGTCCGACAATGGTCCAGGATTGGGCTTCCTAACAGTGGCCATGGGCTCGAGCTTGATCTGAGGAATAATCGGCATCGAAAGCAAGAAAGGGTGCGCGTCCTGATCGGCAGAGTCCATGCTGTACAAAGAATCCTCCTCGTCTGTGTATTCACTCGATTCGATGTGCCCGGAGACGCTGCAAGAATCCTCGCACAAGGTGTCGGGCGTCTCCTCCAGCTCGTCAGAATCCCCACCGCACCACAAATGAGCGACAGAGGTATCACAGGTGACAGTGGTGTTTTGACCGCGATGAATGATCTTCGTCGTCACTGGAGAGGTTAGCAATGTCGCCGACAGTATGCGCGAACACAACGTTCGTAAACCAAGAATCCCTCATGCAGTTGGTTGAGGATACGAGCTGTGGCTCTGAGACATTCCTTGAGCGCCGATACGTCCGAGTCTCCGCTCTTGGGGGCGATCCATGGTTGCGATACGCTCGTCCACGAACACAGTGTCTCAGCTCGTATGGCAGCTTCGCGAGTCGATTAGGTTGCAAGGGGTTATTAATGAAGCTGCGAAACGTACAGTCGACGGTCTTGCATCCCTTGTCTTGAAACTTGGGTATCGGCAGAAGTCGAAAGCGTTGTTAACCTCAAGTTCGGCTAACGGCACTCGGGACAATTCCCGAGTGCCGGATTGGCAAGCCGTTACGCGTTATTAGTCACGGCTGTGTTGTAGCTTGCGACCTTACTCAGCAGTGCCCATTTGTCATCGTTCCCATCCTCCGTTATTCTCCCCCTCGGTTCCCTGCTCTCCCCCTCGACGTCCCGGTGTACTTTGTGAGTAAATCTTCTGCCCATATCATTACGATACCGCGATCCTCGGCGTAAAACGATGGGCTGAATTGACAGTTCGGTCGGAATCGTGGTGGATGGAATGCAAGCCAAGTGGATGACTGACGCGGCGTGACGACTCGAGAGGCGACCACCGCACAACCCCATTGCTAATTTGTTTCTTTCCAGGTAATCCGCTAAAATGGGTCGCCGTCCAGCTCGCTGCTACCGCTATTGCAAGAACAAGCCCTACCCCAAGTCCCGGTACAACCGTGGTGTTCCCGATTCCAAGGTATGTCTCTCTTACCGACCCCCATCCCCTTCCGATTTTGACTCTCATTCCGCCACCTTAGATCCGTATTTTCGACCTGGGACGCAAGCGTGCTTCTGTTGACGAATTCCCGTTCTGCTGCCATCTCGTTTCGGACGAGTATGAACAGCTTTCGTCAGAGGCACTCGAAGCCGCTCGTATTTGTGCCAACAAGTACGTGACCAAGACGTCTGGAAAAGATTCTTTCCACTTGCGTGTCCGTGTCCACCCCTTCCACGTCTTGAGGATCAACAAGATGTTGTCCTGTGCTGGTGCCGATAGGTGCGCACCTTGTGGTCATGAATTGTACCACCCCCTGACGCTTTCGCTTCTAGGCTCCAGACTGGCATGCGTGGTGCCTGGGGCAAACCTTACGGCACGGTTGCCCGAGTCAACATTGGCCAGATCATCCTGTCGATCCGTTGCAAGGACTCTAACGCCCAGGTCATCCAAGAGGCTCTCCGCCGCGCCCGTTACAAGTTCCCCGGTCGCCAGAAGATCATTGTTTCCAAGAAGTGGGGATTCACAAATGTCAACCGTGAGGAGTACCTCAAGCTCAAGGGGGACAAGCGTGTGTTGCAGTACGTGTTTTTGTGACGCTGGACAAGAGTTGGTTATTCCTTTGATTCCTGATGACTGTTTGGCAGGGATGGCGCCTATGTTCAATATATTCGTCCTAGGGGCCCTCTGGAGGCCAACCTGCGTGCACAGCTAAAGGCTTGAAGCATTCGTCGAGGTGACATTACGCGTTGATATTGACTAGTACCGTTCAAGAATGCTATAGCCTTGGTATATTTTTATTTGAGTTATGTGAGTCACACTGTGATGACTGCCAGTCACCTGAGCCACATGCCCTTTATTCACTACATCACCCCATTGCTTGCTTCCATTACCTTGTTTACAAGGTCACTGGGGGTTGAGAATTGAAAACGGTTTTTCGAGACGTGGGAGACACCCTCCTAATCAAGGTTCCTGCCGACGAAGTTCGGCTACTTAGGGGAATGAGGGCAAAGAGCAACCCCCGATTTCGATATTTGATTCAGTGTGAAACGTTATAGCAGCTTCATACTTGATTGTAGATAGGAAGAATTTCCTTTTGAATATCAAAGTTACTCCAATACGAGTCAAAACGTAGTAAACGGAGGGACAACTGCGGAAAATAAGGGCTTGAAGGATGCGTGACGACAGATGTGACCAGCGCTTCAAGTTGAAAGCTCTGGCTTCCAGTGCCAGACTTCCATCGCCCAATGACATGGATGAGAGGCCGGAACACCCGGAGACGGACAAAGGCGATTAGATCAGCCAGGGCAGAAAGGCAGGCTCGTGTAATAGCGCCATGCCGACAACCGTTCACTCGCGGTATCCAATGCCACCGTCCGGCTCCTCGGAGTCTCTAAAGGCAAGTCTGTTGAACATATTACTAGTAAGTCCCCATTTCTGCCATTGAGAGTTCTGGTAGGGAAGACAGCTGATGAGAACGGAAATTCGATGAATGCTATGCCTAACGAGAACGAAAGTTTCCGAGTCGTCAGGGACGGGGCCGGAGCTCAGGTCGGAACGCACTTCGTATCTCTATTGATCCGAGTTTGGCGGGCTCCCTGAGCTGAAGCTCTCGGATATATTTGCATTGTCATACAGCCAATGTTACAGTATCAAGTACTAGGATCAAGTCATCTCCCCTCCCTCCCCTGCCGAAGTTGTTGTTCAGTCGTCCAGCCCTCCTTAAGTTAGCATCCAGGACTCACGATGGGATTGTATGACACAACTATTGGTGCGTGCAACGAGGTGCCGACCTATGGAATACCTTTAAAGTTTATTGATGGCATCGAATGATAGGTGCCCTCTTAGTAGGCGTATTCTGTGAGTGTATTATCAACTCACTTTGCGGGTTCTGACTGACGCGTTGCAAATCGAGTCAATACGTTTTTATATGGCCTTGTTACGTACCAGTTCGCGGCGTATTACCAGACAGGTAGGTAGACTAAGGAAAGCCAATCCACCATAACTGATATTCCGATCCAGAATTCAATGATCGACCAACAGTGAAGTCTGTCTGTCACTGATCCACGAGCGTGCAGTCCTGACGAGTGATTTTAGGTATATGGTGTTCTTTCTGTTTATTTTGGATACATTCCATAGTGGCTCGTGAGTTCCGTTGACTTGATGTTTGGGAAATCGCTCAGTTCTTTCCACAGAGCCATATATATGGTGTGGTATTATACGTTCGTCACATTGTCAGTCATTGCATTTGCTCGTGTTGAGTGCATTCCAGTGTGACGAATTATGATAACCCAGCATCACTTCTAGGTGAGCAATCGTATTACCTTTCACTCTGTTCCTCATTCCCCTTCGAGTCGGTGTATGGCCATACGTATTTACCGCTATCGGTACTGCACTTGCTGCCTTGGTGACGCATATTTATCTGGGGTTCAGGTAGGTGTACAGACGTACCACCGCGATCCAAAACTGAATCACGGTGTTGCAGGATTTGGTGTTTGACCGATAGCATTATCCTATATGGCGTGGTGATCCTACTGGCGATTCCTTCGTTTATTCTGGGTATGGCTTGCGGCATCGAGGGTTATCTCTTTGAATAGTGTGTTTTGCGATTGAGGTTACTGTATCAGACTGATTATAACCATTTAGCGTCCCATCTGCGGCATCCCGAATCACGCCGCTCGCGATTGCGTGCTTTTCTACGCAGATCGCCGCGGACGTGTTCATCACGAGTATGTACATACGTTTGTTCCAATCTACACAATCTGAGGGTACTCATTTACGATTACCAGTTACTTTGACCATCATATTCTCTCGTTCGCGAAATGGTATCCACAAGACGGACGCAGTTCTGAACCGACTGATTCGTGGTGCCATTCAGACAGGTTTCTTCGTCGGCATCTTCTCCTTGGGTACTCTGATCACTTTTGTCCTCCTCGAGAAGACGAATCTCTTCGCCATGTTCTCCATTCCAATAGGTCGTATCTACACGAATGTGAGTGTCGTCAACATAACGGAGGCATGCAAGTTACTCACTTGATTCCCCTGTTTTCCATTTGGAAGACCCTCATGGATAGCCTTCTTGCCCGCGAGTTCTTCAAAGCAAAAATGTTCGACACACAGGAGGTGAGTGGACTGTGTTGTCCAGTGGTCGTGACACGATCATCGCTTGTTGCTAATCCTATACAGAGCTATTCAATAGGCTGGACACCCCCCAATTTCCCGCAATCCACTCTGGTAGTCGGACCGACCAGCGACCAACTTACACTACAAAGGACCATTCAGGAGACACGCGATCGTTTGTCTTGCGAGGGTGCGCAAAGCAAATCCCTTCCACTGGTGGCGGTCTGAGATGATACCTGGAACCGTGTCTCGCGATAATTCTGGGTGGTGCGAAAGGGAAATATCGAATGTCTCCATGTCGGGCATTCATCATACTTTCACTCTTTCGTTTGACACTAGTATTATCGCACCACGACGACTGCCATTTACTACGCTGTGCCTTTGTGATATCGTCGTTGGACGGCAGCCCGTTGTAATTGTGAGTATATGCGAGTAAGACCTGCGGACGTGCGAAACAGTATGAGAGCAATAGTACGAATTACAAAAGCAAATATTTGTAGACTACGTTTGCGATATCCTCTTCAGAGCTGGATGTGGAGAAAACTATTAATGAATCTTCTCGTTTTCGAACTCTGGACAATGCAGCGTACAGAGAGAAGCAGTGTCAGACAAAACGTGAAGAGGGAGTGGTGGACGGGTGTGAAAAAGAGTGTAACTTGGATTACGCAAAAGCGGTACGCCACGCTGGAGGGAAAGCGAAGTGGCTCATGGGGAGGTCGCGCATAGATTTAAAATCCTACGCCGGCTCGTGCCTCGTCTTATGTAGGCCGCCAGCTACTCGTGCGAATAATGCACGGGCGAGCACGCCCTTAGCCGCTCTGCAGCTTGCTCCGCCGTGAGATCGCGCTGAGGCTCTGCCATGACTTCATACCTGTCCAGACGCCATCAGCCTTGATCTGTATCAAACAGTGACACAAACGTACCCTGCCAAAAACTTGCGCACCGTCGCGCTCCTCAGCAACGGCGGCTCAAAGTGGACGTGGAAATGTGCAATATCGTCGTGGTCTTCCACCAGTGCTCCGTCGACACGCTTGGGCGGGAGGGGTCGTTGGTGGATGCCCATGGCGTAGGCAAAGAAGCAGGAGAAGAGATTGTCGTACCGGATCGTGACATGGGATAGGATCTCTGCGAATGCGCGGGTCTCTTCTGGGGTAAAATGGGACAAGGAGGGTATATGCCTCTTGTATGGCAACACTAGTGCGGCGCTGGGTGAGTGCTCGCAACGAACCCAAGCGAAAACTGCCATTACCCAGTACTTCAAATGGCCAGTAAGCCCACCACGGAACCAGAGCAACAAAGTGTTCGTTTTCGACCACGATGCGTTCCCTTGCGGTACGCTCATAGGTGACGTACTCGCACAAGAGACACGGCTTGTTCTGGTACCCCTTCGGACCATTGGTCGTGGCTGCAGAGGACTCTGTGTAACCGCGTAGATTGTTCAGCTCCTTGGCTGGGAGAGTGGGCAGTATAGAGGTGGACCAGACTTGACTGTGGGGATGGGGATTGGAACAACCCATCATGGCACCCTTGTTCTGATCTTCCTGTGATCAACCAATGCACTTGCTGGGATAAGACACGACCTGCCTCGAAAATCTGGACATATTCGATGCCGTCCTGAGTGCCCCGATGATGGTATATACGTGTCCACTCTCCAATGATGGCTACGATGTCGTCTATGCTGAGGGTGGGCAGACTGAGGTCATGCCTTGGATGGAAACAGACGACGTCGCAAGCACCCTGGATCGGCTCGGTGGTCAACAAAGGGTGGGGGGCAGCAGGGGCGGCAGGTCCCGGTGGTGGGAGGACGGCAGCGTAATCGTTCTCGAACACCATGGTGGCCTTGTAGTCCTCGTTTACCGATCCGTTCGCGCGGGCGTTTCCTGGGCAGAGATAACAGTTCTTATCATACCGAGGGAGATTGGACGGTGCGGGGGGCTCTGTCTGTCCGAGCCAAGGCCGCTTTGTGCGGTGTGGAGAGACGAGGATGTGTGTGTTGGTGAGCGGGTTGTCTGCGGAGGGTAAGGGTGAGACGGAGGAGACGGAGGATGGACTTGCATCGTCTGTGGGGGTGCTTCGTCGGGTTGAACTGGTTGGCCATCGTGCTCGAGCTGGAAGACACGCGACCTTGTCCACCGCTTCCGTCGACATGTCCGATCCGACACAGAAACGGCGTCGCACCCAACGCTCGCCGTCGTCGCCAGTCTACAAGCTCGACGACGAGGACGACAGGTACGAACCGTACATCCCCGTCGCTCAACGACGCGAAGCCAGACTCGCCAAGCTCTCCGCGCTGTCGTCCACCTCGGACGCACGGGAAAAGGCAAAGAAACAGCTAGAGGAGCTGCTCGAGAAGGAGGACGCGGAGCGCGAGGAAGAAAGACGCAGGGAAGGGGCAAGGAAGGAGAGGACGCTCCTCTTGGAGGCGCAGGAGGTCCATTCCCGCAAGGCCGCAGAGGGTAGGCGTGTCGTGTTCACCTTCTCTCGTCTCACCACCCTCACCATTTAGATGCAAAGAAGACAGAAGTAGAAAAGGCTGAGGAGGTCGACGCTGAAATCCTCGCCGCAATAGCTAGTCGGAGAAAGCTCGCCTCGGACCTGGAGCTCGCAAAGGGTATACAGTATTCAGAGTCGCTCAGGACCTCGTACGTGTCCCGTCCTGCCCGCAATGGGTTCGCCTGATCCCCCGCTCAGATGGAGACCTCCAAAATATATCCGTGAACGTACAGAAGAGCAGCACCGACGTCTACGCGAAAAGTACCACATCATCGTCGATGGTGAGGACGTACCACCTCCCATCGAGCACTTTGAGGTGAGCAGAGTGTCCCCATCCCACACACAAGGACTCTCATAATGTTTCAGGACATGAAAATACCAGATTCCATGCTTCAGTTCCTCAAGTCCAAGAAAATCACCACTCCCACCCCCATCCAACTTCAAGGCATACCCACTGCGTACGTTTCCTCCTCTCACCGTACAACCCAGCGCGCTTACGCTGTGCAGCTTTGCTGGCCGAGATATGATTGGGATTGCGTTCACAGGGTCCGGAAAGACCCTTGCCTTCTGTCTTCCCCTCATCATGCTCGCTCTCGAAGACGAAGTCCGCCTTCCCCTTGTCCGTGGCGAAGGTCCCGTGGCTGTTGTTCTCTGTCCCTCACGCGAGCTTGCTACGCAAACGTACGAAAACGTTCTCTCGTGGACTGCTGCCATATCCAAAGATCACAAATACCCTCCTCTGAACACGCTCTTGTGCATAGGTGGCATATCCATGGGGGAACAGAGCCACGTATTGAATAAGGGACTTCACGTCGTCGTTGCCACCCCTGGCAGACTGATCGACATGTTGGAAAAGAAGAAGTTTGGGTTTGCGGATTGCAAGTATCTATGTATGGACGAGGCGGATCGCATGATCGACTTGGGGTTCGAGGACGACGTCAGAAACATCATGAGTTTCTTCAAAGTGCGTCTCTCAACCGTCGCCTTCCGTCGTGTTGCTGACCTGCATTGTGTTAGCGTCAACGCCAGACACTCCTCTTCTCTGCCACGATGCCGCGAAAGATTCAAGACTTTGCACAACAATCGCTCGTCAGACCTGTGCTCGTAAACGTCGGCCGTGCGGGCGCTGCCAACTTGGACGTGCTGCAAGTAGTCGAATACGTCAAGCAAGAGGCGAAAATGGTGTACCTCCTCGAGTGTCTACAAAAGACGGCGCCGCCCGTGATCATCTTTAGCGAGAACAAGAACGAGGTCGATGGTTCGTGCACCTGCCGTTCGCCGCCCTGATGGCCCGAGCGTGTCTCACTCACTCTCGGCGTAGATATACAGGAATACCTCCTCTTGAAAGGCGTCGAAGCAGTCGCGATCCACGGCTCGAAATGTACGTTGTCGTGGACACTCGCATCGGATCCTTTTTAACTGATGACGCCTCTGAAAGCTCAAGAAGAACGTCAATACGCCATCAAGTCCTTTAAATCCGGCGCCAAAGACGTCATGGTCGCGTCCAGCGTCGCCTCCAAAGGGCTCGACTTCAACGACATCCAACACGTCATCATCTTTTCCATGCCGAAAGAGATCGAGGACTATGTGCACCAGATCGGGCGCACGGGCAGGAGTGGCAAGACGGGCATTGCGACGACGTTTGTGAACATGAGTACGCCCGAACAGACGTTGTTGGATCTCAAGTACTTGTTGATGGAGGCAGGGGCAAAAGTGCGTTGGTTTTCTTTTCTTGCTCGGTTCACTCGGTTTTTTTAAAAAATGCTAATGCGTGGTGTTGTGGATAGGGTCCCTCCGTTCCTGCAAACCATCCAGGATCCACGCGCGGCGCAGGGCGGTTCGCTCAAGGGATGTCCGGTCTGTGGAGGTAAGGTCGTACTCGTACTCTTACCTGTGATATTCACGCTCCTTTCAGGTCTCGGTCATGGCATCTCAAATTGTCCCAAGCTCGAGGACGCGCAACGTCGACAGATGGCGTCGCAGAGAGCGTCGCAAGCTGGTGGGGGTGGGTATTAGCTTCCGGTGACTTTCCAACGGTGTCCCCCGTCTCGCGTTTTGTCTCGTCATTGGTTCGTGTTTCATTGCAGTCTTTATGCTATGGTACAGTGTACCCCGCGATAATCTACATAGGACTGGTGCAGTGATCCATAAAACGATACATATGTGCAAAGCAAGAGGAAACATGAGCGAATGACGACGGATTAAAGGGTTTTTATCCGTTGAACGCAAAGTCGCGACGCATCCTGGCGGTATCAAATGGCGTGCGCGTGTGAGATCTGGTCTCCCATGTCAGTGGATGAATGTTCCCGAACTCACGTCAGAACTTACGGGTTACATAGAGCAGCGAGAAATTCTTGACCATAGGAATTCCATTTATTCTCAACCTCCACTGGTTCCTCACAGTCCATCAGAATACTTTTAAATGCTTGTTCATCTGTAGTGCGTATCCACTCGTCAGCTGATTTGCCGTAGACGGACGGCCATCACAGCATACCTTTTGGGTCAGTCAGTGCCAACATTTGAAGGGTATCATCCTGTAAAATGGTGTCCTCTGGGTATTTCCTGAACCTCTCCGAGACCTGTATTGCGAAAGAGTCCACGTGTCGACCGGGAAGCAATCTTAAACACTTACCAGACGTCTTGCCTCTTTCAGCCGCTCTAACCTCACATCAGGCTCATCTCCGGCGACTGTGATTGGCGTGCTTTGCACAGCGGCCGAACGGTCCGTCGAATCAGTTGACCGCGACATACCAGCCCGCGGGACCCCGGATGTTGTCGGCTCGGGCACCATCAGTAGTGTCAAGCACATCTTTGAGCACTTCCGTTTCGGACGGATCATCCGCATCTTCGATATCCTCGTACAAATTAAGGAAATGAGATCGAGTCGGTTGATGATCCGGTTCTTTCCCCTTCTTGCGTGGCGCAGGCTTTACGTTTGGCTTCTTTGCGGACGCTTTGGGATCTTCTTTTTCTTTCCAGGACAACACCAACTTTTTACCTCCTTGCAGATAATCCGGAGCAGCACTACCGAGCTAATGGCCATGTCAGGATCTACAAGCAGGGTACGTGAAAATGCCAGTTACCTGAATATAGGCATTCGAGTAGCCGCTGCTAGATGAGACGCTGTACGTCGAGATGACCGCCTCGGTGACGAGGTGGTTGTATATACGTTCAACGGTGGGGGCACTCAGTGCCTTGCCGGAAGCGTACAAGGAAAGCCCCTTGTACTGCTGAACGGCTTTGTTGTTCTTTCCCTTCCATGTATCCTTGAGTTGGCCCTGTGTCACGCCACGAGTGTTGTTCACGGCCGTCATGTCTTGTAAGAGTTGAATGACTTGCTGGCCCTCTGTGGTGAAATCATGCCGGATAAGCGTGCCGGGCATGTGGCAATTGTCGCATTGATTGTGGCAATCCTCTGGCCTGAACTCCTCGTCAAAATGACGGAGGAGGAGCACACGTCGACAATCAGATTCATTGCAGCAATAAGCAACGACACCTGAAAGCTTGGAGACCTGGCGTTCGATTTCCGCATCGCAAGGTTTATCGCGTGCGGGATCGTTGGTGTTGGGATTCCGGAGCATCTTTTCGATTTTGACAGCATCACTATACGTGTAGACTGGAAGCAAGAGGCAAACACATGTCGTCAGTTACGAGGGTCTAGAGAATATGAACCCTTACAAAGAACGCAGTCGGAGGATCGACCGTCTCGGCCGGCTCGTCCTGTTTCTTGATAATACCTAAGGCGTCTGTCAATCGGGGTACCAGCTAGTCGGACGAAGTGGCGCGTACCCATCCATGTTCTTTGATAACGTTGCGTGAATGACGAATCGGACTGAGCGTATGTGTCAGAGTCATCATCCCCAGAGAGCGTAGGGCACATACCATCTGGTTTATCAATCCCCATCCCAAAAGCAATCTATTGGGAGGTAAGCCCTAACGACCCATGCCGTGGTACCGATACGTGCCGTAGCCACTATAACTTTGCATATCCCCG
Source organism: Boletus coccyginus (assembly GCA_025782845.1). NCBI lineage: Eukaryota > Fungi > Basidiomycota > Agaricomycetes > Boletales > Boletaceae > Boletus > Boletus coccyginus. The sequence goes on from JAHZSR010000022.1 coordinate 544,409, forward strand.
CCATCCAATCATCCTGGTTGACCTTTCGCTCCTCGTTGTTGATACCTGCATGATAATGCCTAGCCTCTATTCCCCACTCTTCCCTGAGTTTCTGTGCCATTTCCTCGGACTCGGCTCTCGACAACGCATAGATGATGCCGGTGTCGTCTGGGTGATGTGTCTTGATGAATCCCGCAATGTTTTGCACGAGGTCTTTCTTCAGGGTCGGTTTCTTGCGGACTGAATAGTGTAGGTTGGGGCGATTGAAAGATTGGGCGAGGGAGACAGGGTCTCTCATCGCAAGGTTATGTTTGATATCCTCGATCGCATCTTTGTTTGCACTTCCGGTGAGGGCCATGATAGGAACGTTGGGCCAGTTCTTGCGGAGAATGTTTAGTTCTGCATACTTGGTGCTCAAATCAGGAACGCGGGTTTTGGGAGGTCAGCAGAAGCGGTAGGAAGACTTGAGACCTACAGAGGCACGGAAATCTCTTCCCCAGCTTCCGATAACATGTGCCTCGTCGATCACGAATCTTGCCAGCTGCTTTTCTTCGTACAGTTGGTCTACGACATCCCTAAGAGAGTCGCTCTTCTGTAATCGCTCTGGAGTGGTGTATACGAGCTTTGGCTTTTCCTCGGAGTTGCTTCTCATCATGCGCATCGCCTGCCGGACTTCGTTTTCTTCTGCGGCACTGGTGAGAGGGAAAGCAGGAACACCCTTCTTCCGCAGGGCCGCGACTTGGTCTGTGATGAGCGAGATGAGGGGAGATATGACAAAGGTCGTTCCTTGGGTTTTGCCGGTGACGCAGAGAGCGGGGAGTTGGAAACAAAGAGATTTACCACCCCCGGTTGGGGCGAGATAAAAGACATCTTTGCCGTCTAGTGTGGCAATGATAGATTCTAACTGGTTACAACGGAAAGTTGACAGCTTGAAGGTATTCTTGAGAATCGAGATGACTTCTTTATAATATGGCGAAGAGGTATGATCTATTCGTCCGCCAGGAGCCGCGGGAAAGGCTGGAACAGACATGGAGGAAGCTGATGCAGAGCCGGAAGGACCTTCGGGCTTATCTATGTCGAAAAAGGCCAAGTCATCTGGGATCGGGTCAAACTTGTCGTAATATGCATCGTCGCTGTCGCCAACAACAAGCGTTCTTGCAGATATGTCTAAATCAAGTTCGACGATGTCCGGGGAATCAATTGCCATAGGAGCGTCCTCGGTCACGGTGGAAACAACATTGGTCGAGGCGATGGTGTCAAGTGTTGTGTTGGATGAGTCCGAAATAGCCATAGAGGGGGGTGGGGTGCGTCTAGTATCGAGTTGTTTGGTGGAGTTGGAGGAGGTGCTTGCTGAAGGCAATACGGAGAGGAGAGCAGGGAACGATCGAAGAGGTTGCTCAACTTCTTCCTCGACAACGTCTAGGGCGGCGATGCGTTGTTTAAGAGCGCGAATACGGTCATCCAACTGGGATCTACGACGAAATGAGGTACCGACAAAGATGGCGGGAGGGACGGCACTGACAGGCAAAGGGAGAGCATCATGATGTCGTGATCTTGAGTGTTCTGGATATGGTCAGATATCATTTGTCCGAGCATGGCGCGGAAATTCTGGTCCGACGAGAGAAAAGTCCTGAGGTCATCTAGCGATTTCTGGAAGATGTAAGAGACTGCGGAGATGGTTGGAAAGAGAGAGGTACCGAGTTGAGGTCGGAAAAGTCAACCGATGCCCTTTGAGGGGTGAGCCTGTTGGGCGGGAGAGGACGAGGAGAAGAAAAGGACAGAGGGAGCTTGCGGGAAAACTTGAAAGGGTCAGCGAGAGGATCAGTACGACCAATGCCCAAGTTGAGAGAATCCACCTCGCTGGACGTCTCTCCTCGGTCCGGAGACCAGCGACGAGTTGAGGACGAAGCGATTCCCCCTGAGGTCTTATGGGGTGTGTGTTCGATGCCAAGGGGGGAGGAGGGTTTGAAGCGCTTTGGGGGAGAGCCCTGAGGGCGGTCGGAGAAGTCGGCAGAGGTGCGCTTTGCTGGGAGTGGCACAGAGGAGATGTCGAGCACATCGCGAGGGGCGGGTGCGGACATGGGTGGGATCGGTTTCTTGCCGAAACCGGGTGTCGAGAACGCAGGGAGTGGATTCGACTTGCGTGCTTGAGCGAGGAACATGAGGATGGACATGCGATGACTGCGGGCCACGTACCCGGTGCGGTGGACGACGACGGTGTCGCGCCCGGGACGGCCGGCTTGAACTTGGACGCAGCCTTTGGGATGGTCAGGAAACGAAGGCGGAGAGTGACCGCGAAAAGACCTTTCTGGGCAGCTTTTGGTTGGGATCTGCGGCGGACATGGCGGGGCAAGTCGATGAAACGGATGCCGTCCTTTCGCGTCCAATTAGGGACCACGTGATCGCGGCGACGCGAACCATCACGACGACAGCGATGGCGGGGCAGTACTGGTTCCCGAACATGCCCATCCCAGAGATCATGGCCGCACTCTCAGAGTGGGGTCTCTCAGTAAGCACCGAGCAGCTCGCCCGTCCCTCCTCCGACTTTGTCACGAGCGTATACACCGCCTGTCTCGAGCAGGTCACCTCCATCGCACCCGAGGTTCTCCACGACCCCGTGCAGAGTGCACTCGCAGCCCTGGACGACCCAAACTCAGTAGGTCCCGTCTCCCCTCCTAAGCCCGACCTCACCCTCTCCAGGATCTCTACGTCGCCAGTCTCGCACACAACTTTCTCCTCTACCACCTCACCCGCTTTGCAAATGCCGCCCGCATCGTCGACTTTAGCGCAAGGGATCTCTACCTCCCCGACGCAGAACGCACACGCTTCGTCCTCTCCGCCTTTATCAATTTCGTCAAGTTTGCAGAACAGTGCACACCCTTTGTGGCCAACCTCCGTGACCAGTCCACGACCATCATCGACGAGCGAGAGCACGTCGCCCAGGAACTCGCCGCTCTCCAGCATAAACTCAACACGCTCAAGTAAGCACCATCCTCGGCACATCCCCGTCCCTTCTCGAGAAACGTCCCAGGGCCCAACGCGCAAAAGACGAGCCCAAGTGCGACCAACTCCGCGCCGAAAACGCAGCGATAACAGCCCATCTCATGGCCACCAAAGAAACAACTCAGGCGGTCGTAAAGGACATCGAACAACTCAAAGTCGAGAAAGCAAGCATCATCTTGAAAAAGGAAAACATAAACTCCGATATATCCCTCCTCTTGGACAACATACAACGCACCAGGAGCAGGATCGTACAAAGCCCCGAAAGAATAAAGCGCAACATCACCACAATGGGTGCCACCTCCATCGAGGACAAAAAGACCCTTGCCATGCACGAAGCAAAGGCAAGAGATCTCCAGGCAAAGATCGCCGTCTTGACAAACATCGAAAAGGTCCCTTTTCCTTCCTTGCCCATCTCCTCCCCGACCTACTTCACCCCTTAGGACGTACGGAGCTGCATTAGAACAACTCCAGGCCATCGAGAAAGAAGCTCAACTCCTAGAAGGCTCCCAAAAGGAGCTCGCGGACGTCAAAGATAGCCTGGACTATAAAAAGATTGAACGGATCGAACTTCAAATGAAAAAGGAGGCACGTTGTCCCCTTCTCCCCGTTTTAGCCCTTCCTCGCTTATACGACGTCTTAGCGAGTGCACAGACAGTTCGCGAATGCCCAAGAAAAGCTCGAACGCGTTCAGAGGCATGCAGAAGAGAAGCGTCAGGCAAGCCAACAGACCATCGAACGGCTTCAACGTGAATACGAGCAAATGGACATCGAACGCCGCGATAACGATAAACATGTGGAGGAACTCCGCAAAGAGGCCGATGACGTCGAGGCAAAGGTGGTTCTTTCCCGGTTCCTTGCCTTATTCATGGTATTCACCTACACACTACTCAGATGGCGGAACACCTCAAGAAAAGCGAAGCCGAGCTCAACGAGCTCCTCGCCGAGTATTGGAAGCTTCGCCATGAAACAGGTAGACTTTCTGTCGAGCCGATTACTTTAGCTGATGTCCGTCTGCAGAGTATATATGGAGACACTCGCCAACAAACTCAATATGAGCGTCACCGCGGACTAGTTCATGAATCGACTCTGACCATTATAGGATAAGTTATTCTCTGTATGATACCACATGTACTAGTGCTGTCGTGCTCTCTACGTTTGATGTTGGCATGCTTGTATCGTCGGACCTCACATTCTGGATCTCCCCTTCTGCGTCATCTTAGGCTTGCATTCTCGGCAGTACCATTTCGTCTTCTTGCTCGGCACCTCCAAAAGACCAGTACATCCGAGGTGAAACTAAGTGTTTTGTCAGTACCTTACTCAGGACAGTGGTGAAAACAACCTACCCATTCCAATCTACACCCTCCAACGTTGTCACATCCGATCATCTATGACACCATCCCGAGTAAGCAACAATCAAAGGACAAAAAGTAAGGAACCAGTGTACGTCGACGAGAGAAAAAAGCAAGCGATAAATACCCACCGTTCCAAACGATATCTGGTTGCAGTAGCAATACCGAGGTTCCTTCGGGTCTGCTGGAACGCTCGGCTCTGCCGGAGGTTGGGCTGGAATAGTGAGGCGGACACGCATGCGAGAAGTGACGGCAGGCTCTTCGCTACCAACTACAGCGGGTGGATGGGGCTCCTCTTTCTCAGGTTTGGTGGGCTTGGGCGCAGCAGCCTTCTTTCCCTTCTTTGGTGCCTTGGGTGAAGAAGTTTGTCGTGGGGGAAGCTCGACGATTGGGGGCTCTTCGGCGTACAGCCCTGGCTCGGGAGAAAGCGATGGGACGGGACTATGTTCGACGCGCGGGGGACGTGCCCATCGTGGAACGACGAGGTCTGGGAGAAGGATTGGGGCTAGGTGGGTGCCGGGACGAACGCCAAGGGATATGGCAGCCTCTTGTTCCTTAATAGCTTGGTCGAGAAGGCGGATATGGCGGTCTACCTATCGCACGAGTCATATAAACGCGGGAAAGAGCAGACGGTTCTCTTACAGTCTCATAGGCAGTCTGCGCAATGTTGACTTTCTCTTCGGCGGTCCGAATAGCCTCTTCGGACGTTTGGGCAATGTGTTGGAGCAGCGTCCGTGTCGTCTCTCCCGGCTTTGGCTGGCATGCCACAGGGAGCTCTGCGTTCGCGCCGTTGTCATTGACAATCGCTTTTCCGTGTGAGGATTCACCAGAGTCGACCTGCATTGCATCTGGGGACGTCTCGCCTCCCTGGTCAGCGTCCGAATTTTTCACGTCCGTCGAACTGGGCCGGTCACCCTCTGCATGAAAGGAGTTGCTTTGAGCATTTCGTGCCGCCAAACTCTCTCGCAGGTGAATGTACTGCCGAACTGACGCCAAGAGGTCCGCATGGAAAACTGCACGAGGCCAAAGTGTCAGCTACGAGCGACCAAAGAGACCCCCTCGGACGCACCTTCGCCCTGAGAGTCCAATTCGCGCATCAGCATGAACTGGCGATGCAACGACAACGGCAGCTGTTCGAGAACTATCATAAACACGAGACAAGTCGGTGTGTGCACGCGTCGAGGATGCATTGGAAACCGTACCCTCGTGGTGTTCCTCCTTGAACGCGTCCCAGATATCGAGCTCCTTCTTGCGCTCCTCGGGGAGCTCGTCCGTTTGTGATGTCGAGCCATGGTCTTGGTCTTGGTCTTGCGCAGATTCTGATTCATCGATGATAGCGACAGGCTGTTCGTCATCGTCGGCGCCGGTCAAGGCGGCCAGCGAACGTTGTCGTTTGCGACCCATCTTGGATTTACCACGATGCTGAGGGTACACTGGACAAGTCCGACACGCGGCTTGATCGCGGTGTAATCGCGTCCGTCGGTAAGCACGAACGGCCCGCTCACACTGCCAACGTGTGATCGAGAGGTCGCCTCCAAGCTGTGAACGGGTCGGTGCTCAGCGCTCACCGCGGCCTGTGACAGTGCCACTTGCGACTCGGATGACTTGTAATAGTAAATCTCCTGTTCATGTTGGAGCTAACCCGTATTACGACCCACTGTGTCTAGTGCGTGAACTATTTTGTATGAGTTTGTCACACCTGACTCATAGCGGGACGGGCGTGTGGGTCCCGTGGACATGTCGAAAGGGCCAGTGGCAGGCACAACTTGAAGCACAGCTAATAATGCACACGTAACTTATGGAAGGATATGGAATGCTGTAGGTCCACCTGGACCATTCATGCAGTGAAACGAGACCTCCTGACTCGGTTCTACGGATACTTTCGTTCAATGCGCAAGGTCCGCATACCTTTTCCGTGTGCAAGGCTGGGCATATATTAGACAGTGACTCGGGGGGTAACACCTGCTGCGAGCATCCGTTCTTCGGACACCTCTTGGACTCGATCCTCCCACCACATTCGAAATTGACATTTTCTCGGACTTATGGCCACCGATATCATTGGACCAACGTTGGGTGTTGCTCAGTTAGCAGCAACGCTATCCGGTATCCCCTTTGCCGCGGGAGGCGTGATGGTACTACAGATGATCAATACAGCTTGCTCACAAGTTTCCGTGCACAAGGTGAACGACCTCTGGAACGTCATTGTTTTTTTGCTAAGACTATCGCCACCCTCCTCGTCCTCGTCGTCTCGAACAGCAAAAATGTGCACAGCTGGTGCAGCGATGTACAATGCTACTCGTCTTCATCAACGAACAGTCTTCCCTGCTGGCCGGCACTGACCTGTACTGCTACATTCGACGAAGCAGAGGCGTGAGTAGCTGGTTCTGTCCCCTAATCTCCCAACTTAGTTCACCGGATCCGTGTTAGTGTCCTGGCGACCGTTCACCGTCGTTTACGAAAATGGGCGGATTGCGGCAAAGTCAAGGGATTTTGTAAGGGAGTACATCTCACCCACTCAGTATTCTTCTCTGACGCGTGTCCGGCTTCGCAGTCAAGAGTGCGCAAATCGCTCGCGATCTGGACAAGTGTTATGCTGATGTCGATCATGCCATGGAGCGGCTGCATGTCAGTCAGGTCCGCTTTGACTTGATTTTGACCACGAACTCATGCGTCCATAGGTTGCAAATCCCGTTGCAGTGTTGCGCATGCAGCAACGTTCGATGGATATGATGCACCAGCACCAAGCTGCCCTGACGGAGACACTGCAACAGCTCCTCATCAGCCCTACAGAAATAGAAAGAGCTGTTCAGCAACACATGTCTGGTGGAAACGCAGCATATGAACTTATGCGTCTGGGTCAGGAGGTAGGGGTTTTTTTCGTCTTCGCCACAGCAAGATATAGGTTTCGATCAAACTTTGCTCCAACAGCGCCTTGTAGGACTTCGCGAAGAGGTTCCCGTTCCACTCCTTAGTGGTGGTCGGCAGATCGACGAATCTCCTACTTGCTCCCGCCCTCCTTCTCCAACCACAACTGTACAGAACCAGATCGAGCAGGCGCTACTTGACCTTCATCGACTCACCAACATTCCACCCACCATACCAATCTTGAACAACCAGATTAAAAAGACGAATCCGGCACCTGTTCGCGGTGGGCCTTATAGTCAGATATTTGAAGGTCGTTGGCTGGGAGAGAAAAAAGTGTGTGCATACACATATATCTACTCGTGTTGGTGCGTTATCTTATCGCATGTTTTTAGGTGGCGTTGAAGACGCTGCGGGTTATGAACGGTAATGATCCCAAAGCAAAGAGGTTGCAAATGGTCAGTGTTCCGCCCAACGGCGTATTCTGTTCAATCAACGCCTTATCGTAGCGTTTCGAGCATGAAATCACTGTTTGGTCGAAACTCAAGCACGAGAACGTGCTCCCAATGTTGGGCATCGTGACCAATATGGGACTCATCCACACTGCAAGTTGTCGCGTTGACTTGGGGTTCCGCGACACGTTATTGATCATGTCTGTCCATAGGTCTCTCCGTGGCAATTGGACAATGTCCTAAAGTGAGTGTTTCCATGACATTGGATTCGACGCCCAGTCCGACGATGATCAACAGTTACCGCTATGATAACCCAGACGTCAATCCTTTGAAACTGGTAGGTTCCCTCGGATGTTCCCTCGCGACAGCGTTGTTGACCGCGTTCCCAGCTCAGTCAAGCTGCCAAAGGTCTCGAGTATCTACACAGCCAACAGATCGTGCATGGCCTTGGTGAGTCTGCGATTCCCGTCCCACACACGTCCCCCGTTTACTGACCACGATGCCTTCCTCCCAGTGAAATGTGTACGTCTGCGCTCTCGTCTCGTCTCGAGGTTCCGTCCACGCTGATCGTCAAAACGCTGTACAGAGCAACGTATTGATTTCCGAAGAGGCAAGTATCCTCGCCATCACCTTGGCCTTTTCCTCCCTGCTCCCCCCTCACCTTTTTTTTTTCTCCTTCTAACCAGGGAATCGTCACGCTCTCCGATTTCGGCCTCACCCAGGTCCTCACCGACGTCGTCGGTAAACCGACCATGGCCATGCTCTCTAGCTCGTCCGCCGTCCGTTGGCATTCCCCGGAGCTCAGCAAGGACGAGGACGCGACGCCAACGATAGCCTCGGACATCTTTGCGTTCGGCATGAGCGTGCTCGAGCTCCTCACGATGAACCCTCCTTATTTGCATCGGAGAAGGGACATCCTCGTCGCACAGGACCTCGTCCAGGGGGTGTTGCCGTTACGCCCAGATGGACCCGAGGCAGCGCCGTGGATGTCGGATGGGTTATGGGAGATGTTGAACCAGTGTTGGAAGTGGGATCCAGAAGAACGTTTGCTAGCCAAGGAGCTGTCGCCATGTTTGGAACAGGCGTCGGCATCGTTGACACGATAACTTTGGAATGTATGATATCGACATGGTCTGGGTCGTACATCATGTTACGGTACGATATGTAAGTAGGGTTGACTTGCACTTTTGATTGTTCAAACAACCGATGAAGCGATGTGAGCATTATGATAGTGTGCGGAATCCCGACGGATAACATGCAGAAAGACAAGCGGGGTAAAGTACAGCGGACCAGGGGTATTCCTGATGAAAGACAAGGCCAGCTCTTTGCTTTATGTGGGGCTCTAGTAACTAGTAAAAGTTCCCTGAGACGGTGAACTATAGAAGTTGAGGAAAACATTAATTCAGACCACACCGGCCAATTATTTAGTAGCTGTCGTCTGGAGCCATCCCATGAGCTCCTGTTCGAAAGGCTGCCCCGATGATGGACGACTTACTGCTAGCCCTAGCGTGCGGTTGGAGTATTGGGACGAAAGGCCGTGTGATTGAGATGACCGGTATGTACGCGAACTTGGACCCATTGAAGTCGAGTGGGAAGGAGTGGAAGTAACCCCGTTCGCAAGGGTTCGGGTAGTTCGAGCAGTCAAGGGGGTCGGCGCACTGATCTGCGATTTCTTCGGTGTCTCAGTGACTTTAGGAAACTCGGGAACTCGTGAGACTTGACGACGACAGCAACGCTTTCGCTGTGGCAGGCAAAGGACTGGTGACTTTGTTACGACGACCAGCCTTGAGGAACGCGTGTTGCAAAGCTGCCTGGGGTTTCAACCGTCGCTCAGGATCCCAAACCAAACAGCGGGCTATGAAATCCACGAAATCCTCATCTTGGCACCGGAGGACTTGTGCAAGAGACTTGGTCCCGGGTCTCCTTCTGCGGCCCTTGGAGTTCACCACTGGCCGTGGAGCGCCACTTGTTGTCTAGACACACGTGAGCAGAGGAGCAAGTTGCTGACTGTACAACATACCAAAGAAGAGCCGTTTGCGGGAGCTGCGGTTGACAAAGTCCTTGTCTGGGGGCCCAAGAACCTCCATGATACACGACAGCTGCTCTTGCTCGTTTTCGCCCGGGAAAATGGGAAACCCAGTGTACAGCTCAGCAAGGATGCAACCCAAACTCCACATGTCAATGGCCATATGATAGTTCATGCCGAGGATGACCTCAGGAGAACGATAGAAGCGACTTTGGATATACGTATAGACTATGGGAAAGGGGTCAGAGAGAAAAGCGATCATCATCAATTAAACCAATTACTCTTTTCGTGTTCAAAGCAGCTGCTGCCAAAGTCGATGACTTTGATGGCACTCTTGGCTGGATGCTTCAATAGAACGTTCTGCATGTCGTGTCAGATCAAAGTCACGGGCGAGGGATCTCAAAAACGCGCCTCTGGTTTCAAATCGCAGTGGACAATCCTGTGGTGGCGCATCAAACACAAAGACATGATCATCTGACTTGTGAATCTCCGAATCAACGTGGTGGTGAAGCCGACGAAGCCATTGGCCTTGATCAGTTCGTACAAATTAATACTGAGCAATTCCATCGCGATACAGAGATGATTCCGGAAGTAAAAGTGCTCGGTCATCTTGATGACATGGTGCTTCTCTTCTTGGTCCTGAGGAACACAACTCAGTAGGAGCGAGGGTTCAAGGCCAATGTGACATACCCATTTGCGAAGGTTGTCCAAAATCTTGATCTCAACCAACGCCTGATGGTGGAACCGCTTCTTGTTGCGGATGATCTTGATCGCAACAGACTGACCAGTCTGATGGTCCCTGCAATTCAGGACCTGACCGAACGAGCCCTTGCCAAGCGTATCCACGATCTCATAGCGGTAAGCAAGGTGATCGTTGTTGACAACGAGGTAGTCGCCGCGCTCGTCGTCGTACCCAAAATTGTTGGCAGAGAAATCCGGATGGGCCTGCTTCTTCAGGCTGCCTGCACCGACGCAGTATACCTGAGGATAGTTGAGACACTCTTCGCGCTCGTAGGGTGACAAGAATTGCGCTTGGGAGCTCTTTAAAAGTTCTACGAATTGTTGGCAAGTAGGCCCAAGTCTGTAAACATTGACGACGTACCTTCCGGCGTAAGTGCGGGACTCGGGGGTATTGGCTCAGGGAATTTGAGCAGTTCATCCAATTCCTCCTGCGTTGCGCCAGTAGCCATTTTCTTAGCCTGCTGGCGCCGGATATACTGGAGCATCTCCTCATCCCCAAGTAGCTCTTCCTCATCCACTGTGGTTGGAACGGGAGAAGGTGTAGACAAAGACTGACGGCTTGACGATGGTGTTCCAGCTTGAGCACGATGTGCGCTTGAACTCGCCGTGTTGCTGGTGCTATTTGAGGTGCGCGAAGTTGGTAAGGAAATCTTTGGACTCAAAAGCTTAAGGCCCTTTGAAGGTGAAAGGGCCGAAAAACGGTGATGATTGTGCGATGGTTCAGTCGGCTGAGCTGCCGCAGATGCTGTCGAAGCCACAGAGCCAGTAGAGGCTTTGCGTAATGCGCTGAACGAAACGGAATCGCGGTTAGATTTACGAGGGATCCCACCCGCAGACGATGGACCGGGGGGTTGGCGAGGCATTCTCGAGCTGCCAGTCGGAGAAACACGCGTAGATTGACGTCGGGTATGGGCATCCGCTGTCGCTGTCTTTCCACCTTGGGTTTCCGTGCCATCCAATACGCCGAATTCGTTGGTAGTCGGGTCACCAGGTGTTGGTGAGGGATCGGTGGAAGGGGCTGTCACGTTGAGACTGATGCGCCGACCAACAAGAGTGCTCTGTGCTGAGCTGACTCCCAATCCTGGAGAGCCAGCGGCGGATGTACGACTCGAAATACGTGGTATCTTCGTTGGCGTTTCTTTAGATAAAGAGGACATGGAACTCAGTAAAACCGGGGGTGGACCATCTTTCGGGTCTTTTGACGCACTGTATCCGGTGGTTCCAACTGAAGGTGAACCTGCGATGGTGGGCAGATGATTCCTGCTACGGAGAGAAGCATCGGACTGTTTCTGCATCGAACTGACAGTCTGGGAAGTGACGCGAGACGATGATCCTGTTCGAGTGATAGAGGTTGCACTTGTCGGCGTAGAGATCGAATTATTACTGGTCTTGAGGCTGGCGACACGCTGCGCAGTCGTAGCGGGAAGTGCGGTCATCTGCATGGGAGGTAAAGTCACAGCGGCATTGGTTTTTTTCGCATCCGTAGATGACAACGTCTTGGTCGAACCCATTAGTGCATCTTGTCCGTGACGATCATGTTCCCGCTTACCTTGCCCCGTTTACGACCCATGAGAACAGATATCCTGCTCTCGCTTCGATCTTTTGGATCTTGTTTTCTCTTCTCCTTCTCCTTCTCCTTCTCTGCGTCCCGCGATCGTAGGCCATCCCTAGTCTCTTTGCCCGTCCCAGCATCACTCTTATCACCATGGAGACTCCTTCTAGAACTAGACTTGAGGAGTGATGGCAACCCCAAACTGAGCACGGAAGATTTCTTGTGCGAACCCGGAGTAGAAGGTACGACACGAGACGAATCCTTGACAGGAGAACCACTTGTCCTCGGACCCCTTTGGGTGGGAGCTGAAGCCGATGGTACAGCGGGTGAAGCTGACGCAGGCATGACGTTTGTGGGTGGAATCTGCATACTTTGCGAAGAAGAACGCCTAAAGAACGGAATGGACGAGGGCGTGAGACGTCTGGATTGATGTCTCCGTATAGACGAAGCTGGGCTGAGGGGCGCGTTCTGTGGAGCCGACAATCCAGTTGTATTATTGCTACCACTAGAACCGGTTCCAGGACGGCTAGGAAATCCCCTCTCGCGATCGGGTGTCTTGGCGGAGTGAATAGCGGGCGATCTTGGACCACGGGTAGATCCGACAGAGGAAAGCGAGGTGAGGGATGCGACAGATGCCATCGCATCAGGCTGGACGGGCGACCAAGAAGCATTCGAGACTACAGGAGGTGAAAGGGCGAGCTCCCTCGAAGTGGATTTGCGCAGCTGCTGAGTAAAGCTTTGCATTGAACGCGGACTCAACGGGAAGCTAGCCGTTTTGCTAGTTGATGGTGAATGGTAGTCCTTCTCTTTCATCGAGGAGATGGAAGGCGAGCTTGTCAACTTGATGTTTAACGCGTTAGAAAAACTCCATTTCTTCGAAGGCGTCTTGGTAACAAGTGGTGCAGACTCTGGAGCGGAATGACTTCCTTGATTCACAGAATCATGAAGGTGAGAAGCGTGAGAGCGAGTTGAAGGTTTCGAGGCTGAGGGGACTTCAAGAGAGACCGTGCGCTCAACTTCACTATCGTCCGCTCCAGAAGGGGGAAAGGTGATGCCGTGCGAAGACTGTGGAGGGGAACGATAATTTGACAAGTCCTTCGGCAGAGGAGGAACGGGAGGGACACGATCCTCCTCCAATGCTTCTGCACTGGCAGCAAGTGATCCAGTACGGTCTTTGTATAGCGCGCCATCACCACCAGAGTAAACACTCGAAACGTCACTGCCCGCGCTGTTGCGCCTTCCCTTTCCAACACCTGTAGAATGCCTGCCTGAACCGGAAGGGGCAGACACCGAGGTTGCGCTGGTAGCGGTAGACAAGGATGCCGAATCCCGCGAGCTCGTAGGGGTGCTTGTATAGGTAGTAGAGGAGGCAGATCCGCGTTTAGGAGTGAAGCTAAGGCGTGCGCCGATGGACGTGTGCTTTTTCGAAGGTTTCTCAGGGCCCGAAGAACTGTGATGCTCATCCCCGCTCGTGATTGCTCCTGCTCGCGCTTCGTGAACGTCTTGGGTAACGACATCTCCAGAAGCAGACGAAATACCAAGCCCTGATGTCGGGTGACGAGACTCCTCCTTTTTCTCTTTTTCCTTGGAGCTACCTCTCCGGCTGACCCTTCCACCCTCATTTCCCACCCCCTCCCAGTGCACACCCGACCGCCCAGTGGTACTTCCCGGTGTCCCAGGTCGGCTCACGCGATTTAAACTACCCACACTGGCACGCGCACGGGCGGTTTTACCGGAAAGTCCGTCTAACTTGCGGAGGGCTTCTGCATGGGCGTCGTCATCCATGCTAGACCAACCCTCCTGAGTCCCACGAAGGAGGGAGTGCGCAACGTTTGGCGAAGTATGGGTATGAGAAGGGTCCTTGTTCGATGAAGAAGAGGGGCGATGAGGTGCGGTTGTACCGCTGGCGGCATGCTTGAGGAACTGGTGGATAGATGATGTCGTGGAAGGAGAGGGAGGCAAGTGCGAAAAGTCGGTGGTGTGGACACGTCGAGGATGAGAAGTAGGATCGGGGCCGGAGGACGAATCTCCGGCAGAAAGCTGACGTGAGTGGGTATTCCGTTCACGGTCGACGCGAGGCGGGATCGCAATCGGGGTTGATTCAGTGGACGGTGCTACTAGAGTGGGCTTTGTTGAGGTGGACATGGACTCTCTGCGACGTTCTCGCGCCCTATCACGAGCGCTGCTCGTGGACGCTGTTGAGGCAGTGCTGCGATGTTTACGGAGGGAAGAGGATTTCTCTTCTTTGGAGAGAGGCTGACCACGATCTTTTGAGGTAGAAACACTGACACCTTTGGGAAGCAGCGAGCCCGAGTGATCCAAGTCAAACTCGTCCGAGGTGCGCTTCTTTGCTTTACGAAGAGGGGTGAGGGGAGTGAAAGAGCTTGGGGGCGAGGAAGACACGTCGGTCAAGAGAGACTGCTCGGTTGGGAGAGGCGGGACGATGGGCGAAGGGGGCTCGGGCGATGACGGCATTGCACGGTCGAAGGGATGTAGAAGATCAGGGCCATGGGGCTGACGAGGGTAGAGGATCTCTTCTCCGCCGCTCTCGTCAGCCACTGAACGTCGAGGACGAATGGTGCGGGTCGACGGTTTGACGTCGGGCTGGAAGAGCGGATGTGAATAGATGCGCTAGGGATAAAAAAAGACCAACCTGATCGTGGTCATCCAATTCGCCGTCGACTGCCTCGATTGTCCATGGACTGTCCGGACCATCGTGCTCGTGGTCTGGGGCGACGACCTCGGCGCTGTCTTCCTCGCAAAGGACGTCGGGAGGGCTATCGCCATCATCGCCTGGGTTTTCGTGGGGGCGTTGTAAGAGCCTGCCCCAGCGGGGGGTAGCGAGCTCGCCGACGCCGACGAGGCCCTGGCGGTCAATGTTGGCGGGATCCCGAGCGGGAGTGAGGGGGGAGGAGTCGCTGTGGGTGCGGGTCTCTGGGGTGACACTGAGCATGGCGGGGGAGTCGGACTGGGTGCCAAAGTAGTACGGGTCGAGCGAGGAGGTGGCGGAGGGTGGGCGGGCGGGCGAGTCGGGCTGGGGGGGGGGGTCAAGACGCTGGCAGGGACGAGAGAGAGATACGTACGAGGGCGTCGGCCGTGTGGAGGGCAGACATGGCGGCGACGAGGAGAGGCGTGGCAGCGGGTTTGTTGTGGTGTGTTGTGTGGTAGATAGTGGTGAACTCAGCGGAGGGCTCGCTCAGGACAGTCCGCCGAGCTCAGCGAAGACCCGTTGTCGATGTACGTTTGCAGCAGCGCTCAACAGGCGAAAATTGACGTCTTTGCCATGTCTTCCACAGCCGCACACGCCGCCGCCCTTGCCTGCCCCTCTCGCCCCCTCTCCCTCTTCGGCTCGCACCACGTGAACCAGAACCAGAACGCGCCCAGTTTGTCAAACGCGTGTCCGAGCCCTCGGCGACCTCTTAATCTCGTCCGAAATCGTACACCCATCTCCCGCCATCCTCTCCTCCCCTCTCTCTGCACATCGTCCCCACCCCCTCGCCCGCCGCCCTTGCACACATCACAGCCCCACTCCCCTCTCCATGTCCTCTGTCGAGCGAAATCACACCCCCGACGGCGATGACCTCGCGGATGCGCAATCCACCGACGTCCAGCCCCAAATGACCGTCCACCCCGTCGGTGGCTACTCCAGCATGCCCATGCACATGTACCCCTTCCCACCCGGTCTCGTCCCTCCCCAGACCCTCCGTTCAAAGCGCAGGCAGGTCAAGAATGCGTGCACAAACTGTCAGAAAGCCTGCAAGAAATGCGACGATGCCCGTCCCTGCCTCCGCTGTGTAAAGTACGGCATCGCTGAAGAGTGTGTCGACTCTCAGCGAAAGGAGAGGAAAAAGGGCGTGAAACGTGGCCCCTACAAGAAGCGCGATGGAAAAGGTGTGTCTTCGTCTTTCTCGCCACATTCCTTCCGCTTTACGCAACGTCCCCGTCCCCCTTCCTTTTCCTCCCTTTCTGACTTTCGTTGAGATCGCGCAGGCTCCACCGTCGACACCGTCGACGCGCCAGAGCATCAGAGCATGTCTCTCCCACCAGGCATGCCCCCGGCCTCGGCATCCCCGCCCATGCCCCCCTACATGGCCGCCCCGGTAGGCTACGCCGCCGGTTTCTATGGCCAGTTCCCACCACCTCCAACCCCAAAACCGGGTGACGCCCCAGCCTACTACCCCCAGTTCTACATCACCCCTGTCCCTCCGCCAAACCACAATGGCCATGGACAGGAGGGCGATCAGCAGGCATACGCGCAGCCCCCGCAGTTCTATCCCGCCACGTTCCTCCCGTACGCTCCCCAGCCGTACGGCCCCTACATGGTCCACCCCCATCGTCCCGATGGCCAGATCCCCATGACAGCCCCTCCGTACGCGTCCTTCACCCAACTCTACGGAAAGCCTCCTTCTGCCGGGGGTCCGCTCGAGAACGGGAGAAATGATCATGGCCGTCCCGATGAGAACTAGATGAGATGCCGTCTTCTGAACTGAACCTCGCATCTGATTGCTTTTCTTTTTGGTTTTCTCACATGCTCTCTTCATTCACCGTACAACATCGTATGCCTTCTTTTCTCTGGCCGAGTATACACCTTGTAGGTTGAATAATGACGCCGTCTCACGATCCATGTCATGCCGCTGTATATTGTAATAGTGCTGTCGATACCTACCGCCAACGCAGCTTGATGCAGACGTTGTTGCCCTTGTCTTATTGCACCTGCGCGCCTCAAGTCGAACAGGATATGAATGCAATGACGAAAGTCGCCACCCAATGCATCAGTATCGCTCCGCACAGTCCCTAAACTCCAACCCCGCATCAATTTCCTGGGCCGACGTTCCGGATCTCGATCCAAGAAAGAAAAAAAAGTCGCTGTCGCGGAACGGAGGGTCGCTGCTTTCTGGTCCGCTCAGCGGCGTGTCAGGACCCTGCACCGCTGCTCTCGATGGCGCCTTGGTTTTTGGGCCCCGAGGATGCGTTTCGGAGCGGGTGCCATGGCAAGCAGCGCGCGGAGGGTCCGCGGCCGAGACCTTGGGAGCATCACGAAGCTGAGCGCCCACAGGACCCTGCATACAGACTCCGGAGTCGGACCTCAGCGACCCCTTAATCCTCCGCTAGCATGACGCCCACAACCGGGTCTTGGGCTACCCCAAAAAAACTATCCCTGACGAGGCTCCACTGGCAGGACAAACACTGATGCCGGCAGTCAAGAAAAACAAATTCTCATAGTCGTGGCTTTTCGCGTTCGCGGATATCGCCGTCATTCCCTTGAATCGTGGTCACGGTGCTGCGGTCAGTAAGTATAACCTTGCATCACTTGGAAACGTGTGTGACCCAATTGCGACGCGTTTGATCCGTGGAATTTGACCTAAACCTGAAATTCCGGCAGCCCTGTCGCTCCACAACTTCAAGCAAAGTTCGATATCGTTGACATTCACATTGAGTTCTTCATCTCACCGTAGCCGCATTTCTTGTCTCGTCGCATCGTGTTCATGGTCCGAGCCACAGCATGTCTTGATGGACATTTCCGTGTCGAAAGCTGTCGGGCTCCACTATGAACCAAGATAGCTGGCGTGCATGCGTTTCGCCCTTGTATCTACTTCCCGAAGTGCAATCCCGCTACTCGGAATGTGCGATAAAAACGGTCGCGGTGACTGAGGGCGTCATATGCGCTTTCTCGGGTCTGCTGACGTCTAAATGTGCACGAGGGTGCAGGGGATTGAGGGACCCCGCCGAGATGTGGCAGCCTGCCGACTATCACCGTTCCGCCCTTGTGATATGGGCGGAACAGCGACGGCAAAGGTCCAATCCTGCGTATGTTTGGAAAACTTCCTGCTTCATAGCACTCTGCGCCGTCGGTAACGAATGAATTGACCTCATGATGACACTCCAGCTCGTAATCAGGGATGAGTCTAGGCGCAATGCGGAATGATTGTGATGACCGGATAAGCTAATATGTATGGGTGGGTAACAGGTGACCCACTAACATCCCCTTGCCAGCTCAGAATTCCTTGTCGTAGTTCCATCGAAGGCAACCGCTGAATCACATTCCTGAGAAGCAGTGAGTGCTTTATTGGAACATCTTGTGGCTGGAGATGATGCGGCGCAACGCATTTATATCTGCCCCGTGTTGACGTGGGTCCAAGTGGGGACCGATGAGGTGACTGGCCTGGCGAATAATGCTGAATGGGAAGGTGGTCCCTGTCGAATTGCAAATCTATCGCCCTAGGGAGTCTGCCGTGTGTGTGATCAGGGTCCTCTGCGGTCGAAATCCTAGATCGGACGACCGCCCGCATCACCATGGCCCGTGTGGCCCAACCCCAATGGACTAGGGATAGCATTGGACAAACGTTCGATTCAGAGGAAGAAATGGCAGTTGGTTTGAGCCTAACATGACCACACAACTTTATAGTTCATTCCACCTTGATTCCATCCTCCTCATGGGGATTGCAAGCCGTCATATTTAAGATGCTGCAAAGTAGAATGGCTTCCGAATCGCCGGCTAGCCATAGTCATGGTCCACTTTTGACACAGTCGCTTGGTTCAGCGAAGTCTCTGATCGGCCTTCAGCTGGTAGCTCGGCTGGTTACGTTCGTCCTCAACCAGGTCCTCGTTCGCCTCGCCTCCCCTCAAGCTTATGGCACGGCAGCCATCCAGTTCGAGCTCATCATGAGCACTATCTTGTTTCTCAGCCGGGAAGGTGTCAGGAATAGCCTCCTTCGGGTTTGGCCGCAGCAAACGGATGTGGACAAGTCTTCCTCAACACTACGGTGTGCTAATCTAGCAGCATTGCCGTTCTTCTTCGGCCTACCGACTACGCTTGTTACCCTCACGCTCTACGCGTTTTCTGCTAGCGAAGCTACTGCAAGTCAGCCTCACTTTCACCTTGCGTTGCTTAGTTATGCTGCTGCCGCCATTGGTGAGTTGCTGAGCGAACCAATGCACAACCGGTGAGATACATTCGTGGATCATGGTACGGATCTACCTAACCCCTACAGTGCCATGGGTGAAGTGCGCACAGATGTACGAGTGAGAGCTGAAGGACTTGGAATAATCATCAAGACAATCGCAACCTACCTAATCTTGCTTTACGATAGCAAGTCTCGGGGCTCAGGCGAACTGGCTTTGATGGCATTCGCTCTCGGTCAGTTAGCGTACAGCGTAACCGTATTTTGGGTGTACAAGTCGCGATTTCCCGAAACAAGCCTTTGGCTAACCAGTCTGCCTGAGCCGCGCAAAACATCCAAGTCTGTCCCTTTCCCTTCTAGCGTTCCCCTTCCTCTCGACGCTGAAACTCGATTGAACAGGGAGAATCTGTGGGGTCAATTAGTCGTCAGGTTCTTTGACCCTGATGTGCTACACCTCTCGATGACGATGACATCGCAGTCGATAGTGAAACATTTCCTCACTGAAGGTGATAAATTCCTCGTTTCATATTGGAGCCCCCTTCAAGATCAAGGAGGTTATGCGATTGCCGTCAATTACGGTATGCCTCCGAGTGTTTGCAGCATAATATTGGTTTTATTTACTCGTTCTAGGGTCTTTGGTCGCACGCATAGTCTTTCAACCGATTGAGGAAATGTGTCGAGTCTACTTCTCGAAAGTCTTGTCAGGTACCACGTCAGAGAAGAGTTCAGCTACGGCCGGAACCTCAGGTAATTTGGAAGCACTCAGTCAAGCATCCAATGCGGTTACCTCCTTACTTTCGGTTCAAATTGCCTTCTCCATGCTTGTCCTAACTTTTGGTTCTTCATACTTGCCAATTGTGTTGCAACTTTTACTGCCTGCACAGTACATATCCACGAGCGCGCCTAAAGTGTTGTCTGCATGGATATGGTATATACCAGTTCTGGCTCTCAATGGGGGGCTAGAAGCGTTTTATTCTAGCGTTGCAACCCCGCAAGACCTGCGTACACAGAGTCGGTAAGTTGGTCTTTGATGATTTATATGGTTCTCACGCTTTGCAGATGGATGCTCGCATTCTCGGTAATCTATATCCTGTCTGCAATTGCATTATACGACCTTGGGTTTGGTGACACATCCCTCGTGTTCGCCAACATCGCCAATCTCACCGCCCGTATATGGTACACGGCAACTTTCATCGTGGTATACCTTGAGAAGAGGATGAAATCCCACCCATTTAGCCTTGCGAATATAGTTCCCGGATGGAAGTTTTCCGGAATGGTGGCGCTATCCTTCTTGGCCATCTCCCTCAACGAAGCGAGACAACATTTTGCACAGCAAGTGCAACAGCTGGGCGGCAGAGCATTGTTTTTCACACCGGTACTTAGCCATGTCGGGTTGGGAGGTGGATTGGGCCTTGTGTGTGTTGGACTGTGGTGGATAACGGAAGGGAAGCGATTGATCGCTCGAGGGCGGATCAAAGTAGAGTAGCTACAATGTACTTAACCCGGGACGATGCTCGGTGGAACGCACAAGCAACCCAGCTAAGTGTCTCGCTACCAGAGGATTTGGAAGGTTGCACTGCCACCGGATTTTGTAGCGGGTCGATGATACTAACAGCAATTCATTGTCCTCTGCATGCACCCATCTTGGAATGGCTTCGGAGGTCGTCGCGGAACCCATTGACGAAGTGGGTGAATTTAGTGACCGGTTTGCTGGACCTTTATGATTTAGACATATACGACCCCAGGCCCAACTGGCTGGTGATAATGGCCAGATTTATCTGTTTCAATGGCTCGCGGCTCTGGAGAAAACTCTCAGAGAGGCCACTGTTGTATGTCTTCGTGGTTCTACCGGCCGCAGATGGTCTCATCCCTCTTTAGGATCAGCTAAAATCCACACAACCTTCGGTCGAAGAAACATTGCTCAAAGTTGTATGTGGCAATGACAATTATCCACTACCCGGTCGCGGGCTGCGTAACCTGGTAGCGAGGTGTTTCATCATCCAGTATACTCGAGGCGACTCAAGGACGTTGTTTGACACGCTCCGAGCTCTACTGAAGACTGCGGGAGATGTAAAAATCGACAAGAATCCGTTGCGGATGTAAGTTTTTGACCTAGCATGCTATATTATTTTCGCAGTGAACGCTACTAGAGCAGCGTTTTGGACGATTGGTGAACTTATGGCCACCTTTGGTTCTCAGGTACGTCTTGAAACTTTGTTTCGTAGCCAAAGCTTCAATCCAAGCCATCTCTCTAGTTCATGTCTTTCTTGGCCGAAATCACTACCATCTCCGTCAAAACCTTCAGATCTTCTAGTGTAAGGGGAATGAAACTATTGTCTCCATCTCGAACTCTGACTTCTTCTCCTTTCGGCCAGTCTTCACAAATGCGTTGTCACGCTTTGATCATGCTTCGTAAAAGCTTGAGTTCGGCGAAGAAGGCATTATCGGATTCCCTCGCCAAGGATCTCTTCAAGAACATGAAGAATGGGCTAACTGACAAGGTTCTTCCTGTCCAACGGGCAGCCGCTGGGGTGAAGTACCTTGCTTCCCTAAGCCTAACTCTATTTCTCATACTACTTAAAGGTCCTGATTGCCATGTTCTCTCCAGAGGAATCAGTAACACTAGGAGACGTCGAGTCTGTGGTTGGAATTTGCGTAAAAAGCCTAGATGGCAGCGATCGGTCGACAAGACAGTCGCTCGCCCAACTGGTCGGTCACATGTTAGCGGCGACACAAGTCCTCCGAGTCTCCGCCGCACCCGATGCTCCACTGAAGGGAAAGAAGGAACAAGAAGACAACGATGGGACAAACCCCGCTGTTTCTGAGAGTATGAAGCCTCTCCTCAGCCCTGGGGAGATGCTGTCTCACCTATCATTGCACTTCAACAAACCACAGCTTTCACGAAAAGCACGCGCGGGTATCTTCGATTTCTACTTCGCGTTGTTGACGAAGCTTGGATCGGTCTTTGCGGAGAGTAATTACGGCCTCATCGTCAATCACCTGATGACCGAGGTCGTCTCAAATCCAAAGAATAGTTCCACAAGATACGATAGACTATTTTTCCAGAAGTTGGTCGGCGCTTTACTCAGGGACCTTATTGCGACCAGAATGCTGAGCGAGCAAGGACAAATTGCTGCAATCCAAGAGCTTTCATCATCCTATGCAAAACGATGGCCAGCTCTCATGCCTGGACAAGCAGCTCCGAATCCCACCATCCTGACTATCGTTCTCAAGGAGATTGCAGAGTTGTTGCAACAACTTGGTAATGCACCTCCCCCTGTTCAGGTGACTATGATTTCTGTGCCTGGGAGGCAATCTTCCGCATCGCGATATACTTATTGTCAACCCCGTTTAGGACGCAATATCGGAGCCGTTGTTGAACCTCCTGACTCACCCTAGTCATGGGGTTCGTGTAAACGCAAGCTGGACTCTCAGGTGCTTTTGCTTCTCGACGCCCCTGCGTTTGCCCAAAGCAATACTCTTGATCTCGGAGGCCCTGCACCGTGACATAGAGTCACTTCAATCTCCAGCGGCGCCATCCGATATCGATCGACGTGCCCTGGGACGTGCATATGGTTTGGGAGGGCTGGTCTCAATCATCCCGCATCGCCCTTTGTACGTTTCCTTCGACATTGCACCTAACGTCCTCCACACGGCCACGAATCTTCTTAAGCGCGCGAGTGAGCACGATGTGCAGATGGCAGGCGTTGAAGTGGAGGTTGCATGGATTCTGATTGCCTCGCTGATGTTGCTTGGGCCCAATTTCGTTCGGTCACATCTTCCTCAGCTCTTGGTGCTCTGGCGCAATGCGCTGCCAAAGCCAACGAGCAAAGACAGCGTTCCTGGTCGTAGTGCCGCCGAGTGGGAGTTTCTGCTGCATGTTCGAGAGAGCGCACTCGGCGCCATCTTATGTTTCCTCCTTCATAATACCTCTCTGGTGACCCTCGACGTTTCTCGGAGGATTTCTTCCTTATTGGGCCACGCTCTCGCATTTACAGCGGCGTTTGCATCTCAGTCATTGGAGGAACCATCTTCCGGCATGGAAGGTCCACCCCTTCGCATGAGAGAAAGTCTACTTCGTCGGAGAGTGTTCCAATGCTTTACAGCATTGGGAACATCGACATTGACTGATTCTGTTCAATCCAGTCTACTACAGTCCACCATGTCTATTTTTGCAGGACCGGAGGGCGATGGCGTTTCCGCGATACAAGCCTCCATTGCCTCCTCTTCTGGTGCATTCACTACTGTCTGGCAAACGGCTGACGGATTTGGACATGGTGTGACTACAATGGACATCGTGAACGACGAAGCCGAGGCACTTTCCAAAGGATCGGAGACTGGAAGATCTATGCAAGTACAGATTGAGGACCTTACAGAACTACTCGTATGTGTCATTGTTCTGCAATGATAGTTCACTAACTTTTCCTTAGCTACGTACACCGGTGCTTGGATCAAGCGAACACGATACGCTTTCATTATGTCTGACAACCCCTTCCAGTAATGATTGTACCATCCTCGATTGTCCACCTTCTACGTCAGCTGTTGTGGATGCGTCCATTGATTTGTTCGCTCGATTACTCCTCATACAAGACTTGACTACGGTGACCCGCACTGTGACCCAGCTCGTTGAATGGGCGAAGTCCCCGAAACTCGACAAGAACTCGGGTCGAAAGGCAGCCGTGCATATCAACAGTGTGGTAGCCATTTCTCGCACTCTTCGTTGCGCGATGGAGTCCCATTCTCGCCAAGTGAAGGAAACTCTCGGACATTCTCAAGTTACGACCCCTCTGGGTTTGTTGCTGAAGGTAATCTAAGGTTGCTAACTTCGCGATGCTTCTAACGTTCACAACTACAGGATGCACTTGTCGACGGGGATCCCCTGCTACGACGAGCCAGCAGCGATGCTATAGGTCGTCTGGCAAATATCTCTGGAACGAGTTTCTTGTCGAGTCAAGCGAAGGTATTGGTCGATCACATCGTCAACAATCGTGACCCGCAGGGTCGCGCTGGTTGTGCGCTGGCCTTTGCAGCCCTCTACGATCATGTTGGGGGTCTTGCTGCCGCACCGATATTGAAGACGACAGTGAACATACTTATATCACTCAGCAACGATCCACATCCGCTTGTTCACTTCTGGTCCATGACAGCCTTGGCAAGGGTCATAAATGCTGCTAGCCTGACCTTCTCCCCGTTTGTCCCGAGCATCCTTGGAATGCTCCTCAAAATATACATGTCTGACGCTCACGAGGTCGAAGGCGGGACCCTCAGTAATGCCAACATCAGTGGAGATCTACCAGCCTTCCCTGTCGTATGTCGTATAATCGATGCCATCATCACGATCTTGGGACCTGACGTTCAAGAGTCGACGCGAACGCGAACGCTCATTCTTGATCTCGTCCAGGAGTTCTCACTGGAAGAGGACGAAACCATCTTAATCGAGGCAATTAAATGCACCCAGCATCTACTCATGTTTGCCCCGGAACACGTAGATATCCCGGAAACGGTGGGACGCTTTAGGACATATCTCTGTTCTAGCCGAAGGCAGCTCAGGCTTGCTGCCATTAATGCGCTGTATCAGCTCGTCCAGAAGGATGCGTTGGTAGTGTCGAGGATCGGTGGTGATCGGCTGGTAGAAGACCTCTTTGCTATGTTGGATGGCGATCCCAGCATTGAAGGTGTCCGAAACGTCATTGCAAGCTGGCTGGCTCAGACTGCCATCCATAATCCATCCGCTTGGATCGATCTATGCCAAAGGATCATGCTACGAACCAACGCTACTCAAAAGGTGGTCGACAATTCCGGAAACATCGACGATGAAGGTCAGTCTCTGAACGCAGCAATGCCTGTGGACAACCCCGATCAAGACCGGTCGTCATCCGTCGCTATGTCTCGGTGGAGAACCCAATTGTTCGCTCTGCATTGCTTGCATGAGATCTGCACAATCGTCAATCAATCCGGAAGGCAAGAACATTTCGATATACTGTATGCACGTAACTGCGGCTTCCCTGTTCAAGGCCTTCTCGTCTCTCGCATACCGGATTTAATCAAAATGGCATTTACTGCGTCAGCAGCATACGTCACGGAGATCCGCCTTGAAGGATTGGTCGTTTTGCGCGACATTATCCAGGTAAGCCCGCATTTCCTTCAAATCGCTTCCCGCTAATGGCCATCCAGATCTTTTCCAAAGCGCCCGATCCAGATTACCCTGAAGCGTTACTGCTCGAGCAATATCAGGCTCCGATTACGGCTGCCCTTACCCCAGCCTTCTCCTCCGACTCTACTCCCGAGATTCTGTCATCTGCGATTGATGCTTGTGCCGTTTTTGTGGGTTGTGGCGTTGTCAAGGATGTAAGTAGGATGGGCCGTATCCTCAAGCAATTAACAAGTCCCCTCAAAGAGGTCGACGGTAGGCAGGAGCGTACGTTTATCCAGGAATGACCTGACGCCCGGTCTAGATTCCGGCAATCTAAAAATGGGAGCCTTGGAACTCAGCCCAAACGCATCTGCCACGCTGACTGTGTCTGTCCTTACTGCATGGGCTCGATTGGAGATCGCTTCCGCAGAGCAGGCTTATCTCCTCGATGTCATCAAACCTCACAGAGGCGTTCTTGCCTCGCAGTGGATTGCGTGTTTACGCGACTACGCTACCATTCGTGCAGATTCGGAGTTTGTCCACGATCTGTCTATCGTTTCCGTGGACCCCTCGTATGCAAACCTTGGGAAAGTGGTCTTACTGCCAGTAAGTCAATAACCTTCATTGTGTGCAAAACGTCTGATAAGGACCTAGTATTACACCGACTCTTGGGCTACCATTCTACAAGCAGTTGCGAATGCGATGGAACATAGCGAACAACATGTGTCGAGTGCTATTCTCGGTCAAAGCTCCGCTGCGGCGCTACCCTCATCGAATGGTATTGGGCTTCCCCGTACCGAACCGGCACCACTATTTTTCGTGATCTTTGGTCTCATCTATGAAGCTTTGGCGGTTTCTTCCCCTCAGTCATCTGCAAACCCTCACTTGCGTGGTGCTACAGTAACCGCGTCGCTCAGAGCCCTTAAATGTCTAATTGATCCCCGCTATTCAGGGAAGGCGCTTCTGGAACCCAGTGTCTTCAAAGAATTCATCAGCCTGTGTTATCGGATGGCAATGGTAGAGAACGCGGCGACTCTCGTGCACCTGTTGGAGGTCATCACGGCATTTGCCAAGTATTTCGGTCATCTTGGTATTGAAAGTATTGTGGCTCCGTAAGTTGTTGAGACTTCCACTTGGCATTTGTGTCCTCACCTCCTTAGCAGGAACGAAGCTTTATCCACGAACTCGGTCCGTGCTCACTGTTTGAAGATCTGTGCCTACGTCCTGCGCCACGCTCGACATAATCAAGGTGCCCCGGCTATTTGTGGGTAACTTGTGTATTATCTGTCTTCGCCTACTGATGAAAGATCTCCATCCAGCTGGAACGGTTCAGGGACTTGCCAAAATGGTGGGCCGCGCATTGACCGCTTTCCAACTCGTCGCATTGGCTACGGAGGGGAATGTCCGAGAGGACATAAGGGGCGTAGGCTGCATGCTCTATGCAGGTATGGTTGTTTGGCACCACCATGATGTTCCTCTCTAATTTCGGTTTATGACCAGAATTGTTGAAGGATGAGACGTTGGATATTGATCTGATAACGCCAACCTTACCCGCATTCAAGTCTTTGGTGTTGATCGACTCTCACCCGAGAGCCCGGGATCGTTACGACAGCCTGATCCATGGCATCTTGTCATCCTGTCTTCTTAATGTGGACGAAATGCGGTCAGTTTTGTTACACTTTCGGTCCTCTTCACATGCTAAGGATTTTTATAGTGGTAGAGAGGGATTGATCTCGTCTAAAAAAGTCAAATCTAACCTCCTGGCTGCTGTTCTGATCTTGACCAGTCTGCCGTCGAGGGTAAAAGTTGCCCGCGGTGTGGTAGAACATTTGTGCTTCGTGATCGCGCAGAAGCTAGAGGAGAACGATGATGTAAGGATGCTACTGTCAACGATCGCCATGACCTCTGAAACCAAAGACACAGATGGCTATTGTTGCTGTCCACTGTGCAAAAACCATCACGGTAGCGGCCTCTGGCAGCGAATTGCTTCGCACTTGCGTGCGGCTTTTGTTACCTGGGTTGATCCATTTCGTGGCTAGAGTCTCCCCTCGATTGGATGGTGGCTCGCTGACGGAGCAAAATAATGCATCGATCGAAGAAGTTTGGAGAGCATTTTCTGCCCTCGTTGCACTTACGACCACTGAACAACGTAAGGGACTTTGGATTGTTGCACTATTTCCGACCTCACACTGCGAATTTAGGGACGCGGGTCTTGAGCATCATCTTGCCTACGGTCACGCTCTTGCTCCGCCCTTCCCAAAGTCCGACTCCCAGTGCACACTCGAGTGCGGTCGCACAGTTACTTTCGCTCGCAACCTCATCCCCGGTCAACTTCAAAGAAGCGACGGCACAACTTGATCCCGATACACGAGAGATCCTCGAGCTCTCCATCAGGAAAGCAGTGGAAGGGCCATCAACTGCGAGCCAAACGACCTCGCGTCCACAGATTTCCCTAAGATCTTTTTGATCCACACCGGTTACCCTCTTGCAGTGCTTTCACCCTGTTTGTCCTGCTCTTTTACCGAATTGTGTGATGATGTAGACTCGAGACAAATGTAAAAGCATATGTACTATTTGTTCGGGATTGGAATCATGCGCCACAAGATGACTCGAAGATCGGTCGAGGATCGGTGCACCTTTGATCCGTAATCGCGTAATCGCTGGTTGGGCTCCGCCTCGCTGTCTGGCACGGTCTCGACCTTATCACTATTGTTCACATGCTTGCCTGCTACCGTTTGTCTCTACAAACTATTTGCAGTACAGCCGCACTAGACTATGGCGCAAACTTGCCAGCCGCGGCGGTGTCTCTCCTAGATGAACCTTAGAATGAGTCCGAATCCTTCATCTGGGTTGCACCGAGTCCGATACACCGCACTTTGTCCAGACAGAACGGAAATCCGGGAGCGGGTCTAAAGGGCCTCCGGACCCACACACACCGGGTCCTTGGGTATAAACCTGGGGTTCTAGGCTGTTGCCCGAAGGTTGCTACGATGCATCATGTCATGTATCGCCAGGATTTGTCGTGGTTAATGGTATGCACGCGACTTGCCATCTGATCGCTGACGTGTGAGTATACCTTGTTGACCAGCTATTATTTCCTCATGTTCTAGCCCAGTTCAACGATCCGACAAAACGATGAATCACTTGCGTTGCTATTCAATTAATTTCTACCTTTCGCTTCATGCTCGGTCCGTTTGCTATCCGGTTCAGCCGCTTTTTCGATGAAACATCTGCGGGACGGGTTTGACGTTACTGCTCGCTTGACAACTCTACTACCAAGCCATTTGAGAGCTGTAATTGGAGGTCGGCTGGCATGAAGCGGAGCCGTTCAATCCCGTCGCGCAATGTATAAATCGAGTTGCAGATGGTATTTTCGACTACGTTACTTCTGTTTGCGTACCACGGTCGAACTTCCGGCTTGCCTAGTTCCCCAGCCCGGACATTACTGATCACCATGAGGATAAATCTGTGCGTGGTCTATTCATGGGAGTATAAGTAAGTACCGACCCTGTTCAAGTGGCTTCAGCTCGCTACCAATCATGCCCCCCAGGTCTGTGAGCCGACATCTGTGAGCTATGGATTCCAGTACTGAATCCTGCCTTAGTCACGACACACTTAACGGAACCCAGACCATCAAAGATATCGAGCATACACCAGTACCCGACGACCCCAGGGCCTGGGGCGATGCTCGGAAGGTACGCCTGGGTTGCTGTTCCACTGCATATCGATCTCTTGACTAATAACACACTAGACACTAACGCTAATAATTGTGTCCTCGGCATCAATGATTGCTGGCCTTGCAACCACTATCCAGAATCGTGAGCACATCCTTTTTTCTCAACAACCCGGCTTACACGCGCTTCCACGTAGCGGCAAATGCACAGATTGAACAGGATCTACATGCGTCCAAATCGAGTATCAGTTGGAGCCTGTCTGCGTTTATCCTCGCCCAAGGACTGTTCCCTCTGGTGTGGAGCGCCATCAGTGAGATTAAAGGCCGCAAGGTTTGCCCTTCGTGCATCAACTTAGTTGCCACTCTAAATTTTCATGCGACACTCAGGTCGTCTATTTATCATCGATGTCACTATTTATCGTTGGCTCGGCTGTCGTGGCTGTTTCAAAGACCATCGGCCTCGTCATAGGAATGCGAGCCCTACAAGGTATGGGGTAGGTACACATTCTTGTTAGTGGTTTGCGCCTCTGTTGACTCTGGCTCGGTACGCTTTCCTAGTTCAAGTGCGGTCATGGCTATTGCTGCTGCCACCCTTGCCGATATATATGAACCTCATGAACGGGGTACGAAGATGGGAACATACTATGCAGCACCACTCCTCGGTACTACTATAGGTCCTTTTCTTGGTGGTGTCTTGGCACAAACTCTTGGCTGGCGTGCGGTATTCTGGTTTTCACTTATCAGCGGGGGAACTGTTTTGGTATCCTTGTTCATATTCTTCAAGGACACCTTCCGAAAGGAGAGAAGTTTGTCATGCCAGAATGCCCTTCGCAAGAGATTAGAGGGGATTCAGTTGTGTACGGATACACAGACTCGGATTAACATTGTGGAACCCTCCACTAACATATCGCAACAAATACCCTCGGAGAATACTATCAAAGGATTAGAAGCTGGAATCACTATGCCTGGAGCTTTGGGTACTCTCAACGATATAACATTATCATTCAGGGATGTGAACCCTTTCCCACCCATGATCTTGGTGTTTAAACGGTGGAATAACAATGCCATTCTTCTCGCGTCAGGTCGGTGCATTACAGAGCGTTCGTGGTCCTCCAGAGTACTGATCCTATGTCAGGCTTGATATTCGGTTTCTCGTACAGTATTTCATATACCTGCGCGGGAACATTATCAACGTCGTACGGCTATGATGCACTGTACACGGGCCTCGTCCTGCTTTCCGGTGGAGTGGGTGAGTTCTTCGTTCGAGTTTACATCGCGACGCTTCATATACCACTCTGATTATAGGCGCTATTTGTGGTAGCACCCTTGGGGGGCGATGGTCTGATAGAATGTTGATGAAACTCGAGAGTCAACACGGGGAAAAAATGCATCCAGAGGTGGGTGTGCGCACTTTGGTCATCATCCGTTATCTTCGCCTTAAACCGGGAACCATAGATGCGCCTTCAGAGCACATTGCCAGCCATGGCGTCACTTCCCCTCTCCGCGTTGAGTTACGCTTGGATTTGCCAAACTCACCAGCCGGTTGCTGCCATTTGCGTGATGTTATTCATTGGCGGTTTTTCTTTGATGTTGGTTTCCATTTCTTAGATCTCGTGCGAGCCACTGAATCACTTTTTACTGACAGGTGGATATACAGTAGTGCTCTCGCCTATATCGTCGACGCCAACAAAGGACGCTCCTCCACTGCTGTAGCAACGAACAGTGCATTTCGAGGGATAATTGCATTCATTGCAGCTGAGATTGCCATTCCCCTCCAGGCAAGCAGCTTTCCTTGTGACGAAATTATGTACGTTGAACACTCTCACAGCATAGAATTGGAGATGGTGGACTGTACACTTTTTGGGCTGGCTTGTTGGTCATCACGGACATACTGGTCCTGTTGGTTCTGAAATTCGGGAATCGATGGCGGGAGAAATGCGAAGAAGCAGAAAGCAAGAATGAATGATACTTTTTATCGACACGGACTCTTTTCTCACTGCAAAGCTAAATTAATTCTCGTACTTATGCATGTATACCCGAGGCGACGATATTTATAATTGAAGGACATTCTTGCAATACCCGCGATCTATCTAGGCGTGAACATTCATGGGTAACAGATACAGCTCGAGCAAGGGATTGGCTTAAATCTGAGCATTGCCAGCCTGGTCAACGCTGCGCAGTTTCACATACACGTCACTACCTGTAAACCCCTGAATATCGGTACCAACAGACACCGCAGAAGCGAGTTACTTACCCCATCCATCTAGTGAGAACAAATCGAGTGAACCACCGAAATATCTTGCATATAACCTGCTCATCGGAAGCCCATATCCTAAGCCAGCAATCGTTCCGAGTCCGACTTGTACACCCTTCCCTGTGATCTCGCTAAAGAGATTAGCGTCGCCTGTACCCGTGCTCCCGCCAACAGCAGCACTCCCGCCAACGTGCTGCGCAGCGTAAGGTCCACTATCGTCGCTCTCAGCATTGCCGGCGGTGGTGAATGCATACGAGAATATCCGTGCCATGTTAGAAGGTGATACACCACCCCCCTGGTCTCTAACCCTCATCGAAAGGAAGGGGGATGTAGGTGAAGGCGGGGGGGAGATCGTGATTAAGACTGGGGCGACTGTATGCGCGGATGTCGTGCCGTGCAGCTTGTAGTGATGTTCGACTGTTGCTCGGAAGGCGTTCTTCAGAATTTCTGTGAGGATGTATTCGAGATGGACAGGAACATAGCTTTTGTAACGAGTTAGACACAGATGGAGTAGACGGGGCAGGATCTGGACTCACGCAAACGTGGTGTCTTGATGTCCGTCGACTATGATGGTTGGGGCGGCCCCGAGCGTAGCCTCGCAAAGTTCACTCACGAATGCACCAACCATTTTGATCATAACGGCGGGAGAGCAGGCCATGTCGACAATACCATAGTGAGATGTGAGACCCATCCCTCTCTGCCTCTCCAGAGCCTGTGACAAGGCAATATGTTGCTCAGCAATCAAACGAACTGATATCCGATTACGAATAGCACCATCTAAGAAGGTGCTTATTTGTGTTGGAGACATGTATTTGGCGCATTCTTGGAAGCTAACACGACATCGCGGTCAGGACACCTGCGTTGGAGCCGCAGGATGGAGAAAGACGCACCCCTTTGCCATGGTCGGTATGTCATTCCGGTGGCTTTCCACTAAATGGCTGAGCTCGGCCGTAAAGGATGCGCTCTCTTCGAGAGTTGTGACAGGCGGGTAGCTCGCCAGAAATTGGAAGCTCTGTCTGTACGCATTCAGCGTCTTCGCAACGTAGGGATTGGTTCCGACAATGAATGGCAGGGTCTCGAGTGCGCGTGCCCGTCTCGCGAGGCGACGCGGAATCTCTGACAGCACAAAGGAGACACTGTTGAGGACAGATTCTGGCGTAAGAGGCTGGCCAAGAGCCACAAGCGAGTTTAGTGTAAGTGGATGAGGAGGATGAGCAGCGTAGGACGCCAAAAGCTGTGAGGTCTGAGCACTCGGGGGTTCATGGGCAGATCGAACGTGAAACGATCGGCGTCGGAGTCCTCGCGTCGCGGCGAGGCGCCCCTGGACAATTATTGTACTCGTAGACATGGTGAGCTTGAGGGACGGAAAGGATATCACCCGGGCGGGACTGGGTTCAGCCCGGACTCAGAGCGCGGAGCCACATAAACACCCGGGGGCCAATCAATATACCCTATGCTGTAAAATAACAAGATATATATATCTTTCTATGTTGATTACACGAATCTCTGATGGGCCTGCTACCACCCTTTGACCACGACGTCCTCCAGGGGTTCGGAGAACGACCAAAACCCGGTGGCAACTCATGTTGATTCAACGTGCTTTCTGCTTCCTCTTGTGTTCTTGGTGGAGATTATCAACTGGACGAAAGAACAAGGTCTGTTGCTTACTTGGTTTCACCGGCTCTACGTCCTCAACCACCTCTGCCGTATAAGATGATGTACCGCTTACAGAAACAGAGGCCGAATCTTGGCGACGCAACATCCGTCGTGGTCGCGAGTCGTGTGAGGTGCTGGTGTCCGGTGCTGGTGAGGGCGCGAGATGGGGAGATTGCAGAGTAGGGAGCGTCGAGTTAGAATGGGTGGTGGCGCTAACTGCGGACAATCGTGGTAACCGGATTTTAAGAGTAGGTGTAGATGATGTGCCCGACTGAGTGATCGTTACGGAGGCTTTGGGTGTCGCAGGCTTAGAGAGTGATTGCGTAACAGGCGGTGGAGCTGGTGGCGGTGGGGTGGGTTCAGATATAGCAGGTATAGGTGGTTCTGATAGCACAGGTGAAGGTGCACGTTGAACCGGGGTCATGGAACTGCCCCCCTTATTCTTATCAGGAGCTTGCTTGGGTTTCCGGCGTGCCCTGCTTGCCCTTTCAGGCTTTCCGGCTTGTTGGGAGGTAGCCTACAGATCCTTTCAGTATTGTTTCTTTGATGTCGCAGTCGACCTACCAGCTCTGCACCCCCCTTAGACACCGGTTCGACGAAAATAGGTTCTTCCCATTCCTTTTCCCGCTTCATGGCAATCCTTGCCCTCTTTGGCTTAGCAGGAGAAGGAAGGTCGGCAGAAGTCTGTGATGGCGACACGGTGTCGGGAAGAGCGATTTCCGCAGTATTCTTGGCAGACATCCTGGAAGGTGCTTTGCGCTGTTCCGAGTTCAGGTGACCTTTAAACGAAAGGGAAATCAACCATACTCACCTTCGATGCAATGGGTTTTGTAGTTTCTTTGAGCTCGATTGTTCTGGGTGCCGACACACAGAGAGAGGATTGAGGCTCAAATTCGGTTTGGGCACCAGAATCAACCATGACCCTCTCCGTCACCTTCTGACCCTCCGCACTGTTTGAAGTAGTAGCCAAGGGGTGGATAAGTAGTCCTGCTTGGGATTTACGTTTCGGTGAAGACAAGTTGCGGAGGTCGCATAAGAGCTTTGAAGCTACATAGGTTTACAATTCGTTGTCCATCGACAAAACAACTTACCTGTGCGGTGCGCAACTCATCGAACGAAATAGAAGGCTCTTGAGACGACGACGATTGAAACTGGGGGTCATCGTCGGTCTCATCAAGAGAACTCAAAGAAGTCAATGGAGACGATGTCACAGACATAATATCCTTTTCTCTGCTAGACATGGTTAATATTTCCGGTCTAGGATGCAAAACAAAAGCTTACTGATGCTCTGGATGTTGCTCCTTGCTCATCTTGCTCCAAAAGTCGAGCACGATGACGCGTTCGGGAACCCTGTATCGTCTCCCATTAATTAGCACCTCGTCAAGAACAAGCTTTTCTGTCATCGCCGCGGACTGTGGGTGAATAATCTCGATGTTTCCGTTGTTCCACTGATTGGGTTTAGTGATGTCGATGGGCGTAACGTTTTGCTTTGGAATACGTCGCTTCCGTTGCTACATGGATCAGGAAGGATGCCGTGTGTTAAGTAAACCCAACAACTGGTCATATTAGGAACTCACAAGAACTTGATCAGCATGGTTTGGGCACATCCATTTCTTTCCAAAGGAAGGCATAGACGTGAGAGGCGGGTCAAGGCAATCAAGATGAAAGTGAAGGTTGCAGTAATCGCAGGAAAGTATCGCTTTGCCACTTTCCGGTGTTAAACTGTGTGCGACGGACGTCGACCTACGCGGGCGCTTTTTAGAGGATGCGCATCCAGCAAGACCGCCCGGTAGTGCTGATGTGCCACATCTGAAACATAAAACAGGTACACCATTTCGGTCCTTCAATCGATATGGATCGCGGTCCTCGAGTTGCCCATGACGACTGCAAGACATGGGTCGGTAGGAATAGCAAGGAGATAGCTTACTTACTTAAGGCGGGGCTGCTTCAATTCTGAGCTATCCACATAAGTTCCGTTGGTACCGGTGGCAACTGAAAGACAATAAAATGAGATGTCGGTTGGAAAAGGAGTCCACAAACCATCCTTGAAAAAACCCCTAACATCGTCCGGGAGCTGAAATTCTTTGGGGATGCTCGTTTGAGCAAGGTGAATAAGAGGAGACATGAAAGATGGTGCAGGTTTAGGTGGGGGGTTCTATGAGGCGAATTAGCGTCACACACACAAGGAACATGTTGCCAAATAGCATACTCTGCGAATGACACAGCTCGGACAAAACCATTTTTCGCCTTCTGGGAGGTCAACTGCTTCCATAGGAGGATCCAAGCACCAGAGATGGAACGCTCGAGGACAGCTATCACAGTACACCAGTGCACCTAAGGACCGGCATGACGAACAATGATCCTCGTTCAACTAAGCACATAAATGTAGAAGGTGAGGGAAGGACACTAGTGACATCTTGAAGAGTACGCACCAGACCCAATGAAGGCTCAGGAGAGAAAGAGATTATTCCGATAGGTTCCTCCTTTACTCTAAACCCTCGGTCTATCTCCTTTCCCTTTCCCTTATCTTTTCTCGATGACCTTGCTCTCTCAATGGCGGTTGGCATAGCAGAATCTTCACATCCAGGTAGCGAGTTCGCACGAGACATTGACATTGAAGGGTCGTCTGATTCGGGTTGTACCGGAAAAGGGTCGGAATCTAGGAGAGGTGGCACGCTGGGCGGGCGAGATGGCGGTACTTCTAGTGGAACTGAATCAAGCACGGGAAGGGGTACAGAGAGGTTGTGATTGTTCAAGTTTCTAGCACTGGCCCTTTGAGCACGCCCGTTCGCAATCCTGGATGAGCAGTGATGGACAACCGACAAATGACAGGGCGCACGGGTAGTACATCGACAAGGGTTGGGGTCGTGTCGTGGAGGGGAAGCAGTCAGAGAAAGCTCCAGCGGTGTGAAAAGGAGAGGCAAACGTACCCTTTGTCGACCCTGGCCCGTTTTCGACGGGGCCCATCGACCTCCAAGGCACTGAGAACACCCGTCGTGAGCCCCGAGAACGTGGAGCCTGGATCCGATGTAGGGAGATAGGACACGAAAGCGGATGGTTTCTTTGGGTCGCGCTTCTGTGCAGCCTGCTGAACGGACAGCAGGGAAGGTGGACCTGGCAAAATTTCAGTAGAAAGGGTGGTATCCGAGAGGCCCTCGAGGTGGGGCGGTTGCAGGACAGGAACTCCTTGCAACAAGTAAGCCGGAACCTCCGCCATCGAGGTCATGGTTCGAAAACGAGAAACCGACCAAGCGGGACGATCCAACGTTTGTCCGACGTAGAAGAAATCCACGTCCCAAGGCGCGACGAGCGTCGTGAGCGGCGAAATCACGACCGATGCTGGCAGCGCTCACCCAGACACACTGGATGCTCTAATGTCGCAAGCGAGGTTTCGTCGGCGACGCCCTGGATCAACAACAATTTTTCGCGAGCGCCGTACAGCACATCCCCGCTATATAATTGACCTAGCTACCACTGCTCGAATTCTCCGTGCTCACGACCATCTGGGGACGCCCAACCAGCCATAAACTCGAGTCAAACATGAAGAACGTCAATGAGATACGACCTCTGCAATCAAACATCAATCAGGAGATCATTTGTTTCGTCACGAGCAGCTCAGGGTTGGCAAGGACGGCTCACCTATTGTACATGGAAAGACATGGATTTACCCCTGTTTAGCGGGAAAAACGCAGTGAGAAACCCTGTGCCCTTTATTTGCCAGCGAGATGAGAAAACATGGAACGCGTATACTCCACAGGACGCAGTCACACTGATAAGAGACTCACTTAGGCAACATCACGAAGGGATATGCAGCGATTTACTAGAATTACTGCTCCCATCACCAGAAGATCCTGAGGGAGGAACACAGTCCTGAGCCCGCGAAGGCGTTCCTTCAGGTCCCTTCCTGGACTTCGCGACGAGCCGCCTGTGTAATCGATTCCCTCGATGCGCATCCCAATCTTGTGCTTCAATCATTACCGGTCGCCGGGGATTTATTGTACACACTTGGCACACGACTTTTCGTCGCGCTCGTAGGATGTCGGAAGGGCTAGCAACGCCACGTGAGACAACGTCACTTACGCGAACCAATGGACGTACTCGACTGTTTTATTCTGATTAGCAAACATTGCTCTCGCCGACGAGGACAATGAAGCAGGTGGTGGAAGATCTTCTTGTCGTAAAAAAGCTAAAACAAATTGTCGGTTGCGACCGTATGTACCGGCCTAACTTACATTTCGTGATTGATTCAGCAGGCGATAACACGTTCGAGGTCCAATGGTCCCCCAAAACTAACGAGAAGTACTGTGATCCACAATCGACAGGTTACTAGGCAGCCGCCTACCAGTAGCATCAAGAAGGTACATGGAGGCCATTGAAACCCTGTTCTCAAAGGGTGTGTTGGCACTGTGTATCGCGGGAAGTAACTTGTTCCGCAACCATGTGACCTGACGTTTGGCATATTTACGAGTTGACTGTTTCATGCTTGCCACCGCCTTGTTGAAGGCTTCCTGAGAGCCAGCGTCATTGGACAACGAGAGGAATTCGCGAAATTCCTTGAACCCTATCGGCAGATATAACACATACTCTCATGTGAAGGTTCAGCGTACCTATACACTGATAAATGCCGACCGTATAATCTGGTTCTGTTGCAGAAGAATCCGACTCGTCCTTCACGTTAGCTGAAGACCGATTGATTGCAGCCTGCGACGAAGAAACAGTCTGTTGCAAAGACCTTATTTCGTCAAGAAGACCTTGCTTTATAAAGGAAAGTCAGTCGGAAGAAAAGAGAAGCGGACACGGTCCGCAAACCTTGACCATGTCATCAACTCTCTCATCGAGGCGAGGGTTCAGCACCGAAGGTTGCGCGTAGAGCCAGAAACAAAGAGTTTGGTATCTTTGCGCGAGTGTTATTTCACACCGTCAAGGCAACAAACAATAAGGGTGTACCCACCGAGGGATTAGCGCACTCTCTGATTGTTCACTTATAATCTCGCTTGGCGTTCTCCTCGTCTCTCTCATAATTTGCAAGCTGCGCAGGACCTTGCGGGTATCTCTCCAGTGCCATCGAGATGCTACTGGGGGATCCAAAGCCTGCAACAACTCGTGCAGAGAAAGAGCATCCTCTGGATGGGTGCCAGCGTTTGGTGGAGATTCTGGAAGTGCCGTCCACAAGTTGAAAAGATTGGGCGTCAGTTGCGAGACGGAATCCTGCAATGAGACGGACATCGGAAAACCTGAACTGGTGACTGCAGGTGACGTAGGGTCCAAGTCTTTAATGGCTAGTCGATTGGGGAACAAGAGATGTTGGATCCAATAGGACGTTCCACCAACGACGATAGGGATTTGGTTCATGCTGTGTGTTTCTTCAATCTATCACGTAGGACTTCAGAAAACCAGGTGGCACATTTCTAAATATTGGCACTCACCACTTGTATGGCATCTTGTACCCATTGCCCGACGACGTACTGCTCGCCTGGCTGCCTGAAGTCCATAAGGAGATGTTCTACACCCATACGTTCCGCTTGAGGGATCTTGTTGGTGATTATGTCCATGCCAGTGTAGATCTGCATGGAGTCGGCGTTGATGATACGTGCACCTCGCCATCGGTGTTCACCGGAATAACCCTGATAGATCTCCTGGCCGAGCTTGAGTGCGAGCTCTACACTCAGCTTGGACTTTCCGACTCCAGTCGTCCCGCAAATGGCGATCAAAGGCTTCAAAGAGGTCATACTGGAGGTCGCTGGAACCACGAGCGATTCCGAAGGAGATAAATAGACGATACACTTCAGCGCCTCACTTGAAACGAGTTACAATGCGGACGTCCCAGGCTGCTATGCCTCAAACTGATGAAAGCACTGGTAAAACTTTCAAGTTAGTCCCTGAATGGTCATGAGAAATCCGCAGCAATTACCAACACCCATGATCTATGTTGCTATCAGTCTGGAAGTTTTTACGCCTTGAACTAAGAAACGCCTTCCCCACGCACACGCGGATCGGCATCGACAGATGCCCAGGCGATGAACATTTTTAACAATGATTTTTTGTCCTGTAAAATACGTAATACGTATAAGTATCATGTACTAATGAAACGAGTCGGGCCGTGCCGGGCTTGTCACGGTTGTTCCTGCCACTAGCCATGTCCTCTATCATCCGTTCGGGAGTATCTCGGGTGTCGCTTTCAAACTTGAAGCCAGCCTCTGGCTCGTTGCACAACGTACGCTTTTCTAAGGCATACGTTCGCAATCTAATTTGACATTTGGTTAGCAAAAACGCGTTGGGCGGGGCCAAGGCTCGGGATATGGTGGCACGTCTGGACGCGGCCACAAAGGCCAGAAAGCCCGCTCCGGTAACGGGAAGCCCAAGGCTGGGTTTGAGGGCGGTCAGACGACAATACTCAAAAAGTTCCCCAAGAGGGGCTTTGTCAACCCGTAAGCGTTGTCGCGCTCCCATTGCCAGGGTGTTATTGTCCCGTGCTGAACCATACAGAAACCACAAAACTTATGCCGCAGTTAACCTAGACCGTCTTCAACATTGGATAGATCAGGGCCGCTTGCATTCAACGCCAGAAAAACCCATCACAGCCAAGGAACTATTATTGAGTGGCTGTGTCCACAACGTCCACGATGGCATTAAATTGTTGGGCAACGTCCGTGTCTTTGTCATTCGAGCAGTCTTTTATCCCATATTGACGTTTAATTTGCAGGGTGCGGAATTTTTGAAGGCGGCCGTGCACATCACCCCTTCTCGTGCGTCAAAGAGTGCTATTAAAGCCATAGAAGCCAGTGGTGGTACGGTGTTCTGCCAGTACTATAACTCTCTTGCACTCCGCGACTGCATCAAGGGTCGCACAGACCGTGTCTCTGCTGCTCCAACCCGTCGCAACGATATCAGTGCGTTCCTTGGGCCCTTTGGTGATTTGGCATTTGACGGCTACTCCAGTTTGGTATACCCAATGGCGACACCGAGGTTACCTCTCCCCGGAGGCAGTGGAGAGAATGCCCCTTGTGTCGGAACGCTGGAATCAATTGTCAAAGCAACTTCTCACGTTCAAGACTCAGAGCTTCTCCAAAAAGCCTACTATTCAGCCAACGGAGTAAATAATCCCATCCATATACTACACATCTGTCGTAGGTTCTGCTTCCATTCTGTCAGGCGAGACACTGCGAGTACGTGAGCGGTATGACGATTGCGACGGTGAACGTGAGTGTGTGGGACTTCTGGAAACGTATCGCCCATTCACAGAGGGTGAACGATCTTTTTCCGCACTTGGACTCCTCGACTTGGAGGGGCTTCGACTTTTGCTGCGAGATCTGTGACTAGCACCATCCTCGCTCTTGCCTTCCATCGCGTCCAGTAATCGACTCTTGCGCGGCCCGATTTCATTGTTCTCTTCCAGGGTCTGCCGCTTGGCTATTCGAGGTAGAATGATGTCGCAGACTCTTTCCTCAACAAGCAAGTTATAAATAAATTCGTCGAAGTAGGTTAGCGAGTATCCAGCTGTAAGAGTGTCAGCGATGTTCTTGAAAATATCCTGAAACCATACACATGTCCCGATACCTCAGCTTTCTGTAGTCCTTCAGGAGCGATTCAAGGACTTCGTATACCTCCACTGCACTAAACGTCATCCGGACATACATCGCTGCGAGTGCTCTCATGTATCTGATGAGAAGATCAGGATATGATATGTCACACAAGGACTGGCTCACTTAAATTCATCAGCTTGAAGATACTCAATCAAAATCTCCTTCTCGGGTTGAAGTTGTAAGAGCTTTAGAAGCAGGCAAAGGAACTCGGTGGGACGCTGATTGCCATAGACCCCCCCAATGCAGTGGAGCTCGATAGCCTTGTCAATAAGCGACTCAGCTGAGCACGTCATCAATATGTAAGAAACGCTCCGTACATTACAGTGGTCGACACACCTGTTAATGCGAAACAGTGCTCCTTCCAATATGTCGACTCCCATATCCGGTTCCGAATTACAGTTTCGACTAAGAACTGAAGAGATGATAAGACAGAGCGAAATACAGAGAATGGAATGAATACAAACCTGTGGATTCTGGCCGTGAATGGCCAATGCGCCTTTGACTGTTGTGTTTGCCATGAAAACTTGGGCTGAACAGGAAGTACTTGCAAGCCAGTCAGTTCGGTAATGACAGATCCCTTTCGAGAAGGGGTCGATTGTTTGTACTTGTTAAGATCAGAAGGATTTGCTTTATCCCCGCTACGGTAGTAGTGGGTTCTATGGGGGACAGTTACCGCTTGTTTTTGCAGGGAATTGTTCATCAAGTGACCGATTCGATTAATTAGGAAATTGTGACTTCGTGATAGCTCTTTTTGGGTTGTCTCAGCCGTCAGGCTTTGTCCTATCCTTCCTCTGCCTCTCTCCATCATGCGTCTGAATGGCTGCTCGGTACGTGGCTGTTTCGATGAATCCATCTATCGTTGTATCGTTTCGTCGCGTGTCGCTTCGTTCGACAAAGTTTCACGGCAGACGTTCTTGTTGATGTCGCAGAGATTGACTGTGAACTTCTTGTAGGTCGCGAGTGGATGGCTCTCCGCCGTCTTGTTCTCGAAGATCTTTCGGTCCCGAGAGGTGGCTTTGGTGATATTCCCTCGAGCCGTGAGGAGTCTTTGCAGCCGTTGTTGCCCGTTAACGGGGGTGTTGCTACTGCGTCGCTGGTCGACCGTGACATTGCATCAGGTTCCATACCTTCCGAGGATGCTCAGCGGCGTAATTTCGTTATCGAGGTCTTGCAGTCCATGGAGCGTCCTCTTGTAGCTTGGAGCATTTTTGATCCCGACATCAATATACTTCCAGTGTATTGTGCTTCGCACGGGGTTGTGGTGCCTCAAGGTGGGCATTATGCTGGAGTTTTGTTGCGGTATCTCTTCACTGGTATGTGTGCTGTCGGGGGAAACGATAACGAGCGTCTCGCTTGTAAGGAGGTCCGTCGTGACCATGGCAGTCGGGCAGACGTCGTCTGCTTCCTCGTTGACTCTGTCCTGCGGCCTGAGGCTCGCCTCTCCACTGAGCTTTTATCAATGGTTGCTCGCGCAGTTGGCCTTGTTGCATCTGGAGCTGGTATCCAGCGATCCAAGCTTATTTCCATGCTCGAGGATTTTAGGTCGTGTTCCGTTTCCAAGAGTGGAGAGATTGGCGCTGAGACTCTGTTTGGCAGCTTCGAGCGTCTTGACCGGTCATCTCTTCTGTCGCTCGGTTTTGCACACGGCCTGGTGCCCACAGGAGGGCGGGATGATATGCGTGACGCTTTGATGTTACATTTGACGAATGGGGCGTGTGCTGTTCATTCCCCGGTGAAGGACCCGCTATGATTATCCGTCGTTCAGAAATATATGTTACATTCTGAGACGTGCAACAGCGCAGTATTAAAGGTTCGAATTCTGGATGTTGGCTCGTTCATCAAGATGCTCCCTCTTAAGCGTCTGCTTCGACTCCATGACGTCACGTTTGAGCCGTCTTCAAAACTTGCAAAGTTGCAAAAAACCTTAAGGACCTATGTCGGCCGTCTCAAGCTTCTGCAGGAATCATATAGTGCCGATGCCTTGCAAACGGAGTGGCCTTCCGTTGTATTGGATCAGTGAAAGACAGAAATTGTGCAGAGTTTCCGAGAGGCCACGTCCTCGGCAGGTCTGAAGACCTTCGTTTGTGCATCGTGTAGCGCGAAGCGTTGCCTTTGTGATCTCTCTAGTGTGCCTATTGAAGACATTGACCTTAATCTTCTTAAACGTCCAGATGTGCGTGTGGTGGATGGGAGCGTTGTACACTCGCGTTGGATAGACTCCCAATGCATTGGTCCGAGTTTTGATTTGCCCGTTCAAGTGCTCCACGATGTGTTGGTTGCGCGGGAGGGTGTCGTTTTGTCCGACGGACAGGTCTCGGAATTGTTGTTGTGCGAGATCTGGCGCCGTTCAATTTGGACGTCGTCCATTGTCCGACTTGCGGGGGGGTTTCGAACTCGTCGATCATTCTGGGGCACACCCAACAGTACGTCCTTGGTGTGGCAATTGCTATGGTGTGACTTACCGTTCACTGTGCAGCCTGCGAGTGTTCCCGTATCGTTTGAACGCAATTGAATACGAAGGA
This sequence comes from Boletus coccyginus, assembly GCA_025782845.1. Taxonomy (NCBI): domain Eukaryota; kingdom Fungi; phylum Basidiomycota; class Agaricomycetes; order Boletales; family Boletaceae; genus Boletus; species Boletus coccyginus. Next base: position 587,096 of record JAHZSR010000022.1, read on the forward strand.
GGTGCATCTGAGAATATGATTCTGAGCGTCGCCGAAGCACATTCCACGAATAGAATTGCATTTACTACACAGAGTCCGTATATGGGGGTTGCCACGGATGTGGCGCTTCACGTGTTATTTGATCACTCCCTCGGATAACTCTTCCTTTGACTACTAGTAGTCGTTATTTACAGTGGGCGAGGGTATCTGATATGTTGTAGCAACAGAAACGTGTCAGATCGGCCCAAGTTGGTGTATCGGACTATTGGTCAGTACTTGAGTGCGCTACAATTGCACAGCCTAACAAAGTTATGAAGTGAATCCCTACGTCGTCACTTCAGCATGCTCCACCGACTACGGGCAACAGTCTGTTGATTGAATTCCTTCAAGTTGTAAATTGGCTGAACAGGATTCATATATTCACGAAAATTACAATCAAGTTTCGGACGGCGGTCATAAAATCGATTCCCATCAGGTCTCTCCCTCGTCTGAATCACTTATCTTGCACGAACCCTGTAGCTCTCCGGTCATCAATGCAAGAGATCCTCAGCACGCTTCAGTTCTCCATAGCCCACTGAGGGAGCCAGTCCTCCCAGTCCTCCCATGCAGCCTCGGCATCTCCATTGTCGTCGTGGTGGCCACGTCCCTTTCGGGGATCAAGAATGGTCGTCAGAACATGGAGCGCACCGTTGTGTGCGGGGATGTCAAATGGTCCAACGTGATGGCCATTAACTTTGAAGATCGTAAAGTATCGTGAAGAGCCAGGAAGAGCCAAGTTTGACTTATAGCGCGCGACATGAACTCGGAGGTCGTGACCCTGAAGGAGTGTTGGGAGGGTGGCATTGTACTCGTAAACGAGCTCCGCAAGAGGCGCCGTACTTCTGGACACGACGTGGTTCTCTACATCTTCATCAAGGAAACCGGGGACTGGTATCGATGGAAACTGCGTCTGCACAAAGCAGTGTGTGACTTCCGTGACGTCCGGTGTTGAGGTATGGGAGTAATCTGTAAAAGATTAGGGTACTCTCTTTTGAAATTGGTTTGTGTACTCACCGGTGTGGAAGACAGTATTGGGCACGATATGATACTCCAGTAATTTCTTCAGCGCCTTCTGGCCGAATGGCGAAAACAGGAACTTCTTCAACTTCTTTGGAAGTCGCTTGAATGCGCCAGATGTAGGAGCAAATGCAGTAGTTGCTGTTGCCCCCACAAAAGTAACGTCATGCCCATCATCCTTAGAACACCGCAATCGGTCAATAGCGCCTGTGAGACCGGCGCGCTGGATGGCACTTGTCTACAAGAACGTCAGCAAAAGACCATGAACGCGAACAAACACGGTCCTCACGAAGAAGGAGAAGACCTCTGGCACAAAAAAGGTCTCTTGGAAGACTGGTGGAGGAGGGATCAGAGGGTGACTGATTTGGTGGATAACACCTAGTACAGAATCTAAGATGAGAGGGCTAAAAATGCCAAGAATTCTGCTCACCATTCTTGGCCTTGATATCTCTCCTCGTCACCTCTACGAACGTGTTGATCCTCAAACGAGGGTGGATTGGGGCGCTGAGAATGCTCAACCTCAGCGGTTTACCATCCAGTGAGCCGTCACCAGGTGTCAAGTTAGTGGCATAAGTGATATTTTGAACAAGGTCCGCAGTTTCGTATGACTCTGGGAGGATATGGTACGCAACGATCTTTGGGATGATGCGTGCCAGCGCCTCTTTACGCTTCTCCTTATCGCGGGAGTCAATTTCTTTCTCGAGTTCCTCGGCTCGTTGGACAAGGTCTCCAAGATCGTAGCCAACGTCGCTAGGACCATCCTCGGGTAGACTCTCGTTGTGCCTACGATGGCCGTGATGAGGTCTGTGATGACGTGGTAACCTGGAGTCTGGCACAGCAAAGAAGGTGATGCTGAAGGACGTCTCAGATTAGGTGGCCTGGACGAGGATCCGTGGACATATACCTCTTGGATGGATCGCTGAGAAGGCCAACCACACTTTCACTGAGGTCGATAGCCTTCACCAAACGCGAGTATCTGATCGATTGTGAGCACGTTCCCATTTACTAGATTGCTTCGAACAACACTCACTGCCCGTCGTCTTTCAGTACCTGGTAAATGGTCCTCTCTTCTGCGAAACCACTCATGTAGCCCAGCCACCCAACAAGGCCATCCAAAGAGATCTGGCCGAACCAAGGCAAGGTTACTATAGGTAATGCAGAGGCGCTGCACGCGAAAGCGAGCGGCACGAGTTTAGCAAGACGCATGTTCTCCTTTCAAGCGAGAAGAACTGAGAGTGGAAAGAGGGGTTGAGAGAATGAGCAAGTTAATAACCTAAATGTATGCACACCGCATGTAGCCGCAGTCCGCAGTATCCTGCTGCGGAACGGGACGTCATATGATGGTGGAGCACCGTATCGGAAGTTTGCGCGACTCCGCAATGACCCACAAACTTCTTGTCCTTGATCTCAATCATGGAGACGAAAGCATGGCTGGGACGCTATGGTGTCGTCTGTGCAGCCACACAACGTGGGTGGTCACCAAGAACGAGGAATCGAAGGAGTCTTGGGCTGTTTAGGCGGACTACTAGTATAAGTTTATCCTCCGTGAACTGGCGTTGCACTGCGGGATCAGAAGGCGGCCGCCATGAAAGGTGACGTTACACTTACGAGTCGCTCCTCAAGGCCAAGTTGATCGGGCGATCGAGCCATTTTCCGCGCTCAGCGTAGATGCACGGCACAACATTACTTATTACTGGTCTCTGACCACAGCTTCATTCAATCCCGTCGCACGTCAAACTGGACGCTGGTGGTGCCATTTCTTCAATTGCCATCTCAATGCCATCTGATCAGCGAGTCACGGCACAAATGCGCACGCTCTGCTTGACTGAGTCTGCCAAGGAGTTTCCACCTGAATGGACATGCCTTCAATAGTAGGAGCGGGTGAAAGCGGTGTTACGTCTGAGCGGTGTTACGTCTGACAGGGTACAAGAACGGGCGCATCACATTAGGCTACTCCCCCATTTGGCGGAAGCGATCTTGGATCTCCGTGTGCAGAGCATCCAGCTTCTGCATAATTGGCTCCTGGCCTTGCGAGGGTGACTGGAAAACAAACCAAAAATGAAGTCAGGGACAGCTCCACCATATTACTGTACGTCTCACCTCAAACTTCATCTGAGAAAGCTTGAATATCAAGTCTCCAGCAGACTCTCTGACCCTAGCGAACGTCAAGTCGCCTTGTGCGGTTGCCTTCAAGGCGGCCTCATAGAACGCAACATAATTCCTCAACATTGCATTTGTCTTGTAGAAAGGACAGTAGCGATCGTACTCGCTCATGCCGTTCTGTTGCAAGAAGTCGTCCTTGAGCATTCTCGCAACTTCGAGGGTGATCTTGTCATTCTCGCCCAGCGTGCTCTTGCCAACGAGTTGAACAATCTCCGCAAGGTCCTCTTCCTTTTGAAGGATTTCTTTTGTACGCATGCGGAGCTCAACGAAACCCGGTACATCACGCTCGTAAAACGGTTCGAGCACTTTCGTGTATTTTGAGTATGACAGATTCCAATTGACGGACGGAAAATGTTTGCGCTGCGCCAGGTTCTTGTCCAGGCCCCAAAAGACCTGGACGATTCCGAGTGTAGCTGACGTGACTGGGTCGGCAAAATCTCCTCCAGGTGGCGATACACTAACCATCTTGTCAACAGAGTAGCACCATGGTCAAGTCATAGCAACACTCACGCTCCAACAATGGATACAGTCCCCTGTCGCTGGGGGCTGCCCAGACATTTAACCTTGCCCGCCCGCTCGTAGAAACTTGCCAATTTCGTGCCCAAGTACGCAGGGTACCCAGAGTCAGCTGGCATCTCTGCAAGACGACCAGAGATTTCACGAAGGGCCTCGGCCCAACGTGATGTTGAGTCAGCCATCATGGCGACGTTAGATCCTTGGTCACGGAAATACTCCGAGAGCGTGATACCCGTGTAAATGGACGCTTCACGCGCAGCAACAGGCATGTTTGACGTGTTTGCAACAAGGGTGGTGCGCTTCATGATAGGTTCTTGGCGATTGTCGACCTCCATCGTCAGCTCAGGGAACTTTAGGGGGATTAGCGAGCAAATGCAAACAAACGACCAGCGTGCTTACTTCCATCAAAACTTCAGCCATCTATCATAGCAATGTGAGCAAGGTCAATCGGCATATAACAAACTGACCTCGTTTCCTCGCTCTCCACACCCAACATAGATGATAATATCAGAATTGGAGTACTTGGACAACGCTTGAGAAATGACAGTCTTGCCGCATCCGAAAGCACCAGGAATGGCCGTGGTACCTCCTTGAACACATCTTCGCACGATAAGTCAATGGAGCCTATCGGAAAGGTACAAAGCAACCCACGGGAAAAGAGCATCTAGAATTCGTTGACCAGTCAACAACGGGTAATCTGCGGTCAACTTCTCCGTGACAGGGCGGGGTGCGCGGACAGGCCATAATTGCATCATGGTGTGCTTAGTCGTTCGACCATTGAATTCAGTTTCTAGAACAATATCCTAATAGGATGTAATTGAGGGCCCAGAGGATGAATAGAAAGTCATAAGTACGAACGTCGACGGCATAACTTCCTTTTTCTGCGATGTGTGTGATGGTACCAAGTGCACGAGGTGGAAGCATTATCTTGTGGTTATTCACAAGCGAATTCTCGTAGACACCACCAAAGATGTCACCCCCTGATATGTGATCACCAACCTACGCATACCGTCAGAAGAGCACCGCAGATGAAAGCAGAAGAATTACTTTAAAGGATGCCGGAATGAAATCCCACTTGAGGGAACGGTCAAGCGCTTCGGTGTTGATACCACGTGGAATATAAATAGACTTTGAGAGTTCTTGGATGGACTGAATGACCGTGTAGCCTAATCAATCAATGAACAAAGACACGAAGCAGCTTACGCGCAATGGTCTTTGGATGCCATCGACGATGTTACCCATCAAACCTACAACGTCCTGAATATAACACGCCAAGCCACGTAGATGCTGCGCACCTGGGCCCAACTCCACGCTGAGAGGCTTGCCCGTTCTGAGAACAGGATCCCCAACTGTGACACCCGATGTTTCCTCGTATACTTGGATGGTTGCTTTGTCCGCCTCTATTCGAATAACCTCTGAAATAAAAGTTAGTGACGCAAAACCAAGTCACAAATATGCTGCAGATTTACCACCCACTAGTTCATCATGTCCAACGCGGACCAGTTCAAACATGGCAGCGCCGGTCATGTTCTCTGCGATCACGACTGGTCCAGAGACACCGAACACCTGACCAAAGCGCGATTCGTGTTCCTCATCGACGATCTTTGGAAGGTCACGCTTTGCGTTTTGTAGTGCACCAGCCATGGTCGTTGATGCAGAGGGATGCCCTGAGGATCCCAAACCGGAATCTGAATTCCATCGGGAATAACCGAGGCGCGTATACCCCAATGACGCGTCCTCGTCCTAACGTCAGCACGACCACGGTACTCGTCCTCCAAAATGCCTCCCAAAGCGTAAGTTTTCAATTTTGACGCTGCCTACGATTTCACTGACGATCTCCAGTGACTGGGAAAAATGTACGTTATACTATCTCGCCTACACTGAACTACGTTTGGCATACTGACCCTTTACTAGACGAGAAGAAAGCAGACGAGAAAGAAGAAAAGATTCAAGGCAAGTCATCCCATATACCAATGAAACGACCTCTTATGCACCTTTTAGTGCTCACGGATAGCGATATCCAGATACTCAAGACTTATGCACGTTGCACGTTTGCATTTCTCTCCGTGACAGTTAATAACGCACCCTTAGGGTCAAGGTCCATACGCCGCCAAGTTGAAAAAGATTGATACAGACATAAGAGAGGTCCAAAAGCGAATTGACGAGAAACTCGGTGTGAAGGAGTCGGACACCGGTCTAGCTGCACCGAACCTATGGGACCTCGCTGCTGACCGCGCACGCATGGGCGAGCATCCCCTCCAGGTCGCGCGGTGTACGAAGATCATTCCCATAGATCCTAAGAAGGCAGAATTGGCTCGCGCAGTCAACCCCGCTGGAGCTGTGCAAGGTCAGAAAGGTGCTGACGAGCAAGACAAATATGTCATCAACATCAAGCAAATTGCAAAGTTCGTTGTTGGACTGGGCGAGCGTGTGGCACCCACTGATATTGAGGAGGGTATGCGTGTTGGGTGCGTGGAGTTGTTGTCTGACCCTTCTCCCTTCCGATAAATTTCGTACAGGGTCGATCGGAACAAATACCAGATCCAGATACCTTTGCCACCAAAAATTGATGCATCAGTCACGATGATGCAAGTGGAAGAGAAGCCTGATGTTACTTATTCCGACGTCGGGGGTTGTAAGGAGCAGATAGAAAAGCTGCGCGAGGTGGTCGAGACTCCTCTTCTTTCAGTATGTTTCTCAGAAAGAAACTTACAGATTGTTGACCTCAAATTTAGCCAGAACGTTTCGTGAAGCTTGGTATTGACCCTCCCAAAGGCGTTCTCCTTTTTGGGCCTCCTGGAACTGGCAAAACTCTTTGTGCCCGTGCAGTCGCCAACCGTACTGATGCCACCTTCATTCGTGTAATTGGATCTGAACTCGTGCAAAAATATGTCGGGGAAGGCGCCCGCATGGTCCGCGAGCTCTTCGAAATGGCGCGTTCGAAGAAAGCCTGCATCATCTTCTTCGACGAAGTCGACGCTATTGGCGGTGCACGATTTGACGACGGTGCAGGCGGGGACAACGAGGTGCAGAGAACGATGCTGGAGTTGATTAACCAACTGGATGGATTCGATCCCCGAGGGAACATTAAAGTTTTGATGGCAACAAACAGGCCAGATACACTGGATCCTGCGCTACTTCGGCCAGGACGCCTCGACCGGCGTGTGGAATTCTCGTTACCCGATAATGAGGGCCGCGCACACATCTTGAAGATCCATGCACGGAGGTATGTCTGTGTTTCGTTACCCTACTGAACGTCGTACCTAAAATGAAACAAATGCAAACTTGAAGTATGAGCGTTGAAAGGGATATACGGTTTGACCTGATTGCGCGGCTATGTCCCAATACCACTGGAGCGGAACTACGGTCAGTAGCTACCGAGGTGCGTTCCCAAAGTTCCCATCCATCGTGGTGATATATCATATAATTTCAAAAGGCTGGTATGTTCGCCATTCGTGCGCGGCGGAAAGTCGCAACGGAGCGCGATTTCTTGGACGCGGTAGAAAAGGTTGTAAGACAAGGTACCAAGTTCTCGTCAACGTACGTTAGCCTTTTATTCTCTTTCGTACTATAGCCATTAACCTTGTTCATATAGACCGTTATATCAAGTATACAATTAGTAGAGTAGTCCTGAACTTGTGGATCGTTATTTATTTTATCTCTTTTCATTGGATTGTTGATCGGCCGCTGGCTGAATTACAGTAATGGCAGGTAGTACATCATAATACATGGCTTGTCTTGCCGCACGTATGATATACATTGGAATGTGGAAGAATCATGACATGCATGAACTCGGAATGATATCGAGGCCCATCGGCCAGCACGGTCGGGAGCGGACAGCACACTTTATGAAGTTCCTGCAACCTGCATCACGTTCCGTTCGACTCGGATGTGTCATATCGTGGGTAATTTCTGTCTTCCAGTGCCATGCGGTACGGCCTCAATCCACTATACTAAGTTGTTTCATGCCTACCTTGTGTCTCTGTCGACTAGATCGACCTGGTTGCCAGTGAAGGGATTGTACTAAATAGTCAGTACCCAACCCATCCGTTCAAGTTATGCATAATATAACGTTCTTCAGTGTGCAGTCCAGGGTTCCCAACTTGATATGCCCATATAGCTGAACTGTCCTAAAGATACGGAGCATGATAAATACTCCCACCTCTAGCGTCTACTGACCCATGCCTTCCACCCAGTGCTTTGTATCACCTAAACTTCCAACTGTCCTTGCAACTAATGCACATTTAGATTTACCTGGTTATGATCTCTGGTTGCTCAATGTATGCTTCGTTCAATCTGATAAATTTCTCAGTATTCATGCCAGGTCCAGATCAATAACGTTCATGTCCTGCCGGTAGAACTTGGTGTCCCCAGGTTTGGGGAGGCTCTCTCAAAAACCCTGCAATTGTATCCACACGCTGCGGGGCAGCTTCGATGTAGTGGTGGGCGTTGGTCTGTGGGTTGATTTGCAGGAGTCGGCTAGACTTCCGTCTCACTTTTCTTAGATTGAACTCACCAATACTGCTGTTCTTGTGGATATTGATTACAAGCTCGACATGAGCTCCGACTCCCACCTGAATGGTGATTGGGTCATCCAGGATGATATTTCCCCTTTCCTAAGTCATCAACCTATTGGCGCTAACATTGTCAACGGCGATGCCCCCCTTCTTTGCCTTAAATTGACTTTCTTCAAGGACGAGACCTGTATCGGTGTCTCTTGGCATCACGCACTGGGTTGGTTGCTTTTTCTGATCCCATTCTCATGTTTTTGATTGCTAGCGCTCAACGCTAGGTGACGCCATCTTACTGTCGCGTTTCATGCACACACTCTCCCAATTTTATCAAGGTCTACCCCTGCAGTATGCAGCTCCAACCTTCAAGAAGCAACACTTTCCGACCCCGACCTGTGCTATCTCGAACGAATTTTGGCCCCACATACCCCATTTACATGACACTTGCTTCTTCAACGAACTTGGAGAAATATTTGCTGAATCGCGCAAAAATGTCGAACATCTGAAATGGCGGTTCGAAAGTCACGATCTCTCCGAGTTTCGTTCGGCACTCGCTTCCCATGGACAGGACGAGACATTCCTCTCGAAACACGACTGCCTCACAGCTTATCTCGTCGCCATATTAAATCATCACAGAAACATGCCTGTGCAAAAGGTCACGAATGCATGCAGCGTTAGTTAGTTAATATTCTTGACATTGGGGTCCTCATCCGTTTTCAGTATCGTAGCATAAGCGCCTCATTCGTCGACGGGGATGTGGCAGGAAATATGATACTGAATGTTCGTGTATTCTATCAGTTTTTTCTCGCTAGGGCTGATTGGTGAATGCTGGATTCACTAGGTTCCTGCTACCATTCCGACGGATATGGTTGGGATCGCTATGGCTCTCCGACATGCGCTGATGCAATGCAGGGAACCCAATTACATCTATAACTGGGTGACAGTGGCAAACAACCGCATGCTCGAGATAGCAAATGCTGGAAAATCGTTCTTCTTTTTGCCCCACGACGATGTCGTAACCGTCAATTCAAATACAGTGTAAGTCGTGCAAGTATCCCAGAGCAACTCGAAAGCCTATTTTCATGTCAGGATCGATTGGTGTAGTGCGCATTTTGGATGTCCTGAGGGCTCCCGGTTCCATTCGACCGGAATGGCCAAGTTCTATCTAAGATGTTTCAGGTCCAATCCAGCGAAAGGAGATGACGGTGTATGGCGAGCTCGTCAGTCGATTGATATCTCGATGGGTGTGATAGCCGAACTGAAACCAAAGCTCCTTGAAACTCTCGCTCGTGGCTTCCAATATAATCTGAACAAACTGTAACTATTGCTTTGTGGCATTGTGCATTGCTACCACGTACTTAGTAGCTGGATGTATTCGGCCGTGTGTAGCTTGTACTTGTTTGGTCTACACTTTTATATTACTCGTGCAACAAACTTAGTGACAGTACCTCGCTGCTGGCAAGACCCATTTGAACGAGAATGCCCACCGAAAAGCGCAGCTACCGACCGTACCCCAACCGCTTAGGGGCAAAACAGACTGGCACCGTCCAACAATGGATCGGTTGCTTGAAAACGATAACTGGAAGAGCACTGTGCTGCTTAGTCGACAGGAAGATAGCATCGCATTCCTGAATTACATCTACCCAGAGCACCTTCTACTTCCAAATAACAAAACACTGGCGAATTTATTCGACATTTTGGAAACCCGGGGTCACTACAGCGGCACTACAAAGGGGGGGCGTATGAAGCAGTGGATTCAGTATCCCTTAGCCAACCAAGGCAAAAACTCGAATCGCGAAGCGCGGCTCACAAAGTTCCTCAACACGCCGCGTGCCGCCGTACACGGAGTATGTAGTATATCGTGTTTGTGAGCTCGATTTTTTCGAATCCCCAATCTAAGCGCTCAACGAGTCATTTTCTGACTCGCCCTTTGTAGCGAATGGGATGTAGCGAATGGGACGCCAGATCTGCAAACAAACCGTTGGATGGCGCATACGCGGCAAGAAAACCCGACATCACCTGCTATTTTCAAACCCCCGATGGCGTCAGCAATTGGTCCTGGGAACAAGTTGTGACGTTTTGTGAGGTCGAGCATCGCGCTGACTCCAAGAGGGAAAAAGAATCATTTATTGAAATTGCCGGGAAAGCATCCTGTCTGCTGGGCGCGCAGGATGGTCGCCATTTCGTCTCGTGTATCCGCATTCTAGGATCATTCATTTATCTGACAACTTTCCATCGTGGCGGTTCCATCCCTTCGACATCAACACCTTCCCACTCCAATTTCTTCACATTCTCATCGGCATATTCTTCTCAGACTACACAACCATCGGATTCGATACGTCTATCAAGTGGATTAGGTTGGACCAGATCTCAGATCCGAATACCGACGAATCGGAGCAGAGCTACTCGGAGAAGTCGCAGTTGGATGATGAGGAGTCTCAATCGTCGGAGTCTCGGTCAACGGATGACCCACTCAGAAAATGTGGACTCGACGAACTCCTCGTTGGAGTGTGCCGGGGAGTCTTCGGATGATCAGGGTATAGGGGATGATGAATATCTGCGAGACCAGGAGGGGGGAGATCATTGATAAGGACGGTGATCTCCGCAAGATCTGGCCGAGGAGCGTACTTGATGTATCCGATAGCCTGTGTGGTCGAGGGACGGCGGTCTGGGAGGGCGAGATGGACTCCATGTCAGGCGATGCAAACGAACCGCGCGTCGTAGTCAAGGATTCATGGACCGACCCGCTCAGGAAGTACACCGAGGGTATGAATTTACATATTCTGGAACAGCATCAAATTGAAGGCGTACCTACGCTAGTCAGTGAGCAACAAGTCAAGACCAGCCTCCGTGACTCCGATCGCTTGCACACGGCCGTCAATCACTCAACACACTTTCTTCGTTCTGCTCTTCCTCGGGGTTCCGTTTTCGACCTCCGAATTTTGTCTCGCCTCATCTCTCGTCCTGTTTGCAAGTTAATCCTCGAATTCTCGTCCCTCGGGGAACTCCTCGTCGCATACTTGGATTATGTTGTCGGTAGGTTTCGTTCCATGTACACAACACAAAAATCTGATCAAATTCTAGTGCACAAGAATGCATTAGAGGTCCCCGGTGTCTTACACCGGGACATCAGCCCCACAAACCTCTTCCTCACCTTGGCGAAGAACCGGACCGATCACAGCAAGCTCATGAACGACCTCTCTGATGAAGCTCGGCAATACTTGTGCAGGAACATACAGAATCTTCAGTGGCGAGGGATCCTTGGCGACTGGGGCTATGCAGGTCCTGTAGCGCTTTCCTCGACTACCACGGCTTCCGAGTTTGATACATCGGACGACGACGTTCTCCACCCCGACTGTCCTTCGACATCGCCAATTGAAGCCAAATCAGTCGTCGGATATGATAACCTCGTCCCCGCTCGGAGGGTCGGCAGTCATGATGCACCATCGCTGGTGTCGGTTTCGAACCTCACAGCTGATGACGATATAACGCTGCTTATGGGCACCGATGATCCGGACGATGATTCCCGCCAAACGATTGATTTATGCCCGCTCTATTGGACGGCAAGTCCGATTGTTTTCGTCCAACCTAGCCAAGCTGATATGTAACTCAGGGAACGAGGTCATGGATGTCCGCGCAGCTCGTGATGGCTGGTCCAGGACAATTAGTGGTGCACAACACCCTTCACGACCTAGAGTCGTTCTTTTACGTCCTCGTCGGAATCTGCGTTCTTTACGATGGACCCTCGAAGCAAAAATCCGAAGCCGATCTTGCAGAGTGCTTCGACAACTTGTTCAACACTTCTGAGCCGAGTATACTCAAAATAATCATCATCCAATCCACCTGACGTGGACACCATTCGTTGTGAAGCATATTCATCCGTACTTCAAACCATTGGTCCCACTCCTGACACGCTTCCGTGTGGAAATCATCAAACCACTCGCTACGAACGAGCGCGGGGACTTCTATCGCAAGGCTCTGTGCAACCACGACACATTTGTTTGTCGAACACCATTTCCTCGAAGGTCAAAGCGAGCTTGAGAAGATGAGTAACTCAGAGGTTGAAGTGGTGACTCGTCGAAGTGCAGATAAGATCCATTGCTGTGACTAGTACTAAAAAGGGTATACCCACACGTGCTCTCCAGGGAAAAAGGCTGTGCGGCAATGACTGCTTTGCGACGGTTGGCCGACTCGAGGGTGTCGCTCGCCCAGTGTTTTGAGCGTTGACCAGCCACCACGCCCGTCGTGCGCTCGCTCGCTCGCCACACCCCGTCGTCCGTCACGCGCACACGCACCCATACTCATACATAGGGCATGGATAATGGCCCTAATGGGTACAACCGTAGGCTCGAGAACGAACGTGCCGCGAGCGCAGCCCCAGCACCTCGTCACTGGCACCCGCACGCACTAGCAGCACCACCCCAACCCTCTCGCCAGTACTGGCACCCATACAACTCAGAGCGCACGCACCCCACACGAGTGTGCTAATGCACACAGACCCGTCACCTGCACGCCAAAGTACGCCCTGAGCGCACCCCCCGGGCCAGCACCTCGTCACCACCCACACAGACCAGCGGTCGAGCAGCCCACCACCCACCCGCGTGCTCGCTCCCTCCAGGTCACCCAGCCTCACCCACCCCGCCGTGGCTCGAGTGCGCTTCCTTTCCCCCTTCTTTTCTGAAGGAAATCCCCAGGACACCTCAACTTGGACCACAAAGCTTGCTGTGCACGAAGGTGAGTGGATCGTGACTCACCAAGAGTGACTCTTTCATTAGGGTATTCCCAGAGAAGACGGAGGTCCAATCAATCGACGCGTCGATGGAGCCTGTCGACTGTCAGTGGCAAGTGCAAAATCGAACTAGTTGGCGGGATTTGCCACTTACCGGTTGCTGGGGTGTCTGACCGAAACAGTCCGACAGAGATCTCGCCACACCTGGAGTCATGACCGCGGGTTAACGTTTAACTCCGTCCTCGTTTTGGTCGTGCACCCTCAGTACCTTGCGAGTGCTTACTGTTTCCCTTCACCTTGTCAATTCCCTCTCGTTCCACCAAAATAAATATTGAAACAAACGCCATAACTTTTGTGCAATCATCTCGTGCCTCTAAACATTCTGTATTTAAGTCCCTCTTGTAAGAAAAACTGCTCTTTACAATAGGTACAGATCTCCAGGTGGCTCTTGAGCGGAACTGCAGCGGTGTTAAATGAAGGCACCGCAGTGCTGTTCGCATGCTGGGCGAGCTGATAGTTGCCTTCACAATTCGTACTGATCAACCATTAAAGGAAAACACTGATGAGCCGCCATCCAATGGGTGATAGAAGTCGGAGGCGGTTGACCTCCGATGTCAATTGCCAAAATGGTGCGGCACTAGACCACGTTTTTGTTTCAAACATCTTTCCCGTGTCCAGGCGAATGAAGCTCAGTTAGGCTCTCTACCCCTGCGCAAAATATACTTGGATGGCGTCGTCGGTGATTTGCAGCTTCCGTCGTTACCACGTTGCGGTCTCGCACAAGCATTCATCGCCATCACCTCCATACTCGCCGTATCTCGCCACGACGGGTTCCCCAGGCTCGACGCTACTGTTCCTAAAGCGGCAACAAGTCAGTGACCCTCAGGTGTCGACCGAAACTTTCAATGACTCTAGCAGGTGATCCTCCGCGGCATCTCCTTTAGTACGGGCTTGAGAACGCTCGGAACGCTACTTGAAGAGGTTCAACGATACGAAGTGCATCAAATAACGTCGTAGTGAGTTTAACACCTTGGGTGCATCCCATCTCAGATGAGAGCCAATTCCCCTTCGGTTGCCTCTGGACTAGTACTGCTTCAGCTGTTGAATTGAGACACCCCGCAGCGACCGGCTGGGGGAGCCACACTGATCCTACGACCTCCGATTTGACATTAATGTTGGTACCCCTCTCCACAGTTCTTCCGAACAGCTTTTAATTATGGCAGTGGTTTGATTGGCATATTGCGAGTATGTTTGGACATTCGCACTTCGTTGTCCAAGATCCCTTTGGGAACATGGATTATAAAGACGAGGGGTTATGGTGGAGTGTGCCCCAATATCCGTATCCACCAGTCCAACATCCCTTGATCATGCCTCCTCCCGAAGTCTCGGACGCCATAACCTTGGGACAACCGCTCACATTTCCGTTCAGCGGAAAAACCGCAAAGAATAGGTTCATGAAGAGTGCGATGTCGGAGCGCCTTTCAACGTTCTCACCCTGTGATCCAGTGGAGCGTGGACAGCCTACCGAGGAGCTCGTTCGGCTTTACGAGACTTGGGCAATGGGAGATATAGGTACGGCACTGTCAGCAACGGCTTACAACCCCTGAACTGTCCTCGCAGGGATGATGGTCACCGGTAATATTCAGATAAAGAAAGATCATCTAGAAGCTTCAGGTACACCCCTTCTTTTCTATCCCACATCATCCTTGAATCGTAACATTATCGTAGGGAACGCAATCATTGACCAGGATCTTCCTCGAGATTACTTTGAGAACTACCAGGAGGTCGCAAGGGCTGCCAAATCATGTGGGAGTCTCGTTCTTGGGCAGCTCAGTCACCCAGGTCGACAAGTCTCCATCACATTACAACCATACCCAGAGTCATCATCCTGTATAGAGCACCCAGCGACTTCCGGCGTATTATTCGCAAGGCCAACCCCTTTAACCAAGGACGGAATCAGGGATATAGTCAGGCGATTCGCATATGCGGCCTCGTTCTTGCAGAAAGCTGGATTTGACGGCGTCCAAGTGATGTGATTTCCTGCCTTGTTCGAAAATCTACTGATAGCCTGGCAGCTTCACGCTGCGCACGGTTACTTGATCCACCAATTTCTGTCTCGCAGGACGAACATCAGAACAGACGAGTACGGTGGAACTCTCCAAAACCGTATGCAGCTATTACTCGAGATCATCGCCGAAATCAAACGGGTAGTGAATGATCCAACTTTCATGATATCTGTCAAAATCAACTGTGAAGATTCTATACCCAATGGGATTGACGCAGAGGAGTCGATCACGACAGCAAAAATGCTGGAAGCCGTCGCTGTAGACTTGATTGAAATCAGCGGAAGAGTCTACGAGTCAGAGCAGCAAACTGGTCAACAGAGGGTGAGCTTTGTTTAGTGCATGCGGAAGACGCGACCTCATGTGCATTCGTACCAGACTCTTTTCTCTACTGCGCGTGAAGCGTACTTTATTGATTTTGCCGATCAACTCAGACCACACCTAGGACAGTCGAAGATTGTCGTTACGGGGGGCTTCAGGACAACACGGGCCATGGCGGAAGCGATAAATTTGGGTTCCACAGATGGTCAGTTCGGTGGATCCTTGTCCCGCTTAATCACTGATGTATACGACTTATAGTCATCGGAATTGCGCGACCCTTGACTGCTGAACCTTTCTTGGTGAAAGACATTCTACGAGGGATCAAGCTACGAGCAAAACCAGACAAGTTCCCCCCTATCCAGTTGCTGCGGGTCAGTCACTTGGCTCCGCACTTCTTCTCGATGACAGCTCAAACCTCGTAGATCGCTGCATCAGCGTGCCAAATCGCCGAGATTGGGAATGGCGAAGACATCACTGACTTTGATAGCGCTTTCAATGTATCAAGATTTATTGCTAAGACGATGAAGGAAATACCCGCATCGATGTCTGAGCTGCTTTCAGTTCACAACACTAGTACGTCGTAAGCCGACGATACCCTTTTCCTCCTGAAAAGTTGGCCCGGACGAGCCTGTCTTCATGCACTGTATAACCCCATGTACACTTTGTAGAACGCCCGATGAACTAATATTTTTCCTCTGGCCCGGGGCAGAGCGCCATCATACTGAAGTTGATACTCTTCGCTTGCGATACATAGAATTCCCTTGCGTATTTCGCCGTGTCCCGTGTCTTGTGTAAGAATGGACAGTTCTGCAATCTGGTGCGTAAGATCATGCCTTAAGGAGATCATCGCATTTCCCCCTGTCAATCGGTCCAATTCGACCCCCGTCCAGCTCGATCAAACGCCACCGTGGTGTCGGGTCATTGTCGGGCTCCGTGGCCGGAGCCTTGACAAAGCAGGTGAAGTGCAGATCGGTATTAAGGTCTTGCGGCACTCCAGACTGACAGGACGACGCTGCGGACTCGTGTATCTGCTCAAATAGGGGTGTTGTCTCCAGCAACTTTGCACGTTCTTGTGGGGTCTTGCCTAGGTGTGGATCAGAGTACGGAATGAGCAGGGGTGAGGAAAGCAGCATACCTCTGCATTCCTCGATAAATTTAGCGAGGGGGCTCCCAGGAGTGAACGACACGTCCGTCTATGTGACTCCTGAGTATGAACGGCAATGGCGAATCGCCGTGACGCTTACGTTCGCCAAGCTGTGGATCAAACCCATCGTTCCACAGGCGTTTGAAATCTTCAGACGAGTCGTGTCAGTCACAACCTCGGAAGTGAGGATAAAATTTGTACTGTCTGCTTCATCCAGAATACCCCCGGATTGATAGGCTCCTGTCTGCTATTTTTTATCTTGGCATCTTCTTTTGTTCGCTTGTCAGAAATGATGCCTACGCAAGGGAAGAGCAGTGCGACTGCTTTAACCCCCTCGGGCACCATGTCGAGGAGCTACGAACCTTGAATGTCAACAAAGAAAACGATCGCAGGGACGATCTGATATTTACCTCGTCGTCCAGTCCGAAAACATCTTGAAAGTGTGCCTGATCCTTTGGTAGACCGACTGCATATGCCCAGTGACTACAGACCGTGGAGCAGCCACTGCTTGAGCTACGCGGGATTGATAGATCCGAGTCGTTCACGTACGGAATTAAATACCTGCCAGTAGTGTTGTGCACGGCCCGGCTTCGAGGGGCTTTGGCCTCAGAAAATCCAAGCCGGGCCCTACATTCAGGCTTCGGCTCGGCTTGGCCTGAGCCGGGGCTTGCCCCACCCCCACCGTCTCACCCTCCCTGCACCAAGGTGGCAGCACGAACGACATCACGACGCACGCCATCGCACGTGCGTTGTGGTGTCGTTCGTCTTGTCGTTGTCTCCCTCCCTGCACTGAGTCGGCGGCAGCACGAACGACACCACAACGCACGCGTGATCACGTACGTTGTGATGTCGTTCAGTTTGTGGTCGCGCTCACCCTCGTTGTCGCCCACTCTTCCTTCTCTGAGTCGGCGACTGTACGACGCGCGTGATCGCGCGCGTCGTGTGCTGGGGGACACCGACCTTGTAGTACCGTACAGAGAAAAGAACAAATCGAATTGCTTACATTCCGGAAGATCTACTTCGCCAACGAACTTTGCGCAAAGTACCTCGAGTTCGTCTTCCTCTGAGTTGGGCTCGTCAACCGGGAGACGGAGCGCTTGTTGTCATCGAGCAAAGGCCCCTTCGGGTACTCGGAGTCTAATGGGAAGGCGGCGAGGCCCCGATGAGTCGCAACACGCCGGGATAAGTACATCCAAAGGGAGAATAACGCACGTCGAAAGCAGAATTTTGGCTGAAGAAATAAGGACTGGCCGTCCATCGAATTGCCTTGGCGATCGAGGCGGTCAAAACGACGCTGATGGTCAGTACTTCAGTGGTGACGGTGCCGGGACTGGTGGAGAAGGGCCATCGCAGGTGACGAACACGTTGCCGTCACTCGCTTGCACCGGAGAGAAATCTGGGATTTCCCGGAAACCCTCGCTCTAGGGTAAATTTCGTCGGATAAACCTACTTAGATCATTGGCCTGAGCCGTGGAGCCCCGGCCCAAGCCGGGCCGCGAGCCCCCATAAGCCCCCTTCATTGGCCCGGCTTGGCCCGGCCCGGGGCTTCAAGCCGGGCCAAGCACAACACTACCTGTGATGATCGTGCGTGAATAAATGATCGCAGCTTGTTCTAGCCGGGATGTCCATGTTCGACCGATTCGTTTTCATGTTGTACGGACTAAGTACATACCTCGACCTCTACATACGTTGTTACGTAGACGTACTCGATGCAACTTACAGTCACTCACGAATACATACGCGTTGTAGATCACAAATCTGACACTGCTCTGCCTCACTGAAAGCACATGGCCTACTCTATAATTTCTGGTAAGTACGTTGGGACTTCTAACATTCGGTCATCGTCTCATTCATTGTCCTGACGGGCCATCGAAGAGAAATTAATTTTTTAAGGATACTCAGGCTGGCAACTCCCACGTCGGCGTTGGTGACCTTGCTAGCGCGAAACGACTCACCAAACAACCAAGACCCGAGGAGCTTTTCGACGACGACGATCCGGGTGAGTTCGACCGACGACTGCTTATAAAATGTTTTGTTGACCTTATCATTTCATTTCCGAACTCTCTGCGTCGCAGAACCTAGACCTGACAGCCTCCGATCTATGCATCACGGGTTTCCGCGTTTCCCTATATTCTCTTACACAAATCATACTTTTTTCACACTACACTGCATGTTGCCAAACCCTTACGACCCCTTGTGAACCCTTGTGAACCATTCCAAAGTTTGATCTGTAATATATAACTGCGCAAGGAATTTATACGAAATGCAGTATGATAACGTCTGATAAGCCGTTGTCTTCCTTCTAGACAAGACGACGAAGAACCAACCAAAAATTGGTGGTCCCCAGACAACGTGTCTTATCTCCACGGGCTAGAACACTTTGCTCAAGGGAGGTATGAGTAGTCTACCCTTGGCGGGGTTAGGAGTAATGGATATAGTCCAAATAGAAAAGGGGGAAATTTAGTGTACCAGGAGCCGTGGTTTGTTCGCCAATCCTCCACATAAGTTTACAGATTGGTTGTTAAAGATCGTTTCAGCCTAAAGTCTGGTTAGTAAAGGGGATTCTAGGTGAATTACACACCTAATGGGCTCAAGTTAATGGCAATAGGTTGCCTAGTAACCTGTGGAAAGTTGTACTTTGATAGTACGAGAGGTGGGCGATTTAGCAACTTGGCCTAGGTCTCGCCTAATGCTAATGGATCCAGTGTAGGAAACTCCTGGGAATATTGCGTCCAGAAGTGGTGCTTAGGTAAGCAGATGGTCGTGTCAGGTCGCTTAGTCACTCAGCCGGTTATAGCAAACTCGGTCTTCTTGTGTACTAAGGAGCTAAACTAAAGGTTGGAGGTGTAGACTTAGGCTGATCCCTTAGGATAGTAAGTCTAGACAAGATAGTGGTAGGAGTCCTATAGGTAGGTTGTCCTAGTGATGGCAAGATGCTCAGTCGCTGGTTGGTAGCTAACTTGACGATACACTTAGTGGACTTAGAAGGGTTACTATAACTCAATCTTATTGTCTCAACTAAGGGGTAGCAAGTTTGGCTTAGAGAGGTGAAGTGTAGCCCTTATTTGGTACTACAGGACGCTTAGGTTGCTTACTAATAGGGACCAGATGCCTTTTGTTGCCCAAAAAGGGGTTTCTCCCAAAAGGATAGTCTTAGATACTTGTCCTTTATTTAGGTACAAGTTCTAATAGCCTAGTAGTAGTTCTAAAGCCCTATTTACTTCACTCTGGGGTACCTTGCCTTATTAGGTCTTATTAGGCTTCCCAGGGGATCTCTTATCAGATGATATTATCTGAGGTAGAAGATGAGATGCTCTCTGCAGGCCAGAATGCTTCCCTTTATATACATAAATACAGGAGGCTATGCTAGCCAATCAGAGGGCTTGGTGGCTTATAAATTAAGGCACATTGACTTACTAATGCCAGGCACAAGCTGTCAAACCCAGGCACACTAAGGGGAAGCACTTTGAGCAAAGGAGTCCAAATTTGGAATGCTCTGCCAAAGAGGCTGGCTATGCTGTGCAGGGCTGTACAGACTAATGGGGACAAGGTCACATGGTAGCTAATGGTCACATGATCACTTCGTCTCACTGGCACTTAGCTAAGTAATCAGATAAATAAAGAGAAATCAAGGAAATAGTTCGCTATGTACAAATGTGTAAGTGTAAGGATTTGACTAGAGAGATTAATGAATATCTCAATAACCAGTAGGTGGAAAAATCTGGAAAAATAGGAGTATGTAGCTCATGATAGGGGCTATCGTTCCCTATGGTATCAAGGGGTATTGTCCACAGGAAGCTGTGTGGATTCCACTTCTCGGGTCACTGCTTTGCTATGTGCATGCATGAAACTGGTTTCGTGCAGGTCATCCGCAGGGAACGGAAAACAATCGTCCCCGATTGCCTATGTGTTTAGAGGCTGGGAGGATCAACAAAGTTGGTGATGTCAGTGAGGGTAGTCCCATTAACTTCCCTCTGTGTTTCAGTAAGGGGTGATGGTACTCTCTCAACCAATTCAGGAGATGCTTGTCTCTGACTCAATTCACGAAGGACTCCTGTCAGGGTTGCTGATTCAACTCGTGGGAATGGGTCCTCTAACATGTTGATTAGCTGGGTGCGGTCCTCCCTTGGAGGGAACATCACAGGGTCAAGCTGATGCATTAAGGCATATGTTCGATTGTAGTTGTGATTGAATCCTTGGGCATATTGGAATACAAGTCGGCAATGTTCACAGTGCCATTCAGCCCATGGGGTCCCTTGCTCTCGTCCTGCTTCAGTGTGTATATGCACTGTTGCGTGGTAATTTAAATCTGGGTGATTCACATGATTGAGTGTGTGATCAACCAATCGAGTATGTAGCAATTCTATCATTGCATCGCAAAGGTTGTGGTGCTCCATTAGATTCTGGATGCTTCGTTCTTCTGCCTCAAGTTCAGCCATTCTACTTTGAGGGGAGGCCATTTCTATACTGCAATACTACCTAAGTGTAAGGTAGTAATGCTATCGATGTGTCCGGAAGGGGGTGTTTATACGGGGACAGAGTATTTGTGTTCTCCTTCCAAAGGGGAACTATAGCAACGTACGAAAAATAACGCGGGGAGTCACCAGTGTCAAGCTTTTTGACATAGCGTGTGGGGTGGCTATAAAGATATAACTGATGTACGAAGGATTGAAGAGGGGAAAGTCCTAACCACCCGATTGGGATACGCAGGTGGTATGGCTTGGGATGGAATTCCTTGCTATAGTATGTGAGAGATGGCAGAATCTCGATGTTTACGCAATCCTTCCAACGCCGCAGGATGCGTTGTAGGAGCTGGAGGCTCTCTACGTCCGTATACAGAGTTTTTCCCCTTTTCCAGCACCCTCTAGGTTGTCCAACGTGTCCAACAACGTTCCCGTCCTACCCCGTGTCCATCCGAGTGGACCCGACCTTTATTAGTACGTTTCCGCTTTCCGTTCCGTTCTTTCCGATCGTCCGTCCCAACCCGGGCACGGCCGGTCGATGACTAACATGATATAACTAGCTCGTTTCATTTCGTACGTCATTCTTACTTTATCCCGTTTCT
This sequence comes from Boletus coccyginus, assembly GCA_025782845.1. Taxonomy (NCBI): domain Eukaryota; kingdom Fungi; phylum Basidiomycota; class Agaricomycetes; order Boletales; family Boletaceae; genus Boletus; species Boletus coccyginus. Next base: position 608,643 of record JAHZSR010000022.1, read on the forward strand.
TTATTTGTACACCCGATCACCGGCGGGACTTACTTCCGTCCGGATCGTTCCAGACCATTTTTACTTCGTTCCATTGAAGGGTCGCCGTACGCGACTACAGGGCGATTCGTACCTTTCCGCATGGTTTCTTGTCTCTTTCTACGCGACATTGTTACCCGTGACAGTGAAGATTATTTTCTTCACAGCCTTTGATCGCGTTTTTCGTAGTTACCTTATATGTACTAAGTCTTGGGTGTTGCCCGGACTATAAAATCTGTACCCTTTGCGGGAATAAAAAACCTTCTTTCGGGTCGGATTTTACGCTTCTAAGTTCTTTCCCCAACCTCGTCCAAAACCTCGTCACCTTTTCCGCTCGTATCCGGTCCTCGTCCTTGACCGGAAATCAACTTCGTCTATCCGGATCTTTGTATTTCGACCGGGTTCATCCGGATTTGTTTTCTCGCCCGCGGGAAAGTCTTCTCTCACCCTTCTCACTACTAACCTACCTCAGGCCCCTTGGGACGAGTCTTAACTCGCACTACCCCGTGTCTTTGCTAGTTTTTCCCTAGCATTCTTTTGGGGTTTGACACACCCTACACTGACTATCTGTTTTACAGCGTGTTATGTGCCCAACTATCTCAGGGCGCTCACCGGGGTGCGAGTACAAGGATACGTTGGTGTGTAGGCGAGGAGGGTGATTGTATTGGTAGCCAAGTGCGTAACCATTGTTTTGATCGATGCGGCGTACGTAAAGGAAGGTGCCGTTTGCAGTGTCGTGCCAAACTGCAAGCTGGGTGTTAATAGACATGGCTGCCGCTGGTGAGTCGTTGGCGTCTATCATGACTAGCCATGCTCACCGATGGCTGGATTGATGGTGGAATACAGGATGGGGCGGAATGCTGAAAGGTGTGGTAAGATGGTATATTAAAGGACTCGCTTAAATATCTGGTGTCAACATCAGATCGGTGGGAGATTCAAATAGGTCTAATATGGCGGGATCAAATGGACTCCGATCATCTTCATTATATGATGGAGAAGATCGCATGTCGGGCAAATTGCTGGAATATATTGTTCGCCCTGATACTCCCCAGCTAGCTGGAGGAGAGAGGCTTGATAGAGATGGCCTTCCACATGTTGATATCGGCAGTGGATTCTGAATAACTCCTGCCATTTGTGGTGGTTCTCGAATTGTCTCAGGCGAAGCTGCTGTACACGTGGAGACATATTGCGGTGCCGGTAAGATGGAGGGGGATCCATTTCCATTTCTTGTAATGGTACCTCCATTTCGGCAGGTACCGAAGGTGGCTGTTCTTGTGAACTCAGCTCTGGATTCATGTTGCCCTGAGTTGAGTTCTGTCCCTGCAGTTGTGTCATAATTGTCAGGGGTAGTTAAGGTACTGTCAAGCGCCTTCAGGGTAAGTTCCTCTAGTGCTTGGGATTCTAGGCGTTCTTGATTCACACGTTGTACCTGGTTGCAAGCAGCAATGCACTCAGTACAGTTAGTGTTAGAAGGGATTATAATTGTTTCCTCCAGATTGGTTCGAGGTAATGCGATGGTAGTTGCAATGTTATCAGAGTCGGTAGTAATTGGTGTGAGACCAAAGGTGGGGTGGTAAACTCGTGTGGGGTGTTCTGTGAATAGGTGTGCCACCCAGTGATATGTAACAGTTCTAAGTTTGTTACGAATGCTTAGTTGTTGCTTGCGGAAATACTGCTTCCACTGTTCTTTTGTTGACTCAGAGTGGTTTCTTGGTAGGGTATTATCTGTCTGACTCGCCCTGATCGGAGGTATCAATATTGGCTGCTGCAGACCTGGTCTGCTTAAGGGGTTGGTTGCGTAAAGGGGGTAGTTTATTGAGTTCTCGCTCAGATAGTTCTGCATCTGTAGATGACTCGGAATATTTTGTATCAGAATTGGGGTCTGTTTCAGGGTCAGGGTGAGACAGATATCTCAAGGTATCTCGTTGGATATAAGGGATGACTCGGAAGGCAGCTACTGGCCGGTGAAGCTCTGCTCCGTCCAACTCAGTTAATACGTAACTGCTTCCTAAGGTTTGTCGTAGTACTATGTAAGGTCCAAGGTATCTTGGCTTAGTCTTCCGGTTTAGTTCCTTCTCAATGGCAGTATTTCAGACTAGAACTAAGTCTCCAGAAGAGTAACTTCCTTTGACTAATCTTGTTTCGAAGCGTTTTTCAAATTGCTTCTTGAAGCTAAGGCGGGCTTCTCGTAATATTTGTATAGCCTTAGCTATGTCTTCGTCACGTCTTTCTATTTGTTGTATACGTAAGGCTAATAGTTCCTTATGGGACATGCCTTGGTGAAATCCTTCTACTTGGAATGTAGATTCCCACAGGTCAAAGGGTAGCACAGGGTCAACTCCATGTAGTAGGAAATATGCTGAGTATCCTGTGGATCTTCATATGGTGATATTGTCTGCAAATAAGGCAGCTCTTAGCTTGTTTGGCCATAATTGGATTTGGCCTTCGCAAGCTTTGATTAGGGCTTCTCTTATTGCAAAGTGTCCTTGCTCCACCACTCCATTGGCTTGGGAGTTGTAAGGTGAAATGAATACTTGGGGAATGTTGTGCTGACGGAGTAATTCTGACAATGCTCCCTTGAATTCAGGGCCATTGTCAGTTACTATTCGCCCTATGCATCCATAGCGGAGGATCAGATCTTCCAACACAAACTTTGCTACTGCACTTGCAGTGGCCTTTCGCAAAGCCTTGCCTTCTACATACTTGGAAAGGTCATCTCTTGCAAGAACTATGTAGTGAAAGCCTTGGGCAGTAGGCATGTGCATTATGTCTATGTGGACTTTGGTGAAGATAGTGGAAGGGGGTGGTGTAACAATAGGAATGTGGACTTTGGCAGTGTTCCGTATTTGACACTCGTGACAGGACTTGATATGATGTCGTACATTCTGATACATTTGTGGCCAATAGAATCGGTGGCGTAGATTCTCCCAGGTTGCTCTTTCTCCATGGTGACCAAGTGACTCATGGGCTTGTGTCATAAGTTCATTCTGCTTGTCTTGGCCAAAGATAACCAGAAGAGGACGTCCGGATTTAGTTCGCTTAAACAACTGTCCTGCTTTGGCAAAGTACTTCACAACCTTCTTAAGGAATTCTTGGGTAACTGGCTCTGGTTCGGGTGTAGTGAGGTATTCGTATATCCTTTCAAGAGTACACTGTTGGTGTCTGATAGCTGTGAATACTTTCACTTCTGGGACGGTAGAGATTGCACTCTGAATGCCATTGTTTTGACGTAGGGATGGTCCATAGTCACTATAGAACAGTGCTAGCTCATCTAACCAACTGTCATCATAGGTTTCTACTACCTCCTCTTCATCCTCCCGTGGTCTTCTGGACAATGCGTCAGGTCCTTTGAATTGTGTAGCGGATATATGGACTAGAGTAAAGTCAAACAGAAGAATTCCTTGAATCCATCTATTGATTACTGCATTTGGTTGGAGCTCTGGTGCATTTAGCATTCTACGAATATATTTGGCATCAACCTCCACAATAAGGTTCTTGACACCAATAATGTACAGGCGGAACTCTCGTAGGGCTCGGAATAACCCATATAGTTCCAATTTCGGCTGAGAGTAGGTGGCTTCTGTTTTCGTAAAAGGAAGTGATCCATAGCGTGATGGTCGGCGTTTGCCTTGCTCATCTAATTGGGATAGAATCATTCCCACCCCCATGTAGCTTGAGTCTACTGACAGGATGATGGCTCTACCACAAGTATAGTCAATAGGTAGCAGCACAGGGGCGGTGGTGATGTAGTGTTTCAAAGTATCAAAAGCATCTTGTTGGTCTTCTCCCCAGAAAAACTCTGCATCTTTTCGCCATAGGCAGGTTATACTAGATGCAATCTGTGAGTAGTTGGGGATCCATATGCGGACAGTTCCACATAATCCCATAAACTGGCGGGCTTCCTTAACATTCCGAGGGGCAGGCCAATCTTTAATTGTCTTGACTCTTCCTTTGTCAGGTTTACGTCCTTCAACTCCTACTTCCTGCCCTAGAATTGTGACTGTGGGTTGACATATCTGTAGCTTCTTTCCTGAAAAAGTTCCTCCTGCTTCAGCTAAGCGGTGAAGGATTCGATTCAGGTCGATTGCATGTTCCCAAATATATTGTCGAATACCAGGCCTTTCAGGTAAGACAGTAGGGTTGCCATGTTCATCAGGGTATGTAGTGGTGGGTCCTCGTATTGGGGCATCATCGATAAAAACATTCATTACCTGTTTTACAATTTCATCTTGAAAGATGAATACCATACACTCTTGGAATTCAGAGGGGGCATTGGTAAATCCTGTGGGTAATGAGGTAATTCGTAGTAGTCCAAGGGGGCTGTGAAATGCTGTCATGTCACGGCTGGCTTCATCCATCTTCCTGGCGTCAAATCCCCAATATAGATCCAATACTGTAAAGCATTTTCCTCCCAGGAATTGATCTATGAATTGGTCCAAGTTTGGCGGAAGGGATGTCTCTTTAATGGTGATAGCATTCAAGGGTTGTAGGTCATGGACAATTCGTAGTTTGTCTTTGACAGGGTCCCATGTGGTGAACCACTTGGATCGGTAAGGTGATTGGCAAGGTTCATAGACACCAGCTCTCATCTTAAGTTGGAGTAGTTCTATGACTCTTTCTCGAAAGGCAGGTACAATAGGTATGCCTCTTTCTTGCCATGGTTGGTGTGGAACAAATGGTATCTTGTAAGGGCTAAAGTACGATTCCTTTAAAGTTCCTCGCTCCTCATCAATGAAAGCGATAGCTGCTTCATTTTGGATGAGAACGTGGATAAATAGTTGCTGTTCCTCAGGCAACAAGAATTCATGGGTTTCGAACTGCTTGACAAGCTTGTCAATGCGTTCCTGAGTAAACTTAACTGTTGACGTGGGATTGGGAAAGTGAACATCAAGGGGTTTCAGAGTGGATAGGGGATCACGAGGTATAGTACGTGTGACTTTGAACTCAGGTGGAATGGGTTGTGACACAGGCTTGATTCGCTTATCAACTCGCTTGTAAGCACCATAGATTTCGGCCTTACAATGCTCAGCTGATTGGGTTAAGTGTCCTATTGTTCTGGAATCTAGATTACGGGGGAGTGTATAGTAGGGCCTAATTGGATAATCACGTATGATCACCATGGCTTCTAGTAGTGGCTATCCTGCTGCGTCCGGTTGCAGACTTACGGGATGGGTAGGCTTATCGGTTGCCTTGATACGTGAGTGGCGTGGCGTGTGTGTGATCTTTACGTCAGATGACACTTCGGTAGGAACTGTAGCTATGCCTATATTGGTCTTACAGTCACACGGGAATGCCAAGGCAATTAGCTGGTCAGGTGCTGCTGTTCGGTAGCAGGCTTATTCGTCGTAGGGTTGCAGCAAGCTTTTCGTGAGCTCTAGGACTGCACTAATCATAGTACGTAGTAGCGTAGTTGGCAATCAGCAATTGGTCTTACAACAGCCTCGCGCTGATGCCAAGCTGAGGCACAGAATCATATATGGTATAGGTACTGGCCTAGTTTAATCGAGGTTTCGCTCGCGCTGTAGTAGCCTAGGGACCGGTCTAGTCTTGCATTCGTAGCAAGAGAATACTTGACCTTCTTCTAATTAAAGAGAGGTCGGATCGTTGTAGTTGTCAGGTTGTGGTTACCTAGGTATTTCCGCAGGGAACGGAAAATTCCTTAGTGGTGTTGAGTCGTTTGCGTCACACCATGTTGGTCTCTGATATCTCCATCATTCGTCAAGTAACAAAGAAAAACAAGGGGGGGGGGCTCTATGGATACACGTGGGGTATGGTAGAGTATAGGTATGCGGAATCAAGGGGGGGGGGTGCTTCATAGCCAATTTGTATAGTAGGAGATGGGGGGGGGGTGGACTCCGGAAGACTACCATCGTGAGGTATTGGGTAGTCTCAGTAACGCAAGGGCTGTCTGGGGTCATACTCTGGTAGGTCGCTCACCAAGGCTTGCTCATGGCCTTGGGAAACGTCTATTGTTAGTTGTATATCAATTGTTACCATCGGTATAGAGGAAGAGGGAAAGGGGAGAGCGTACCAGTGCCAGTGTATTCATGATGGTAGGGGTGGGGTCCACCCGAAGAGCCATCGTGTATGGGCACGGTTTATATACTTTGTTAGTCATGAGTTCTAAGCTTTGCACATGACCTGCCTCATGTGCATAGCGAACTAGGGCACAAGCATTAAGCGAGTGCTAAGCGAAATGAAGTCGTGCATGGTATTGGCAAGTTTTTCCTGATTTGGAACCGCTGATCCGCAGCTTTGACAAGGGCGCAATGTCATTGCTGGATTTGGACACGGGATCTTCTCATGGTCGCATTTAGTAACCAGGGGATAAGAAAATTATGTTACATTGAGATCGGGTTAGATCTGACAGGTAGGCACGCTCTTGGACACTTGTTAGTCCTCTGGGAGCGATGGGTTTCTAGTTAAAACACCGGGTTAGTATTTAGTAGGCCATCATTGGTAGTATCCTCTAGCTTGCTCTAATTTTCCCTCTAGGTACTTATTTCGAGCCGTAAGGAAGAGGATAACCGGCACTACATTCATTTGGAACAACACATATAAGTACGTGGGTATTGGTATAGTTGCGCTCAACAGGCGGGTAAGTATTTCGTACGGAGAAGTAAGGAAGAAGTAAGAACGGAGGTAATAAATAAAAAGGGATAGCGGCACATTGGTAAGTATAAATATCACGACGGGGTAGTTCGTATGTAACTACGTTGTATCGTACAGGTACGAGGCGGGAAGATATTCGTCAGCGAACAAAAGGTTTGATGCACGAAGCATCGGGTTTTTCCAAAAATTGGGATGGGGATAGAAAACAAAAGGTTAGTTCGAGACGGTAGTTAGTAAGTCAAGTCAAATAGATAACGAATAAGTGAATCAGGTCCGAGGAAGTAAACTTAAATGGCGATCTGCGGGATTGAAGCGCACGGGACGAAAGGCGGAGTGATGGTGATATGATTACCATACTTCCTGAAAAAGGATTCCTGCTTGAGGCGGAGGTGTTCGGCCTTGTGGTAAATAGTGCGGCGCTCAGACGAGGCGGGGGCTCTCCAGCACTTTGGGTCCTCGAGGTGCAAGCCAGTGAGTAGCTGCATGACGAGATCCTCGTCAGGAAGTGGGATCTGTAAAATGCCGTCGATCAGAGCGGCAAGACGGGGTTCGCCGTGGTAGCGAATAAGACCACTGGCGCTGCGTAAAAATCCCGTCTCCTCGATTGTGAGGAGGGGATTGGCGGAGGGAGCGCGGTGCTGGAAAAAAACTACCCCGCGTCACATATGCGGGGGTCACTGTCGTCCCGTCGAGTAGAAAAACTAATACCTCAGGTGAATTGCACTCCGCGGCGAGTTGGGGAGGTAATACTGCGTGGATGGCGTGGAGGAGACTTTGGAGGTCGTGGCGGAGCCGCCTGAGCTCGGGCAGGCGCTGGCGATAATCTCCCTTGGCACAGTAAACGTGCAGCTCGTAAGCTGCGAGCCTGCCGAAATATATACTAGGTGGGAAGCGAGACAAGTTTTCGCTCCGAATTACTCCTCCTGTGTCACACAGCTTGCGCTGGAGGGCCGTGAGATCTTCGTAGACCGCGGAGGCGAGAGATAGAGTGGCGTTGAGATATAAATTTCGGAATGTCCCGTTAAAGGGAGGGGGGATGTAGTCGATTAACGGCTCGAGAGGAGCGGGGAGTCGGGTGGTAAACACGTGGGGCAGCTGGTAGCAGCTCGTCCCATCGAAATAATTCTTCTCGCTGAGGAAGGGGAGGGAGAGGAACCGGGAGGCGGCGCAGCCTCGCATCTCGCTAGGATTAAAGTCGTGAACATATCCTAGATTAAAGGTGCGCTGCCTCTGGGTGGTTCGCTCGATCTCCTCGGGATTTGTGTGCGCGGGAGGATATTCAGAATCGGACGAGTAGCACGAAGCGTACTCGTCCTCGGAGCTGGTCCAGCCGTCGCTGGAGTCATCGTCGCCTGCTGATTTCTTGGCAGCGATCAGATCGGGAGGGGGGAGCGGGGGTACATACGTTTTTCGCCCGAACTGGGGCAGAGTGACAGCACCGGGCTGTACTTTGCGCCGTTCTCCGTCGATCATGAGGGTTGGCGAGGGAGGTGCTGTGAGGGGATATTCGTAGGTCGCCAGGGTAAGAGAGGGAGCGGGGTATCTTACCATCGCTCTCTTCTTGTTTCACCCGATTTGCTTCCCTGAGTAGGGCGGTGTGTTGTTGGAGTTCGCCCAGGGCTTTGGGCAGGGGCTGTGGTTATGCCATTGGCAGTGGGAGGAGGAGTGGGGAAGGGGATTGTATCCTTCGAGGAGCGAAGTAACTCCTCGAGGTTTTGGTAGTAATACGGGAGGAATGGTTTCTTTACTTCACGTCTCGCGAATACCATAAAAGGTAAGGGCGATCGAATCTTACGCCCGTCATCCGGTAATTGTGACGTCGGCAAAATTAGGCGAGGGACGTCAACTTGACGGTTGACAGGTGGCAGTGACGTGGGAATTATGTAGGCCACATCGATAGCGGCCTCAACGTAGTCGATTACTGGTAGAATGGTAGCATACTGCGCCGAATTAAGCGCAATGAGATCGGCGTGGCAATTGCCTATCGCAGCATGA